>OZ024720.1:30321222-30921222 GCA_964016875.1 Fallopia convolvulus | reverse complement strand
ACAGCTTCTTTGGTGCCTTATCCATGGTTTCCATCGTTGTTGGATGGTACCCTTTTGAGGATGATCTTGTTTGTTCATTCTTAACAAGTTCCAATGTTTTTTCCTTTGTTCTTGTTGTCGAAAAAGACGTGATCTACGTCGACTTTTGTAAGTAGTGAGGTGAGATTATCTTTCTTTCCGGTCATGAGTTTGGAACATTCACTATTAATGACCTCTGTGTTGTCTCCCTCACTATGACCTGCAAAATCAGTTAGAATGGGCGACCCAGGCAAGATCTCTCTTGCCTAGATCAATGAAAGAATCCAAATTTATATTGCTCAACAAATCAGCTAAATTGTGGACATGTATGGAGTTCCTAGGACTAGACGAAGAGTTATTAGGTGAGTTCCCATTCTTGAGCACTTTCCACTGACTAGACATATTCAAGTATTTTTGTGAGAGTTTTGTTTTCTGGGATTCTTGTTGCCGAGGGTATGTGACTAATGAGCTTGTGTCTTGAAACTGCTTTCAATGCAAGGCCGATGGGCTCTACATTTCCAACATGTTTTGTAGACTCTAGATTCGCTTCCCTTAACTATCTTAAGACCTATTTTGTTGCTAGAGTTCCCAAAGTGGTACTTCTCGTTCCCATCCTTTTTGCTTTCAAGCACACTAATTCTCTCTTCTAATTGAGCGATGACAAGCTTTTGGCTTTCAAGCTCAAGACCCCTACACTCATTTTTCTCCTTTGCTGTGAGAGAAGAGTTCCCATCCTTTAATGATCCTTCTCCATACCCTATTCCATGCGTAGCGGGAACGAACTTGGTCATAGGAATGGTTTCTTGGATTTCTTGGGGTTTGGTTATGCACTCTAATGGTCTGACTTCATTACAAAGGGAACAGACTCATAGGTTTTTCTCTACAATCTTAGACTTGAGCTTTTGACCAAACCACATTTCTTTGTCGAAAGTCTCTTTCCTAAGGGTCTCATTTTCTTTCAAAACCTTGGCTTAGGGAATGAAGTTATCTAAAAAATCTTGATTTTTCATGTAAGGTTTCAAGTATTATGTCTCTTTCACTCTTGATGTGGTTGAGTTCCCTTCTAAGAAGAGTGACTTCATGGACAAAGGATTTCAACTTTACAACGATCTCATCGTACTTTAAACCAGTTTCCAATTTTCTTGATAGCAAATATTCTGATTAATCAAGTTGTTTCCGTATTTCAATGTTATCATTTAGCATCTTGGTCAACAATTTTAACAATTCAGGTTTTGCGTATTGAGAGAGAGAGTTAACGAGAGTTTCAGCGCTTACCTCACTAGGTTTTTCCCTAGTGGTTTCTTCTATGACCATAACGCAAGTCTTTGGTGTTGTTTATGCCTCTGGTTCTTCATCCTCAAAATCACTCCAAGTTGCTATATAGGCTCTTCTTTTTCCATAGTCGGGACTTCGCTCCTTAGTTCCATGGGGACAACATTTGGTGAAGTGCCCCTTCTTGTAACACTTGTAGCACGTGGCTTCGGCAACATCTTTATCTATATCCTGGTACTTGTTGTTGGGCTTATAGTTCCTTATTTCTCTACTGGAATTCTCCTTGAACTTCCCTTTCTTGTAGAAGTTCATGAGGGCCTTTGTGACCAACACCAGTTCCTCGTCGCTTTTCTCCTCTGATTCTTCATATTGCTTCTGGACGGACCTGAGAACCTTCTCTAGTTTGAAAGCTATGCGTCTCGTCTCCATCTCTTGTTGCTTATCTTCCTACATTCTCTTTTCATGACCAATGAGCTTACCAAAAACTTGGTGAAGCATCAAGTTCCTATTCTCAAGATTCTCCTTGAACATGGTTCGTTCATTTGCCCACACAGTTGTCAGCCCATGTTGTTGCACCTTCATTTTGTCGGAAATCTCTTGCTTGGTGATTCCAAGTGTTGCTACCTTTGAGCGGAGGGACTCGAATGCGATTGATAGTTGTCAATCGGTTCACCCATAGTCATTTTGAAGTTGAAGAACTCCCTTATAGCGTTAATTTGGTGATCTTCCCTCAGATCGAAACTCCCAACGTGCATTTGTTAAATGGCTTCCCACATTTCCTTAGTTGTTTCCAAGTTAGCCACTATGTCACTGTCTTGCTCACACATGGCATTGTTGAGATACATTTTGGCCTTATAGTTGGCCTCCATACATTGCCACTCGTTGGGACCCCATTTGGAATGTTCGTTCTGAATAGTTGCATTGACCTCGAAGTTCCCATTCTCTATGACACACCATGCTTGGTAGTCATGACTTCTCATCCAGTCTCTAATCTTGATCTGCCACTTCTCAAAGTGTCCGACGATGAGTCTGGGAGGTTTGTTGTTCCCATGTCCAATCTTTGTGAGTTCTTGAGACATTTTTCCTGATACCTGCAAGGATTAACCAAAATCTAGAGCGCCTAGATCAAGACAGGATCCTTAAAAATGCACTGAGATGCTGCTTTCACGCATGTTCCAGTTCCCATCCAGAGGGAACTCTCGCATTCTCGGTTTCGTTATCTTGGGAACTCTTCTTGACTTTGAGGAACTCATGTTCTTCTCATCTAGTTCCCATCGTGTGGGAACTTTGGTTCTTTGAGTTTCCATCTCGTGCTTTGGGAACTTGTTGTTTTGTGTTTTGCTTTGTGATGCATAACTCATTATACGGAAATACTTGACAATATGTGTTAGTTCCCACGGTGTTTTTCATTATCAAAACTAAATACGTTGTTCCAGTGTTAATGAATGTGAGTCCTAACACCGACTCAACATAGAGACAACTAGGACTATTAATCAAATTAATAGAAATAATAAACTTTTGAGATTAAATTAATTAAATTATTCAATAAAATAAAAAACTCAATCTTCTTGTTATTTTAATTCAAAAATAGGAATAAAATATGTGGAATCAATATCAATAGTAACTATTACCAATATTTTTCATAAACTTAATAATTTAAAAACTTAATGCACGAAATTCTACATGTCTAGGGTTTAAAATCAATTTCTACTATCATAAAATCCAATATTTTTGGTTTATATAAGAAATCATATCTCTTGCATAAATTGTACACATCAATTTTAAGGAGGAATAAAATCATTTTTTCGAGTATGTATCTAACAAAAGTTTACAACTTTATGCGCCCAATCAATTCAATCACAATTTTAATTATACAATTATTCCATACATCAAATTTCACTAAATTGAATCAAAATCAACGAGAACATGCATATCAATTTATGAAAGAGACTTTGATATTACGTTGGGATTTCTATGATTTAAGCGAAATTTCAGAAAACAGTTTTCTAACACTCTAACAAAGGATCTCATGCATAAGCCAATAAGAATCATATTACCTTTTTGTGCAAATACTCAATTCGTAATCTCCTTTGGAGAAGAAAGCCTTAAATGCAACTCCTCTACTTGGTCCATGCGAGTACAAAATATATCACCTTGCCTTCTCTTACTAAAACCAATGAGCGAAAATCACCCAAAAGCACCCTATTTGGTTCAGCCAAGTGCAGGTGAGAGAGAGAGAGAATTAGGTTAGATCAATTCTCTCTATATCTCGCTTATTTTAATAAATGGTCAAAACCAAAATTACATGGATCTTTCCTTAAAAATATATTATTATCAAAATAATATTGGGTCCGCTTCAGGTGCGAATGGGCGTCCAGGTGCGGAATAAGAAAGAACAGGAGTCGTTGGATCAAGAAAATTCAAAGGCGCTGATCATTTCACTTAAAAAGGGGAAAAACGGCACGGGCAAATTATTGGTGAATTATTCGCGTATTTTTGAAAAAAACGAAAATAGGACAAGCGCCTTGATTGTTCATCAGTATTGTGGATTTGTTCATCAATAATGTGAATTTGTTCATCAAAACTGTGATTTTGTGCATAAATAAACCATTGCTTGAGCATCAAAAATCTATTGTTTGTACATAAAAAATGAACAAATGTGTATAAAAATTACATGCAATATGTTCATCAACATTGTGATTTTGTTCATAAAAAACGAAAATATTTATTCATTGGTTTTGGCATATTGTTCATCGGTTTGTGCATATTTGTTCATTAGTAACATCAATTTGTTCACTGGTTTATGCATATTTGTGCCTTTTTCATATAATTGTTCATTAATAGATGCATATTTGTTCACTAGTAACCTCAATTTGTTCATTGTTATATGCATATTTTTTCATTAATAACATCAATTTGTTCATAACTAAATAAGGCAAAAGCACTCCTCTTCGATTTGTTGCTATCTCGTTCTCTTAGCATACACCATATTATTGCAAAGTCAAATTCTTTATCTATTATCTTTTGCATTCAAGTTTCTACATCAAACTTATCTTATTTTGGTACTATATTGAGCACTTCATTCGTATTGACAAGTTAGCCTTAAAGCACTTCATTCGTATTATACATTGAATCCAAGATAGCCTTAAAGCATAAAATAAATGCAAAAATGCACAAATAAATAGTCCTAAATATACAAGTTGATGGTATTAATAGTCCTAAATGTACAAGTTGATAGCATTGACACTAAAACATAAGTTTATTTCAATTCACAAATAATGGTATAATAATGAACAAATAAGGTTATATCAATGAACAAATAAGGGTATATCCATGAACGAATAGAGTATATCAATGAACAAATAATGGTATACCAATGAACAAAAAAAGAAGTATACTAATGAACAAATAATGGTATACCATGGGTATATCAATGAACAAATAGGAGTATATCAATGAACAAATATGGGTATATCAATGAACAAATAGGAGTATATCAATGAACATATATGGGTATATCAAAACTAATTATATGTGCAAAAAACTACATATATTGTATTCCGACACATAAATAAGGTTAAAAAATAAAATTAAAAATTAAGAAATTTCGAAATCGATGAACAATTTTATCAAAAACTCAATGCACAATTAGTTAGTATTGATGAACAATTGGTGAATATTGATGAACAAATCGCTATTTCTGATGAACAAACTGGGCGTGTCTCATAAAAACGTATTTTTCGAAAAATTCGTGAATAATACGGGAAAAATTCGTCTGTGTCGTATTTTATTGAAAAATACGCGAATAATTCGGGAAAAATTCGTCGGTGCCGTATTTTATTTTTTTTAATGAATGTTTAATCAAGGACGTTGGTTTTTTGGAATGAACGAGTGAGATTTATTATTATTTCTCACACAGGCGCCCATTTGCACGGGACTCTTTCTCAATAATAATAACTATTATTATTACTTGATCAATAATCCATTCTCCCAATATGCTATATATGGGCCGAAAATCCTAGACCTACTACAGGCCTCAGATTGATTTCTATCTAGCACAATTATTCTATTGTGTGTGACTTTATAGGACCAATATAAGATAGTAATGGACCAAATTCAATTTGTCTCATAAGTCATAGTTGACTTCTAGCAAAGGACTAAGACTACCTAAATTATTTGAATGATAATTAAATTTCCATTATAAATCCTATTATATAATTAGTGATTGTCATCTTGATTAAAGGACCCATATTCCTCCAACTTTGTCAAGTCCACAACCTCTCCGAGAACACATTTCCAACATGCAAAAAACTTTGAAGGACTTAAACCTTTTGGATTTTAGACTCACTTACATGAACGTGCACTCCACACAACCTAGTCCATAATAACATCAATTCCCATTATGCCAACATGAACCTCGATCATACCAAAACAACGTCAATGATTCCTCAATTGTCGATGACACTAAAATCACCAACAGAAAGTGTGTTATACTCTTTATCAAATTCATCAAAAACTAAGATGAACTCGACCATTTCCACCCAGTTAATAACTTATTATTAGACTTTGTAATCCTATTTCAAGAAAACTAGCTAATATGTTTTCTTATATAATTTGAATATATATTAAACTTTTTAGAGTCCTTGCACACCAATTCAGGTAGTTTAGCTTGTAATGTCTGTTGAGAGAGATTTACTTGACAACAAATAAATTTATAATCAAGACCTCGCTGAATATAGCAGAATAAGAATCATCCACGGAAAGCGAGGTTGTGTCTAATTACTCAACTAAAAAGCAAAAGGGAAAACAAAGTAAGGAACAAAGCAAAGCAAAGTAACAAAACTAGCACACTAGAAGGGGTCGATATCGACCTTGTCAGGGTCGATAACGGGGTGCAAATTAAGTTGAAAAGCTAAGTAAACATCAAAACAAAGAGGAAATCTCCATGTTGGTACCGACCTAGGGAGGGTCGTTATCGAGGTATCTGGGATTGAAACTCTTCTCACAAATAAGAGAAAAGTCTAGGATAAGGGTCTACCACAACATAATCATGCAATTTCAAACAATATGAATCATAAATATCATGCCTTTAACATAAAGCAATCAACTTTCGTTGAATAAACAAGCAAATAAATAACTTTCACAAATCAATTCACTTATTCTACTTATTTTGGTCTAAAGTTCTGAACTTTCATTTCAAACTTTATCACAATTCAAGTTCATAAATTTCTCTTTCAATCAAGTTAAGAACATGAAATACTTCGACTTTCGTCAAAGCTTTTGTACAAACAAGTAGAAAATAGATAAAAGGCATTCAATTCATTCATCACATCATCATTCATGCACAATCATGTTGGATTTCTAACCCCAACCATAGAATAAGAGATTGCTCACTCATGATTGAAGAAAAATAAGCAAAGCAATTGAAAGAAAACATACTTGAATTAAAATAAAAGCTTACTTGAATTAAAAACTCAAACTTGTCTTAGAACACAAGAAATCTCCACCAATCTTCTTCCTTGTGCTCCAAGCAACTAACTTGTCTTCTAAGAAACCCTAACTTGTGTCAATATAAAACCTAGGGAGGCCAGAGAGATCCTCTAACTTGTCTAAACAAGAGTATTTATACTAGAACATCCCTCTAAAAAGTTTCCATAAAGATAATACCTACTAAAGATAAAATATCACGGAATAAAAGCAATTATGCACTAAGTCGGTCACGCTGAGAGCCTCGATACCGACCCCTAGAGAGTCGATATCGAGGTTGGTCTTGACTTGTTTTCTTGCCATTCTTCCTTCTCCACTTGGATTTTGTGGGAGTTCCTTCCATAGCTTTCTTCAGTTTCTCCTAGATTGGTCCTCTCTTTTAATTTCCTTGAATGCATCTAAACCCGCCTCAAAACCTACATAAAAGCACAAAACTAGAGTAGTTTCCATACTTTCTTCAAAATATGCAAACTATACTAAAAAGACACAAAACACTCACAAAAACAAAACTAAACAAGACTAAACAACCTAGAAAAGCATACTAAAAGTAAGCTAAAAACACGAACATCAAAGTCCGATCTTCATGTTTCAAATTCATTGGTTGCACCCAAGAACATTGACATGGACGATTTCAAACTATATATTTCCGTTGGATGAAATTGTCCAACAAGGGTTGATAACGACCCTTGGAGGGTCGGTAGGCCCTTTGTAGTCGTATTGTGCACCCTTTTTCAGCATGAGGTGCTCATCTGGCCTGGAGTCATTAATTGGCACGGCGTTGTTGGACTCTGTGATGTGTTCTACTGGCAACCTTGATAAGTGATCGGCTACTAAGTTTTCACCTCCCTTCTTTTCTCTAATTTCATGGTCAAATTCCTATAACAAGAGCATCCAATGAAGTAGCCTAGGTTTTGCATCCTTATTAGCCATTAAATATCTAACGACCTCATGGTCAGTATAAACAATCACTTTAGAACCAACAAGATAGAAACAAAATTTCTCAAAAGCAAATACCACAACAAGGAATACCTTCTCCATTGTGGTATACTTACTTTGCGCCTCATCGAGCGTCTTACTTGCATAATAGATGGCGTGGAGCTTCTTATCCTTCCGTTGCCCTAACATTGTGCCAACAACATAATCGTTGGCATCACACATAATCTCGAAGGGAAGTATCTAGTTTGGGGATTGTATAATAGGAGCGGAAATGAGGGCTTCTCTTAACTTGTGAAAAGCTTCAAGACATTTTGGAGACAGCTCAAACACTACATCTTTCATTAGTAGGTTAGTCAAGGGTTTAGCTATCTTAGAAAACTCCTGAATAAAACGTCTGTAGAAACCAGCATGTCCTAGAAAACTCCTAACGTCTTTAACAGAAGAAGGGGGAGGTAGTATTTCAATAAGCTCAATTTTGGCCTTGTGTACCTCTATCCCTCTCCTTGAGAAGAGATGTCCTAGCACAATCCCTTCTTGGATCATGAAATGGCATTTTTCCCAGTTTAGAACAAGGTTGGTTTCTTCACATCTTTTAAGCATACGAGTAAGGTTAGCAAGATAAGCATCAAATGAAGAACCATACAAAGAGAAATCATCCATGAAAACCTCTACTATGTCCTCTATCATGTCAGAGAAGATAGCCATCATGCATCTTTGAAAAGTTGCAGGGGCATTGCAAAGCCCAAATGGCATTCTTCTGTATGCAAAACTCCCATAGGGACAAGTAAAAGTTGTTTTCTCTTGGTCATCAGGATGAATGGGAATTTTCCAAAAACCGTTATAGCTATCTAAATAACAAAAATAATCATGTTGGGCTAAGTGTTCTAGAACTTGATCAATGAAAGGAAGTGGAAAATCATCTTTTCTTATAGCACTGTTTAACTTCCTGTAATCAATACACATCCTCCAACTAGTTATGGTCCTAGTGGGGATTAGTTCTCCCTTTTCATTCTCAATAATTGTCATCCCACCCTTTTTAGGGACCACATGGACCGGACTAACCCATTGGTGGTTCAATTTAGGAAAAATAATCCCTGCATCAAGTAGTTTTAATATTTCCTTTTTGACCACATCTTTCATGTTAGGATTCAGTCTACGTTGATGCTCTATTGTGGGTTTGTGATTATCCTCCATGTAGATCCTATGCATGCATAATGAGGGAGATATGCCAGTTATGTCATCAAGGGAATAGCCAATGACCTTTCTATGGGTCCTAAGTACAGCAATCAATTTCTCTACTTCTTCATCATGTAATTGAGAATTAATGATAACAGGGAAGGTAGAGTTAGGACCAAGAAATTCATACCTGAGGGAGTCTGGAAGGGGCTTAAGTGTTGGAGTAGGCTCAGCCGGGATAAGAATAGGCTCTTCATGTTTTGTCTTCAAGACCTCCACAAGGTAATCAAACGCCAGAAGCTCTTCGTCATCTGCCAGAAGGGTCGATATCAAGCCATTGGGGGTCGGTAACGAGTCTGTTGTGCCTTCTAGTAGGAATGATATCGACTTGAATGGGATCGATAACGATGTTGCAGATTCCGATATCGAGCTAGTACACTCCGTTTTCTCCATGTTTCTCGCTAGAAGCCTCAGTATCGACCCATGGAGGGTCGATAACGATGTTGTAGGGTTAAATTCCTCCCATCTTCTTTTTGTAAATGCCTCAAAAGCTAGCAGCCTTTCGATCGGGTCCCCACATTCAAAGTAGTCGGTGTGGGTATAGAGCATCTTGACCTTAGTTGTGTTGGGAGTTAGAACGGAATTCCACCACCTCATCCCCGATCTCAAAAGTTAGGAGTCCCCTTCTAACATCGTTTATGGCACCTGTTGTGGCTAAGAATGGGCTACCTAGAATGATAAGCACCATCGGGTCCTCGGGCATCTCCATTGCAATAAAATGATTCGGCACAATAAACTTTCCCACATGCTGGCAAACCATCAACTACTCCTGTAGGCTTGACACGGGATCCATCCGCCATGTACAACTTTATATTGACATGTTGTAGTGGTCCCAGGTTTGCTTTTGACCAAATAGAGAGTGGTACAAGGCTTGGGTTGGCACCTAAGTCACATAAAGCTTTGAAACAATAAGCTCCAATATCAATAGTGATGGCGAACTTACCTGAGTCACCTAGCTTCTCGGGGAGTTCCAAGGATCGGACCTCATCTGTCAGCTCGGATATAGACCTCTTCTCGCTCAAAATTTCTTTCAAAAATTTTGTGTAAGTTGGCATTTCGCATAGAATTTAAGAGAATGTTATGGAAATATTTAAGCCTTGAAGAACCTTAACAAAATGCCTAAACTTCCCTTCTATAGAGTCATTTGACTTCTTAGAGGGGAAGGAAAGAGTCTTTGTCGGACTCGGAACCAAGACGGGCTTGAGTCGTGGCGTTAACGAATCAACAAGAGGGTCGGTCGGTGCTGGAGAAGGGTCGGTACCGACCCTGGGGGGAGTTCGTTATCGACCTTGTTATTGAGATAAGGGGACGGTTTCTAAGACTTACCTGGGTTCGATGGGTCGGTAACGGTCTGCTAAGCCTCGATATTGACCCTATTCGGGCTGGTAACGGGCCTGATTGGGGTGTCATCTTCATCTCCATTCTCTTTTTCCACTTCTACGGTGCATTGCTGCAATTTGTTGGGAGTCAAAGCTCTTCTTCCATGTTTCTAGGGTTTTCCTCGTGGCGGCCCGGAAGTTTGCCTTGAGGTCTTGGAATCAGTGCAGAAAGGTTGCCCAGTTGGGAGTCAAAGCTCTTCTTCCATGTTTCTATCTCTCCCAACTAGGCTTGTACACCATTCAACCGATTATTAAGGTTGGATTGGACTCCATAATCTTATTGTGGATGTCATTAACTTTGTTGTGGACTCCATTAATGCCCTCTTGTAGCCCTTGTACCCATGAAGGTGGCTCTTGATAGCCTGGAGGTCTGTAAGGTACGGGCTTTCTCTCTTGTGGTGGAGGTGCATTGCCTTGACCTTGGTTGTAACTTCCCCAAGTAGGATAGTTATTGTTCCTGTAATAGTTGTTAGGCAGGTTTCTGTATTGACCTCTCATATAGTTAGCATCAACATAGGTCTCATCGGCTCTAACCTACTCAATGTTAGTGCAAGCATATGTACTATGGGCATGAGAGCCACATTCTAAACAAGGTTGAGAGGTTTTCATAAAACTTTCATGTTTCTTTAATCGGTTGACTTCATCTTGCAAGAATTGGTTTTTGACATCGGAATCAACCTCGGTATTTGGATTGTAGAGCCTCTTTATTGGATGGGGTGTCTGTTGTGTCCCATACTTGGCATCATAATTGATGAGCTTGTCAAGTAATGCCCATGCATCTTCAGGATTTGTCTCAATGAAACCGTAAGTAGTGTGCAAGTTGATGTGGTTCTTCGTTTCAGCGTTAATCCCTTAGAAGAAGATCTCTTGGAGTACATATTGTGGTTGCCCGTGGGTAGGGCATTGACTAAGCATCTCCTTGAATCTGTCCCATCTCTCCACAAAAGTTTCATTAGGCAGCTGGTGGTAGGAGGTGATGCGTTTCCTTAACTCCGTAGTTTTGGCAGGAGGAAAGAACTTTGTCATGAACAAATCATGCAAAGCCTTCGAAGTACTTATTGACCTTGGAGGTAGGCTCTCTAACCAGCTCAGGGCCTTTCCTGTAAGGGACAACTTAAAAGCTTTCAACAGAACATATTTCAAAGAGACACCATTAGCAGAAATAGTTTCACATAAATCAATAAAATTTCTAATATGCTCTATTGGGCACTTAGTGGGTTTCCCTTACAACTGAACCCTCTTAATCAATGATATAAATTGAGATTTGACCTCAAAGGCTTTCTCTATCTCCGTAAGCACGATGGCTGATTCTGGCACCCTCAGTTCCGGGTGCATGTACTGCTTAGCGTTCTTAGGGAAGGCGTTCAACTGCTCTTGTAGACGAGTATTGTTTTCCCGTTCACGTTCGGCTGCAGCAACAACAATGTCTCAGTCATCTTGCAACGCCTCCATCTGCATGCGGAAGGCAGCCATTTGTTGAGCCATCTCTTCAGGTGTTACAGCCATGGTACGATTTTCTCGTCTCCTGCGATGAAGAATATGTTTAGGCTTAGAATAGTAATCAGGTTGTTTAAATTCGAGTCGATATCTTCCTGCTTGCATAATAAATTTATAGTCAATACCCCGCTGAGTATAGTAGAGTCAAGATCGTCCACGGGAAGCGAGGTTGTGTCTAATTACTAAACTAAAAGGCAAAAGAGAAAACAAAGCAAAGCAAAACCAGCACATTGGAAGGGGGTCGATGTCGACCTTGTCAGGGTCGATAACGGGGTGCAAATTAAGTTGAAAAACAAAGTAAATAACAAAACTAAGAGGAAATCTGCAGGTCGGTAAGGACCTAGGGAGGGTCGTTATTGAGGTACCTGGGATTGAAACTCGACCCACAAATAAGAGAAAAGACTAGGATAAGGGTCTACCACAATATAATCATGCAATTTCAAGCAATAGGAATCATAAATATCATGGCTTTAACATAAGGCTATCAACTTTCGTTGAATAAACAATCAAATCAATCAATTTTCACAAATCAATTCACTTATTCTACTTATTTTGATCTAAAGTTCTCAACTTTCGTTTCAAACTTTTTCACAATTCAAGTTCATAACTTTCTCTTTCAATCAAGTTAAGAACATGAAATACTTCGACTTTCATCAAAGCTTTTGAACAAACAAGTAGAAAATAGATAAAAGGCATTCAATTCATTCATCACATCATCATTCATGCACAATCATATTGGGTTTCTAACCCCCAACCCTAGAATAAGAGACTACTCACTCATGATTGCAGAAAAACAAGCAAAGCAATTGAAAGAAAACATACTTGAATTAAACTAAAGCTTACTTGAATTAAAAATTCAAACTTATCTTAGAACACAACTTAGATTACAAGAAATCTCCACCAATCTTCTTTCTTGTGCTCCAAGCAACAAACTTGTCTTCTAAAAAACCCTAACTTGCGTCAATATAAACCTTGGCCAGAGAGATCCTCTAACTTGTCTAAACAAGTATACTTATACTAGAACATCCCTCTAAAAAGTTTCCATAATAATAAAACCTACTAACGATAAAAGATTATTGAATAAAAGCAATTAATGCACTAAGTCGGTCACGCTGGGAGCCTCGGTACCGACCCCTAGAGGGTCGATATCGAGGTTGGTCTTGACTTGTTTTCTTGTCATTCTTTCTTCTTCACTTGGATTTTGTGGGAGTTCCTGCCATAGCTTTCTTCACTTATTCCTCCTAGCTTGGTCCTCTCTTCTTATGTCATTGAATGCATCCAAACCCGCCTCAAAACCTACATAAAAACACAAAACTAGAGTAGTTTCCATACTTTCTTCAAAATACGCAAACTATACTAAAAAGGCACAAAACACTCACAAAAACACAACTAAACAAGACTAAACAACCTAGAAAAACATACTAAAAGTAAGGTAAATCACGGACAACAAAGTCCGATCTTCATGTTTCAAATTCATAGGTTGCACCCAACAACATTGACATGGACGATTTCAACTATATATTTCCGTTGGATGAAATTGTCCACCATGTTTAAATCAACTCACGTCAATTTTCAAAATGCAATTTTAGGATGTTCACTCCTATTTGTTAGGAAATTCGACCCTACAATAAGGTTATGACTCACTAAAGCTCACAAGAGAAGTATTGAAACAAATAAGAACAAAGGAGCATAAGAGATTTGTTGACCCAGTTAGTCAGAATGATTATGTTTGTGGCACTACCAAGTCAAAGACTCTCACTAGATTCGAGGATTACAAGGACTTGATATTCCTAATCTACACTAATCTTATTAGCCTAACCTAATCTCTAGAACTCTCTCTAGACTTTTCCCTCTAATTTTTTCATGATTCAACACAACACACAATTACAATAAGATAGAAACAATACCTTCAAGAATAGAAATCCCAATCTCCAAGATATATTCCTTTCTTAAATCTCATTATTTTTTCCTTCCTTACTTGGCGCGTAAGAAAGCCGACTTCTCGCGGACACGGAGCATTACGCGGTCTCATCAAGGCAAAACACGACCGCGCTTTGCCCTCCCCGGACCGCGGTCTCCTCGTACTCTCTCAGGAGCCAAAATGTGGCTGCACCCGAAACACGGTTGTGTTCTCCCGGCTGCACTCGCACTCTCCCGACCGCGACAACGGTTTCTTCTTCGCTCACCTTTCCTTTTCTTTTCGCCAATACTCCCAACAATCTCTCACCTGGAGACTTATTCCAATTGTAATTGTCTTGTTCTTCAACATCTCTTCAATCTTGGTTGTGTTTGGCCTTCAACTTACATAAGCCCGTCTAAAGCCTTACTTGACTCCAATTCCTACATCGAGCTCATCTCCCCGTCCATGACAATTCTTTTCTTGCCCATATCCCGACTTTGAGACACCTCTGCACAACCTTCTAGCTCAACTATTTAGGTAAACCTTAGATGGAAATCAGAAGGCGAATCCTTATCCAATTCTTCAATGATCTTTTGATCACTGGTCTGTGGTTCTTCCTTTAAGGCTTCTTGTCTATTAGGAACCACTGATCTACTACCACCTGATCTTGAAGAACTCAGTTGCAATGCATCTCCAACATATTTAGTTGCTCCATCTTTTGACTCCTCCCAAGCTTTATAATCACTTTTGTAGTGACCAAATTTACAACAATTCCAACAATTGATCTTACTCTTGTCATTGGTAGTTTTCTCCTTCCCTCTAGATTTTGACCCACCATGACTAGATCTGCCCTTGTTCCCTACATTCAAAGCCAACCCAGATGTAGAACCTGACTACTTCATGAGAATCTCCTCGTTAACCATCAGATCCCTCACATCATCACACTTAAGCTTCCTCTTCCTCGCTGAAGCATTGACAACCGTGACAGTTTCACTCCAACTCTCAAGCAAAAAAGAAAGTAGAATTAGGGCTTGTACCTCATCGTCGAAATCAATCTCCACCGACTATAATTGTGCAATCTTCATGTTGAATTTTTCAAGTCTTTAGATACCGTTGTGTCCTCCTTCATCTTCAGGCTTCACAACTGCCTCATCAAATGCTCCTTGTTCACCGTTGATGGCTTCTCATACAACGCAAATAGGATTGAAAGCAATTCATTTGTTGTTAGAGACTTGATTGTGTGGTGTGCCACGTTCTTGGACAATGACAAGTGAATCACACTCACCACCTTCTTGTCCAAAAACTTCCACTCTTCATCCTTCATGTCCAGTGGCTTCTCTCCAAATGGCAAGTGAAGATCTTTACCACACATGTAAGTTTTCAATTTGCATCTTCTAGAAATCAAAATTAGTTTCATCAAACTTCTCCAAATGAACCTTTCTGTCGCCCATTGAAAATGTAGGCACAAAGCTCTAATACCTATTGTTAGGAAATTACCACTCTATAGTAAGGGAGAACTCACAAGAGAAGAATTGAAACAAATAAGAACAAAGGAACACAAGAGATTTGTTGACCCAATTCGTCAGAATGACTACTTTCTAGGGGCTCTATCAAGCCAAAGACTTTCACTAGATTTGAGGATTATAAGGATTATAAGGACTTGATCTCTTGATCTACACTGATTTAATCAGCCTAATCTAATCTCTCAAGCTCTCTCTAGACCTCTCCCTTTGAATCTTTCAGGATTCAAGACACCACACAATTACAATAATCAAATGTATGTTTAAATAGAGAACACAAGCTTAAAGATAAAAACAAGATCTGCAAGAATACAAATTCCAATCATCTAGATATATTTCTTTCATAGATCTCAATATCTTTTCATTCATTACTTGGCACGCAAGTAACCCGACTTCTTGCGGATACGGAGCATTACATGGTCTTGTCCCGGCAAAACGCGACCGCGCTTTGCACTCCCTAGACCTTGTTCTCACCGTACTCTCTCAAGAGCTAGAACGCATGCCAGTACCCCGAAACGCGACCACGTTCTACCTGCCGCACCCGTGCTCGGGAGCAACCACGGTTCACCTGGAAATGACCACGGCTTCTTCTTCGCTCGCCTCTCCTTCTCTTTTCATCTAATTCCGAATCAGACTCCATAATTCCTAACTATGTTAACCCATAAAAACAAAAAGGGGCACTTGCACGACTCTCCATTCCAATATTTCAACAATTTTTAAAAATAGAATCACAGAAAAGTCACCAATGTCAAAACAAATATACCCTAAAAATCAAATAAGAAAAAACGAGTTTCAATTGACAATTGTTTTTTGATGCGTCTTGTTCAATGTTTTTAGTAGTCTTGTGTTGAACAACACACTGAAAAAAGTGGCATCCCCGGTCCCACTAATACTGGCACGTGGACCCAAACTAGACTCAAGAATCATAAACACAAGTTCAAAATCATAATAAGATCATAAGATTTTCAGGTGCATAATATGCTGAATGCGACCATTTGATTACAGGCTAAATATTTGCATTTTGCATGATATTTTTACCCTGAATGACAATAACACTGGAACATTTCTCCTGTCATTTGGTTTTGAAAAGTCAAATTCCATAATTCTGTACACACATAATAGTGTTGTGCAGCTATAATAGCAGTCAATATGCTAAAATTGCTTTCCGTGTATAAACTACTCGATTTTACCCCCTTTCAAAAAGTTACGGTCAAATTAGAAATTTTAACTAATTAATTTTCATCGTATCATAACTATATACTAAAACGGAGGTTCAAAAATATTAAACGACACATGTCACTTTTAGATTGATCACACCACCTCTTTTATTAAAATCAATATTTGACAAAATAATTAAGTTTAATATAAAGATAGTGTAATGTACGTACAATCTTATATAACTATAATCAATTGATAGAAAATTCCATTCTTAATTTTAAAAAAACTAATCTTTTATTTTTGGATATAATAAAAATGAAGATTATTAAGATATTTTTTATGCTATATATTATACAAATATGAGAAAGAGTCATGTGCGAATGAGCGCCCAAGTGAGAATTAAGAATAAATCTCGCTCGTCCATTCCAACAAATCAACGCCCCTGATTAAACATTCATTAAAAAGTATAAAATACGAAACGGGTGAATTTTTCCCGTATTATTCGCGTATTTTTCAATAAGATACGGCACAAACGAATTTTTCCCGTATTATTCACGTATTTTTTCGAAAAATACGTTTTTATGAGACGCACCCAGTTTGTTCATCAGAAATAGCGATTTATTCATCAATATTCACCATTTGTTCATCAATACTAACTCATTGTGCATTGAGTTTTTGATAACATTGTTCATCGATTTCGAACTTTTTCACTATTTAGTTTTATTTTTTAACCTTATTTATGTGTATGAATACAGTATTATCTAGTTTTTTATGCACATATAGTTAGTTTCGATATACCAATATTTTTTCATTGATATAACCTTGTTTGTTCATTGATATACTATTATTTGTTCATTGGTATACCATTATTTGTTCTTTGATATAATCTTTTTTGTTCATTGGTATACCATTGTTTGTTCATTAATATACCCTATTTGTTCATTTGATATAACATTTTTTGTTCATTGATCTAACCTTTGTTTGTCCATTGAAGTGCCTTAAGGCTAACTTGTCAATACGAATGATGTGCACAATATAGTATCAAAATAAGATAAGTTTGATGTAAAAACTTGAATGCAAAGGATAATGTATGCTAAGAGAACGAGATAGCAATAAATCGAAGAGGAGTGTTTGTGCCATATTTAGTTATGAACAAATTGATGTTATTAATGAACAAATATGCATGTAGTAATGAACAAATTGATGTTACTAGTGAACAAATATGAACCTAGCAATGAACAATTATATGAAAAAGGCAATGAACAAATATGCATAAACCAATGAACAAATTGATGTTACTAATGAACAAATATGCACAAACCGATGAACAAATATGCCAAAACCAATGAACAAATATTTTCGTTTTTGATGAACAAAATCACAATGTTGATGAACATATTGCATGGAATTTTGATACATATTTGTTCATTTTTTATGTACAAACAATAGACTTTTGATGAACAAGCAATAGTTTATTTATGCACAAAATCACAACTTTGATGAACAAAATCATAGTGTCGATGAACAAGTCCACATTATTGATGAACAAATCCACAATATTGATGAACAATCTAGGTGCGCGTCCTATTTCCGTTTTTTTCAAAAATACGCGAATAATTCGCCCGTGTCGTTTTTTTCCCTTTTTAAGTGAAATGATTAGACCCTTTGATTTTTCTTCATCCAACGGCTCTTTTTATTTTATTTTTAGATAGAATTAGAGTTGTCAAAAGCTGAGCCGACCGGGTGAGGAGCCTAGTTGGACTAGTTGGTCCTTAGGGAAGAACCCCAAGGTCGCCAGTTCGACACCCACCGGTGACGAAACCAAAAACATTTATTTCCCTATAACTGTTTACAGTTCTCACCCGTTCAAGTGTGCTCTAGGCTAGTCCAAGTAGTATCTGGGCTATCATAAATCTTATCGGATAAAAAAAACAAAGTTGAGCCGACCTGCAAACCCGACAACCGTCCGAAAATTTTAGGGTCAAGACCCAAAAATTTTAACCCGAAACCCGAAGTGAACCGAAACCCGATGAACCCGCAACCCGTTGGGTTGAAACTCGAAACCCATTGGGTTGACCGATTTAGTATATTTATAAAATGTATAAAATTTATTTTAAAAAATATAATGTATTTTATTATTAAAATACATAAAAAGTAATATATTATAATTAAAAAACTATTTTAATAATCATAAAAAATTCTATGTTTTTGACCCACTGGTCAACCCGACCCGCTCGAAAACCCGCATTTATCCGGCCCGATTTAACCCGTGACCCGTAACGACCCGGACCTGACTCCATCCGAACCCGAAATGACCGAACCTAAACCCGACCCGATTGACATGTCTAGATAGAATGCATATGCTAGGTTTAGATATTAAGTTTAATATAAAGATAGTGCAATGTACGCACAATCTTATATCACTATAATTAAATTTATTTGAACGGTCTCAATAAATTAATAAGCTTTTATCTTATTACTTATCTATTTTCATAATTAAATAAATTATCATGTTTGGATATTAAATTAATTCGTAATACTAATAAGATATTATTGCTTCAAATAAAAACTTTTATAGTTTATTTATTTTAAATATTTATTCAAAATTTATATTTCAGCATTTACATGATTATTTTTCTTGGATAATAAATATATTTGAAAATATTTTATTATTAATATTTTATTTAAGAAAAACCTGTACAAGATACGAGAATACATAGTAGTTATATTAGTGAATTGGTAGTGTATAATATTATCGATTTTTCTAACCTATGCCCTAAGGGCATAGGTTAAAATCCTTAAAATGGAAGTATTTTGTTGAATTTTATTAGATTTGGTTTAAATAATTTTTTCAATAGGGTTTATTAATTTCCTTTTAGGGATTTAGTTCTAATAATAGAATAATTAACCTATGCCTTAAGGGAATAGGATAAAAAAAACCGTAATATTATATAGCTTGAAATTTGTTATTTTTTTTTATTTCTATATTGTGTGTGTGTGTGTGTGTGAGAGAGAGAGAGAGAGAGAGTTCAAGTAAAACCATTCTTAGAGTGTGCACGTGTGCACAACTTGAATTCATGATTTTGTATGGCTGTATTTATATTTTTGAGTTGCATATTCATACATATTCATTTTTTTCATACTACACTGTGTTCATGATTATAAGTCATATATTCATATTTTTATATAATTGTATTTTTGAACCTTTTTTCATATTCTATCTCTATTCATGCTTATAGAGTTACATAATCATATTTTTAAGTTGTATATTCATAAAAAGCGAGTAACTCAACATAATAAATTTGTAACTTAAAACCATGAATATAGTCATACAAAATCATGCATATATAACTCAAAATCATGAATACAAATTGTGCACACGTGTACACTCTAAGAACTCTTCTCACTTGAACTTAAATATATATATAGAGAGAGAGAGAGAGAGGGGGGAGGGTTCCGGTGAGGACCACCCTTATGGTGAGGATTGTGCTTAAAATGCGGACTAATAAGGACCATTGATTGTGGAGAATAAACGGACGAGATTTTATTTAATCTCACGCGCAAATTTGAAAAATCCTGACTTTTAGGGGCAAAAACGTAAAATTAAGGGGCTAGTCTGCTACTCCTACTGTCACACGCAAAAGAAGGCCCAAACGACAGTACAATTCTCCATCGTCTCCGATTGCGTCTCTCCCTCTCTCTCTGGTTTGCCTCACCATCGATTGTTCGTCCGTCTTCAATCGAACGTCTCGAAGTACAAACACTTCTTCCGGCCACTAGTTCATCTCTCCTCTCCGATCACTGATTCGTCTCTCTCTCTCTCTCTCTCTCTCTCTCTCTCGTCATTGGTTCCGACAACTGCTTTGGAGTTTGGATTTTAACTCTAATTCGTGGCTTATACAATTTCTATTTGATGAATGTGTCATGAATTGCCTGTCATGGTTTGGAATTTGGATTTTAACCCTACTTCATGTCCTTTTCGTGATGTACATGTTGTAACAGGATGCTATATTTCTTTTGATTGGGTATGAATATGGCCACCTCTTGACCCTCTAGAGGCTTTGTGTAATCGGTAGGAGAGGAGTTTGTATGTTAGTTTTATGAGGGTAAATTTGGACATTTATTATAAGTCTGGTGATTTTTCTTCTACTTGTGATGCACGTTTTTTTTCAAGTTTCAGTGTCCCAAAACTATATTCTTCATATGTTGCACAAATAGATGTAATAGGTAAAAAAAACACAGTTTGCTGCTAAAAGATTGCTCAAAACTATTATTCAAATTGCAAAGATTTGTTATGGCCTTTTCGTGCTTTTTCAGAGAATGTGTCATGGCCTTTTCATGGGTTTAGCCTTTTTCGTGCTTAGGCTTACTAGTGGGGTTGAGGTTGATGTTAACTCAAGAGTTTCATGGAGTTGGGTCTTTTTCATACATGGCCCATTCATTCCTTTATGTTGTTTAGGAAATGGAGTTCTTTTGGGGTTATAGAGTTCTTTTTCATACCTACGTTTGGTGTTCAGTTGCTGTTGAGAGTACCTAAAAGCTAATGCTTGGTTATGGAGCTCTTTATTCTAAATCTTTTATTCTCTATTACTTTATTTGAACAGGAATCCGATAAGATAATGCCTCCAAAGAAGAAGGCTCGTGTTGATGAAGGTAACTATTTCGGATTTATTGTAAACTTGAATAGTTCAGAAAATATCTTAAAATGTTCAATATGTTGTTCTAATAGTTCATAATTTAAACAGATCCAGATGACATCCCTCTTAAAAGTTTTCTTCTCAACAAGAGAAAGAGAGTTGTTGAAGAAATAGACAAGGGGAGACGCAACATCCAAAAAGCAGAGACTTGTAATGAAGCTGAGGAAGTAACCGATGATGAGAAAGAATCTAGTTCATATGGTGATGAAGATGATAAAGCTAATGAAGATGATACGGTTGATGAAAATGGTACAGATAATGAAGATCGATGATACAACTGATGAAGATGATAAAGTTCATCAAGATGATAAAGTTGATGAAGCTGATACATCCGATGAAGATGGCACAGATGATGAAGATGACACCACCTTTCATACGGATGATGAAAGCAACTCTGTTGATCTTGGTGATGATACCGATGATTTTGATGACGAGGAAGAAATACCCAAGCCTTCAAGAAGAAATGCAAAACAGAGTATGAGAGAACTTGGTTTTGGAATTTGCTTGACCTACAAATCAAAGCTCTTCCACATTTCCTAGCATGTTGGCTTGTTCAACAGTTTGATGCTGAGAAAGTTTGTTTGAAGATGTCAAACGGAGAGAACATCTACATTGAAGAAGAAGATGTACACATTGCCCTTGGTATTCCACTTGGAGGTGAGGAAATAGCAACTAAGGACATGGTTGAGAATGTTGACTTGATAGATGAATGGAAGGAGGTGTTTAGGAACAATCCTTTAAAAATCATACTAAGTACTTCAAGATCTCCCCAAGTGATGTAGCAGATCGAATGCTTGAAGACACTAATGGTGGGCCATTCTTCAAAAGATGCTTCATAACTCTCTTCATATCATTGTTGTTTGAAATCAATCCAAATGGAAGTGCAAATGATTCATACATGAGCCTTTTGGAGGATGTAGACAACATCAAGAACCTTAATTGGTGTGGGTTTGTACTTGACTGCCTAGTTGAAGCAAAGAAGGCGTAGGATGATAACAAGAGGTCCTCATTCAAAGGTTCATCGCTTTTCCTCACAGTTAGTTGTTTAATGCACTTTATTTCTTTGGGTTGATGATAGTTGTTTAGTGCACAACTTGAATTCATGATTTTGTATGGCTGTATTCATATTTTTGAGTTGCATATTCATACATATTCATTTTTGTCATACTACATTGTATTCATGATTATAAGTCATATATTCATATTTTTATATAATTGTATTTTTGAAGCTTTTTTCATATTCTATCTCTTTTCATGCATATAGAGTTACATAATCATATTTTTAAGTTGTATATTCATAAAAAGCGAGTAACTCAACATTTATAATGAATATGCAACTTAAAACCATGAATATAGTCATACAAAATCATGCATATATAACTCAAAATCATGAATACAAACCGTGCACACGTACACACTCTAAGAACTCTTCTCACTTGAACTTAAATCTATATATATAGGGGAGGGTTCCGGTGAGTACCACCCTTATGGTGAGGATTGGGATTAAAATGGACTAATAAGGACCATTGATTGTGGAGAATAAACGGATGAGATTTTTTTAATCTCACTCACGAATTTGAAAAATCCTGACTTTTAGGGGAAAAACGTAAAATTAAGGAGCTAGTCTGCTACTCCTACTGTCACACGCAAAACAAGGGGCAAACGACGGTACAATTCTTCATCATCTCCGGTTGCGTCTCTCCCTCTCTCTGTCTGGTTCACCTCTCCATCGATTCCCCTCTGGTTCGTCCGTCTTCAATCGAACGTCTCGAAGTACAAAAACTTCTTCCGGCCACTAGTTCGTCTCTCCTCTCCGATCACTGGTTCGTCTCTCTCTCTCTCTCTCTCACTCACTCTCTCTCTCTCTCTCTCTCTCTCTCTCTCTCTCGTCACTGGTTCCGACAACTGCTTTGGAGTTTGGATTTTAACCCTAATTCGTGGATTATGCAGTTTCTATTTGATGAATGTGTCATGAATTGCCTGTCATGGTTTGGAATTTGGATTTTAACCCTACTTCATGTCCTTTTCGTGATGTACATGTTGTAACAGGCTGCTATATTTCTTTTGATTGGGACTGAATATGGCCACATCTTGACCCTCTAGAGGCTTTGTGTAATCGGTAGGAGACGAGTTTGTATGTTAGTTTTATGAAGGTAAATTTGGACATTTGGAATAAGTCTGGTGATTTTTCTTCTTCTTGTGATTGCACGTTTTTTTTTTGCAACTTTCAGTGTCCCAAAACTATACTCTTCATATGCTGCACAAATAGATGTAATAGGTAAAAAACACATCAGTTTGCTACTAAAAAATTGCTCAAAACTATTATTCAAATTGCAAAGATTTATTATGGCCTTTTCGTGCTTTTTCAGAGAATGTGTCATGGCCTTTTCGTGGGTTTAGCCTTTTTAGTTCTTAGGCTTACTAGTGGGGTTGAGGTTGATGTTAACTCAAAAGTTTCATGGAGCTGGGTCTTTTTCATACATGGCCCATTCATTCCTCTATGTTGTTTAGGAAATGGAGTTCTTTTGGGGTTATAGAGTTCTTTTTCAAACCTGCGTTTGGTGTTCAGTTGCTGTTGAGAGTACATGAAAGCTAATGCTTGGTTATGGAGTTCTTTATTCTAAATCTTTAATCTCTATTGCTTTATTTGAACAGGAATCCGATAAGATAATGCCTCAAAGAAGAAGGCTCATGTTGATGAAGGTAACTATTTCAGATTTATTGTAAACTTGAATAGTTCAGAAAATATCTTAAAATGTTTAATATGTTGTTCTAATAGTTCAAATTTTAAACAAATCCAGATGACATCCCTCTTAAAATTTTGCTTCTCAACAAGAGAAAGAGAGTTGTTGAAGAAATAGACAAGGGGAGACGCAACATCAAAAAAGCGGAGACTTGTAATGAAGCTGAGGAAGTAACCGAAGATGAGAAAGAATCTAGTTCATATGGTGATGAAGATGATAAAGCTAATGAAGATGATACAGGTGATGAAAATGGTATAGATAATGAAGGTCGATGATGCAGCTGATGAAGATGATAAAGTTGATCAAGATGATAAAGTTGGTGAAGCTGATACATCCGATGAAGATGGTACAGATGATGAAGATGACACCACATTTCATGCGGATGATGAAAGCAACTCTGTTGATCTTGGTGATGATACCGATGATTTTGATGACGAGGAAGAAATACCCAAGCCTTCAAGAAAAAATGCAAAACGCCGAGGAGCTAATGTTAAAAAGGAAAAGAAATCCAAAACTGTTCAAAGAGTTCTTACTAAAGAAGTTGCAGCCAAGAGGGGCAAAAAAAATATGGAGTATTAGAATCAAGATTAACCCCGAGATTGTTTGTTAAAATGTTGGAACAACTAGAGGAGCCACAAAAACAGAGTACAAGAGAACTTGGTTTTGGTTGTTTGCTTGACCGACAAATCAAAGCTCTTCCACATTTCCTTGCATGTTGCCTTGTTCAGTAGTTTGATGCTGAGAATGTTTGTTTGATGATGTCAAACGGAGAGAACATCTACATTGAAGAAGAAGATGTACACATTGCTCTTGGTATTCCACTTGGAGGTGAGGAAATAGCAACTAAGGACATGGTTGAGAATGTTGACTTGATAGATGAATGGAAAGAGGTGTTCAAAAACAATCCTTTAAAAAATTATACAAAGTACTTCAAGATCTCCCCAAGCGATGTAGCAGATCGAATGCTTGAAGACACTAATGGTGGGCCATTCTTCAAAAGATGCTTCATAACTCTCTTCATATCATTGTTGGTTGAAAGCAATCCAAATAGAAGTGCAAATGATTCATACATGAGCCTTTTGGAGGATGTAGACAACATCAAGAACCTTAATTGGTGTGGGTTTGTACTTGACTGCCTAGTTGAAGCAAAGAAGGCGTGGGATGATAACAAGAGGTCCTCGTTCAAAGGTTCATTGATTTTCCTCACAGTTAGTTGTTTAATGCACTTTATTTCTTTGGGTTGATGATAGCTTATTAGAAAGTTGAGTTGGTACATGATAGTTTGAGCTTAAGTGGCTATCTTTATAACATTGGTTCCATTTATTTCAACTGAAAGTTCAATATTTGATATGAGTAGTTCTTTTTATTTGCATGTATGTTTGTATCATCCATTATACTTCGTTGGTTCATTTTTTTATGTTAAAAGTTTAGTTTTTCATATGAGTAATTCGATTTGTGGACATGTATATTTTGTCTTGAATTTTCCTTCTTGATTAGGAATAACATGAACTAATCAAGAACTTATGTCTTCTTCACCAGCTTTTCTACGTAGATAGAGTTCAATATGGAAGAGGGCGTAAAGAGCGAAAGATTCCGATTTTCCTAGATTGGACTCAAGATTCCTTAAAGAAAAGACAAAATGAAGAGATGTGAAGTGGTGGCTTTGGGAGTGGACGTGTTAGGGAACAACAGAAAATACCACCACAACAGAATATCAACCTCCTACAAGAGGCACCACCACCGCCGCCATTGATAAGGGATGAGGAAGGAATACCCCACGTAGTTCGCCTACAGGTATGCAATAATAATATTTTGTATTTTATTACTTATTTAACTAATTCTTGAGATTAATATACATAAATTCATTTTTTTCCCTTCCTAAAGAGTTGGGCTCAGAAACTCACAATCACTATGGAAGAACTTGCCACAAGCATTATCAAGCTTTCTAGTATGGGAAAGGACACACCAAAATAATTCATAAGTGACCCTATAATGAAGTCTATGCATGATACTGCAATCAATCTAATGGGTCTTGCGACACAAAATGAGGAAGAGCAAGGCAATGCAACTCCCAACGTGCTTGATAGCAATTGGTCTCAATCACAGAACTCGTTTTGGAATTTCCCAGAGTTGCAACAATGTCTTAAGAAGATTGAAATGGCATTTACCTCCAAGGAAGAGCTTAAAAAGAGGAATTCTGAAATACCATCATTTGACCTGGGTGTGAACTTCTCACAAGATCTTCAATTAACAAGTTTTGAGAACGTCACTGATATAGCAAACCAGTATATACCATTGGAGGAACTTGCACCACATGGAGATGCCACCACCAAGGTAAGTATAATGTCAAATTATTATTGTTTACAAATGATAACAGTTAACTAACATATATATCATGTAGACAAGTGAAAAGGAGAAAGCCATTGTCAAAGTAGCACAAAAGAATGATGTAAAGATGGTTGTGTTTCATAATTTTGAACTAGTTCATATTTCTTAAATAAGAGTTCAATTTATATATCATTAATTTCATTATATCAAATAATACAAGAAAGAGGGAAACAAAAGGTGGCTGATACAGATTCAAGCCAAAAGGAAGGTAGTACCTGTGTCTTAAGACCACGGACAAGAGCTAGGGTAATATTCCATATTACAATGGTTCAACAAAGACAGTTTAGAATGATAATCTAGATAGGTAGTTTGTTCACAAGCTGCAATCAATAGAAATCCCTAAATAGAAAGAAATAGTTTCAATCGAACCGGTCAAACCTTCCATTGCACAAGATGTAAGCAAATAACAAGTGCAATTTATTTCAACGTCCATATTTTTTCCATCAAATACTAAGTGAATTTTTTTTCATTCATAAAATTAATGATGCAAAGGAAAAAACAAAGTGGAACCCCATGAGAAAACTAGCAAGCTTGTCATTAGGAAAAAACGTGGAATGCTTACAATTGGAACCGAGAAACCAGCTTTGGAGAATGATCTAGATTCTACCATGGAGAATGATGACCAAAAAAAGGTCAGAGTTGAATTCTATTTGAACAAATTCATTTTACACGATTTCTATAAAAAAAAAGTAAATATTCTTATTTTTCCATTTTGAGTCTTATATTTAATTGTACTTAATGTACACAACATATAGGCACATAACCTCAAAACAAGGATACTACCCAAAAGGGAGTTGATGCTACCTGACTCAAAGAAGAGCCCATTTTACTTACGGGAAGTCAATCCTCTTAAAGCGTTGACAAAAGAACAAAAATAAGTTATCAATTTTGCATTAGACGGTACATCTAGTGAAGAGTAAGTTATATATACATATATTAAATGCAATACGTAGCAATATGGAAAAGCCATGTAAGATAATTTTTTTACTAATCGGACAATTTTAAATGTTTGTTTTGGTAGAACTCCGTTGTTCTTGTTCAGGGATTTGAAATTGCTAAGATCTGATATCCGAACGCTAGAGCCAACAGTGTTCATCAACATCAAAATCCTTGATGCATCGGCGTTGCTACTGAATGATAAAGAGAAGCGCAGAGCTCCCGACTCTCCACACAAGCACATGTGTAAGCCTTATAAATCTAGTATTTATAGTAATGGTTTTATGCAGTATTATCTAATAAGGTTTATGACAATATCTAGGAGTGCACCGTTGTTCATCCTAAGCATCATTGTTTTGAAGAGAATTACGAATTGTTTGAAGAGAAAATGGATCAAGCTCTCAAAATCCCATCACCTACAAATGTGAATGATGTTGACATGGTACGTATAAAATATGGTATTAATATATATTCTTGTTTTGAATGATGTGAATGATTGTTTTGTTTATAACAGATGTTATTTCCAATTTTGGATTCGGAGCGTTACTATATCATAAGCTTCAATTTGAAGACGAATGAGATCTTTATCATTGATCATGGTCCGAAAGTTAGATTGGGGGAGGACTACGAGATGGAATATGGTGATATCCCAACAAAGTTGGTAAAAATTATGACCCTTTCTATAATATCTCATTTTGGTGGTTCATTCTTTCATACAAGTAGTTCTATTTGCAATATGGTGAGACCCCTAAATATCTGGTAAAAATTCCAAACCCTTTGCTTTTGTATCTCAACTTGTTGGTTCATTTTTTTACATGTCAAGTTCAATTTTCCATATATATAGTTCATTTTGTAATTTGTTTCTACAATACATGCAGAAAGCTTTGGTTGTACGTTTCCTTCTAGAGAAAAAGGTTTCTAAGGGATCGCATGTGAAAAACTTTGATCCAAAGTGGTTGCCAATATCATGGACGAATCCAAAAAATCATGTTGACTTTAGGGTGTATGCTATGAGGCATCTTGATACGTACATGGGAAAGGGAAATTGGACAAGTGGCTTCAAGGAATCAAGCAACAAGAACATCATATCATTCAGATGACATTATACATGTGAGATAATCTCGTCTCCGTTGAATGAGCTGCAAAATTTTCCAGAGGAAGATGCTTAGTTGTGAATCCAAGTTATGATGTGCATTTTGATAAGATTTGGTAGTATTAATCAGTGTATGATAGCGGGATTGAAAACCCTTTGAATGGTTTTTTGGGAAGGAAATTTATGTTCTTTGCGATGTAAATTTCTCTTAGGTTTTAATATGTTTTGGTTGAGATGGTAGTATTAAAAACCTTATGCATGCATTTTGGCCTCTAATGAAACTATGAATCTTAGAAGTTTGAATGTAATTGGTTGACACTTGGTTTATCTATTTGATTTGTGTTTTATTGCATCTCAACAAAATGTTTAGATTTAGAACATGCAAGTATGCTTGATTTTGGTGATTCATGGAGTAGTTTATGAGGTGTGATTTTGGTGACTCATTCATTGCCTTGCAGTTGCAAACTTGCAGTCCATATACATGGATCATTAAAAAATGGTACTCAAATATAGACAACTCAAATAAACATGTCCATAAATTGTTGCCTATAGTTATAGAGCACACCAATCCACAGGTCACTAAAATAAGTGTGAATACATCAAAAAATATAGTACGAGTCCTAACGAAATAGGGAATCACATATGAAATGAAGAAAAAAATGAAGTTCAATTTTCCTGTATATGGAGTTCAATATTTGTACGAATTTTTTTCAATTCTATTTAGACTTCTTCTTCTTTTGTTGCATCTTCTCACAATTCCTACTATCATGATCAACATATTGTTTACACCTGTTACACTTCCTTTTAGGACGCTCCCATTTTTCAATTGCATTCTCTTTACCACCCTTGATGTGCTTGCCGCTACCTTTGTTCTTTGCTTGTTCCGGTGGCAACACATTAACTTGTCTTGGTGCCCTAATTCCAAAAAAGCTCTCAACCAGATCCTCCTTGTTTGGTGGAGTAACATCAAAAGAGTTGTGCAATGAGACCTTATACTCCTTAATCATGTGTGCAAACTCTTTCAAATGAACGGTGTGGTTCTCAACAAGCCCCATACAAAAATAAATGTCCAACCAAGGACTACTTATTATAGCTTGCCTTTCATCCATTGACACACACTGTTCTATAATATCATCATCAATGCTAAAAATGGGAGATGAAGATGCTTCTTTTGTCCATCGACCAAGGATCAAACTAGGTGGCAATCTATCCCAATTCTTATCCTTCAACACAAGAAATATATGACGGCAAGGGATACCAACTCTCTCAAACATATGACAAGTGCATGTAGAATAACCATTAGACAGACTATATCCAACAACATACTCTTTATTCCTACTTGCATGTTCTCCAATGGCATAGGAATCCATGTCATTTCCCCTCTCAATACCAAGAACATGACAAGAAAAACACACAACGCTAATTTCATTTTGAATTTGAGAGAAAACAAACAACTTAAACAAGCGAGCACATTACCTTTCTATCGTCAATGGTGTCTTTATATCTGACATCTTGGAATCACTATCAAAGTTCAATTTGTTCTGCTTGTGACGTTGAGTATCCAAGGCACTTTTGAAATGCATAAGCAACTCAACAAGGTTGTAGAATTTATTGGTATAGCATTTAAAGAAGTAGTTCACAGACTCGGAGATGGAAGTTGTTCGAATCGGCACACCAAGCATCACATCCCGATAGTATGCAGGAATCAATGATCTACGAATCTCAAACAAATGAGAAAACCATTTATCACCTTCAAGCCCAAACTCACGCATGACTGCAGGCCATTTTTCTTCAAATTCAAAAGAATCAATCACTGCGTTCCACACAACATCGGCCAACTTAGTATTGAATGCACTTGATTTTTTCAATTCGACACACACATTGTCCGGGACTTTAGTCATGATGTGCCACATGCAAAATCGGTGTCGAGTTGTGGAAAAAACCCTCTCAACTGCAATCTTCATTGAAGGATCTTGATTAGTCACCAAAATCCTAGGTTCATGCACCATTGCTTTCTTGAATTATTCAAACAACCACACATATGATTTCACATCCTCTTTGAAAATAAGCCCTGCCCCAAATACGACACACCTATTATTGCTATCCAAACCAGTAAAGGGTGCAAAAATCATATTGTACTTGGAAAAGATTTGGAATAAACATGAAATTAGAAAACTATAGACCTATGTTCAAATTTATAGGACACAAGTTCAAAAATATAAAACCAATAGTTCAAATAATTAAAATTACCTATTAGTTCTATATGTTGCATCAAATGAGACAACATCTCCAAAAACAGCATAGTTTCTCCTCGAAATAGGATCAGCCCAAAAAATCCGTGTCAAACGATCATACTCATCAACATCATAGTTGAAGTAATAAGCACTACAAATCTCCTTTTTTTCTAAAAAAACTTATCTAAAACCATTTGAGCATCAACACCATTTATATATGCCATCAAATCTCGCTTAAAATTTTTGAAATCAACAACCATTGCACCAATTCTTTGAATATCCTATAAGACTTCATTGGACCAATGTCAGATTTAGCACAATTGATCACAAAATTTTGATGGCCAACATCAAAATTCCTACTTGATGTAGAAAATTTCTTTGAACTAATCTCCAAAAGCTCGTGAGTATGACGCTCTTCAAACAACTTGACCTCACATTTCCCATCTCCACAAGGGGCAAATGCAACTCTAGCAATACATTCAACTCTATTTGACTGAGTATTCCATTGCCCAGAACTATTTCTTATATTCTTCTTTCCCTCTCTAGAGCATACACAATACCTCATCGTAGTAGCACCTTTCTTTTTACGAATAGTACTAAGACGAACCTTAAATCCACAAGCGTTTGCATACTCACCGTACAAAGCAACACCTTCATCTATAGTGGAATACAACCTACCAACAAATGACTTCAAAGCCTTAACACACATAGGAAGCCAAAATTTTGGTTTAGTTGGTGACAATTGTAAAATAGATTGTTGGATATCGTGTGAAGCATCACCACTAACCCCTGATGGGCATGCACTACTTGACGTCTCGATATCTGTATAGTCGGTTCACAAATAATTAACAAATAGTTCAAAAAATAGTACTATGAGTCCAAAATAAAAATTGCACCTGTAGATCAAACACAAATGTCTAACATGAATTTAAACACACCATACACAAGCAATTAACATTCAAATTGAAAAGCACAAAACAACTACCATCTATTGTTCATGTTTTATCTACGAAAACAAAACCTATTCATAGCTAGGCATTTTGTCAAACAGGTTGTAGGCTATATTCAATAAAAGTGTGAAACATGATTAAAATAGCACAAAAATCTGCCAAAAACGTGGAATTTGATCTAAAGTTTGAGTAGAATATATCAAATACACTAAACTATGAACAAAAGTGATGTAAAATTCTCTAAACAATGAGCAACGTGATGCAAAATTCTCAATAGTTTCCAGAAATTGAAGACAAAAACATAGGTTAGATCGATATTGAAGTCAATATAATTCCAATGGAGTAGAAAAACACACTAACTTGCAACCATTGCGTGCGAGATCGAGATTGAAAGAGGTATAGCCAGGTGAGATCGAGACTGAGTACGAAATAGAAATCACAATTCTGAAGGTGAGATCGCCATTGAAAGAGGAAGAACGAGGAAATCATCGATTGTGGGAGATCGCGGGAGAGCGTCAACTATTTTGAATGTGGTGAGATCGCGGGAGATCAACGCGTGCATGATTAGTCCAATTAACGGATTCTAGTATTATTTTAGTTTTAATTTTGACCCTAGATCTAAGATAATCAATGGTCATGATTAGTCCTCACTTTAAGAAAAATCCTTACCATAAGAGTAGGTTTCACCTGAACAAAAAAAAAAGCATGTGGTACAGTAAATAAAACACATTACAGTATATATATATATATAGATAGATTAAGGCTCTACAGAAACCTCATCTTCTAGAGAAACGGGGGAAACAATGAGAGGCGTTAGATATGATTTTATAAACGACTGAGATTAAAGAAAAATAGGTGCAAAAATATGAAATATTAATGAGAAACACTAGATTAGGCCAAAATCATAAAATCTCGCCACACTCTCTCTCCATATCTTTCTAATTTCCAAAATCGTCTATTGCTCTCTCTCCATTTTAATCTGATCCCCAATTATCTCTTAAATGAAATATTCTTTCTTTGAGGATAGCCATTAACGAGTTTTAGAGCTTTTCAAGGATCTCCGCCTCCACCAAGAGATCTTGCCACCAAGTTACATCGATTGAGGCCCATCATCGTGAGATCATCCAGGCGAAAACGGTAATACTTTTAAATTGGATCATAATTAAATCTACATGAATACATGAACTTTGATCCATTATATTTTTAATAAGCTTCATACATGTTCCTAATTCGTGATGGCTATGCCTACAGGTGATGGGAATCAAATCTTATTTATTTTGATTTTTGTTTAGATTGTTTTAATTGTAATCAAAACTTTATTTTAATTTTGAGAAAATTGCACTAAACCACCCGTTAAATAGGCGAATTTACACTTAACCACCCGTTATACACGAATTTGTTTTAAACCACCCAAAACTTTCATTCCGTTAACAAATAGCCACCCACGAGCCTTTTCCGTCAAAAAATCCGTTAAATCTTGTACAATTACTAGTTTGCCCTCGACTATTCCAAACATTTCCCCCAAATCCATCGTCTCCAAAAATACAAAATTTTTCCCCCAAATCCATCGTTTGATTTCTAGGGTTCATCGCTCAAAATGAATGTGAAAGGCCTTGTTTATCAGTTGATATATGCCGACAGTGAAGTACTCAAACCGATCAATTTTGGAGACGAATTTGAATTTGTGGAGGTAGAGAAGATCTATGCCGGCGGTGAAGAGTTTTTCTCCCGAGTCCGTCGTTCCGTCCGGATTCTCTCTCTGGTTCACCTTCCTTGGGTTGTTTAACAGTTGAATGAACTTGGGCATGTTTGTCGAGGCAGAGAAGACCCATCGTCGGTGTCACCGACGTCTTCAACCTCTCGCTCCTCGACCAACTCCGTCAATTGCTTGTTGTTGCTCCCTTGGCGTCACCGGCGTCGGAGCCTTCCACGTTAACCGTCGACAGTATCGTCTACCTCGCCAAGCATGAAGGAAAAAAATCAATGGAGGACTAGAGGCGGGAGATATGAAACGAAGAGATAGATGAAAACAAAATTAGGAAATTTTTCTTTAAAAAAAATAAATAGGAATTTGGAGATGGTGGATTTGGGGGGAAATGTTTGGAATAGTCGAGGGCAAAGTAGTAATTGTACAGGATTTAACGGAATTTTTTGACGGAAAAGGCTCGTGGGTGGTTATTTGTTAACGGAATGAAAGTTTTGGGTGGTTTAAAACAAATTCGTGTATAACGGGTGGTTAAGTGTAAATTCGCCTATTTAACGGGTGGTTTAGTGCAATTTCCTCTTTAATTTTTATTTGTACAGGTGATGGTGTTAGATTATTGTGCGTACATGAAATGATGAAATGAATCAATTTTGTTTGATGGCGATGGATCTTTATGCATACAAGTTATGGCGATGGATTTTTATGCGTACAGGTGATGCATATATTTCTTAAGTAGATTTATTCGGGTATGTACATTGATTTTTGCACTTGCACGTAGTAGATTTAGAATTTGCAATTGACTAGTTTTTTGAATTTGTTGTAGGTTCAAAACATTCGAAAGCAAATAAGCATGTTGATGAGGTTGATGCTCTTGTTGTAGATTTGGAGAGTGGGGAAGATGATAATTTAGTTATATTGTCATTATGTTCGATATCTTTAATTACAAATTCGGGTGATTGTATACACATGTTCAAAACGGTAAAGTCGATATTTAGATATATTTACATGTTATGTATTGTGAATTTAATATTCATATATTTTGTATATATATTCGAGATTGCGTACTTAATATTCAGATATATTATACACATATTCGAGTTCTTTTATACATATCTTCAAAACTAAGAAGTTAATATTCAAATATAAATTGTATACTTGTTAAATATTGTGAATTGAATATTCAGATATTTTATACAAATGTTCGAAATTATGTTCTTAATATTCGTTGACACGTATTGATTAGTTCAATATTTAATAGAACATATTCAGATATAATCATATTATCATTTCAAATGCATATTCGAGAATGTGGTATGCATATTCATGTAAACATAATAGTATATTTAATATGTAATCACGTTACTACTACCACTAACCTGAACATACAAGACAATAAACTTGAATATACATAATAACAACGACATTATGCATATTCGAGCACAGAACCTAGTATGTTCAATATGTAAAATCATATAACGGCATATTCGAGAATGTGATATGCATATTCGAGCACAGATCATAGTATGTTCAATATGTAAGCTCACATATTCAATCAAATTTTCATTTAGTAATATAACGGCATATTCGATAACGTCTTAAGCATATTCGAATACAATACCTGCAATTCGAGGATGTAATCTTAAAATCCGATTACACATATTACCTTTTTAGTTTTTAAAATTATGGCAAGTATCTCTTAAATTTTAGGAATAAATTAGCCTATTTTTTTTGAAATTATTTTTTAATTTGAAAATCATGCCAACTACAAATTTGCAAATCACGTTCTATTTTTCCAGATTTTTTATTTTTTATTTTATAATTCAGCCCCTTTATTTTCACACTTGCCTTTTTTTTATTTCAATCTAGTAAATCTCTCCCTATTTTAAATATTATAGATCCACAAATTTCACCCTTAAATTATCCTCATCCAACGCCTCATATTCATTCCCTCGTTTCTCTACAATTGCCTTTTCTCTTGAACCCTCTCTCTCTCTATATATATATATATTGCTAAGAAAAGGGGGCCAAAGAGCACGTGGTACAGTAGAGAAAAGATGAAGTAAAAGCCTAAATCCATGGGAAAAAGTTGGGGTAGAATTGACTTCACCATTACAGGGGACAAGTTTGAACAAAACACATTCAAATTAGCCTTTTTACCTCCGTAATTCAAAACCCAGCGACTTTCATATATCTTCATATTCTAATGAAATCTTATGTTTAAGAAAGGGCTTAAATCATTGATGCTTATCTCATAATCCATGTCAAAGTTGGATAGCATGTTTCACAATCATAGAATAATAGAACATAGGGTTGCCTTTGATTATTTGAATATCATTATTCAGATCTGACAGCAAGTAATCCGCCAGTAAGGGATCATCCATCTCCGTATTTTATGTAAGAAGTAGTACTATTCTATTTATTCAATTCAAAGTAACAGACCAGTATTTTACTTTGATAGACTTGTTGAAAAGGAAAAAGAAAGGAAGGGAAGGTGTCGTGTAAAATCAGAAAACTCCATGGACCCGATAAGAAAGAGACTATAACAGCTTGATTGCGCATTGCACCGGCAAAGACGCAGAGACATACAACAACACTTGGAGTCTTGAATGAAGGCAAAGAAGCCATGAATGAATGAATACTTGAAAAATGGGGCAATTGGACAACCATAGCAACCTCAACCTGATATTGATTTGAATGTAACTACAGCTCTACCAACCTTTACAATGCACAATTATAAATTTATAACCAGCAGCAGCAGCAGCAAGTAAGTCTGTAAGTGAATGGAATCCTCATCCATCAAACAACAGCTAATCTACCATAGCAGCAATAAACATACATCAACTAGTCAAGTAGTTGCAGTCTTTGAGATTCCCTTACTGAAGAAGGGATGCAGGATTGCTTCCTCTCCCAACAAATCTTTCACTTGAGATCCTAAAACTGGAGCCACAGCTTGCTGGTTTCGGCTTGCTCCGGGATTGGGCCTCATCCTCCGGTTCATCCATCAAGTCCTTGAGATTGTTTCTAAGCCCCAAATCAGAGTAAACCCTCTTGGAACCCCTAGTTAGCGGCCTTGCAACAACATCACCGGGGTTTCCACATTCAAACCCTCTAACCCTAAATCCCCCAGATTCAAGAGACGCCTGGGCATCATCCACCATCAAACAAGGGTTTACGAATCCGTTCCATGAATGCAACGGCAGGAGCTTCGCCAACACATCAAGACCCTCCACAACCTCCTTCATCGAAGGCCTCCTCTCCCTGCAAGACCTCACGCACTTGGCCGCTATCACCCCTAGCTGCTTCCTAACGATCGGATCCTTGGGGGGAGGGATCCTCGGATCGTAAATCTCCAGGAGCTTCCCCTTCCTGATCAGCGGGATCGCCCAATCGACAATGGAAGGCGGGGAATGCGCCACGTCGATCGCCTTCCTACCGCTGATTATCTCCAGCAGCAAAATCCCGAAGCTGAAGACGTCGGTCTTGGTGCTCAGGTTGTCGGGAGTGACGTAGCCGGGATCGAGGTAGCCGATTGTTCCGGCCGGGGGAGTGGATCGGAGCTTGAGGTCGTCGCCATAGCATCGGAGAGCCAAGCCGAAATCGCCCAATCGGGCGTCGGAGTTGCGGTCAATCAAGACATTGGCCGACTTGATGTCGCGGTGGATGACGGGAGGGAACTGGGAGTGTAGGGTTTCAATGGCGGAGGCGGTTTGGAGGGCGAATCGAATGCGGCGGCCCCAATTTGGGGGTTTGGGGGATTTGTGGAGGACGTCGTAGAGAGTGCCGTTGGACATGTACTCGACGACGATTAGGCGGCGGTCGGAGGAGTAGCCGAGGAGGTTGACGAAGCGAGGGCTGCGGAGGTGGGAGAGGATGAGGAGTTCGTTGTCGAATTCGGAGGAGGGGGAGGAGGGAGGGCGGCGGAGGGAGGGCTTCTTGACGGCGACGAGGCGGCCGGAGGGGAGGAGGGCCTTGTAGACCAGGCCGTGGCTGCCGCGGCCGAGGAGCTTGTGGTCGGAGAAGTGGTCGGTGGCGAGCTCGAGGTCTCTGTAATGGAAGTTCTCGATGCCTGGGTGTGGTTTCGCATGGTCGTGTTGTCGATGGGGATGGTGGGGCTGCTGCTTCTTTGGTTTTGGTTTTGGTTTTGGTTGGGGCGTGGAGTCGGAGACGGAAATGGAGGACTGCGCCTTGCAAGAAGACAAGTAGCCCATCAAGCAGGATTCCCCCTACTGCTCTCCTTTTCTTCTCACATGTAACAGGAGATGAATGGTAGGTCTTGTTATTGTGACGACCGACGAGGAGGATGAAATGTGTTTCTTTGGGTTTTATTTGCAATTAGGGTAGATAGATGGAAGGTTGTGGAAGAAGAGTGGTGGTGGGAGTGTGGGACAGGTCTCCTCCGAAAAAATTAAAGGGAATTTGGTGTCATGTCCGGTCCGATCCCTTGTCACTAACTTGTGTATCCTCCTCTTGTGTTCTCTTTGCATTTACTAGTTATTCCCATCGCGTTATGTACGATTATAACTCCATATTTTTTAAATATAATATTAAAAGAGAAAGAGTTACCTACGGATGGGCGCCTGTGTGAGAAATAAGAATAAATCTCACTCGTTCATTCCAAAAAATCAACGTCCTTGATTAAACATTCATTAAAAAAAATAAAATACGGCACGGACGAATTTTTCTCGTATTATACGCGTATTTTTCAATAAAATACGACACGGACGAATTTTTCCCGTATTATTCACGAATTTTTCGAAAAATACGTTTTTATGAGACGCGCCCAGTTTGTTCATCAGAAATAGCGATTTGTTCATCAATATTCACCAATTGTTCATCAATACTAACTAATTGTGCATTGAGTTTTTGATAACATTGTTCATCGATTTCGAACTTTTTTAATTTTTAATTTTATTTTTTAACCTTAATTATGTGTAGGAATACAATATATGTAGTATTTTATGCACATATAATTAGTTTTGATATACCTATTGATATACTCGTATTTGTTCATTGATATACTCCTATTTGTTCATTGATATACCCATGGTATACCATTATTTGTTCATTAGTATACTTCTTTTTTTGTTCATTGGTATACCATTATTTGTTCATTGATATACCCTATTTGTTCATGGATATACCCTTATTTGTTCATTGATATAACCTTATTTGTTCATTATTATACCATTATTTGTGAATTGAAATGAACTTATGTTTTATGTGTCAATGCTATCAACTTGTACATTTAGGACTATTAATACCATGAACTTGTACATTTAGGACTATCTATTTGTGCATTTTTGCATTTATTTTGTGCTTTAAGGCTATCTTGAATTCAATGTATAATACTAATGAAGTACTTTAAGGCTAACTTGTCAATACGAATGAAGTGCTCAATATAGTACCAAAATAAGATAAGTTTGATGTAGAAACTTGAATGCAAAAGATAATAGATAAAGAATTTGACTTTGCAATAATATGGTGTATGCTAAGAGAACTAGATAGCAACAAATCGAAGAGGAGTGCTTCTGCCTTATTTAGCTATGAACAAATTGATGTTATTAATGAACAAATATGCATATAACAATGAACAAATTGAGGTTACTAGTGAACAAATATGCATCTATTAATGAACAATTATATGAAAAAGGCAATGAACAAATATGCATAAACCAGTGAACAAATTGATGTTGCTAATGAACAAATATGCACAAACCGATGAACAAATATGCCAAAACCAATGAATAAATATTTTCATGTTTTATGAACAAAATCACAATGTTGATGAACATATTGCATGTAATTTGATACACATTTGTTCATTTTTTATGTACAAACAATAGATTTTTGATGCACAAGTAATGGTTTATTTATGCACAAAATCACAGTTTTGATGAACAAATCCACATTATTGATGAACAAATCCACAATACTGACAAACAATCTGGGCGCGTGTCCTATTTCCGTTTTTTTCAAAAATACGCGAATAATTCACCCGTGCCGTTTTTTCCCCTTTTTAAGTGAAATGATCAGCGCCTTTGATTTTTCTTTATCCAACGACTCTTGTTCTTTCTTATTTCGCACCTAAACCGGACCCATATTAAAAAGATATTAATAAATAAAAATTTAATATAAAATTTAATGTCATTAATTTGTTGCCCGTAATATGTATAAAAATTATTTTTTTAAATGAAATAAAATAAAATAAATTTAGATTATTAAGTTTAAAATTGAGAATAAACATAAATTATTAAGGTAAAATAATCTAGATTGCTCATTTTCCTTGACGATATTTCATTAATAGATTTAATTTAAAAGAAGGAGATAAAATATGAAGAAAATAAAGCAAAAAAGATATATTTTGAAAATATGGAAGAGATGAGATTTTGAAAATAATAATTAATTTAATAATAATATATGTAATTGAGTATAGTTATCTTTTAATATAAGAGAGAGAAAGAAACAACTAAAATGTTAAAAAGATTGAGCATACATATTTTATTGGCTTATAAGGAAAACATTTCAACCATTAGTTAAATTTTTTTAGTTAAGATATTATCCCCTACCAAAAATTAAGATATTATCTAAATTTGTGAAATAAAAATAAATTTTAATTAAGTGGAAAAAATTGCCATGTGGACTATGAAATGGAAAGAATAATTAATATATAATTTTATGGAGCAAGGATTAAATGACATGTGGCAAAATCCTATGTGGATTAATAATAGGATGTCATATGTCAAAAGCTGAGGTGGCGCAATGTGGTGGCTCCAAACCTTATTGCTTTTATATATAGTAGATTTATTCAAATATATTAATTTTTTTATAACCTAAAAGAGGAAATTGGGTTTGTGTACTTTTTTCATAGTAGATTTAACTAAATAACCCCCTCTGTAACTTTTTTAATCAAGTAGTCCTGACCCGTAGTATTTGTTAGACGGATTTGCCCTTTCATAAACCCTATTATTTTCTACCTTTCTCCATTTACGTAACTACCTTTTATCGGTTTTCTCTATTCTATCTTTCTCCATTCTCTCTACTTTACGTAAATCCAAATTCTCTCTTCTCTTCTAAACTTTTATTGGCTCTTTCCATCAATTTCATGTAAGGATTAGTTGTTCTTCCCTAGTTATGGTTGTTTTGTGTGCTTGTAAGAACTGACAGACTCTTTCACTAACTTATAGTTGTCATAGTAGATATCAATAACCATCGACGACCACATAATTCGGTATTTTTCTAAACTAAATATTTGTATAATTCTTGTATGTATCTTGTACATGTTTTGTATTCTTGACTTTATGTTTGTTGTTTGTACATATATTTGTATATTTCTCCTAGTAATATTGAACTTGTCTTGAAGTCTTATAGGTGTCGTGTAATTGTTTTGTAGGTGTATTGTACGTGTCTTGTAATTGTTTTGTAGGTGTCTTGTAGGAGTCTTGTAAGTGTCATGATAGCTTGCATTTAGGTAGTGTTTATTATGCATATTTATGTTTATATTCCATGGATTTAGCTTATTTTAGTTTAGTTTTTAGGTTCTTAGGATTTTCTAGGAAATTCAGGTTTTGCACTTATTTTGTTCGGTTTTGCATATCTTTAGGTAAACAAGCATGGACGGGACAGATCTTAGATGATTGTGGTGGAGTTTAGAGGCTAGACGTGGGTACTACATGCGGAGCTCGGTCGAGTTATGCAAGTCACTTTTGAAGATCATTAAGGCCCAAGAGGTTGTGGAAAAAAATGCTTAAATTCGAGCTATGCATTGGAGTTGTTGTTTCGACTGCTCTATCTTGTAAGACTTATTTTGGGAGCTATAGTAGTCTGATGAAGCTGATTTTGATATCATTGGAAAGATAATTCAAAGAACAGCCTCTGAAGTGATGGGATCGTCCTTGGTTGATTCACGGTGCGAGAGAATGGCTCCAAGAAACCAGCAACCAAGACTAGATGAATTGATCACAACTTGGATGAAACCTGCGAGAGGGTCGCATACTGAGTCGCACGGGTCGGTAACGGGGAAGTCAAAGGGACTTTGGATGAAGAAGATGGACGGTTTTTGATGGATGATTAAAGGGATATGGACTCTCAATGTCGGATACGACTCACCAGCGTTGAGAGAACTAGAGTACTTGGATACGACTCACCAAGCGTTCTTGATAGATCGATATAACTCACAATCAAATCAAGATAAAGACCTTCAAAAAGATGTGTTTTTGCATTCAGCATAAAGAGAGTTTTTTCATCAAATTCAAAGGTGAAAATGAAAAAAACACAAGGAAAGACCCTTAAAACACCCTAGGGTCGGCCTGAAACAAAGCATTCAATACCCCAATAAAAACAAGTGTCTTAACTTCCCCAAATAAAGCTGTTTATCGACACGAAAGCAACTCTTGACATTTTGAAACAGGTTGTTACTGAGGTCGGAAGATCGGTACGGAGGTGGCTGAATAAGCAAAGCTGAACCTGGCTCGATATCGTGGCTCGACAGCTCGGTACCGAGCCCCTAAGGGTTGGTACTGAGGATCACGACTGGTAACTAGAGCCTGCTAGACTTGACGGTGAAGTGCCTTCGCCATTGAACGAGTAATGCATATCACCGACTCCTCTTGCTCTTGCTTCTCGTCCTCGGTGCTCTTCGCGACGTCCCGACTTGGTTTAATGAGATCTTGATGGGAAGGATTCACATCATCCTCCCCTCCTTTGAAAGGGTTCAACCTTGAATCTTGCTCGTCTTCCACATCATCAGAATCTCCCACCAAGTATGGCCGAAGGTCAGCCACATTAAACACATCATGGACACCCGTTTCCGGTGGAAGTTCCAAGTAGTATGCATTGTTGTTGATCTTTTCAAGCACTTGAAATGGTCCATCCGCCCTTGACTTCAACTTGGAGTTTCGACGTGAGGGAAACCGTTCCTTGCGGAGGTGCACCCACATCAAGTCACTAGGCTCTAAGATCAACTCCTTGCGACCCTTGTTGTGTTGTCGCTCATACTACGCCATGCGCTTCTCAAGCTGCGTCCTAGTGTCCTCATGCAACCTCTTGACATAGTCTTCTAACTCCTTTCCCTCCTGGCTAAAACCATCAACAATAGGGTGAACAATAAGGTCTAAAGGAGTGAGAGGGTTCTTACCATAGGCGACTTCAACTGGTGTCTTCTTTGTTGCCGAATGTGTAGTGCGGTTATATGCAAACTCAATTTAAGGAAGACAATCTTCCCACCTGCGGAGGTTAGCTTTTAAAACAACACGGAGTAAGGTGCCATGCGACCTATTCACTACTTCGGTTTGACCATCCGTTTGTTGATGACAAGTAGTCGAATAAAGTAGCTTGGTTCCTAACTTAGTCCACAAGGTCCTCCAAAAATGGCTAAGGAATTTGACATCCCTATCCGACACTATAGTCTTGGGAAGACCATGCAGACGCACAACATGATTGAAAAACAAGGACGCCACGTTTGTAGCATCGTCGGTTTTGTGACACGCAATAAAGTGTGCCATCTTACTAAACCGATCGACAAGTACAAGAATGGAATACCTTCCCCGTTTAGTCCTAGGAAGACCTAACACAAAATTCATGGATAAATCTTCCCAAGGTTGTTGGGGAATGGGTAAAGGAGCGTACAACCCTTGGGGCTAGTTCTACATCGACTTAGCTTGAGCACAAGTAGCACAAAGTTTTTCCACGTCCCTAAGCATGCGCGGCTAATAGAAGTGTTCCTTCAAGGCTTGCAAAGTCTTAGCAACTCCGAAATGACCTATAAGGCCACCACCATGTGCTTCTTGCACTAAAAGGTGTTGAATTGAACCCCTAGGGATGCATAGCTTAGCACCCTTCATAAGATAACCGTCATGAAGGAAAAATTGATCTTTGCTTCCCAAAGTACTACATTCCCCATAGATATCCTTGAAATTAAGGTCAAAGGCATATAGTTCGTTAATGAAAACAAAGCCCAACATTCTAGCATCCAAAATGGAGATTAGGGCGTATCTTCTTGACAAAGCATCCGCCACAATATTGTCCTTTCCCTTTTTGTGTTTGATCACATAAGGAAAAATCTCAATAAATTCGACCCACTTGGCATGACGTTTATTCAGATTACTCTGACCTTTGAAGAACCTAAGTGCCTCATAGTCGGAGTGAATTACAAACTCTCTAGGGAGGAGATAGTGAGACCATACCTTAAGCACCCTTACCAAAGCGAGAAGTTCCTTGTCATAGGTTGGGTACTTGAGCTCAGCGTCATTCAGCTTTTCACTAAACTAAGCAATCAACCTCCCTCCTTGCATAAGTACGCCTCTAAGTCCTACTTCCGAAGCATCACATTCTGTCTCGAAAGTCATGGAAAAATCTGGTAGGACTAGAAGAAGGGTGTGGGTGAGCTTGTACTTGATGGTAGTGAAAGCTTTCTCTTATTTTGGACCCCATTGGAAGACCACCTTCTTCTTAGTAAGATCGGTAAGAGGAGTAGCAATAGAGATAAAATCCTTGACAAAGCGGCGGTAGAAACCGGCCAAGGCTAGGTAACTCCTCACTTGCGTCATGGTGGTAGGAACGAGCCACTCTTCAATCGCTTTCACCTTCTCTTTATCCACTTGAAGCCCTTATTTTCTTACTGCAAAACCAAGAAACACCACATTATCCGAACAAAAATGACATTTCTTAAAGTTAGCAAAGAGCTTCTCCTTCCTCAAAACTTCTAAAACCAACCGAACATGTCTAGTGTGCTCATGCAGGCTATGGCTATAAATTAATATTTCATCAAAATATAGCACCACAAACTTGCCTAAAAATGCTCGTAACACATGGTTCATCAATCTCATGAATGTGCTAGGTGCGTTAGTGAGGCCAAATGGCATAACCTACCATTCATAAAGACCGTACTTAGTCTTGAATGCGGTTTTCCATTCATGACCTTCCTTCATTCAAATTTGGTGATAGCCACTTTTGAGGCCCACCTTGGAAAATATGCATGAACCATAGATCTCGTCCAACATATCATCAAGTCTAGGAATAGGATGCCTATACTTGACGGTAATGTTGTTTATAGCCCTACAATCTACACACATTCGCCAAGTCCCATCTTTCTTAGGAACTAAGAAGACAAGAACCGAGCATGGACTCAAACTTTCATGCACATAACCTTTAGAAAGAAGTTCAACAACCTGTTTTTGAAGCTCCTCCGCCTCCGTAGGATTGGCTCGGTAGGTCGGCTTGTTGGGAGTGGCGGCGTCGGGCACAAAATCTATTTGGTGCTCTATTCCCTAGATTTGAGGCAACCCTTCTGGCATCTCCTCGGGAAACACATCATCAAAATCCTTCAACAACAAAGCAATAGAAGAAGGTAAGTCATGTACATCTTTTTCATTAAGTAATACATCTTTAAATAACAAAAGAATGCAAGTATTACTCCCCTTCAAAGCTTTTCTAGCCTCGCGTTCCTTGGATAGTAAGAGATGGCTAGGTAGCACCATCAGTAACGAGCTGCTAACCCTCGATACCGAGCTGTCTGCCTTCAGTATTGACCCCTTGGCCTCGTTAGCAGTTCGACACCATTTCTCATTTGCAATGTGGTCGACCATGATTTCATGTGGCGCCATCGGAATCAAGGTGATCATCTTACCACGAAGGTGGAAAGAGTACTCATTGGTGGCGCTTTGGTGAATAACGCCACAAACATATTGCCACGGTCGCCCAAGTAGAATATGGACGCCGTCATAGGAAGCACATCGCAAATCACCTCATCAACATACCCCCTATAGAAAACTTGACACAAGCTTGCTCATTCACCTTAAGAGGTGTGTTAGAATTCAGCCAACATAAAGTATACGGTTGTACATGAGAAATAGTTTTAAGAGCAAACCTTTTGACCACTTCTTGGTCTATGATGTTGCAACAAGACCCTCCATCAATTATAAGATTGCAAATTTTACCTTGAATGAGGCATCCTGTATGAAAAATGGTTTATCTTTGGTTAGGTGGTGTCGGAGCTTCATTGGCGATAAGTGAACGCTTGACTACAAAGCACTCACTATTAGTCTCGGTTGCGACTTGTAGCTCCCCCACTTCTCCTTCGCCTTCTTGTGGCTCCTCGATCTCGGCCTCCTCATCCGACTCATACTTTCCAATGGTGTTAAGTAGGACTTGGCGCTTGGAAGGGCAATCCCGATCCATGTTGTTGGTGATTTGTGTCAAGTCATCAAATCCCTATTAGAGCATGTTGAGGTTATCAAGTCATATTGGTAATGTCGATTGGTATATTGACATATATGACTTTCCATGATGGTTGAATAATTGTCATAAGATCCAAAGGTTAGTCGCACACCAACACCGAGACGAAGGAACCTCGTGTGCACCGTTGCATGACAAGGGCGTGCCTTGTGGGTGGCGACACTCGGTGCAACGGCACGGTGCAAGAGCGGGGCTCGGCTTGGATCTCGGTTTTGATGTTCAAGGCTCGGCATTGGTTGGGGCCCGCCTTGTGTATGAACTTGAGGTTCAAGATAAGGCTGCAAGGGCGCGCCTAGGGTGATGCGATGACGCGGTGAGGCTACTGACGCGCTTGCAAGGCTGCGGTGGAGCTCTCGGCGCACCTAGGGCACTTGTCCAAGGCGTCGAGCACGAGTTGTGAGGCCAAGGTAAGGATTTGAGCTTTTATTTGAGTCTATAAGCTTTGTGCATATTCTAATGTGAATTAGGAAGCTTCTCTAAGCTTGGTAGATGCTTTAAGCAAGAACCAAAGCTTGAGTTTAGCTTGGCACATAGTTAAATATGCTAGATAGAAGTTTGTAAGCTTCATACTAGCTTAGAGTGAACTCTAGGAGCTTGGAAAAGCTCAAGACTCATTGCACATGCTATATAATAAGCTCATGTAGCTAGGGACTAGCTCATGGAAGCTCAATCTAGCTCACACTAGCTCAAGTTAGCTCAACTAGCTAGAAATTCAGCTCAACCTAGCTCACACTAGCTCAAGCCAGCTCAACTAGCTAGATGCTAGCTCATGGAGCTAAGGGGTAGTGACACTACCTAGGTGACCTAGATAGGTGGTGGGCCTGGTGGGCCGGCCCAAGGGGCGCGCCTCATGGGCTGTTGGGCCGCATGCATACACGCATGGCATGGGCTTGGTGCCTTGCCATTTGGGCCTTGTATGTGGGCTTTTGGATTGGATTTTTGGGCTTCCTTCTTGGGCCTTTATATTCTGGAATTAAAACAGTTTTGGAGTCCAAGGGGGATGTATGTGGACGCCCTCATGATGACAAGGAGAGAGGGAAGGGAAGTTACAACAAACTCCCTAATATCACTCTCATCCACTCATTTGTGTAACCGCCATCCATGGCCGTTTTTGGACAGTTTATGGATACCTATATAAGGGTGAATGTCTGCCATTTTGATGGTAAGAAAGACACAAGATAATCAGTCCATTTTCCTACACAAAATCGGTGAGGAAAACACAAGTAGTCGAGTTAGACTAGGCGGTGTTTTGAGTGGAATTTCACGAGTGTTTCAAGCATGAACGTGGGCATCATGGAAGGATCTTCAAGCATGAAGAAAGAACCTCAAGAGACATTGTATGGGCAGAATTTTCAAGTGAAGGACGAACCCCAAACGTCGATGGAAGATGACTTCGTTCAAGTGAAGAGCGAAGAGGAATCAATGGACTCGAATAAGGTACGCTTGTTCTCAATGGTTGTGTCTTGCCAACACTTCCATTGGTTCATTTTGTTACGTTTTATCCCACAACGGTATTGCACAACCCTTGGCATGGAATAGGGGTAATATACGTTGAAGGAAAGCGGGATCTCATCCCGTGACTCGTAGTCTTTATTCAAGTCGAATTACTTAACATGTATAAGGGGTCGATGGCGATTGCCTTCATGGCCTACACCCACGAGACTACCCATCAATGGGTCTACTCGTCATGCCTTGATTATCCTATGGATCTACAAGGGTCGACTTTCCTTCAACTAAGACAAAGCAAACATACTTAAATGATTGCATGCAAACCCTAACGCCAAAACCAACACATGTGTCCATGCCCTAGGCATTTGAAGCACTTGATCTCACTCGAGCGTTGCTCTCCTTCTCGCTTTCCTCCTTGTGGAGTCCGAGACGGCTCACACCGTGTGGGAACGGTACCGACATCTTGCTTTTTCTCCAAACGTCGGTTAAGGTAGCTAGAAGAACTCCCACCTTGAGCATTCCACGGCTTAGTGATGGATGGATAATTCTTCCGTTGAGGCAAGTTTTGATAAATGTGATTGGTGTAATGCAAAAACTCCTCAATAGTGGTACCCCTAACAAAGTGTTGCTTACTCACAATAGCCTTAAGGTCAGAATTTAAACCATTAATAAATTTAGAAATGACATACCCTTCGGGAAACCGTAGACCGGACCTATAGACAAGGATCTTGAGTTCTTTGTAGTACTCATCTGGCGTCTTGCTTCCTTGCTTCAGTTGTTCCATCCTTGCGTGTAAACGAGCAGTGAAATCCTCGGGCACAAACCGGTGCCTTAGTGCAGCTTTGAGCTCTTTCCAAGTATCGATGGCCTGGTAACCATTGTACTCCCTTTCTTCATTGTCCTCTAACCACCAATGATAAGCAAATTCAATAAATTTAATGGTGGCAATGGCTACCTTTTGAGCTTTCGTGTATTGATAGAAGTCAAAGACTTGTTCCGTCTTGTGCTCCCATTCCAAGTAAGTCTCGGCATCGGTAGAACTACCAAAGGGTTGAACTTCCAACTTCACGTTAGGACCTCTTCCATATCCTTGGTCCATGTCTTGACTGTGATAGCCCCACATTGGTTGTGGAAGTTGTCTAGCCGCTCGGTAATTCACTTGCACCGCCCCTCAGCCACCAGCCGGATGCCTCGGTTGCCAAAGGGCCAATGGAACCCTTGGTTGGAAATCTCCCACATACTCTTGACCTGGAAAGTTAGCGGGGCCCGAAGGCAAAGTCATAGTAGGGTATCTAGAAAAAGGAAAAGAATGAGTAGAATTCATACCTAATTCTTCTCGGTGGGTACTCGGGAGAGGTCGGTAGGAAGTCGTTGGTTCCATAGAAAGGGTCGTTACCGAGGTGTTCATGCTCGATAACGAGATCTGCAAACTCAGTAACGAGGTGATGTGCGTTACATGGCCCGTAAACTCACCATCCTCTTGGGTCGTAAGAAGAACCCCGCTCATTGGAAACACCCCGATCCGAGCTTCTACCGTGCGCTTGAAAAATTCGATCTCCCATTGTTGTTGTTGCATCCTTTCCTCATTTTCCATTTTAAGACCTTGAATGGCTCAAAGTAAGACAATGGAGTAATCAACCATGACAGGATCATCCTTGGTTGATTCACGGTGAGAGAGAATGGCTCCAAGAAACCAACAAATCCGACTAGATGAATTGATCACAACTCGTATGAAACCAACGAGAGGGTCGGTACCGAGTCGCACGGGTCGGTAACGAGGAAGTCAAAGGGACTTTGGATGAAGAAGATGGACAGTTCTTGATGGATGATTGAAGGCATATGGACTCTCAATGTCAAATATGACTCACCGGCGTTGAGATAACTAGAGTACTTGGATATGACTCACCAAGCGTTCTTGATAGATCGATATAACTCACAATCAAATCAAGATAAAGACCTTCAAAGAGATGTGTTTTTGCATTCAACAAAAAGAGAGTTTTCTCATCAAATTCAAAGGTGAAAGGAAAAACACAAGGAAAGACCCTTAAAACACCCTAGGGCCAGCCTTAAACTAAGCATTCAATACCCCAATAAAAACAAGTGTCTTAACTTCCCCAAATAAAGTTGTTTATCCACACGAAAGAAACTCTTGACATTTTGAAACAGGTCGTTACCGAGGCCGGCAGATCAGTACCAAGGTGGCTGAATAAACAAAGCTGAACCTGGCTCTGATACGACATGATAGGATCGTCCTTGGTTGATTCACGGTGCGAGAGAATGGCTCCAAGAAACCAGCCATGGTAACGGAGGAAAGAGACCGTCAACAACTCCCTTGTCCTTCTTGTTGTTTGGGTCGTCCATGGTGTTCCTAATGCAAAAACTCAACACAAACAACTAGGACAAACTTGTCAATGGATCCCACACAATACGAGGCTCCTTAAACTGATCCTTAAGCAATAAAAATTGGTTAATAAAGGAAACAAAAAAGGACTCACGGTAAGGTAGGAAATTGAACACAACATAAACAACCAAGCAAGCTGAACACGCTCCAAATTGTGCAACACACAAAGCAAAAGGAAAGGTACTTGATTTTTTGTACAATCAACAACGAAACAGAGGAGTGTAGGTATCACCCTTGTGTTGCCTTACTTTTTCTCCATCACTCCTCTTGTTTTACCGGTGACCGGATCTTTCTAAGAACCACTTTTTTCTCAACAAAGAACCACTTTTTTCTCAAGGGTAGAGGCAAGAGAGGTTGGATTCAATTCCAAGATCTCTCTCCTAGCTTGTTTGATACTTTGAAGGAGGATGGTTACTAACCAAATCTTCTCCTACTACACTCAAATTCAAACAAGCAAGTCACGTTTTTTTTTAAATCTCGTTCCCTTAATCCTTTAAGTCCTCATGTGAATTACACACAACTTTTCGCATGCCAAACTCACTTACAAGATAGAAATAAAGGCTAAAAACTCAAGGGTTGAAGTTGGATTTGAAGTGTGGAGCTATGAGGCTAAGTGTTTCGGGTTCAACTGGGGATTGTTCGACTTCAACCTCACACAACAGAATCGGGCCAAGTTTCTAGCACAAAGATCGAATCAAAGAACAAGAAAATAAAAGGCTATGTATTATCGTTCGTAAAGCGATTCTTATGTGCTTAAAAACCGAGTTTTAGGAGTCAAACCTTGCATGACTCTGATACCACATGATAGGATCGTCCTTGGTTGATGTACGGTGCGAGGGAATGGCTCCAAGAAACCAGCAACCCCGACTAGATGAATTGATCACAACTTAGATGAAACCAGCGAGAGGGTCGGTACTGAGTTGCACGGGTCAGTAACGGGGAAGTCAAAGGGACTTTGGATGAAGAAGATAGACGGTTATTGATGGATGATTGAATGGATATGGACTCTGAATGTTGGGTACGACTCACCGGCATTGAGAGAACTAGAGTACTTGGATACGACTCACCAAGTGTTCTTGATAGATTGATATAACTCACAATCAATCAAGATAAAGACCTTCAAAGAGATGTGGTTTTGCATTCAGCAAAAAGAGAGTTTTTTCATCAAATTCAAAGGTGAAAACGAAAAACACAAGGAATGACCCTTAAAACACCCTAGGGTCGGCCTGAAACTAAGCATTCAATACCCCCATAAAAACAAGTGTCTTAACTTACCCAAATAAAGATGTTTATCCACACGAAAGCAACTCTTGACATTTTGAAACAGGTCGTTATCGAGGACTTTATGTAATTTCCTATGGGCTTTTTGTATGACTTTGGGATAGTTTGTGTAATATCCCTCATTTTTAGAAGGGTAAAAATGTAACTTTTTTATGTTATAAAATATTTGTATAATATTTTATAATGTAACTCTCTCTTATGATAAATAAAATTTTTGCATGTTTTATCTCATAAGGTTATTATCTTATTTTTCAAATGTTATAAAGTTATGTTATAAGTTTAAGAAAATATTGAAAGGTTACAAGAATTATTTTCGTATATTATAAAGTTATAATTATGAACCATATGAGCTATAGTTTTATTTTTATACAATATGATAAAATGTAACAATAAACAGTATGAGCCTTGTTTCTTAGCAAAACATATTGTAGGATCGTAAACCGTTAGCAAAGAACTTGGGAACTGGCTGTTAAGCTGTTCCCAAGGCAGCGGAAGTAAAGTAAACCCAAGTATTAAAAGCAGTAAAGAACGCAATTCCCTTATAGAGGAACCCCACTACAACCAACTAGTTGTGTGGGTAAACCTCTACCTCCGCTTGGAGGATTTTGAATGACTTACTTATATTGATTGCTTTGTTCCTTAGTTACAACAGCCGGATCCACACTTCTCTATTCCTACGAGTTCTACCTAACTCTAGCAACACTAGTGAATCCTCTCAACTGAGTTCCTAAGCTCACAACAACAAAATACAAGTAACTCAAACCTTACACCGACTTCTCAGTTCCCTTTCTCCTAGGAACTTCGGCTTCACCGTCGTCGAGATCACACACTCGCCGTCGGGGACTTCTCTTCTTGTTCTTTCTCTTTTCTCTGGTATGGGTATTTGTGAGTTCTGGGAGAAGTGCTCAATCCGAGTACTATTCATTTGGCTTTATAGACCGGGTGTGCTTGGGCAATCGTGTCTTTCATTTGTGTCCAAAATGCCCTTTGCTTGATGCCCAAGTTGTACTTTCTTCACATGTGACTTTGGTTTGAACTAGGTCAACTTCTTGAATCAATCGGACCGTTGGATCATTCGTGACAGTCTGATCCTCAGACTGTTCCTTTAGTTTATCCAAAACAGAATCCCGCGATCTGCGCTGAACGGTCGTTGTCCTCACATGTGAGTTCCCATGTTATGGGAACTGTCTTCTTCAGAGTTCCCTTGATGGAAACTCTTTATCGTGTAAACTGTGTTCTCTTGATCATTCCCGGGAGTTCCCATTTTATGGAAACTTTCCTCTTCAGAGTTCCCTTGATGGAAACTCTGCATTGTGAGCTTATGTGGCTTTTGGTCATTCATGGGAGTTCTTGCCTGTACCTGCGTTCCTTAGAAATACTTGAACAAACCACATTAGTTCATCATGGTGTTTGTCATTATCAAAACTCAGAGAATGGTATCGTTGATCCGTTGTTTAGAACCAGAGGTCCCAACAACGTTCCAACAATTTCCCCCTTTTTGATGATGACAAACCCATCACAAAATAAGCAAGTATTTCAATGAATGATATGCAGATGAGTTCCTAAGGATGATTCTGGGGAGCCACTTCGATTAAAAAACACTTAGATCTTACTTAGCTTTTTTGCAATTGTTCCCCCTTAACTTATCCATGTTCTATGATAACTTAAACTTTTAACTCATCTCGCATTTTTTGTCTTTCCCCCTTTTGACATCATCGAAAACAAGCAATGCAATTAAAAGGAAGAAAAGGAACACACATTCAAATTAAAGGCCAATTAATTACTTAAGAAAATATGTACAAGGAACTTGAAGAAACATATTTTGGTGGGAGCAAGTGGGGCTAAGGAAGAAAGAAGGAAGATCATGGGCTTTGTGGGAACAGGGCATCTCAAAGGCGCGTCAGGACCTGTGTAAGTTTTTCTTGTCCCCTGGCCAACGTTGCTTGGTCCCTGGCAATCTGATCGAGAGTGTTGGCAATGCGAAGCAAAACTTGAGAGTTCCCTTCTTCACGAGATTCCAGTTGAGCCGATTCCTCTACAGGCTCAAAGTGCCTCATCTTCTGGACCACTGAGATGTCCAGTTCCCTTCCAACCGTAACTTCTTCTTTGGAGACGTCGTAGAGACCCTCCTTGAGTAGAAGCTTCTTGATGAGCCCAGAGTAGGGAAGGGAATGGGATTTGGACGCCATACACTTCTCCATATGCCCTAGTATGATTCTGGGAAGGTTGATGGGCTTCTTGAGGAGTAAGTGATAGAGGATGATGGCATCGGGGATGTTGACGACCAGACGCTTCTCCTGGCGAGGGATCACCATATTGATGATGAATTGATGAGCAAGCTTGGCGACGAGGGACAAATGATGAGTCGAAGGCACTTTAGTGGGAACTTGACCCTCAAATATGGTGTTGTACACCTCGGCGCTGTTGAACTCTCCCCAGAGTTTGTGAGGCAAATCATGAAATCCCTGAACCGGGACCTGAAGCTGAAGGCGGATAGTGGACGTGGTGAAGATGAACTCGTCGCCTTCGTGGGAGAGAGTTCCCTGGGTGCCGTCTTTGTGGATTACAAAGTTGTTGTAGAAATGACGCACCTATGAGGGATCTACACTCACGGCTTCCTTGCACATATGCTCCCAGCCTTGGGCCTTGATCAGGTCCCATAGTTCCCCCAGTCCATTCTGGATGAGCATCTCTTCAGAAACTCTGAGAGGGGGGAGAAGCTTGCGATTCTCATTGACAGGGAGCTTTTTCACCGCAGGTCCCTTCCCCTTTCTTGTTCGATGAAGTATTCCCCCTAGAGACCGTTCTTGGTCCTTTTTGCTGAGGGGGCGCAGCCGCTTAGGTCATCAGCACTCGTTCCCTTGGCTGATGGGAAACCTCGGACACCACTATTTGGTGTCCAGGTGTTGGGATTCTAGTGGACTCCTTTTCAGCTGGAGCCTCTTCTTCTTCTTCTTCGACCTCTTCACTGGAGGTCCCTTCTTCCTCGGAGGAGCTTGAGCTGAAGCCCTCCGCGTCATCCTCAGGATGACTTGTACTTGCCCCAGCACCAACAGCCGGTGTTGGGTCCCTTTTCTCCGTGGGCTCTTCAGGAGCCACCTTCTCTTTGGACTTGGTCCCTTGGTCAGTTGTTGCTTCAGTGGGGACCCAGTTGAGCTCGTCCTCTATAGCCTTGAGCTGGACCTCTTCATCTACAATGCCCATGATGAGAGGAGGAGGGTCCTTGGTCATTTTCCCGATGACAACGGAGAGAGGAAGGTCATCGTCGTCCGAAGTGAGGACGACGACAGTTTTGGAGGGAGAGGGAGAAGGAAGTTTTGTGGTAGTTGGGGATGTTGTGCAAGAGGGGAGAGGAGAGGAGAGAGGAGTGGAAATTTTTGTAGAAGGGGGAAGAGAGGTGGATACAGGAACCTGGGGAGTAGGGGTCCCTGAGGCAGGAGTAGGTATTGGTGAGGAAGGAGGGGAAGGAGTTTTGTGGGGCGGAGGTGGAGTTCCCTTCGTGGTGGGAACAAAAGGAGGTGGTGTAGGTGAAGTTCCCTTTGTTGTGGGAACAGAGGGAGGTGGTGGAGGAGTCGTTTGTTTTTGGGGAAGAGGTTTGGGAGGTCCCTCAATTATGGGAAGAGGGAGGGAAGAGAGGTGAGTTGGCTCTGGGATTGGGAGGTCCCAGAGTCCGAATGGAAGACGAAGGGGGGTTTGGCAATGCAGGAACTGTCCTTGGAGCAGTTCAAGTAATCGTCAATTTTGAAGAAAGATTTCTTTCTGGGCTCCGAGTATTCAGAGGCCCCAGAGTGTTTGCGTTTTTTGGATTGTGAGGGATCTTTGGAGTGTTTGGATTTTTTGGAATTTTTGGATTTTGAGGGGTCTTTGGATGAATGACGTTTTTTGGATGAATGGTGGTGTTTGGATTTTCTAGGCTTCTCGTTTAGAGAAGGACGAGCATCTCCGAAACTGTCAAGGATGGCAGTACCGGAGGAGATGTTGGTGGAGGAAGGAGGAGGGAGAGATTCAGAGGAGGTGGCGGAAGAGGAGGTCCATGCCAAAGTTTGGTCGGCCGGAGGAGGAGGTGGTAAGAAAGGGCTTACATGGTTGTAAAGCCCTCCGATGAGGACGTCTTTCATGACTGGATCTGTTTCTTTCTCAATCTCGTTTAATTGTGAGACGAAGAGGGTTCTAGGATTTGCAAGAACCCAGGCTTTAATCTGGGCGAAGGTGTGTTGTGCGGCCATTTTGAGGGAATTTTGGGAAGAGAGAAGGTTTTGGAGGTTTCTTGAAAAAGAGAGTGAAAGGGATGTGGAGAAGAAGAATGGCAGAGGTGAAAATGGAATAAGATCCCAAAAATAGCAAAATAGGGTTTTAAGGAGAGAAGGGGCGAAGGGTAGAAAGGGAAGTGGGAAAACCTCGATAACCGTTGCCCAATGAACGTGGGGCATCGTTTCATCTTCCGTAGCACGCCTCTTGACACGCGTCACGATTTCTAGGGAAGCCCTTTCAAAATTTGAATACTTGGCCCTTAACGCTTAAGAGTTTCTGACACAAAATCCCGCTTCCCAAGTGACAGTTCATCTTCTTAGAGGAGTCAGCGTTCCCTTGCTTGTGTGTCCCAGGTCCCATGATTGTATTAAGGTTAGGGAGAGTGAAGTGGTTAGGGAAACTTCACACTCATCCTTTTGTGGGGCTAGGGAACTCAAAGGGAACCAGACAATTTACGACTCGATAAGGGAGTAAACATTTTGGCTCATGAGAAGCGTTTGTCTGATCCCTGGCTTAGGGTAGGTTGTATGATCAACCGTCATAGTGGCTTGTAAGGAGGGACAAAGGGAACTCTGGTTGATCATGTAAGGCCAAAAGAAATAAAGTTCCCTTGTACACATTTATCTTTAGACTAGTAATCATGGCAAAGTGAAAGCAATAAATCCAAGTTCCCTATCATGCATTCTTAGAGAAACTAGTCAAGCATTGAGGGAGAGACAAACAGGGACTTGTTTAGTTTAGAGTAATCATCCCTAGAAGCATTCGAAAACGCTGGTAGGGACCTCTGTCTAAAGCTTTGGTGAGAATGTCCGTAATTTGCTCTTCAGTTCTACAGTGTTCCATCAAAATGTTCCCACTTTCAACATTGTCACGTAGAAAGTGATGCCTTATATCTATATGCTTAGTCCTAGAATGATGTACAAGATTTTTGGAAATGCTTATGGCACTAGTATTGTCACAAAGTATGGGAACTGGGCCAAAAGACATATCGTAATCCTGGAGTTGTGACTTAAGCCATAGAACTTGGGAACAACAAAATGCGGCAGCCACATATTCTGCTTCAGCTGTGGAGAGTGCCACTGAGTTTTGCTTTTTAGATCCCCATGAAACTAATCATGACCCTAGGAACTGGGCCATTCCTGATGTGCTCTTTCTATCAACAAGGTGCCTTGCAAAATCCGCATCTGTGTATGCAATGAGCTCAAGGGAACTGTTCCTTGGATACCAAAGGCACAAGTTATCGTTCCCTTTGAGATACCTGAAAATCCTCTTCACCTCTTTCAGGTGTGATTCCATAGGGTTAGCTTGAAAACGAGCACAAAGACATACGGAGAACATGATATCAGGTCTACTAGCTGTTAAGTAGAGAAGGGACCCAATCATACCTCAATAGTTCCTTTGGTCCACACTCATACCTGTTTCATCCGCATTGAGCCTTGAATTTGGTGAGATGGGAGTGTCAATAGGCTTGGAGTGTTCCATCCCATATTTTACGAGCATTTCGTTGATGTATTTATGTTGATGAATCTGTGTTCCCTCCATGGTTTGAGATATTTGAAGTCCCAAGAAGAACGTGAGTTCCCCAATGAGACTCATCTCAAACTTACTGCTCATGAGGTCCTTAATGTTCTCTACAAGAGTTTCGTTAGTTGCTCCAAAAACAATGTCATCCACATATACTTGCACAATCAAAATGTCTTTAGACTCTTTCTTTAAAAACAAAGTCTTGTCTATGGAACCTCGAAGGTATCCATGGGACAAGAGGAATTGAGCAAACCTGTCATACCAAGCTCGGGGAGCTTGTTTGAGTCCGTAGAGGGCCCTCTCCAGGAAGTAGACATGGTTGGGTAGCTTCTCATCTTCGAATCCTGGGGGTTGGGCCACATATACTTCTTCCTTGAGATGTCCGTTGAGGAAGGTTGTTTTCACATCCATTTGATAAAGCTTGAATCCCTTGTGAGCAGCATAGGCAATTAAGAGTCTAATGGCCTCGATCCTGGCAACCGGTGCGAAGGTCTCATCGTAATCAATTCCTTCCTCTTGCCTGTAGCCTTGTGCCACCAGTCTAGCCTTGTTCCTTGCTACAGCCCCAGTATCATCGAGCTTGTTTCTAAAGACCCATCGAGTTCCTATGATGTTCTTGTTCTTGGGCCTAGGAACTAGCTTCCAAACTTTGTTCCTCTCGAATTGGTGGAGCTCCTCTTGCATAGCTTGGATCCAATCTGGGTCCTTCAAGTCTTCTTTGATATTTTTGGGTTCCACCATTGAAACAAACGCGTTAAAAGCACAAAAATTATTGAGAGAGGAACGAGTTTGTACACCTTTATCATAAGAGGAGCTGATGTTCTCAATGGAGTGGTCCTTCCTTTGTTGAAAGTTTCTTGTATGAGTGGGTTCCCTTGCACTTGTGTCATTAGCAGTAGAGGCTTCCTTTTCATGGGAACACTCATCTTCAGCTTCTTCATTGAGTGTTTCTTCAGAAATTCCTGGCAAGATTCCTCTTTGTTCCCCTGAACACTTGATTCTGGCAGGGTATTGTCTTGGGGAACAAGAGAGTTGGAGGTATCTTGTAGTTCTTCTGAGGAGGGAACCTCGAGGGAGATTTGATCAGTGAGAGTTGGATCTCCTTCGTTGTTCCCTTGTTGTGGAAGGTTACTTGCACTTGGATAGTCTTCATCTCTCTTCCTTGGCTCATCATCATCATCATCATCATCTTCCTGTCTGACCAGTTTGAACAGAGTTCCCTTCCCTTGGGTCTCTGTTCCCATCTTTACAGATTTCTCGTTGAAGACGACATGGATGCTTTCATCTATCTTCTTGGTCCTCTTGTTGTAGACCCTGTAAGCCTTGCTTTGTGATGAGTATCCCAGGAAGATCCCTTCATCGCTTCTAGGATCAAATTTTCCAAGGTTGTCTTTGCCATTGTTGTGGACAAAGCATGTGCATCCGAAGGTCCTTAGGTGGGAGATGTTCGGTTTTCTCCCCTTGATGAGCTCGTAGGATGTCTTCTTGATCAAAGGCCTTGTCATGGCTCAAATCAAGATGTATGTAGCTGTGGCGATGGCTTCAGCCCAGAAATACTCAGGAACTCCGCTTTCAAGCATCATGGTTCTGGCCATGTCCTTCAAGGTCCTATTCTTTCCCTCGACCACTCCGTTTTGCTGAGGAGTGCGAGGGGATGAGAAGTTGTGAGAGATACCATGTTTGTCACAAAAGTTAAGGAACTCTGAGTTTTGAAACTCAGTTCCATGGTCAGACCTGATGGCTTTCAGTTTTAGCCCCATGCTTACTTCTGTTCTTTTGATGAAAGGCTCGAACTCTTCAAAAGCTTGTGATTTTGCCTTCAAGAAAATAACCCAGGTGAATCTAGAAAAATCATCAATTAAGACATACATGTACCTTTTTCCACCATAGCTGGTTGTTCGCATGGGACCACAGAGATCCATGTGAATTAGCTCTAAAGGCCTGGTTGTGCTCACCACCTTTTTGGGTTTGAACGAGTTCCTAGTCTGTTTCCCTCAAACGCATGCTTCACACATTTGGAGTCCTTCGAGATCGATCCGTGGAAGACCGATGACCAGATCCTGTAGATAGAGCTTCAAGATTTGATTGACACCTCCATGTCCCAGTCTTCGGTGCCAGAGTTTCGTGTCATCGTGGGAACTTGCAAGACACATCTTCATTGGTGGTTCAAATTCTGTATCTACTACATAAACGTTGTTGTGCCTTCTTCCTCTCAAAATCACTTTGTTGGTCTTTTTGTTGATAACTAGGCATTCTTGTGAGTCGAAGGTGACAACGTTGTTCCCTTGATCACACATCTGGGCAACACTTAAGAGATTGTATCCCAGATCTTTCACCAGATTGACATTGCTGACTTTGATTGATTTATTGAGCAACACTTCTCCTTTTCCAATGACTTCTCCCTTGTTTTTATTGCCAAATGAGACGTGGCCTCATTCGGCATGAGTGTGGAGTGAGATGAGGATATCTTTGTTTCCGGTCATATGGTTCGAGCATGCACTATCTATGAACCATGCATTGTTCCCTCTCACTGCCACCTACAAGGTAAAGTTAGTGTTTTGAGACCCAGGCAAGATGACTCTTGCCAGGTCCCTTGCAAGGGAAAATATTCTCATTTAAAACATAGTCAGCGATGTTGAAATCATGAATGATTTGAGAGTTGGAGTTCCTTTGGTGATTAGCATGATGTTTTTGTTTGTTCAGGAACTCACGGTTTCTAAGGGTTTGGGCTCTCTTCTTGGGACATGCTTCCTTGTAGTGCCCATGAGCACCACAGTTCCAGCACGTCTTATAGTATTATCCCAAGTAGTATTTTGGGTGTGGTCTCTGGATTCTGTTCCTATCCATGGTTTCCTTATTGTACACCCGTGACCCGTTTCCCTTATCAATTTGGACATAAAGTCTATGTCCAGTGTTCCCAGTGTAATAATCTTTCTCACCACCTTTCCCACTCTCTAGGACCCTGATTTTCTCGTCGAGATGAGCATTTTTCTGTTTCTCACATTGGAGTTCTAAGGCCCTACACTCATGGATTTCATATTCACTCAGGGGTGACTTCTCGTTCTTTGGGCTCTCAGTTTTGTATCCTATGCCGTGTTTGGCTGGGACAAACTTGATTTGGAAACTAGAGGCTTCAAGATGTTCGGGAGTCTTACTCAGGTTTTGTAAGAGAGTGTTCTCATCTTTCTCTAGAGTTTTGATTTCATTTTCTAGATCTACGATGTGAGACACATGGGACTTGAGTTTTTCGAGAAGGGATATGCAGTTGGGACAGGGTTCAAGACCAACTAATTGAGCATTTATGTGTTCCTGTTTTTCCAACTTGTTTTGCAGTTTTATATTATCTTTGACAAGACTTCAGAGAATTTTCAACAGCTCAGGTTTTTCATAGTTTTTCAAAGAAGCAAGAACAGTTTCAGTGGTTACCTCACTGGGTTGTTCCCCAGTGGTTTCTCCTATGGCCATTCCGCACATGTCTGGGAGTGCCCATGACTCGGGATCTTTGTCCTCATCATCGCTCCAGGTGGCGATGTAGGCCTTTTTCCCTTGCTTCCGGTCGTCCGTTCCTTGTGGGCATTCCTTAGCGAAGTGTCCTTTCTTGTTGCACTTGTAACATGTGACATCCGAGAGGTCCTTCTCTGCAGGTTTTCATTGGGAACTTTGTCCTTTTCCCCAGTTCCCACTGTTCTTTTTGAGCTTCCCTTTGTAGAAGTTCCGAAGAGCCTTTGTTACGAGAACTAGCTCCTCATCCTCTTCTTCTTCGGAGTCTTCGTGTTGTTCTTGAGTTGATTTGAGCATCTTCTCAATTTTGAGTGCGATCCCTCGATGTGCTCACGTCTGTTCCTTATCATCGATTTTTCTCTTCTCGTGTCCCACTAGCTTTCCAAACACTTGATGGAGCATGAGAGTTCTATTTTCCGGATTCTCCTTGAACATTGTTCTCTCGTTTGCCCATTCTCCAGTCAATCCGTTGAAGAGCTGTTGGACCTTCATCTTATGGGTGATTTCTTCTTTGGTGATCCCCAAGCCTTCCATTTTGGTGCAAAGTCCTTCAAATCGGGACTGATAGCTATCGACAAACTCTCCCATTTCCATTTGGAAGTTGAAGAACTCCCTTTTTGCATTCATCTGAAGATCTTCTCGGAGATCTGAGTTCCCAACGTGCATTTGTTGGATGGCTTCCCACATTTCCTTAGCTGTGTCAAGATTTGCTACCCTGTCACAGTCTTGTACGCACATGGACCTCTTCAGGTACTGTTTGGCCTTGTAGTTGGCCTCCATACACTTGTATTCGTTGGGTCCCCACTTGGTGAGGTCGTTGACTATAGTTGGATCAATTTCGAAGTTCCCTCTCTCGATAACACACCAGGCTTGGTAGTCCTGGCCACGCATCCAATCCTTCATGTCGCGTTGCCAGCTTTTGAATCTTCCTGTAATAAGCCTCGGCGGCTTACTAGTGTTGTTCCCTACCTGAGTAAGTTCCTGAGCCATTTGATACCCTGCGATGCTAACACAAATCTAGAGCAAACCCGCTCTGATACCAATTGTAGGATCGTAAACCGTTAGCAAAGAGCTTGGGAACTTGTTGTTAAGCTGTTCCCAAGGCAGCGAAAGTAAAGTAAACGCAAGTATTAAAAGCAGTAAAAAACGCAATTCCTTTATAGAGGAACCCCACTACAACCAACTAGTTGTGTGGGTAAACCTCTACCTCCGCTTGGAGGATTTTGAATGACTTACTTATATTGATTGCTTTGTTCCTTAGTTACAACAGCCGGATCCACACTTCTCTGTTCCTACGAGTTCTACCTAACTCTAGCAACACTAGTAAATCCTCTCAACTGAGTTCCTAAGCTCACAACAACAAAATACAAGTAACTCGAACCTTACACCGACTTCTCAGTTCCCTTTCTCCTGGGAACTTCGACTTCACCGTCGTCGAGATCACACACTCGCCGCCGGGGACTTCTCTTCTTGTTTTTTTCTCTTTTCTCTGGTATGGGTATTTGTGAGTTCTGGGAGAAGTACTCAATCCGAGTACTATTCATTTGGCTTTATAGACCGGGTGTGCTTGGGCAATCGTGTCTTTCATTTGTGTCCAAAATGCCCTTTGCTTGATGCCTAAGTTGTACTTTCTTCACATGTGACTTTGGTTTGAACTAGGTCAACTTCTTGAATCAATCGGACCGTTGGATCATTCGTGACAGTCTGATCCTCAGAATGTTCCTTCAGTCTATCCAAGACAGAATCCCGCGATCTGCGCTGAACGGTCGTTGTCCTCACATGTGAGTTCCCATATTATGGGAACTGTCTTCTTCAGAGTTCCCTTGATGGAAACTCTTCATCGTGTAAACTGTGTTCTCTTGATCATTCCCGGGAGTTCCCATTTTATGGGAACTTTCCTCTTAAGAGTTCCCTTGATGGAAACTCTGCATTGTGAGCTTCTGTGGCTTTTAGTCATTCATGGGAGTTCTTGGTTGTACTTGCGTTCCTTAGAAATACTTGAACAAACCACATTAGTTCCTCATGGTGTTTGTCATTATCAAAACTCGGAGAATGGCATCGTTGACCCGTTGTTGAGAACCAGAGGTCCCAACAACGTCCCAACACATATGAAAATATTTATATGTAAAATGGCTTAATTAGAAGTGTTATAATTATATTTTATAAAAAGTGTATAAATAGTTTTAAATAAAGTTTTAATCAAATAAAATGGAACAAGGTTCAAATGTTTTTATTTGAAGTACAAAAGTTAACATGAAAGGGCATATTTATCACTTTTGCAAAACAGGAGGGTTGTTTGTGCAATTTTTCGGGAATAGATTGAACACGAAATGGGTTGTCTTCAACCTTTAGTCCGAAATTTCAAATGCTCATAACTTCTTCGTTTCTCAACGAATTTTCGATCCGAAAGATGTTCCGGAAAGCCCATGACCTGATCTATCAAACCCCTTAATCAATTGATACAAAAGTTACATGTTTTTGGAGTCGAATTTCTTCTCATGCTCGAAGACCTAAAATCGATAAATGGTCAAATTGGACATTAAGAGCTCGAAATGGATAGAGATGTTGACGTGTATGGATAAGGAGAAGTAATGGGGTGTTAATTAGGATATTCGAAACATTGAAATAGCCAGTAAACGTAATTTAATGGGCGAATTAAACCAAAAAATGTTACTTTGAAAGTGATTAATGGAAAATCTATTTTGGCATCCTAAGCTTCGAATTGAGGGCTATAAAAGGATCTTCGATCAAGAAGAATAGCCCACAAACAAACATCTTTCAGAAATCTCTCACAAAAACACTTCAAATCATCCAAAGATCGAGATTGAAATCGGGTTGTTGAAGTGCGAAAAACAGAGCAAGTGCTCAGAATTTGGGCCCGTTCGTGCACCTCCGACCACCACAGCCTATACTGCTGACTCCACGTTGTCGTCCACGTTGTCGCCCGTCGCCCACAGCCACTGCTTGAAGTCCCTCTGTCTCGCCTCTGTTCCATCCTGTTGTTGTTGTGTGGTGAGGAAGAGGGTTGGGCCCGTCCCGGCCCGACCAGTTATTGACTATTTCCGGTTTGTTTTGATTTATAAAAAAAACTGTTAATAAATAAAAATGGGTAATATAATTAAATGGGTAATTTTTAATAAAATTCGCATGAGTATTTATAGAAATATATGCATTTTAATTGGTATTTTAAGTAAGATTTGTGAGTAAGTGGTTATTCTACGGAAAAGAAAATAATAAATATGTACAAATAATGAAATGAATAATTTTGATAAAAATTATGTTTATGGGAATTTAAAATAAAATATAGAAGTTTTATTTGATATTATAAGTATTTTTTTATTAATAAGAAAATATTTAAGTTATAATATCTTATGAAATCTTATAACCCTTCATATTATAATTCCATCATCATATTAATAAAAGAGCATATTATTAATATGATCTATATGTTTATTAAGGATTATAAACTTATTCTATTCCGTCGATATAGATCACTATCGTTGAGTGATACAATTTTGCGTGTTTGTGAATCAGGAACTCGTTAAGGATCGAGAGTTTATTCGTCCATAGGATCGTCCGTCTTTTCGTCTACAAATAGAAGACAAGTGGTTTGGTTCATTTTCACATAAGTTTTGATGCATTAAAATGATTTGGATCATGATGTTTTGGTTGTTGGGAACGCTTGTATGAAAATAAAAATGGATTAGGATGTTATTTATAGAAATAATGACCATGTTATTATAGTTTTTATTATACTAGGTTGTGCTAGTAAGGACTTAGGACTCGATGTTTGCGGCCTTGTCGTGGCCTTGTGTGTTTGTTGTCTCAAAAGAGACTGATTTTTGAACTTAGCGTAGAATCAGGGATGGAATTTCGGTATTCACATCTCTTTATAACATCGCATTAGGATGGCCCTATACCCTAATGCTGGTCATGACCCTACCGCCTCATCCGTGTATGAGGGGTGTTGCACCTAGATAGTGCCTTCTTCAAATCTCGGGAATCGTTATCGTTGTTGCGCTTCGACATGTGTCGAGAAAATATTAAAAGCTACCAACTTGAATTGTAAAGTTTTGGAATTAATATAAGATAAGTGCGCGTTGCAAACATTAAAATGTGTTCATGGTGGTGACTACAACTTGGAAAACCACTCTGGCTCCCTATAAGGAAAATCCTCTTTCCAATCTGAATTCGGACAACATGTATTCGGTGAGGTTGGTTTGTGGATCCAATTAGTTGACGGAGGCTTTTCAACTTTGTATGATTAATAAAAGTTCCCAACAAATTACCTAAAACCTCCGAGGAACCACACTATTGTGGCGTCCTATTTTTCCGCTGCATGTCTTCAAGTTTAGTGAGTGTACTTTAGTTAACAGATCATTGACCGGCTTTCATCCAGAGTTCGATGCTGGTGGCTAATTACAATCACAAGGAACCTATTTTAAAACCCCATTTGCTTAGTCTCTCACAAGACTAACCCGACCACTTTTGTCCTTTGCATGGTCGGTTGGTGTCAACCGTATTTCTCGTGGCGGCACATCAGGAGTTGAGCTTAGAGATTGAGGTTAAGAAGAGCGTTGTCGTGTTATCGAAGATTTCCAATGTAAAGACTTCTGCTAAATTCCGCAAATTTAATTTTAGGATTGAGATCTTTGGTTAATTTATAAGGACCAATCCAAGAACTAAGTCATTGCATACACTTGTACTGAATATTTAATAATATATGAAGTTTTGATTTTATTTGTTTGGTTACTATAAGCCTTGGGTGACTTCGAAAAGTGAAATTCGAGGACACTGGCGGTAATATCTCCAGGAAAAAATTGGGGGTGTTACAAGTTTGTCTTTGGATGTCTCTTGGGGTATTTATGCCTTTAGTTTAACTTTTTTTCATAATTCTAATTACAATTGGGAGGTTGGGGTTTTATAGAGAGTTTCTCAAGAGGAGACCTTGAACCTTATTGTAAGTTTTCTTAATTTAATTATGTCTTGCTAAATCTCTTTTATGTTTGACTAGTTAATTGAAGTTGTGATTTGCATAAGTTGTGAGGTTTGATTAGTTCTCAACAAACTTGAATAGATTTTATTCCCTATGCTTAATTGAATCAAATTTTATCTAGGGTTTTGTTTGATTGATCTCCTAATAGAATTGCTAGGTCAATTTACAACAGATATGATTAATTCACGTTTGGGATTGGTTAGATAAAGTAGAATCTATGATTGTCGAGACCCGTTCAGGCTATTTAGTTGTAGAAGGGAATAAATCCACAAATAAATTAGATGTTTGTTTGCTCTAAGTGTTTGTTTCTACCGATACTTGAAACATAAAGCTGTTGTTTAATTGAATCTAGAAGTTCTTCTATGTTGTTAGATGATTAGAGTTGTTAGACTATTAGTTCTATCAACTAAACTTGAAGTTTGGATCATAATCCATGATAGATTATTCAATTGAATTGAGAATTTCGAGAATCAATGATCAATAAGCATATCTATGATGGATTTAAGTAGTTAACTAGTTGAACATATTTTTCTCATATATTGCAATCACTAACATCCCTTGCATTCATACTTTAGATTTAATTTGCATCATAGAGTTAGAGAATCATTCTCAAAACCCCTCTTATTTACATTACTTGGCACGCATGAAAGAACACAAGTACACGAGTATTTGTGGGATCGACTCTTACTTACCATTCTACTCATTTTAGTTAAGTTTTTGATAGGTATAACGACCACTGAAAAATACCTCATCAAATTTGACGTCGTTGTCGGGGACTCGTCGCTATTTGTGTGCTTATTTGCTTGCTATTTTTGGTGTTGTGAACCTATCTTTCGGTTCATAACACCCGTGCTACTAGTCCATGGCTTTATTTGAATGTAGACAATTGCATGATGAGCACTTCCATGACTATTTTTCTAGATTTTAAGACCATCTATTCGAACTTTTTACTTGGGGATCGCAATAAAGTGATGGAGAGGTAAACATGGGAGTTATTCATGGTATGAATCTTGAGACAATGGGATTGGCAGATTACATGATCAATGAGAGGCTTTATATATGAGACCTGAGGAATGATGGGACTTTTTATGTTTCATGAGCCATCAAAGCTTTTTGGTTGAGTCATCTTCCTAACCACCCCAGTCGGTTGATATGTCTGTTGAGGATATAATCAAGGATCTCTCCAAAGGGGAGGATACTAGAATAATGGAGCATTGTGAGTCATGTTCTTCAAGTTTTCATTCCACAATCTCATGCCCTTTTGAGTTGTGTGAAAGGAGTGGTGGAATCACATTGGAATCAAACGATCATGAGTCAAACACACATATAAAAGTTGAGGAGCAATCTACTACACTTGATGTGGGTTATGAAGATGAATTTGATGCCCAATATGAATTCACACCTGTAAGGTACGCTGAGAAGATTGTCATAGAGCCAAATGAAGTCTATGCTGGAATAGAGATACTTACAAAGCCTAGGGAGCCTGAATCATCTTCACCCATGTGCAGTCATGAGTTTGAGCGTTTTGTGGTTTAGGAAGAAGATTATTTTGCCGACCATGATGACTTCTTGGCTGATGAAGTCGACAATCATGAGAGATAAAGTCAACATGATACATCTGTTAAGGCTCCCGCTGTCATGGTATACCCTATGTTAGGCCTTGAAATCCCATGCTTTAGTTTCCCCACCTCACATCAACAACTTATGGAGTTGCAAGATGAGGAACCAAGTCTACAACACAAGGTGGAAGATGAAAAATATATGGAATTCATCTTTGAAGAAAATGGTAGTGATGACAAGTACTTCGACTCATATTGTAAGTATTTTGTAACTCCATGTTGAATTTTTTTGAGCATATGACATTTCATGCCAATTGGGTACACATGTTGAATTTTTTTGAGCATAAAACATTTTATGCATTTTTAATTTATCGTTGTGTTACTTATATTTTTCTAAGATGTGTGCACAAGGGTTTGACAGGTTTTTAAGGGCATTGACAATGTCTAATCTTGTCTATTCATGCTAAGCATCAATCTAATAACGTTAAACAAGCACTTTTTGGGAGGTAACCCAAGGACTAGAATAGTTTTTATTTTCAGTCAAAATCGTTTGCTTTTTAGGTAGTTCTTTTTCTAGTATAATAGATACCTCAAGTCTGAAGAATGATTTTCCGAAGAAGACAGATTGCACACCACCACCACCGTCGGATTACCCACCGCATCACCCGAATAGCTAGAGTTTTGTGAGTTTTTCTTTTCTCTTTTCTTTTTACTTTACTTTGGAGACAAAGTAAAGTATATCTATTATGGATTTAAGTATTTAACTAGTTGAACATATTTTTCTCATATATTGCAATCACTAACATCCCTTGCATTCATACTTTAGATTTAATTTGCATCCTAGAGTTAGATAATCATTCTCAAAACCTCTCATATTTACATTACTTGGCACGCAAGAAAGAACACAAGTACACGAGTCTTTGTGGGATCGACTCTTACTTACCATTCTACTCAGTTTGGTTAAGTTTTTGATAGGTATAACGACCACTGAAAAATACCTCATCAAATTTGGCGTCGTTGTCGGGGACTCATCGCTATTTGTGTGCTTATTTGCTTGCTATTTTTGGTGTTGTGAACCAATCTTTCGGTTCATAACACCCGTGCTACTAGTCCATGGCTTTATTTGAATGTAGACAATTGCATGATGAGCACTTCCATGACTATTTTTCTAGATTTTAAGACCATCTATTCGAACTTGATACTTGGGGATCGCAATAAAGTGATGGAGAGGAAAACATGGGAGTTATTCATGGTATAAATCTTGAGACAATGGGATTGGCAGATTACATGAGCAATGAGAGGCTTTATATATGAGACCTGAGGAATGATGGGACTTTTTATGTTTCATGAGCCATCAAAGCTTTTTGGTTGAGTCATCTTCCTAACTACCCCAGTCGGTTGATATGTCTGTTGAGGATATAATCAAGGATCTCTCCAAAGGGGAGGATACTAGAATAATGGAGCATTGTGAGTCATGTTCTTCAAGTTTTCATTCCACAATCTCATGCCCTTTTGAGTTGTGTGAAAGGAGTAGTGGAATCACATTGGAATCAAACGATCATGAGTCAATCACCCATATGAAAGTTGAGGAGCAATCTACTACACTTGATGTGGGTTATGAAGGTGAATTTGATGCCTAATATGAATTCACACCTGTAAGGTACGCTGAGAAGATTGTCAAAGAGCCAAATGAAGTCTATGCTGGAATAGAGATACTTACAAAGCCTAGGGAGCCTAAATCATCTTCACCCATGTGCAATCATGAGTTTGAGCGTTTTGTGGTTTAGGAAGAAGATTATTTTGCCGACCATGATGACTTCTTGGCTGATGAAGTCGACAATCATTAGAGATAAAGTCAACATGATACATCTATTAAGGCTCTTGCTGTCATGGTATACCCTATGTTAGGCCTTTAAATACCATGCTTTAGTTTCCCCACCTTCTCACATCAACAACTTATGGAGTTGCAAGATGAGGAACCAAGTCTACAACACAAGGTGGAAGATGAAAAATATACGGAATTCATCTTTGAAGAAAGTAGTAGTGATGACAAGTACTTCAACTCATATTGTAAGTATTTTGTAACTCCATGTTGAATTTTTTTGAGCATATGCCATTTCATGCCAATTGGGTACACATGTTTGATAAATTAAAACCGTCTTTGAAAGTTATATTATGCATTTTTAATTTATCGTTGTGTTACTTATATTTTTCTGAGATGTGTGCACAAGGGTTTGACAGGTTTTTAAGGGCATTGACAATGTCTATTCTTGTCCATTCATGCTAAACATCAAGCTAATGACGTTAAACAAGCACTTTTTGGGAGGTAACCCAAGGACTAGAATAGTTTTTATTTTCAGTCAAAATCTTTTGCTTTTTAGGTAGTTCTTTTTCTAGTATAATAGATACCCCAAGTCCGAAGAATGATTTTCCGAAGAAGACAGATTGCACACCACCACCACCGTCGGATTACCCACCGCATCAACCGGATAGCTAGAGTTTTGTGAGTTTTTCTTTTCTCTTTTCTTTTTACTTTACTTTGGGGACAAAGTAAGTTTTAAGCATGATGGGAAGGGGATTACTTGTTTGCTTTCATTTGATTGCATTGGATTAGGCATGTTTATTTTATGTTTTGCATTGATTAAAATTTTGAAAAAAGAAAAAAAAATCAGAAAATAAAAAATATCTGATTTAGGTTCTTATTTCCCCATTGTGTAAGACCTCTTGTTTTTCGATGCTTTGATGAAATCTTAACCCATTCTTTGCTTGATATGTTGAAATTTCTATGATGTGAGCATGATCTTTGATTACATACTTTGATTATAGGATTGAGCATGTATAATAGCTTGAGTTTTAGATTTCTTTTGATGTTCTAGACACGATTACCTTGTGAGATTATTTGGCATTTGATTGATTATATTGTTCCCTATTTCTTGAGTGCATCACTTTGAATTGCTAGCTCTAGAACTTGCGTTATAACTCTTTTTCAAGGCTGCTTTACAAGACTAGATGCATGACATAAAATGATTGAGGCATGTGTTGGATTAGTCGATCCTTACAGCATGTTTCTTATTTAGCCTATATTTTTCTTCCTACCTTACAAGATCCATGTTTTGACACCCCATTTCTTTTGATCCTTAAAGCCTATTTTGTTTATAGCTCCACAAATGACTCCTAGCCTATATAAGCTTGACCCATTCGGGAATTAGAATGTTATTAAGTTGTGTTGTGGTGAAGAAATAAGTATGGGGTAATTGAAGTTGAATTGGTAGAGAGGTGAAGAAAAAGAAGAGTTGGAAGATTAAGGTTGAGAAGAAGAAAAAATGACCATGTGGTGAAAAGTGAAAGATGTGATGAGTGGTTGAGCTTAAAAACTAATCTTCGAATAGTGTTATAGGGTTGAAAGAATTAAGAGATAAAAGCGAAAAAAAAAAGAAGCAAAGAGCTTTAATGTGTAATTGGAATTGGTGAAGTAAAGTTGGAGTTCTTAAGAAGTGAAGTGTGTTGGTTTGGGTTTTAAGATGTTCTATTTCCCGGATTTAGCACCACAATACCAAAATTTATCCCTTCCAATTTCTCTTTACCTTAGCCCCATTAAAATCCTTAAAAAGTCCTCATGATTATTGTTATGGGGTTGGTCTACAACGGTGAAGAATTAGGATGTTATGCAAGCATATGGTTGTCTAGTTTTTCATGGTTGATTTAGTGTGAAGCACATATGCCATAAACACTTGAGTGAGAGTGCAAACACATTATCTTGGTGAGGTCTAGAATGGATGAATATCTTTGCTCTATGCTTCAATAAAATGCATGCTAGGACATCTTGTCAAGCTTTGATTACATGTTGACTTGCTCTATGGATTATGAGATGAATGCATGATTGCAATGTTGTGGTGTGATTTGGATTTGTGTCTTGCTTGAGGACAAACAAGAATTAAGCATGAGAGAATTCGATAGCTTGTATTTAGGTAGTGTTTAGGATGCATATTTATATTTATATTGCATGGTTTTAGCTTATTTTAGTTTAGTTTTTAGGTTCTTAGGTTTTTCTAGGAAATTCGAGTTTGATATTTGTTTTGTTCGGTTTTGTAGATCTTTTAGGTAAACAACCATATACAGACATATCTTAGATGATGATGGTGGAGTTTAGAGGTTGCACGTGGGTAGTACATGTGGATCTCGGTCAAGTTATGCAAGTCACTTTTGATGATCATTCAGGCCCAAGAGGTTGTGGGACAAGAACGATTAAATTCGGGTTATGCATTGGAGTTGTTGTTTCGACACCTCTATCTTGTAAGGCTTCATTTGGAGCTATAGTGGTCTGATGAAGCTGATTTTGGTATCGTTGGAAAACTAATTCAAAGTGCTACAATTCATGTTTTACTCCGAGTCCAAATTCCAACTCGAAAGGGGTCAAAAGACTCAAAACAGCCTATGAAGTTGGGCCAGGACGGTCTCTTTGTTAGCCTTCTTTTTTCTTCCTATTGGGGTTATTTCACAAAGACTTGTCATGATAAGAAGTAATTAGGAACGAACAAGCACAATTGTAGGATGCATTCGGGAAGGATGAATCACTCTCGAAAAGAAATCTATTAATTCTTTCCAAATTGGTTGGACCGAAGATGTAACACCTCTATTTTGCAACGAAGGGTATTACCGCCAGTGACCTCGGATTTTACCATCCAAAGTCACCCAAGGCTTTATAAGGTATTAAATTTAAATAAAAATCAGAAATCCAACGATATCTATAATACATATATAATTTTGTGTACAAGACCACATTTAATGCACTTAATGAATCATGATAATCCCTAGTTATTTTTTCCACTTTCACTATTATAAATTATTTGAAGTTTATTTTAAATAGGTTATGGTTGCAATATAAAGTTTTTTAAATATTATTTTACACATTGAATATTTTAGATCATTTTCCCTTTACCTTGAATATACCGTATTAATTATTATTCTAAATTGTAGTAATTGTTAGATCGTAAAATATTAAAATAATCTATAATACATATATAATTTTGTGTACATGAAAGTTAATTAAAAAAATCTATAATCTATATATAAAATTAAAATTTTCAAATTACACTTGATCAAAATTTTTAAATATATTAAATCAAATATTTTATATAACAAGATGAGCTCCTTGACACAATATTTAAAATGTTGGCATTTGTAAACAAGGTCTAAAGTTCGAATCTCTAAATAATCTTTTTCCTTATTCTAGCTAAAGTTTTTATGCCTATTGCCTACAATTGTCTATGCTGCATAAATAATTTAGATTAATATCTTTTAATTTAGCTTACCGTTTCTAAAAGGCAATTTGACAAAACTATTTTTTATCTCCAAATCAAAGTATTATTATTATTATTATTATTATTATTATTATTATTATTATTATTATTATTATTATTATTATTAATATTATAATTATTATAATTATTATTATTATTAATAATATTATTATTATTATTATTATTATTATTATTTATTTATTACTAATTCATTAAAATAGTTTAATGTTTTCATTGGTTCATAATTTTTTTATTTTCGTTTATAACAATATTATCATTAATGTCGTTAATAATAATAATAATAATAATAATAATAATAATAATAATAATAATAATAATAATAATAATAATAATAATAATAATAATATTTTTATACAAATATTTTAGACAATTAAATCTTCTACCATAAAATACAAATTAATAAATTATATAATTAATGTGAGTACAATACCATTTTTAAGGTAATAATCATAGGGTGCAATATGCCCAAAAATTTCCCATTTATCATTTGCACACATCAATTTTATGAAATAAAATTATTTTTATTTTTAATTATTTTATATTGACATTGGAATAATCAACTAGCAAATTTCAGGAGAGCTTGAAGATTGTTTTCAATTTTTTTTAATGTTAAAGAAGCAACTTTTTAGTATATGAAACATTTTCTATAATGCATTTCTCAATTTAGTTGGAACCATTCTCTCTTAATACTAAAACAAACCTTAGTAAAAAATTGTAATTACTAATTATTATTTCTAATAATTTTTTACGAGTGAAGTTTTTGAAATTATATAGTTGAATACTTGAATGGAAAGATCAAGAAAAGATATATTTCACTTTAATTGGAAGCATTGAGTGCTAGAATTAAGTTACAATACTAGAAAATCAAACAAAAAAAAACGCCTACTATATCCTATTTAGGAGCATTAAATGACACAATTTAATTCCTATATTTACTTCTGCAAAATTTTAACTTCCTTAATCCTAAAAAACGTCAATGCTATTTGCACACCCTTTTTTTACTAAATGCACCACACAAACAGTTTGAGTGGAGCTTTCACACAAACAGTTTGAGTGGAGTCCACTCAAACAGTTTGAGTGGAGAAATGTCCCCTTCTCGTGCCCTTTTTTTAGTTTTTTGTATTTTCGTACCTTGTACGGGTTTTTCTTAAATAAAATATTAATAATAAAATATTTTCAAATATATTATTATTCGAAAAAAATAATCATATAAATGCTTAAATATAAATTTTTGTTATGATCTGCGTAAAAAGATAAGGAAATTATCATATATATAACTAATCAATATCTTTTCATATAAAGTAACAAATGATTGGATTATAATAATAACCAAATTGGCAATCTCAAACAAAAATAACTATTCTATTAAGATATCTTAGTTAAAAAACGATTCTATCTAAAAATAAAATAAATATTCTAGAATTTGTATGATAGCATAAAAAAATATACTAATGATTTTCCTATCTATCATATCCAAAAATAAAAGATTGTTTAATAATGAGATTTTCAATCCTATATTCTAAAAACATGAATAAGAATTTATCATGTCCAAAAATAAAAGATTGTTTTTTTAAAAAAAGGGTGGTGTGGTCCAATCTAAAAGTGATATGTGTCGTTTAATAATTTTTTTAACCTCCGCTTTAGGTTATAGTTATGATTGTCCCCCTTTTCGATTATATATATACACTAGCCTTAGTGCTCGTGCCTTGCACCGATTGATTTATACAATTATTGTATTATTTTTTATAAATTTGATTAAATTAATATTTAAAAAAATATCATTTCTAAAAATAATTATTAAAAAATAATTATTGATATGTAAGCAATGTATTTTTAAGAAGCGATATGTATCTTATTTTATATCTATCATATCAAAAAAAATTAAATTTTAAAAATATATGAAATAATCCAATTAATTTTCAATAGACATGTCAATCGGGTCGGGTTGGGCGGGTTCGGGTTCGGTCATTTCGGGTTCGGGTTAAATCGGGTTTTGGGTCGTTATGGGTCACGGGTCAATCGGGTCGGGTTGCAGCGGGTTTTCGGTCGGGTCGGGTTGACCAGCGGGTCTAAAATATCCTTTTTTCTTATTATTAAAATTAATTTTTAATTAAATAATAATATTTAATTATAATATATTATTTTCATTTATTTTAATAATAAAATATATTATAAGTTTCAAAATAAATTTAAAAAATTCTATAAATAAGCTAAATCGGTCAACCCAAGGGGTTTCGGGTTTCAACCCAACGGGTTCGGGTTTCAACCCAACGGGTTCGGGTTGTTGCGGGTTCGGTTTATTTCGGGTTTAGGGTTCAAATTTTCGGGTCTTAACCCTAAAATTATCGGGCGGGTCGGGTCGGGTTAGGTCAGTTTTTGACAGGTCTAATTTTCAGCAAATCAAATTGCTTAAAAAAAGATGGGTGGTGTAATTCAATGTGGAACAGTTTGAATTATTATTTTAACCTCCGGTTTAGTATATATTAAAGAGCTAATGATATATGATTTAATATTGTAAATTAAATATTAATAATGATTTCAAAATAATACAAATATAATAATTATGTTCCTAATATTTAAAAAATAGTAATGTTATTTTCTTAATATTAAAAAATATTTTATAATAAAGATTATGTTTCTATCACTTCTTAAATTTTAAGATATCTAAACATAATTGTATATTAGTAATATTATTATATCTAAATAATTATTTCATAATAAATATTATGTTTCTACTACTTGCCAAATTTTAAGATATATAAATATAATTGTATATTAACCTGAAAACCCTTTAATCTTCATAAATCCATTTTTTATTTAGTAATGTTAATCATTTAATTAAAACTTTTAAGATATGTGTATATTAATTGATTTTTTTATTATTTTTTAGTGTGATAATATATGAAACAATCTACACATACAATATGGTATCTACCCATCATCTATTAATAGATAAAGATAAAATTAACTACCCTACTATATAATGTCAATTGAAACCTTAACCATTTATCCTAACCTTAAACACTAACCCTAAATTAATTATAAACCCTCAACCCTAAAATAGTAAAATCCTAATCATAAACCCTAACACTTATCCTAAAATCCATCCTTACCCTAACTATAAACCTAAATCTCAAATCCTAATCTTAAATCCTAAATTGTAAACCTAACCCTAATAATAAACTCTAATCCTAACCTTTAACTCTAACCCTAACACTAAACCCTAACCAATAATCCTAAATCGTAACTATAACCTTAAATCCTAACAACATTAAACCCTAACACATAACTCTAAATATATCCTAACCCTAAATTTTGCTCCTGAACCCTAAATCCTAACCTTAAACCTTAACCTTAAATTCCAAACACTAAACCATAAAATCGTAATCATAAACCTTAATACTTACACTATACTCTAACCTAAACCTCAAATCCTAATCTTAATTCCTAAATCCTAATCCTAAATTTTAAACCCTAACCCTAATAATAATCTTAACCTTAAACTTTAACCCTAAACATTAAACCCTAACCCATAACCTTAAATCAAAACTCTAACCCTAAATCCTAACCCAAACATTAAACCCTAACCCATAATCCTAAATCATAACCCTAAACTCTAATCCTAACCCTAAATTTTTACAATAATTTATTTAAGTTATTTTTTCTATCGCATTATAAGCTACATGCAACATAGGATTTTTCTATCACATTAAGCCACCTAGAATTTTGCCACATAGGATTTTGTATTTTTTGGCAATTTACATATGTTGGAAAGATTCTATCTAAAATAAAATAAACTATATGAACATTAATATTATTAATGCTAAATATTTTTTATGATAATTTATTTTAGTTAAAAATATTCTAGCTAAAGTAAAATAAGCTATAGAAATATTAAATATTAATATTAAATATTTGTTATAATAATCTATTTAAGTTATATTTTCTACTATATTTTAAACTTCACAGATATAGACTTTTGCCAAGTGTATAATTTTTTAATATACAAGTTGTTATAAAGATTTATAACTAAACTATATATTAAAGTTGTACTTTTATGAACTAGCACATTAATTCTGACCCCACCTTATATTAAAAATTAATTTTTATTTATCTTAATTTAGCATTTACAATCAAATTTCTTTCTATTTATTTATGTCAAAAATTTAATTTCGAATTTTAATTAAATGATGAAAATTATTTTATCTATTTATGTAAAATATATATATCTTAAATCAATTTTGATAAAAAAAAGTAACAAATTTCAATATCTAGATAATTATCTGCCTAAAATACATTTCTCCACTCAAACTGTTTGAGTGGACTCCACTCAAATTATTTGTGTGGACTCACTCAAGCTGATTGTGTGGTGCAATCAGCCATAATATCATGTGCAAACAGCATCAGCCCTAAAAAAAACGTCTATGGTCAATTGGTTGGAGCATTAAGTGTTGTAATTTGTTATTTCTTCAACCTCTTATTACCTCTCCTAAATCCTCTTTATATAGCTCTCCGTATTTTGTTTGGAGTGGGGAGTGCCTCTTTCCTTCTTAGAGTGATGAAGACTAACAATATGAAGTTTTTTATTTTGTATTTTTGTTGAATTTTTATTATATAATAATAATATAGTTACTTATAAAGGGGTTTTCGGGTTTGTTTTGCTCAAAATTATGATTTTTTAAATTATTTGCCAGGTTTCACATACTGGTTGTCTAGGTTACCATTGATCGATCGACATATAAAAATCCTTCTATAATGTATAGATGTTGCATTTTCATGCCATAATATTTTGCATACACATAGAGGTAATTAATTCCAAACATCTTTTTCAATATCATTATTCACTTACATATTGAAAAACAATTCTCAACTAGATCATACTGTTTTGTGCAAATGTTAGTTGTTCTTATTTTTTTAATCATAAAAGTCAAATAAAAGACTACCAATCCCAAGTTTCAATCTTTTCATTTTCTTACCTACTACTTAGTTTTCAAATGTTCTCACTATTTATAAAGTGACATATACCTGGAAGAAAAGTAGCCTTCAAACTGCTATGACTATTTAAAAAACATGTTGTAGTATTATATAGAAAAGCAATTTCATTTACATCTTTCGTGAGTGTATTTTGGAGATAAAATTGTATAGTTTTTCATGTGAAATTATAAGATTTAAGTGAATTTTAATGTCTTACAATGAGTTAAAATTTAAAATTAGACAAGAATAATAACAAGATCTAAATTAAAAAATAACACAAATGAACTTTTATTCCATGGCCTTAATTAGCTTTCTATTGGTATTTTTTTTATGATCATGTGTGCATTTTACTTTTAATCAATAATACAATGTGAAGCATCTATAGATCCGAGCATGACTACATTTGGGTATTAGAAGATGAGTAAGTAGTCTAATATGTGTTCATGTATTATCTTTAAATATAAAGTTTGGTATCTATTCTCATTAAACTTGAACTAATATAATTTTATGTGTAAATTTGTAAAAACAATTGACAAAAGTCTATTGCACTTCATTGCAATGTGGTTCTGTTAAAAAGAGTTCAAATTCTAGCAATTGTATACTCATTTTTTTCACCACTCTACTGCATATATCTATGATAAATTAATCGTAATAAATTAAATAGTGCCCAAAAGTCGAAACTTTATTTACACAATTCCATAGCATTTTCAATATGTCCATAACCAACCAAATAAATGCTTGAAAAAAGGGTACTTAAAATTCCTTTTGCTTGAAAAATAAATTGATTTGAATAACATTAATACCAATTATGAATTTATTTTCTGTGATGTTAGGTATTGATTAAAGAAGATATGAGAATTGGATGGCTTAATGTGATCCACAACTAGCCCTCTCACCCTACATAGGAGATAGGAGATTGAACAAGATTGCTCTAGCAGGTTACTAGTCAAAAGATACTTTGTAAAAAGTGCACAAACTTGCTCTTCATGTGCAATTGAAATTTATAAAAACCAATTTTGATCATCATTGATGAAAAGATCGTTACTAAAAAAAATAAACACATGTAAAAAAATTGTCCCGTGCATATGCACGGACGTGTTACCCTAGTTACATATTAATAAGAGTGCTCAAACATGAGAATTTAATTACTGTAATTACATCCTTAACTTAGTTTCAAATTTAAAAAAGATGAAAGAATTTAAGCAGCGGAATTAGTGAAACATTGTTTGCATAAATGTAGTGTAACCCAAAATAAATGAGAAAACATCCTTGAGAGAATCCGACCTTCCTTCCTTCAGCTTGATGGATCTTCGTCTTTGAACCTTCGACGGCGGTTTCCTAGAGTCTTGCATTTGTCATGAAGGGCGAGAAATAACAGGCAAAAATGCGCAAATAGTGGAATTGGTCTAACGAGACTAAGCAAGTGAGAATGGAAATTCTCAAGGGTGATTTGGTAACTTAACAAATCATTAAAGAAATATGCAAGGACGGAAATGAGTATATCTCGAAGCGAGATAACTCTAAACCGAAAACAACAAACTACGAGATTTAACTTCTTAGAGTACAATAATGTTGGGAACGTTTTTATTACACACAAGTTTCTAGAAAACCTCTCGCGCCATTATCGTACCGAGAGCCGGGTTGGTCTTCTAAAATCGGCCTTGGTTTTGATGTCTTTTAATGTGCACTAACACTTATCTTTATTGCTTGTCAAAACTTTGCATATCATTAAGCATTTTTAAGAGTGTGGAGCCTATGAAAAAGCCGAGTCCACAAACGGAACGGAGTTCCAACATTTAGTTGGGAGATAACATAAGTTAATTAATGGATTGAATAAGGTCAACCTATAGCCTTATTGTAAATTTTGAATGTCGGCTTAGTATAAAGTTAGCCTAATTCGTGAATTTGAACAGTGACATAGTAAAAGACTCTAGTCGTCTTTTCCATTTCATGTGGCATTGCTTAAGACTTCAGGCAACGAAGTAGTAAAAGTAGAGTCATGACCTACATATAATATAATGTTATAAAAAGTGGTTCAAGGCTTATGTGTCCAACACTTTTTCCTATAATTTTTCAAGCGAAGTCTCTAAACAAGACACTTTAAACAAACAAGGCCGCAATCATCGGTCCTAAAATCCAGTACTAGCATAGTATGAAATAATAACGATAACAAAACGTCGTTATTTCTAAAAATAGATATATCCTATATTCATTTATTTAAACAAACAAGTATGTTCCCAACTTAGAGAAGATAATGGAATCGAGATATCGAAAAGGTTTCAAGGAGAATATCTACTTGCCTTGAATTTCTTTGGGAAGTCTACGACACTCGGAAATCTAAAACTACTTAGTGTAGTACGTACGATTCGACCTAGTCATTCGAAAAATGACGAACGAAAATATATTAAAACTCCTTATTTTATTCTTAAATAATCCTTTATCTTATTTTCCTCTTCCAAGAGAAGGGATGTTAATCTAAATTATTTGGCTTAATAATTTAGATAGGAAATATATAATAATTCTTTATTATTATTATTTTCAAGATGATGTTTTTGAAAGACTTTAAAAAATTTAAAATATTTACTTTAAGGAGACATGCAAAGATTTATATAATCAAATGGAAAAATCCTTTTTTACCAACACATGCAATAAATATTTAAATGGAAAAAAATATGGTTTGCATGAATCTCATTATTTCAAAAGTCATTTTTATTTTATTCCTAAAACTTATATGAAATGGTAACTTCCACATGCAAGAAAGTTATATCACCATTAAAACCTTTTTCTCCAACTATAAGTATTTTTATGTGAGTTTGGTTCAAATGAAACAAACTCTTATCCTAAAACGTGTAACGAATGCACTTTTTCTGGTTAGTAGTGCACTTTTCATACAAAAGTGCATTGAAATATACAAAAAGTGCACTACAAAAAGTGCACTAAAAAGTATGAAAAGTGCAAATGCGAAAAAGTGCACTCCGAAGTAGGAAAAGTGCACTACTAACTACAAAAAGTGCATTCGTTTCAGGATAAGTGTTCGTTTCAGGATAAGAGTTTGTTTCATTTGAACCAAACTCATTTTTATGTATTGCTACTTTAAAATATTCTCATGATCATGATTATTTCTAAATGTCATGATTAATTTATTACAAAATTATAGTAAAGTCTAGAATGTACGTGCATGTATATATTACTTCATACAAACTCTTTTATTTCCACATGCATAACTCATTATGTTATTTAAATAACGTGTGCTTATGAAAAATCCATTTTATATCAAGAAGATTATAACAATTTTATTTCAACATTTTAATAAGCTCTAAGTTACAAGGAAGAAAGGATTAATCTTTAAAACTTTATAAAATTCACATGCAACACCTATTTAACTTACTAAAAGAGATAATACTTTTATAAGTCTACTTTTAAATTAGAAAGATCACAAATATATTCTCAAAATTTCATTTTAAGTCTAAGTTTACATGCAATGATGGGTTAAGTTTAGACCTGTCAAAAGCTGACCGAACCCGCTAACCCGACATGACCCGCCCGATAATTTTAGGGTCAAGAACCGAAAATTTGAACCCAAAATCCGAAATCAACCGAACCCGAAAGAACCCGAACCCGTTGGGTTGAAACCCGAAACCCGTTGGTTTAACCGATTTAGTTTATATATAAAATGTATTAAATTTATTTTAAAAAATATAATATATTTTATTATTAAAATACATACAAAAAATATATAATAATTAAATATTATTATTTAATTAAAAAAGTATTTTAATAATCATAACAAATTCTATGTTTTTGACCCGCTGGTCAACCCGACCCGCCCGAAAACCCGCATCGACCCGACCCGGTTTAACCCGTGACCCGTAACGACCCGAACCCGACTCAACCCGAACCCGAAATGACGGAACCCGAACCCGCACGACCGACCCAATTGACAAGTCTAGTTAAGTTATAGAAGTCCTTTTAAACCACATGTAAAGACTTATTTAAATTATTTAAGCATATTTTGCTCTTATTAAAATTACTTTAGTCAAAGAATCATATAAAAATTATTCCAAAGCTTATAACATGATTTAAAACACATGCAAAAAGGTTTCTTTCATACAAACTTCACTTTATTAAATTCTTAAGTCATTTCATTCATAATAAAAGATTACTTCCATAGTAAAGGAGAAGAAGTCTAAAAATTCATTTTATCTTTAAAAATTATAAATTCCATGTTAAAAAGACCATTTTATACTCTTAATATTTATAAAACTTATTTTATAATTTATAAGAGTATTTTTCCTTAAAAACTCATGCATGCATGCTAGTTTCCATCAAAAATATATACAAAGCTATTGCTTATAAAAATCTGATTTTTTTTCTCCTTCTCCTTCAAAAAATCAGCATATAATATGGTTCAATTAAGTCTTAAATTATTAAAATCAACATGAAAAATAATCAAATTAAAAAGAAGGAAAGAACCCTCACCCTTGTGCTAAGTTCACAATAAACCGAACAAAGGAGAGTGGAACGAAAAGACGAGGGGCTGGATGGCGGTGGCTGGGAGCTGCGCGGGTGGTGGCTGGGCGGCACAGGGGCGGTGCACGGTCGGAGGAGAGTGGTCGACAGTGTGGTGGTGCCCCGGTGGAGAGAAGAGATGTAGAAAGAAATCTCCAAAGGAATAAACTCAAGAATAAAATAAAATTTTCAGCAAGTATGGTACATGAAAGTGAAGGAGAATTGGAGGTTTTTGGTTGTGTGAGAGTGCTCTTGTTTGATCATGGAAGCTCCTTTAAATAGACAAGGAGGTAGTGGAGAGGAATCATGATCATAATGAGCCAAATATCTCAAAAATAGTTGATTGGGGAGGAGAATCCCTAAATCAAATCATGGATTTGTAGTAGTAAAAATCCTGCATAAAATCCCTCCAAGAATCCCTTATAATGTCTCTCTCGAATTTTCATTTGGCTAATAATGGCATTTTTTATAAAATGCCACTGGGAAGGGAAGGGTTAAATACAAATGGGTGTTTTATTATATCATAAAAGTTAACTAGCACAATTGGTAAGTGTGTTAGTTGGGGAGCAAGAGGTCATGGGTTCAATTCACACGCCCCACCCACCCCTTTGTCTTTTTTTTTTATTTCTATCCTTTTTATTGTTTTATGGGCTTGAAATAATATTTCTGTTAGGTTATAAATTTATTAAATCCGTCTTTAATAAATTTCTTAACCCAAATAATATTTCCTAACAATTTTATTGAATTTTTTATTTTAAGAATGGAATTGATTGAAAAGGGAGTGAAAGGTATTATTTTATTTAAATAATTAGCGAATAAAATAAAAAAATTATTCATAAAAATAGCGGCTATTAAAAAAGGTGCAATGATTTACTTCACGTGTGAGGTCTCCGGTTCAAGTCAAGGATGGCCCAACTGCACCAGGAAAATAAATAGGAGAAGCATCTGACTCCATCTCACAAAACTTTTTATTGAATTTTTTATTTTAAGGATGGAACTTGAGTCAGAAGGGAATAAAAGGTAGTATTTTATTTAATAAATAATTAACGAATAAAATAAAAAAAATTATTTAAATAGCGGGTATTGTAGAAGGTGCTATGATTTACTTCACGTGTGAGGTCTCTGGTTCAAGTCAAGGATGGCCCAACTGCACCAGTAAAATAAATAGAAGAAACATTTGAGTCCATCTCACACATGCTTCACCTAGCTCGAGAGGGGGGATATAACTTAGTGGGTAGAGCTCTGCTCTTGCAATTTGGTCATTGCAATTACGAGTTGGATGTCTAATTGTTTTTCACGGTGAAAAGCAAAAAGGAATACAATCAAGGTGAAAAGCAACTAGATGGCCCACCTTATGTTTGCCGATGATGTTGTGTTGCTTTGCCAGGGTGATGTGGGTTCGGTGAGGATCCTCATGATTTGTTTGGAGAGGTTCAAATTGATGTCAGGTCTAGCCGTGAATGTGAGTAAATCTTCTATCTTCCTTGCCTCGGTCCCGGAGCATGAGAGAAGACCGATTGTAGATGCCACCGGGTTCAAGCTTGGGACCTTTCCTTTTACGTACCTTGGGATTCCCATTTGTTCCCATGGCCTCCAAGCCTTACACTACAAACCTCTTCTTGACAAATTGGGTGGGCCCCTAAATAATTGGGCTAAAAAGAGTCTTTCCTTTTTGCCGGGAGAAGGGAGTTGATTGCCACGGTTCTTCAAGGGGTTGAGGGTTTTTGGCTTTCTATCTTACCTCTTCCCACCGTTGTCCTAAACTGATTGGTGAGCCTTTGTCGGGATTTCCTTTGGAGAAGGCCTCGGGTGATATGGGTCGACCTTTGTGTACCAAAAAAGGAGGGTGGGCTAGGCCTCTTGAGCATTAACACTTGGAATCAAAGTTTCATGCTCAAGCATTTTTGGCACATTTTTGAAATGAGAGATAGCCTTTGGGTGAGATGGGTACAACATAGGTATCTTGGGGCTATGGAATCTCTCAACTGGGGGCCACACAACAAAGACTCGCCCTTGATAAAATCCATCCTTAGTGCTAGAGACAAGATAGTAAACCTTGAGGGAAGAGAGGTTGGAGTCGTGGAACTACTTGCGACTTGGTGCGTGGGTGGGCGGTTCCGAGTGGCACATGCTTATGAGGCCATGCAGGAAAGGAGGCCGGTTGTGAGATGGAATAGGATGGTATGGGCAAAACACAACACACCCAAACACATGTTCATCCTTTGGATAGCTAACCTTGGGAGGCTCTCAACATATGATCGACTCCTATTCCTTGACATTGACCCGGAATGTAGAGTGTGTGGTGCCGAGCTTGAGACCCATGACCATTTGTTCTTTGAGTGCCCCTACACACGAGACATTTGGCGAGAGATCCGAGTTCGATTCATGATACCGGTCGAGGCCTCCTCGGTGCGTCGTGCCTCGCGTTGGCTACGCCGGTGTGCCCATGACCGTGAGTGTCTTGCGCGCGCGCGTATTCACCCTCTCCGCGACGATCTACGTAATTTGGCAACCAAGGAACGCACATGTCTTTGATAGGAACCTCATTCCAAAGGAGGTTGTGACCCGGCTGATCTTGACCCATGTTTTTAGATTGCTGCATGATATTTATCCTCCTTGTATGGTTAAGACATTGTAGCGCTTGTATGTAGCCGTAGTATGGAAGGCATGCATGTCTATCCATGTACGCTTGTTCTCATGATTTGGGGGGCCTGCGTGCTTACCCATTCATGATATTTGTATAGATGATTGTACCACCCTTTATAGGTTTATATTTAATCGAATTTACCGTTCACAAAAAAAGGCGAACAATAGATGGTTTAATATAAAAAAATTATTTTATCGACGTTTCTCTAAGTCCTAACTTTATTTTGACAAAATGAAACTCTTAACATAAAAATAGATTAGTATGGAAAAATATGCTTAATCTAGGTTACAATATAGACGCTAAGCTTTTTATTTGACCATTTATGTTTCATCACTTTTTTTTGGTTTTATGGCAAGAAACCTTCGATAATAAATCTTATATTGTGACCTAGACAATAAGAACCACCCTCCACTCGATGAAAGCAAGATTGGTGAAACTTGTTTTTTAATTCATTTAAGTAAAAGTATGGCCACAAAATAAGAATTAAAACCTTCGAACAATCACTAAATACTCCATATTGAGCTTGATTATTTTTTTTTACGAGGGACGTAAACTTTGGTGATAAACTCCGAACTCGTAATCCAAATAACGATCACCATACACTAGGAAAATCGGCTTACGTCAACTGACTCGACCCAATAAAAAAGAACAGTAACACTTGAATTTTTGTCAAACCGGGTTACAATGACCAATTCAACTTAATAAAAAGAAAATTTGTGAGGCTTGGATTTTTTTGGGGCAAAGCAAAAGCAAATACGAAATTGAGACCTCGGCCAACCCATGTGAATAGTTAGATTATTCTATTCGAATGCACTAAAATTAGTGAACCAGAAAATCGAGGATCAGGGAGGATAGAGGAGGTAGAATGCAATCGTAGTAGAAACTAGAAAGAAGGTCTTGTGGAGAATGATGAGAGAGAAATATAGAGAGAGAAACAGAGAGAAAGAGGGCAGATTCTCGGCGTGAACCCTAGATCTCAATTCACTGACCAACTCCTTCAATTCAGCCTAATCCTCCTTAATCTCAGCCATGGAATCACTAACAGAGCAAGTACCTCGTCTATTCAAAGATCAATTGAGGAGTTGTGGCATCACCAGAGCCAAACTCCAAGCAGTAACCAAATCCAAAAAGCCATAGAATACAAAAGAAATCAGTGGAAATCTCTGTTTAGAAAATGGAAGCAAGCATGGTGGCCTTTGAGAGTTGTTTGGAGTTCGATGGTTTGGAGGATCAATAAGTATGTAAGAGGTCGACGGAACGGAAAACCTAATTCTGGGGGAAAGGACACCGATGTAGGCGAAAGCAAACAAAGGATGTTCATGGGTATGGTGAACTAGGTCTTGTTCACGGTACGAGATGGAGATCAAGGTTTAAGCTCTGGCCTTTAATTTCTCTCCTCTCTCCTCCTTATTCTTCACCATCGTTTTTTCTCAACTCTATCGTAAATTCTCTTCTAATTTCTTCTTCATTCTGGTTTCTTTCTATAACCAATTTCGAGAAATCATTAATGGGATCGCACTTGACTGCTAAAGCGTTGAGCTTCAATCCGACGTCAAAGACTGAGGAAGTCGATGTTGTGATTGGAGATGTTGCATTGTTGGCTGAGGAAGCTAGTGACAATATGTCTTCCGAAGAAGCTAAAGACCTAAAAGTTGATGAAGCTTATTCAAGGCATGTTTAGGAATTTCCCATGGTGGAAAAGGAATTTAAATTTATTGAAGAATCGTTCTTGATTGGATCAAGGTTAAAAGAAATAAAATTTGAGGTAAAATTACATTTGGTTTGGAAATTGAGGAATAATCTTCAATTTTTTTCCCTATGATTGTAACGTAGTGCAGGATTTACGCAAGGCTTGGGGTAATTGTCAATTTGCTCAAGGCAATGAGCCATCCTTTCAGGGGGGACGAAATGTTTTTGTGGTGTTTTCAATAGTTGTATGTGTTGCAATTTTTGGTTGTGTGTTTATTCAGACTAAGTACTAGTAGAAGTCTAAGTTTGAAATGTTGGCGATTACATTTGGTATTGAAACTAGGGATCATGTTGGTTAAGAACTATGTGAATTATGGTCTAGTTTATGGATATAGTTTTCATCATTTTGGAAATAATCTTCAAACTGATCTTGGGATCACACCAGCAAAATATGTCGTTAGGATTTTATAACATTTTAACAATTGGACCAAGGTATTGAGAGATATCCAAAACTTGTTTACAGCTGGTCCATTAATTAACATGTTAATAGTTGGATTGATTTTAACACAAAACGAAAGTGCCAGTAGATATAAATAGGTCGACCTGTTTCATATTCATATTCAGAACAGATCTTTGACAAATTTCGAAAATGGGATGGGATCCCCTTTTTAAAATCTTAGTTTAAAATGAGAGTTGAATCTTGGAATGTACGAGGAATAGGATGGAAAAGTTTTTGGACTCACATTGAAACGTTTACGAAATCATACCACGTCAAAATTATTACAATCCTAGAAACTAAAACGGAAAATGACCCACATGAAAATTGTTGGCGTAAAGCAGGATTCGATAGTATAGTACATTCACACGCAAGGGGTCAAGCCGGAGGAATTTGCATTTTATAAAAATAAAATCGATTTCAAGATAAGGAAACATTTAGACTCATAGATAAGCACGATAGATTTATTTCTTTTTTATACTCAATAACATGCAAAGGCTATGATATGATAATTATTTTTATTTATGCTCCACCTCATGAAAATGAAAAAAAACGAGTTTTGGAAAGAGCTAACGGATTATGTATCTAATTCATCGATTCCTAGTATGATAATAGGCGACTTTAATGAGATAAGAGGCCTGATAGAGCATATAGGTATAGGTGTTAGAGCATGTTTTTATTCCCGTTTTATGCATGTTTAGCTAGAATTTTGCTTTAAGTTGTAGCTTAGGTTTTATTTTGGTACAGTTCGGAATCTACGCGTTTGTGTTCTTAATTGTAGGTCGAAAGGTGAAGCATGGTTGATGTGAAGCTAAGGGACGAAGTTTAGTGGACTATGGTGGAGTTTGATGAGGCTTAGAGTGATACAAGTGAAGATTAGAAGAGCTAAGGCCCAAGAGCTTGAGGGATAAAAACGCTTAAACCCGGATCATGCATTGGAGTCTTGTTTTAACACCTCTATCTTGCAATGCTTGGTTTGGGAGCTACATTGGTCGGATGAAGCTGAATTTGGTATCACTCGAAAGTTAACTCGAAGATCTACAATTCATATTTTTACTCCAAGTCCAAATTCCAATTCGAAGGGGGTCAAAACAACCTCCGAAGTGTCACTAAAGTTGCTACAGGCGGAGCGCGGCCAAAAGCCTCATAGCGCGACCGAGCTCTCAATGAACCAAATCGCGCTTCGGCGCATTGATCCGACGCTGACTTGGGCCCCCGTGCGATCTTATGGGCTGACTTTAGTTTATGTTTTTGGATATTTTTAGAGATAATATAAATACTTTCCTTAGGTTTTATTTTAGGAGATTATGCTATCTTTTGCTTGAGTTTTATGCTATTGAAGAATTTGGAGATTTGTGGGAGAATAAACCCTAAATTTGCAATTGAAGAGAAATTTGACTCTTGTAAATTTTTTTTTCTTTAATGTCGATTTTTAGCTAAATTTCCCATGTCCAACTAGTTAGTTGAAGTTGTATGCATGATTGTTTGTGAGATTTGAATTATTTCTATTTGCCTTGACTAGATTGAATCTCTCCGTGCTTAATTGATTAAATTCACTTAGGATTATAATAGATTGATCACCTATTTTACTTCTAGGTTGAATTACAACTAGAATAATTAAATAGACGGTGGAATTTGATTATTCATGGATGAATCCTTTGATTAAACTTATAGACGGTGGAATAAGGTTAATCAAAGGCGGAGAATTCAATCACAAAACTTCATGAATAGACGGTGAAATTCATGAACTATGTTTCTATTGAATGCTTTCAACTTAATTGCATGATCAACTTGACATAGAAGGTTTTCTAGGTTAATTGATTAAAAGGTTGTTGAAGACGGTGTATATTAATAACCACTTTAAGCTTGAATTTCATAAATTCACAATAGATTAGAAAAGGGAAATTGAAATAAGAATAATCAAGGATCAAAACTCATGTATGCAATGGATACGAAACTAGTTGGACGCTTTTCTCCATATTTGAATCTTTAATCGTTTATTTGCTTTGTTTTATTTACTTAGTTTGTTAGCTTGCAATCATAAAACCCCCCTTCTACTTAGTAATCTTACTAACTAATTAAAGCAGTAAGGCTTCAAGCCTTTTGCTTTCGCCACGTGTCCATTATTAAGCCTTTTTTTCATTTTTTTTATTTCTGTTCTTTTCTCCAAAATTCAACCATGCTCCACCAACCCAAAAACTGCTTAACTTCTCCTATTCAGATTAATCAACCACGTTCCACAACCCAAAAGCTGCTTACCTTCTCCTTCTCCTATTCAGATTAATCTCTCAAGACTCTCTGAAATTCAACCACGTTCTTATGCAACCCTAACTGCTCCTCTTCTATTATGCAATACTAATGCCACCGCCAGGGAAGTGGCAAAGCTGAGGATAAGAAACGAGCAAGAGCAACAGTAGAAGGGAACCGGGGTTTTCAACCAATCGGCGAAGCACCAAACAAGTCCTATCCTTTCAGACCTGATTTCAATGGCTTCTTCGCTCATAAACCCGAATATACTCAGCACCAACACACTTTTCAAGTAAGTAAACCCAAATTTGAAACTCTATTAACAGTTTCCACAAGTTTGGAGTAACATGGAGGTGATGAAGCAAGTGAATCACTTTGAAAACAGTGATTTCTTCCATGGCGGAAGGTCCAACAACCACCTCCATATTCACTCCCTTGTCTCTCACTGACAACTTGGCCTCTGCTTCAACAGCCCATACACCGACAACCGCATCCGCCACCGTCCGCGTAGAATCTTTTCGGCACCAAGCGAGAGAGCGTCAGAACAGGCGTGTTCTTGTCTAGAAGGGCTAACATTATCCCTAACCCTAACCCTAGCCCTAGCCCTAAACCCACCCCACCGAATCTCGAAAAATCAAGAACAAGTATGGTGAGATTAAACTCTTGCTCCGGATTAAGACCGAGAATTTTGCTGCTAAACTGCTATTTTGGTCTTCTAATTTTTCTGATTTCGTGGTATTCTAATTTTGCTGCTAAACTCTTACTCCGAAATTTGCATTTATAATATATGCATCTGTTGTTTGTGTTTCTCGTCTGATTTTTTTTTTCTATTTCTATTTGTAGTGTAGGTTAGCCGATCTAAGATTGGAGCCGGAAAAATATCAGGTTATGTCGGTGTAATCGTCTCTGATCCACGGCTTCAAAGACAGTTCACTCAAGTGGAGGGTTGTGGACTCAAATCTAAGGTGAGTCATTGCTACACCTCCATTCTCTTCATTATGTTACCTTTCTTCAGTGTGTTGGTTGTTGGAAGTAATCAATCATGCACAATCCATTTATTGTACTTCCTGCTCTGTAATGGTCTTTTGGCACTTAAATTGTAGGTTGTTCGGCCAAGAATCAAAAGGTCAAGGTGACTATGGGAGATTTTCCTTAACTTCTGGTCAAATTGAAAGGATTCAGTGAGTTGTTAAGATCCATGAGATTAGAAAGGTGTTGAGGGAGTTGGAGAATGATGTTGTTGAGGATGTGGAGTTTGAAGCCTTTCTCAAGGTAAATTTCATTTACCATCCTGCTTTTTCTTTGTTATTTATAATTATTAGGCTTGTTTGTTTAGTTGTTGTAGGAAGTTGAATGTTTGATCTCAACTATTCAATTCTTGATCTTAATATTCTTAACGGTAGAATTATACTACACTCACTTCGGTCTTCAGTTGGTATATTTGAACTGATTTTTTTTGTATGGATTAGTCTTCTTTAGATGTATACTGTCTATGTTAAGCTCATGCAGGGTTTTTTCACCAAGTAGGTAGTTTAATATGTTATGATGATGATGATATATCTATTTAAGCCATGTGTTTTAACTCTAAATCGTGTATGTAGGCTTTTCAATTTTATTAGAGACCTATTATTACAAAGTGCCAGATTTTCACTAGAATGAGGGATGAGCAGAGGACAGTTTCCATAGAGAGTGAAGTGTGATAGATGCTTTGTTTCCGGTTTGATATGCTATTTTCCAATTTCAAATCTTGTGGCTTAAACTACTATTTTCTGGCGTGCTTGTGAATTGTGATGCTCAACTGATTTGTTTATTTCTTTTCATTGGAAACTGGCTTGATATGATATGCTGCCTTCTAGATTGCTTGGTTGTTGGTGAGATTTGTTGATTGCTATGCTGATGAATATTGTTACTCAATGACATTTGTTCGTGTTGCTGCTTGATGTTTTGTTATGTTGCTGATGAAGCATGTCTTTGCTGCTATGTTGTGTTATTAGTTTGACGTTTTCCAATGATGCGGTGAAACTTTACTACCCATTGAATATCATGGCCTGATCTTTAGTTTTTGTCTTTTATTATTCTTTGTAATTGGTCGGATATTAGATTTTAGTTAATGAAAATGGATAATAGTGTTTTGCTTTATGGGAGAGATCACTATAGTAGGAGTTGCCTTATTGATGGCTCACAATAGATAACTTTTCAGTGAATATGGTCTTGATTTTATATACTACTTGTATGTCGAGGATATAAATAAGTTTGCTTTTCATTTTTTTTTTGATAAGGATAAGTTTGCTTTCATTAATGTATTAAACAACCAGCTTGGGAATATAAATAAACTGCTTTCGATATTTCTTGTGTTTCCGAGGATATTTTGCTCGTCTGTGGGGATATTTTGCATGTTTATGTCCCTTTTACAAAGATTGCACACATATCAAAGCTTTAGCCTCATAGTTACCTGCTTGAATTATCTTTTGCTTATGGTGTATACCTATGACTGTCTCAAGTGGCCTTGTACAAATTTTTTGACTTCAACGTGTGGGAAATGCAAAAAATCTGAACTAGCTATTCTGGTACTTCTAGATATATATTTTCAATTATTGGTTTATGGAATTGAAGTTTATGCATCTTATCAAGCAGTTGTATGGCTCTAAGTGACCTCTAACATGTTTTTGTTGGAACCGAAGCTCCTTCAAGAAATGGAGTTAAACCAACCTGGCAGACCTACCTTTGTCTCCTTAATGAACGATAACTGTCATCTCCTACACCTTTCTATAGATTTTGCTTATAACTGAATTATGCTCAAGTTATGCTTAGTGGAGTTCTTTAATCATTTCTTTCCATTCGAGAATAGTGGACATAATCCACTTTATTATCTTGTATCTTGCTATTAGAATGGATACACGAATGGCATTGGCTAAAATTTTGATATGAAACATTTCTAGCTACTGGTTAGCAATTGTGAATATTGTGGCTCAAGGATATAGCTATTTGATCGTAATTATATTAAATGAGGGTCTAATTTTAGCTAAATTAGATGTATGCAACTTGGTGTCTTGGATGCAGGTATGCTATTTTTCGTGATATGAGATGCTGCTGGTCTTGGCCTAAACAACTTTTGCTATGTTGGTCTTATTTTTGCTCATAAGAACGGGACATCTAAAGTGTATGATACAGCTATTTACCAAAAAAAAGTGTATGATACAGCTGCCAAGGTCTTTAACCATTTTTGTTATATGATGTATATAGCTTTGCATCATATTTCTTTAGCTTATTGAACAATCAAAAGGTTGGTCGTTAGGGGATGGAGATGATACTTGAGCTGAAATGTCATGATGGGTGTTTATGAAGAAGAGCGGTATAATATCCCAACTGCTGATTTTGTCAATAAGCGTGGATTTGTATCTAAGTAGCTATCTGTGTATCATGTTACATCACACACTTTTGTTGATCTTCAAAATGTAGAGGAACACGTATCATGCATGACCATATTTCCATCGTCATTGAGTATATGATGGCCCTCGTGAAAAAAAATTAACTGCCAGTTTAGAAGCTATATATGCGTTTCTTTTTTGTTTCTTGGAATTAGATATATATGTTGAGAAGTGGTCCTTGGAATATACAAAAACAATGATCAAACATGAAGAAAAGATTTACTTTTTATTTGATAAGGAAGCATGAAGAAAAGAGTTACTTCATTTTGTCTTGATTGTTGTATCATGTATGTATTAGATCCATGTTTTTTGGGATTTTGGTTTATTAATTTTCTCTATAAAAATTCAAGGCTATACAATAAAGGCTCACCTCTAAACCTTGGGTTATATTTCTCACCATACCGATAAAAGTTCATGACTTATTAATATTTAGTTATTTACCACCACACAGACTAAGTTGTGGTTTGAGTGTATGTGTATCTAATATGAGGAAAATAGGTGCTTAGTATTCAATATGTTTAGTTGCTAGGTTTGTTTACTGAACTGGTCTGAAAGTATTTATCTCTGGATTAAGTAATTCATCAATTTCGATTTAGCTTGATGTTGTAATCGTATGATCATATATTCATATATGATTTTATAATAGGTGTATATAACTTCATTATTATTTAGTATTAAATAAAATAAAATTATTAAGCTTATTATTCAGCCTTGACCCGTGCTAAGGCACGGGACAAGCACACTAGTATTATATAAATACGAATAACCTGAGTCCCTGTGGGTTCGACCCTTGCTTCGACTATACTTAGGTTAGGAAGTTAGGTATTTCTTTGACAGTGCTTTTACAACGACATAAAAGTGCACGTCAAATTTGGCGCCGTTGCCGGGGACTCGGCTATTTCTTTGTGTTTATTTAGTATTACTATTTTTTTTTGGTGTTGTGAGCCTATCTTATGGTTCATAACACCCGTGCTACTGATCCATGACTTTGTTTGAATGTAGACAGTTGCAGGATGAATACTTCCATGATTATTTTTCAAGATTTCAAGACCATGTGTTTGAACTTGGTACTTGGGGATTACAGTACAATGATAAAGAGGTAAACATGGGAGTTATCCATGGTATGAATCTTGAGACAAGGGAATTGGCCGACTACATGAGCAATGTGAGGCTTTTATATATGGGATCTGAGGAATGCTGGGATTTCTTCTATTTCATGAGCCATCAAAGCTTTTTGGTGGAGTCATCTTCCCAACCACCCCAGCCGGTTGATAAGTCTCTTGAGGATTTAATCAGGGATCTCTCTACAGGGGTGTATGCTTTGGAGCAATGTGAGTCTTGTTCTTCATATATGCATTCCATAATCTCATGTCCTTTTGAGTTGTGTGAAAGAAGTGGTGGAATCACGTTGGAATCAAACAATCAAGAGTCAGACACCCAGATGCAAGTTGAGGATCAATCTAAGACACTTGATGTGGGTTATGAGGATGAATTTGACGCCCAACATGAAGTCACACCTATAACTCATGCTAAGCAGATCACCGTAGAGCGTATTGAATTCTGTGCAAGCATAAAGATTCTTCCAAAGCCTAGAGAGCCTGAGTCATTTTCACCCATGTGGAGTAAATTGCTTGAGGGTTTTGTGATTTTGGAAGAAGACTCGTTTGTTGACAATGATGAATTCCTTGCTGAAGAAGTAGACAACCATGAGGGAGAAACACAACATGATACATTTATTAAGGTCCCCGCTGTCATGGTGCACCCTATGTTAGGCCTTGACATCCCATGTTTCAGTTTCCCCACCTTCTCACATCCAGAGCTGATGGAGCTCCATGGTGAGGAGCCAAGTCTACAACACAAGGTTGAAGATCAATAATATATGGAGTTCATCCTGGATAAAAGTGGTATTGCTGATAAGTGCTTTGATTCATAATGTAAGTATTTTCTAAAGCCACCACTTGTGCTGAATTTATTTGAACAAATGTCATCTCATGAAAATTGGGCACACATGTTTGATAAATTAAAATGTTCTTTGAAAGTTATATTATGCATCTTTAATTTATCATTGTGTTACTTATGTCTTTTTGAGATGTGTGCACAGGGGTTTTACAAGTTGTTAAGGGCATTGACAATGTCTAATCTTGTCAATTCATGCTAAACGTCAAGCTAGTGACATTAAATAAGCGCTTCTTGGGAGGTAACCCAATGCTTAGATAGATTTCTTTTTCAGTTAATCTTTTGCTTTTTAGGTAGTTTTTTTGTGTGGTTAGATATCCCAGGTCCGAAGATTGATAACCCGAAGAAGCCTTTACTACCACCACCGCCATCTGAGGAGTAGATTCTGTTGTTTGTCAAGCTCTTGTGATAAGATCAGTTTTCTTTTACTCTTATGTTTTCTCTTACTTTGGGGACAATGTAATGTTTAAGCATGAGGGAAGGGGATTCTTTATTTTGTTATGAGTGCTTGATTATAGTTAGATCATGTAGTTGCATTTACATGTTTATATTTTTGCTTGCATTGATTAAAATCTTGAAAAATGAAAAAAAATCAGAAAATTTTGAAAAAAAAAATACAATAATACTGCATTTAGGTTCTTATTTCCCCATTGTTTGTTTCCTCTTGTGTTTCAATGCTAAGTATAAGTTCTAACCCATGATTTGCATGATATGTTGAAGTTGATATGATATAAGCATGATCATTGATTAATTACCTTGATTATAGGATGGAGAATGTATTTAGCTTAAGTAGTTGATTCATTCTGAAGTTCTAGACCACAATTAGCCTTGTGAGATATTTTTGGCTTTTCATGATATATTTGTTCTCTATATTTCTTGAGTGTATCACCATGATTATCTAGCTCTAGAACTTGCGTTATGACTCCTTTTCAAGACTGCTTTATATGATTGAATACATGGCATTAAAATGATTGAGGCAATATTTCTTATAAGCCTATTATTTCCTTTCCTACCTTACAAGATCCATGTTCTTGACACCCCTATTCTTTTGAGCTTTAAGCTTATTTTTATTAGCTCCACAAAATTTTCCCTAGCCTATTAAGCTTGACCCATAATCCGGGATTTGAGACTTTAGGTTGTGTTTTGTTTTGTGTGGGTCATGTATAAGTATGGCGGAGTTGGAAGAAAAGGTGGAAAAAGAGGAAATAAAACTCTTGGTTGAAAATTGAAGTTATAAAAAAATGAAGATGAAAAGTATGTTGCAAAAGCAAAGAAAAAGTTGAATACAATGGTTAGTAGTCTTCATAAAGCAAAGAGAGAGTTGATTAAAAGGCAAAAGAAAGAAAAAAAAAGCTTGAAAGTGTTAATGGAGTTGGTAAAAGAAGTTGGAAAGTGTTGTAAGAAGAAATTGTGTTGAATTATGGGTTAGGATTAGTTCTTTATCCCGGATTTAGCACCACAAGCCAAATGTTATCCCTTCCAAATTTCTCTTTACCTGGGCCCCATTACAAGCCTTAAAAAGACCTCATGATTTTTGTTATGTGTTTGATCCCAGCGGTGGAGATTTAGTACACTGATGCAAGCTTATGGTAGTGTAGTTTTCATGGTTGATTTTTGAGTGAAACACGTCCTTAAACACTTGAGAGTTTGAGTGCAAACACATTTACCTTGGTGAGGTATAGAAATGGATGAATGGTCTTTACTTTTTGCTTATTATAATACATGCTGAGAAGTCTTGGCCGGGTTTTGATTATATGTGAAATGCTTGTTTGATTTGAGATGGATGTATGATTGCATTTCTGTGGTATGTTTTGGTTTTATGTCTTGCTTGAGGACAAGCAAGGTTCAAGCATGGGGGAATTTGATTCCTAATATGATAATAGGCGACTTTAATGAGATAAGAGGCCTGATAGAGTATATAGGTATAGGTGTTAGAGCATGTTTTTATTCCCGTTTTATGCATGTTTAGCTAGAATTTTGCTTTAAGTTGTAGTTTAGGTTTTATTTTGGTTTAGTTCGGAATCTACGCATTTGTGTGCTTAATTGTAGGTCGGAAGGTGAAGCATGGTTGATGTGAAGCTAAGGGACGAAGTTTAGTGGACTATGGTGGAGTTTGATGAGGCTTAGAGTGATACAAGTGAAGATTAGAAGAGCTAAGGCCCAAGAGCTTGAGGGATAAAAACGCTTAAACCCGAATCATGCATTGGAGTCTTGTTTTGACACCTCTATCTTGCAATGCTTGGTTTGGGACTTACAATTCATATTTTTACTCCGAGTCCAAATTCCAACTCGAAGGGGGTCAAAACGGCCTCCGACGTGTCACTAAAGTTGCTGCAGGCGGAGCGCGGCCAAAAGCCTCATAGCGTGACCGCGCTCTCAATGAACCAAAACGCGCTTCAGCGCGTTGATCTGACACTGATTCGGGTCCCAGTGTGATCTTATAGGCCGACTTTAGTTTATTTTTTTGGATATTTTTAGAGATAGTATAAATACTTTCCTTAGGTTTTATTTTAGGAGATTATGCTATCTTTTGCTTGAGTTTTATGCTATTGAAGAATTTGGAGATTTGTGGGAGACTAAACCCTAGATTTGCAATTGAAGAGAAATTTGACTCTTGTAAGTTTTATTTTTCTTTAATGTCGATTTTTAGCTAAATTTCCCATGTCCAACTAGTTAGTTGAAGTTGTATGCATGATTGTTTGTGAGATTTGAATTATTTCTATTTGCCTTGACTAAATTGAATCTCTCCGTGCTTAATTGATTAAATTCACTTAGGATTATAATAGATTGATCACCTATTTTACTTCTAGGTTGAATTACAACTAGAATAATTAAATAGATGGTGGAATTTGATTATTCATGGATGAATCCTTTGATTAAACTTATAGACAGTGGAATAAGGTTAATCAAAGGCGGAGAATTCAATCACAGAACTTCATGAATAGACGGTGGAATTCATGAACTATGTTTCTATTGAATGCTTTGAACTTAATTGCATGATCAACTTGACATAGAAGGTTTTCTAGGTTAATTGATTAAAAGGTTGTTGAAGACGGTGTATATTAATAACCACTTTAAGATTGAATTTCATAAATTCACGATAGATTAGTCAAGGGAAATTGAAATAAGAATAATCAAGGATCAAAACTCATGTATGCAATGAATACGAAACTAGTTGGACGCTTTTCTCCATATTTGAATCTTTAATCGTTTGTTTGCTTTGTTTTATTTACTTAGTTTGTTAGCTTGCAATCATAAAAAACCCCTTCTACTTAGTAAAATTATATAAAAACGAATAATTTGAGTCCCTGTGGGTTCGACCCTTGCTTCCACTATACTTAGGTTAGAAAGTTAGGTATTTCTTTGACAGTGCTTTTACAGCGACATAAAAGTACACGTCAAGGCCCATGTGAGAAATATGGAGGTAGTATCCCTTTGCCTTCAAGGTTCAATAGACTCCAGAGTTTTATCCATCAATGCGACCTGGTTGATACTAGAACGTCAAGAAATGAATTTACGTGGAGAAAAAGGAAAGTCGATATTGATAACACTTATGAAAAGCTGGATAGAGTATTAGTGTCATATAAAATTGCACAATGGTTCCCTGACTTAGTAACCCACAATCATGCATTTTCATTTTCTGATCACTGCCAATTTCAATTGATCTGAATGGTCACCAAATATATAAAGGAAGATCGTTTAAATTCGAAAAAATTTGGATGCAGAGGAAAGATTTTGGGAATTTGGTACAACAAACTTGGAGAGCTCAAATTTCAGGGATCGAATATGTTTAATTTGGTAAAAAAAGACACGACTTCTAAAGCGAAAATTAAAATTTGGAATAAGTACAAGTTTGGCAATATTTTTAGACAGTTAGAAGAGGTGGAATTGAAGCTATAATAACTGCAAAAGAACCCAAGGATAGATAAGGTGCAGAATGACATTCTACTACAGGAATGATTTTTAGAAAAAAGAGAGCAGCTGGATAATTTCCACAGAACCTACTAGTCCCAAAGAGTAAAGGTTAAACACATTAAACATACATATTCAAATACGACCTACTTCCATCGATGTGCAATCGAGAGGAGAAACCATTAACGAATATGACAGGACTTTAGACGCCGTTTTCAGAAACAATGATCATACCATTTGTCGATTTAAATTGATAAAATCGACAAATGGTATGATCATTGTGGGGGAGGATAATATGAGACGAGAAATATGACAAGACTTTAGACGTCGTTTTCAGAAACAATCTATAAACTATGAGCAGTTAGAGCACTATTCAGAACTAATCACAGAAGAGATAACAACAGTAGACAATGAGATACTCATCCACGATGTATCAAACTTAGAAATTAAGAATGTAGTCTTCAGCCTAGGAAAAAATAAATCACCAGGACCGGACGATATGATCGCCGAATTCTATCAAAAATATTGATCAATTGTTGGACCTTCGGTTATTAAAGCTATTAAATGTTTTTTTCGACTCTGGATATATACTAAAGGAAATTAATCACACGTCTATTTCACTTCTTCCGAAATGTGAAAACCCGACCGAGGTAAACCATTACAAACCTATTAGTCTATGTTCAACAGTTTATAAGATTATAGCTAAAATATTACCTGAAAGATTAAAAACATGTTGTCGAAAATGATTCATCTGTTACGGGGAGCTTTTGAAGAAAATCGGGCAATTCAAGACAACGTGCTAATTGCTCACAAAATTTTTCATTCTTTCCGACAAAGACGTGGAAAAACAGGATGGGCGGCTATAAAATTAGATATGGAGAAGGATTATGACAGACTCAATCGGAAATTTCTATATAAATGTTTGGAAAAATTTGGATTCCATTCAAAATTCGTCACATGGATAATGCAGTGTGTACAAACAGTAAGCTTTTCTGTGTTAGACAATAACAAACCAACATAGATTTTCTATTTGGAAAGAGGATTAAGACAAGGAGATCCATTGTCTCCCCTGTTATTTATTATTGGCACTGAAATTCTAGCAAGACGGCTAAAGGCAAAATGTAAGGCATGACAACAAATTATAGGATTTCCGTTGGTCAAGGGTGGTATGAGAATACCATTTTTATCATTCGCTGATGACATCATTTTTGCCCCGCCACACTGATTGCTTTTAGAAAAATGAAACGTATTCACAATAAATATTGTGATATATCGAGTCAAAAAGTAAACTTTAATAAATCGGCTTTCCAAATTACGAAAGGTGTTTTAGCAACCATGAAACGAAGCCTCCATGACAATATAGAAATACCTCTTACGATGTCATTAGAAAAATACCTTGGGTGTCCGATCATAAATAGTAGAGTGACTACACGTACTTTTGAACCAGTTATTCGTTCCACAGAACAACAGCTGTCCAGATGGAAGGCCAAGTCGTTATCTCAAGTAGGAAGAGCAACACTTATAAAATCGGTTATGGCCACCAAACCGTATTACGTAATGCAAAATTTTATGCTTCCGAACGAGTCACTACATAAATTAGATTCAATAAGTAGGATTGTTTTTTGGAATATGCAACATAAGTACACCCCTATTATAGGGTGTGATAGAATTTGTAGATCAAAGAAAAAAGGAGGATTAGGACTTAGAAAAGTGAAACAGATGATTATTGAATTGCAGATGCGTTTACTTTGAAAAATTCTTGCATAACCTAATAACATATGGGTTAAGATTATATCTTAAAATATTTCAAAATAGAAACTTTGTTTACATACTCAGGAAGCATGAATATGTCGTGGCTGTGGTCTAAATTAATGCAATTAAAGAGCAAATTTCTTGAAGGTCTAATGTGGCAAATAGGGGATGGACGTAGTATTCGATTCTGGAAGGATCAACGGGTAACGAGTTTCCCTATATTAAATGTATGCTCAAATATGTAAGGCATAGATTCAAATGAAACCGTCTCTCAATTCATTGATGATAACCGACATTGCAAGACTAATGATCTTTCCTCATGGTTACCTAACGAATGGGTTAAAAAGATCACGTTAATACAAATTTCGGAAAATGAAATTAGAGATCGGCTTTATTGGCACCCGAGTAAAAATGTCTGGTTTTCCACTCATTCTGCATCCTCATTCATTTCCCATGAACATAGCATGAGAGATTGTGAATTCGATTGGATTTGGCGATTAGATGTTACTCCAAAAGTAAAATTTTTCTTGTGGAAAGTGTGTACTAAAGGTCTTTCAACTAAAGATCAATTGTTACAAAGACATGTGACTGTAACTGCACAATGTCTATTATGCCAGAATCAACGAGAAACAACTAAACATTTGTTATTACAGTGTCCTGTGACATTAACGACAATAGCTAAAGTAAATCATAACATTGTTAACAAGATACTTCAAACTGGACCAAATAGTGAATCTATATTGACAATTATTCAACGACTAAAAGAACAATTGAAATGATCACTATTTCTGAAATTATGTATTGCATGGTGGAGCTTGTGGTATAACCAAAACAAAACTACTTTCAATCAACCTGATAGACGAGCATGCAAGAAACATCCACGAATTTATAAAATCACAGATAAATACGTGGGATAAAGCGAAAATGCTAGACAATCGACATGAAAACCTTCAGTTTGTCTCTGACACAAGAAAAAAGATAAATGTAAAGAAAAAAACTTGGACTAAACCACCGCAGGGTTGTGTAAAAACTAATTTTGAGGAGTCGAAAAAGAAAAATGGAATGGAAACGGCAGGATATATTATTAGGGATGATAGAGGAAGAACGATCACAATGAATGCTATTGCCAACGAAAATTGGAGTGTTATTCAGGCCGAGGCTAGAGGAATGTACGAAGCAGTTTGTGAAGCTAAGAATAGGCACTTATCGAGAATTAAAATTGGAGGAGATAGCCTTATTGTTTTCAATGCTCTAAAAGGCAATAGATCTTGTCCATGGCAAATAAAAATGCTAATTGCTGACACGTTAGTCATTCTACAGTCCTTTGAGGTTGTTCGTCTTCTTCATACACCTCGTGATTGCAACAAAGTGATGGATTTGATCACTGACCTTCGGCATGTGGTTAGTGCTAATCAGATTCAAACCCATACATGGCTTCAAACCCTCATCCATAAGGATGCCTTAGGTTAAGTTTTACTTGACCTAATCTTTTCCTACTCAAAAAATAAAACAAAGAAGGTCTTGTGTTTTCCTTCCATTTAAGCAAAATCCCACAAGTTGAGTTCATTTTTTGAAGCTATCGATTAGACTGGTACATAAATGGGACCATTTATACATCAGATTCCGCCTAGGAAAAACTAAATCACCAGGACCGGACGGTATGATCGCCGAGGTCCATCAAAAATATTGGTCAATTGTTGGTGATGGTGCGCGAAATAACCGCTTAATAATCAAGGGGTAATTAAAAATATCATGTTACATATACGCTCCATACTAAAAAACGATTACGTGATAAGCATAATTCAACATGCATGAATTTGCATGTGATGCATTCATATTGGAATAGTTAATGGGCTCGGCCCATCAGGTGTGGTATAAGACCTTAGCCCATGAGACTAGATATGTGGGCTTGGCCCGATGAATTCAATCCTTCGAATTAGGTGGCAGACTTATATTTGTCAAAGCTCCACTCCCATGCATCATCAAACAAATGACTTTGTTTGTGCGTGTGTTTATATAATTTGGTACACTGCAATTCAACGATCATGTTGAATAGTCAACATAATCGGCCAGCTAGTCCACGTAGGACTCAAATTCATATGATAGATTATGAATGCTTGTCCCACATCGACGTACGCTATAAACTATGAAAGGCAAAACACTATATATAAAGAAAGAACAATTACAATAGAGATGTCGAAAATCCTCTCTGGCTCGAGAACTATATCGTTTGCCAAAGCTCGACGTGTTTGATCTCCGAGTGAGATCGCGCTATAAACGGTATAAGGTCTAAAGGCTTTATTCGTAAAAAGCACACAATCGGCTGAGGGGTGGGGAGGAGGAATAATCCGCGTACGAAAACCGTTTGGTTGTACGAATTCCCGAGAGTTAGTATTTTTATAATCCCGTTTATAGTGCGCGTTATCCGACCTATCCGACCTACTCCGGGTCACAATCAAGTAGGTGCGTCCTCTCCCCTCCGTTCGGTCATGTCCATGTTGGCCCAAATAAGCGAGGTCCACATTAGCAAACAACAACGAGGTGTGGCAAACAAGCGAGGCCAATCGCTGAGGAAGCGAGGCCACTCCGAGCAGGTCTCCACGGAGAGGTCGTTGCGCACGCGGGGTCGGTGTGTGAGGTCTTCAAAGACCAAACCTCCTGGCCTTTCTTTCACGTCTCGACAAGGCGGGCGGGGTCTTCAATGGACAACAAGCGATCCTCCTCCTTGCCAATGGCTACTCTCGGCGTAGTCGGTTCGTTCTCGCCATCTTCATTCCCTACGGAAGGCAGGCGTGGTGGACCTCGGAGATGGCCAACTCCAAAGCAATATGGTCGTGGATCTCGTGTAGGTGTGTAAGCGAGGTCGTTCCGAGGTCAAGGCGGAGTACGAGCTAGGTTAAAGCAAGGTGGAATACGCGAGGTCATGAGGGGCTAGAAAAAAGCTAGGCATGCGAGGTCATGCGGGGTGCTTGTGAGGCGGAACCGAAGATGCGAGGCCAATCTCCATGGTCATCCATCGAGGCCAAAACACCCGGGCTCCATGCGAGGTCGTCCATCGAGGCCAACAAGCGGGGTGTGTTGGCCAACTAGTGGGGCCATGTTCCAAACGAGGTCAAAGAAAGCGAGGTGGAACGATCATGCTAGGTGGAACAATCGTACAAGGTTGAACAAGCATACCTGCTAGGTGTGGCAAACAAGCAAGGCGAGGTGCCATTCAAAAGCGAGGTGCCGATATGCCGAGGTTGGAAACAAGCGAGGTCAACAAGGTCAAACAAGCAAGGTGGTGCGAGGGTGATCTCCACTGTCACCTTCACGCAAGGCCGAACTCCCTTCCTTGCGTGGTGGACATGCACCTCGCATGTGGCCGGGAGACGACGCAGGACGCCGCAGGACATCGTTAGACCTCGCGGTCAAGAATCTTGGTCTCGTGCTCTTCGGCTTGGCGAGGCTAGTACGCGAGGTCATTCTGAGGCAAAAGGCGAGGTTGACCACGCATGCTTGGTGTGGCGAGGCAAACGAACGAGGCGATGGAGTTGCCCCCAGCCCCGAAACTCAACAAAGGCCTTGGAACAACACCTTGGCCTTTCTTCCATGCCAAACATCACGGTCAAGGATGGTGGGCTAGTAATCTTGCGAGGTCCTCCATGGCACCAAGGTTGGCGATCTCCTTTGACGGGGCCAAGGACAACGATCATCCTCATCAAGGCCAGAGTTGGCGCCCAACCGGGGTCAAGCATCTCGTAGATCTTCTCAGGATCTCGCGGTGATCCTCTCTGGGCCGGCGTGGCGATCTCGTCGGGTGTTTCCTTTGGGGCACGCGAGGTCGGCACATGAGGACGAGGTTGGCTGGGCGAACAAGGTCTACGCCGGGGCGGATCTTCGCGGCCTACTGATATGCTTACTTTAGTATAGGTTAACTCTTGTATTTTAGGTATGATTTGAGTGTGTTTAGGTTAGTTTTGAGCATAATTGTCATATGAAGACCGAAGACACGATTTGAAGAATTGCAAGAGTTTTGAAGACAAGTGTTGATTTGGAGTTGTTTCGACACCACTTTCTTGTAACGCTTATTCCGGGAGATACGATGATCGTATGAAGCGGAACTTGGTATCATTGGAAAGTTAACTCGAAGAGCTACAATTCATCTTTTTACGGCAAGTTCAAATTCCAACTCTAAGTGGGTCAAAACTACCTCCGAAGTTGACACCGGAATGCTGAAACGCAGGATCCGCGCCCGCGGAAATATTCCACGCTCACGGATCGAAGAGATTCCGCGGACGAGGATATTTTCCGAGATCGTGGATGGAGGAGTATCCGCGGCCTCGGACATCAAGCAGATCCGCGCCCACGGAAATATTCCGCGCTCGCGGATTTTGGTTTTTCAGCGCCGACTTTTCACGTTTTATTTTATCTTTTTAGTATTATTATATCTTAGGGCTTCAGATTATTTTCTACTATTTAAGCTTAGTTTCGAGTTTCACTTTAGGGTTACACAATTGGAGAGACATTTTAGCATACTTTAAGAATTATTTCAGTTTTTAGTTTAATTATGAAGAACTAATTTCCCTTTAGAGTTTGTTTAATCAAGGAAGCGTTTTTATGTAATTCGTGAGATTCTGGTAACTTTTCTATCCCTTGGTTAATATCAAAACTCTTGTGCTTAATTTATGATTATCAATTGATTTCTCTTGGTGTGCAACTTGTTGAATTTGATTGATATTCTATTTTTTGGATTTATTTGATTGTTGTCTGTGCAATCTTATTTATCCTTGAAACAACTCTTTTCTAGGACCGTGGACTAGAATTGAGAAAGAGTATTTGATTGTTATTTTATGCATGAGACTCGTAGCTTGATTGCATGAATTAATATCCTTCTATCCTTAATATTTTGTATGATTTGAATTAAGCGTTCTTGTTCATATCATCGTTTCGCTTGGACCGTGGACAAGCGGAAATCTTTTATAAGGATTGGAATTAACTAGGGAATTAATTTAAAAGTGGATGAATCAATGATCGAATGATTAAAAAGGTGGAATTGATTGAATGAACTCTACTTTCTTCCAATTGATTTAATCCCAATAATATTTGCTTGTTTGTTTATTTGCCTGAACTTCCAAAAACCCTGTCTTTGCTCTTTGTTGATTGATCAGAATCCCGATTCTCTTGGGTTCGACCCCTTGCTTACTTGCTATACTAGTTAGTAGTTTAGGGTTATTTATCTTTGATCTTGGCAACAACGATTTTAGCCGAGTCAAATTTTGGCGCCGTTGCCGGGGAATCGGTTTTTAATTTTCTGTTTAATCGGCGTTTCTGACGAATCCGCGCTCTCGGAATTTTTCCGTGCCCGGAGAAAATCCGCGCCCTCGGAATTTTTCCGCACCCGCGGGTCGGTTTGTCCAAAATCCCCGAATCTGTGTAGACCTATCTTACGGTCTACACTTGTATATACTAACGTCTGTGTTTAGTCTTGTTCAGTTGCAGGATGAACCCTTTCATGAGTACTTCACTAGGTGCCAAGAAATCTTGCATGATCTCTCTAATTGGGGATTACACATAGGGCTTGATGATGCTTGCTATCACATCTTTATGGGGATGACTCTTGAGTCCCAACTAAGGATGTACCGCGAGAGCGATGCAAAATACGTCCTTTGGAAACCCATTGACCGATGGGATTTCTTTTGTTACATCCGAGCCAAAGAGATTGAGATGCAGAAATTGGAGAACCAAATTGCTGAACAAAGAAAATTAGAGGAGGTGTTGGCCATCAAGACGGAAATTCTTGAAGAACCAACAGATCTCCCTGAAGAGCCAGTTCCATCCTCTCCAGAGGCATTCAGAGACCCTTCATTGGATGAAGAGATGGATGATCATAGTCATGTAATGACGGAGGAGGAACATTTCCTTAAGTTTGATAGCTCCTGGAGTGGTGACGATGAGCATGATGACTCAAAGAAGGAGCTAGATGATGATATGGAGATTGCCCTTCCACTTGAGGAGATGTCTATGTCTCCTACTGTGGATCCCTTTGTTATGATCGATCATGATCCCTGTATCCTTCCCTCTTCTCCCTTACTTACTCTTGATATTTGTTTGTCTGATGTGTCTGAGAAAGGTTCTGAGCATGATAGATTACCTAGTGATTTCTCTAATTCTAAAGGTGGTAGTGTAGAGATAAACATTATAAATTTTGATAAACTACCTCATCCTTTCAACTGGTTCTATTCTAAACATGCTAATCCTGATTTCTCTAGTGGGTTTGATATACTGAAACGGTGTCTAAATGCTATATTATTTAGTTTCCAAGTATTATTGTGTTATATTTGCCTGCATGAGAGTTGTTCGCAGGATTTTGATAGACTTCCAGGGCTTTGACGATGTCCGAGTTTTGAGACAATAAGGACGTCGAGCCAACTGACGTTAAACAAAGGCGCTGCTCGGGAGGCAACCCGAGGTAAGTTTTTCTTTTCTTTTATTTTTACCTTTTTAGTTTAGTTTTAGTTTTAGTATTCGTTTTGTTTTTGTCGGGCTAACTTGCAGATACCATTTTTCCCATCAAAAGAAGCCAGTCCGAGGCGAGTCCGAGCCCGCGGCTCCATCCGCGCCCACGAAAATTTTCTGCGCCCTCGGAAAATCCGTGCCCTCGGAATTTTTCCGCGCTCGCGGATCGGCCTGGCGGAATTAAAATTTTTAAAAAAAATTTTTTTTTTAAATAATAAAAATAATAAAAAGTAAAAGGCTTTCAGGTGAAACCCCTGAAATAAAAGGTTTTCGGGTGAAACCCTTGAGATAAGTCAGGAAAAAGAAGAGAAAAAAAAGAGTGTTCTTCCATATTCTACCATCACCCACCAATCCACTTTTCTAATTCTTTCCATGTCTAGTTCCTTGGAATTCCTCAAGTATGGGGGAATATTCCTCTTCAAGGCTCGTACTACATTAATGCTTAAGGCGAGATTCAGAGTTCGTTTGTGAGTTCGTGTTCAGTTTTGTTGATCGTGTTCTCTAACCATTTTAACACGATCGAAGCACCATCCGCAGCCGCGGCCTGGCCACCGCGCCCGCTGTTTTTCCTGACGACGGATCATCTGGAGATTTCCGAGCTATACATCCAAGCCTTTGAAGAGTTCTTTTATCTCTTCTTTCGTATGTGAGTCTTCTGATTTTCCTCTTCTATGCTTAATTCCTTTCTATTTACTTCATTGAGGACAATGAAGGATTTAAGTATGGGGGAGGAAGTACTCACTACGCCTATCCTAGTTAGTTGTTTTTCAGTTTATTTTTCGTTATTTTATGGGATCCTTATTCCATGTTTTGTATAGTGAAATTTTTGAAAAAAAATTAAAAAAAATTAAAGAAATAAAAATTAAAAAAAAAGCCATAAAAAAATTCAGAAAAAGGCATAAAAATCCTGGGATGAGTTGAAAACCCAAAAGGGCGGCTCAGGTAATAAGCAGGTAACCCGGACCGGCATGAGGCTGGGGTAATATGAGGTTAATGAGAGATGTGAGTATTTGTGAGCACACCTAAGAAAAATGAAAAGAGTGATTAGGTGAAAACCCGAAAGGGCGCCTAAGTAGAATGAGTGGTGAAATCAGAGTGTTTAGGATCATATTCTACTTTGGGGTCTGGAGATTACATTTTAGATGTTGGGTAGATCCTAGGTTGCTCTACACTTTTTGGAGCTTAAGTGTTATATCTTGTATTGGTGAGGTGTGTGCTTGAGCTATCATATTTTTGCTCATTATTTCTCTATTTTGGGTTCGGGTTGGTGAGGTGAGTGATTTTTATCTTCCCTTATACTATGCTGTAAACCTTGATAGGATTTCTTATTAGATTTATTTTGAGCTTACTCGAGGACGAGCAAGGTTTAAGTATGGGGGAATTTGATATGCTTACTTTAGTATAGGTTAACTCTTGTATTTTAGGTATAATTTGAGTGTGTTTAGGTTAGTTTTGAGCATAATTGTCATATGAAGACCGAAGACACGATTTGAAGAATTGCAAGAGTTTGGAGTTGTTTCGACACCACTTTCTTGTAACGCTTATTCCGGGAGATACGGTGATCGGATGAAGCTGAATTTGGTATCATTGGAAAGATAACTCGAAGAGATACAATTCATCGTTTTACGGAGAGTTCAAATTCCAACTCTAAGTGGGTCAAAACTACCTCCGAAGTTGACACCGGAATACTGAAACGCAGGATCCGCGCCCGCGGAAATATTCCACGCTCGCGGATCGAAGGGATTCCGCGGACGAGGATATTTTCTGAGATCGCGGATGGAGGAGTATCCGCGGCCTCGGACATCAAGCAGATCCGCGCCCGCGGAAATATTCCGCGCTCGCGGATTTTGGTTTTTCAGCGCCGACTTTTCACGTTTTATTTTATCTTTTTAGTGTTATTATATCTTAGGGCTTCGGATTATTTCTACTATTTAAGCTTAGTTTCGAGTTTCACTTTAGGGTTAAACAATTGGAGAGACATTCTAGCATACTTTCAGAATTATTTCAGTTTTTAGTTTAATTATGAAGAACTAATTTCCCTTTGGAGTTTGTTTAATCAAGGAAGCCTTTTTATGTAATTCGTGAGATTCTGGTAACTTTTCTATCCCTTGGTTAATATCAAAACTCTTGTGCTTAATTTATGATTATCAATTGATTTCTCTTGGTGTGCAACTTGTTGAATTTGATTGATATTCTATTTTTTGGATTTGTTTGATTGTTGTCTGTGCAATCTTATTTATCCTTGAAACAACTCTTTTCTAGGACTGTGGACTAGAATTGAGAAAGAGTATTTGATTGTTATTTTATGCATGAGACTCGTAGCTTGATTGCATGAATTAATATCCTTCTATCCTTAATATTTTGTATGATTTGAATTAAGCGTTCTTGTTCATATCATCGTTTCGCTTGGACCGTGGACAAGCGGAAATCTTTTATAAGGATTGGAATTAACTAGGGAATTAATTTAAAAGTGGATGAATCAATGATCGAATGATTAAAAAGGTGGAATTGATTGAATGAACTCTGCTTTCTTCCAATTGATTTAATCCCAATAATATTTGCTTGTTTGTTTATTTGCCTGAACTTCCAAAACCCTGTCTTTGCTCTTTGCTGATTGATCAGAATCCCGATTCTCTTGGGTTCGACCCCTTGCTTACTTGCTATACTAGTTAGTAGTTTAGGGTTATTTATCTTTGATCTTGGCAACAACGATTTTAGCCGAGTCACCTACTCCAAGACAAGTTGGCGCAATTCTCCTTTATTTATGGTGGGTGCGACGTGATTCCGGTGCGGCGCGATCCAAACGCCAACAAGCGAGGTCGTGTGCCTTAGGTGTTTTGGGTCAAACAACGGCGAGGCGATGGCGAGGTGATTGGTGCATGAAATCTCAAGCTTATTCTTTGGGCTAGAGAGCAAGGCAACACCGCACGACACGCACATAATCTTGCATGTGGCCGACACTTCGTAAAGGGGGCGTCGTGCCCATGGCTTTGCATGGCCAAAAATAATGGGATGACACTTGCCGAAAGCTAGCTAAACGGCGACGGAGCGCGACCCTGTGCCTTGGCATCTGTAACGACGTAGTCTTGTGAGGATCACCCTCTCCAGAATTGAGCAATGATCCGAAGTGTGGCAAGGTAGGCGTGTGCCTTGGATGAGATGGGCCAAAGCCTTTCATTGGAGCTTACCCTTTATTTGGGCCCAGCTTATGAAATGGCCCATTTGACTAAAACAAATCATCAAAATGAAATGTGGCAGTGGAGTGGTGAGCTATAATTTCCTAGGTATGGCCCAAGTGTGACACACGCATGTGTCATGAAGATGGCCTTCGTTACAAATAACACATGTTGCCCTCGTGGAACGAGGTAAGCCTTGTAAAACTTGACTCGCTAGTTCAATATACTCGGTATATATTCGCATGCTGGAACAAAGTTCCTAATTCCCTATAATAATTGGTCCACCCCTCGCTTCCCGCTTGGGGTTGGAGATTCTCGGTTTTATGGTTTCGAGGTCCACCACTCGCTTCCCGCTTGGGGTTGGAGATTCTCGGTTTTATGGTTTCGAGGTCCACCCCTCGCTTCCCGCTTGGGGTTGGAGATTCTCGGTTTTATGGTTTCGAGGTCCACCCCTCGATTCCCGCTTGGGGTTGGAGATTCTCGGTTTTATGGTTTCGAGGTCCACCCCTCGCTTCCCGCTTGGGGTTGGCGATTCTCGGTTTTATGGTTTCAAGGTCCACCCCTCTCTTCCCGCTTGGGGTTGGAGATTCTTGGTTTTATGGTTTCAAGGTCCACCCCTCGCTTCCCGCTTGGGGTTGGAGAATCTCGTTAAGGTCCTCCCCTCGCTTCTCGCTTGGGGTTGGAGAATCTCGTTAAAATCCACCCCTCGCTTCCCGCTTGGGGTTGGAGAATCTCGTTAAGGTCCACCCCTCGCTTCCTGCTTGGGGTTGGAGAATCTCGTTAAGGTCCACCCCTCGCTTCCCGCTTGGGGTTGGAGAATCTAGTTAAGGTCCACCCCTCGCTTCCCGTTTGGAGTTGGAGAATCTCGTTAAGGTCCACCCCTCGCTTCCCCCGTGGGGTTGGAGAATCTCGTTAAGGTCCACCCCTCGCTTCCCGCTTGGGGTTGGAGAATCTCGTTAAAATCCACCCCTCGCTTCCCGTTTGGGGTTCGAGAATCTCGTTAAGGTCCACCCCTCGCTTCCCGCTTAGGGTTGGAGAATCCCGTTAAGGTCCACCCCTCGCTTCCCGCTTTGGGTTGGAGAATCTCGTTAAGGTCCACCCCTCGCTTCCCGCTTGGGGTTGGATAATCTCGTTAAGGTCCACCCCTCGCTTCCCGCTTGGGGTTGGAGAATCTCGTCAAGGTCCACCCCTCGCTTCCCGCTTGGGGTTGGAGAATCTCGTTAAGGTCCACCCCTCGCTTCCCGCTTGGGGTTGGAGAATCTCGTTAAGGTCCACCCCTCGCTTCCCGCTTGGGGTTGGAGAATCTCGTTAAGGTCCACCCCTCGCTTCCCGCTTGGGGTTGGAGAATCTCGTTAAAATCCAAACTCTCAATGGACGAGGTCCAAACTCTCAAAGGACGAGGTCCAAACTCTCTTATGGACGAGGTCCAAACTCGTTCTTGACACAGGTCTGTCGCACCTGTTTGTTGTCTCGTTGCCCTCGTGGAACGATGGCACAAGCCAAGGGGTTGTGATGGTGCGCGAAATAACCGCTTAATAATCAAGGGGTAATTAAAAATATCATGTTACATATACGCTCCATACTAAAAAACGATTATGTGATAAGCATAATTCAGCATGCATGAATTTGAATGTGATGCATTCATATTAGAATAGTTAATGGGCTCGGCCCATCAGGTGTGGTATAAGACCTTAGCCCATGAGACTAGATATGTGGGCTTGGCCCGATGAATTCAATCCTTCGAATTAGGTGGCAGACTTATATTTGTCAAAGCTCCACTCCCATGCATCATCAAACAAATGAAATTGTTTGTGTGTGTGTCCATATAATTTGGTACACTGCAATTCAACGATCATGTTGAATAGTCAACATAATCGGCCAGCTAGTCCACGTAGGACTCAAATTCATCTGATAGATTGTGAATGCTTGTCCCACATCGACGTACGTTATAAATTATGAAAGGCAAAACACTATATATAAAGTAAGATCAATTACAATAGAGATGTCGAAAATCCTCTCTGGCTCGAGAACTATCTCGTTTGCCAAAGCTCGACGTGTTTGATCTCCGAGTGAGATCGCGCTATAAACGGTATAAGGTCTAAAGGCTTTATTCGTAAAAAGCACACTGTCGGCTGAGGGGTGGGGAGGAGGAATAATCCGCGTACGAAAACCGTTTGATTGTACGAATTCCCGAGAGTTAGTATTTTTATAATCCCGTTTATAGTGCGCGTTATATCGGGTTTCAACAGTTGGACCTTCGGTTATTAAAGCTATTAATGGTTTTTTCGAATCTGGATATATACTAAAGAAAATTAATCACACGTTTATTTCACTTCTTCCGAAATGTGAAAACCCGACCGAGGTAAACCATTACAAACCTATTAGTCTATGTTCAACAGTTTATAAGATTATAGTTAAAATATTAGCTGGAAGATTAAAAAACATGTTGACGAAAATGATTCATCCGTTACGGGGAGCTTTTGTAGAAAATCGGGCAATTCAAGACAACATGCTAATTGCACACGAGATTTTTCATTCTTTCCGACAAAGACGTGGAAAAAAGGATGGGCGGCTATAAACTTAGATATGGAGAAGGCTTATGACAGAGTCGATTGGGAATTTTTATAGAAATGTTTGGAAGTATTTGGATTCCATTCAAAATTTGTCACATGGATAATGCAATGTATACAAACAATAACCTTTTTCTATGTTAGTCAATAACGAACCAACATAGATTTTCTATCCGGAAAGAGGATTAAGACAAGGAGATCCATTGTCTCCCCTGTTATTTATTATTGGCACTGAAATTCTAGCAAGACGGATATAGGCAGAATGTACGGCATGACAACGAATTATAGGATTTCCGTTGGTCAAGGGTGGAATGAGAATACCATTTCTATCATTCGCAGATGACATCATTATTTTTTGCCCCACCACGCTGATTGCTTTTAGAAAAATGAAACGTATTCTCAATGAATATTGTGACATATCGAGTCAAAAAGTAAACTTTAATAAATCGACTTTCCAAATTACGAAAGGTGTTTTAGCAACCATGAAACGAAGCCTCCATGACAATATAGAAATACCTCTTAGGATGTCATTGGAAAAATACCTTGGGTGTCTGATCATAAATAGTAGTTATTCGTTCCACAGAACAACCGCTGTCCAGATTGAAGGCCAAGTCGTTATCTCAAGTAGGAAGAGCTACACTTATTAAATCGGTTATGGCCACCAAACCTTATTATGTAATGCAAAATTTTATGCTTTTGAACGAGTCGCTACATAAATTAGATTCAATAATTAGGAACGTTTTTTGGAATATGCAACATAAGTACTCCCCTATTATAGGGTCTGATAGAATTTGTAGATCAAAGAAAAAAGGAGGATTAGGACTTAGAAAAGTGAAACAGATGAATATAGAATTGCAGATGCGTTTACTTTGGAAAATTCTTGCATAACCTAATAACATATGGGTTAAGATTATATCTGAAAATATTTCAAAACAGAAAGTTTGTTTCCATACTCAGGCAGCATGAATATGTCGTGGAAGTGGTCTAAATTAATGTAATTAAAGAGCAAATTTCATGAAGGTGTAATGTGGCAAATAGAGGATGGACGTAGTATTCGATTCTGGAAGGATCAATGGGTAATGAGTTTCCCTTTATTAAATGTATGCACAAATATGCAAGGCATAGATTCAAATGAAACGGTCTCTCAATTTATTGATGATAACCGGCAGTACAAGACTAATGATCTTTCCTCGTGGTTACTAACGAATGGGTTAAAAAGATCACGTCAATACAAATTTCGGAAAATGAAATTAGAGATCGGCTTTATTGGTACCCGAGTAAAAATGTCTCGTTTTCCACTCATTCTGGATCCTCATTCATATCCCATGAACGTAGCATGAGAGATTGTGAATTCGATTGGATTTGGCGATTAGATGTTACTCCAAAAGTAAAATTTTTCTTGTGGAAAGTGTGTACTAAAGGTCTTTCAACTAAAGATCAATTGTTACAAAGACATGTGACTGTAACTGCAGAATGTCTAATATGCCAGAATCAACGAGAAACTACTAAACATTTGTTATTACAATGAATGGAATGGCAACGGCGGGATATATTATTAGGGATGATAGATGAAGAACGATCACAATGAATGCTATTGCCAATGAAAATTGGAGTGTTATTCAGGCCGAGGCTAGAGGAATGTACGAAGCAGTTTGTGAAGGTAAGAATAGGCACTTATCGAGAATTGAAATTGAAGAAGATAGCCTTATTGTTATCAATGCTCTAAAAGGCAGTAGATCTTGTCCATGTCAAATTGAAATGCTAATTGCTGACACGTTAGTCATTCTGCAGTCCTTTGAGGTTGTTCGTCTTCTTCATACACCTCGTAATTGCAACAAAGTGACAGATTTGATCACTGACCTTTGGCATGTGGTTAGTGCTAATCAGATTCAGACCCATACAGGGCTTCAACCCCGCATTCGTAAGGATGCCTTAGGTTAAGTTTTACTTGGCCTAAGCTTTCCTACTCAAAAAATTAAAACAAAGAAGGTTTTATGTTTTCTTTCCATTTAAGCAAAATCCCACAAGTTGAGTTCAATTTTTGAAGCTATCGATTATACATCATCACATCAGATACCCAAACAAACGGTCCCATTTAACCACCATCAAATCACCAACCCACCAACCAAAACCACCACTAAACCTGAAGTCTTGTGCAGTCTCCATACTTGTGCAACCCCTAGCGGAAATCGTCGCTAATAAAGATAGAGAAATGTTCAGGGACGTGTCCATTTGCAACACGTACAACTACGCCGACGCCCCCTACTGGGACTCTCGTTATACACAGGAAGTGGGCTCCTTTGACTGGTATCAACGCTACTATGCTCTTCGCCCCTTCATTCGCAAGTACGTTTCCACCTCCTCCCGCGTTCTATGGTTGGTTGCGGAAATGCTGGTATGCGCTCTACTTGTTTCATTCATGTTTTCTTCTGGTAATCGATTCTTCCAACTGTGCCTTTGGATTTGATTCGATTTGATTTGGTGGTTTCCGAATTTCAATTTTGCACTGACTTGCAGAAATAGAGAGTAACTGTTTTGGAGATTGGGAAATACTCCGTATTACAGTATTAAGTCACGTTTGTAGATGATGCTAGGCTAGCCAGTTTAGTTCCTCTTTCACACATTTATGTACCAGTACCAGTTACTGACCCACTAGCTGTGATTGGTTGAAATACTCTTGAAATAAACAAGAAAAGTGCACTATCCATTTAAGAAAGATTTAAAAGAGAACCATGCCTACTGTGGCATTTATCCTCAGTTTTAAAGTAATTTATAATGTGGCTTTCAGAACGCACTTTAAGCCTTTACATTGAAACCATTTTATTTATATTTTGATCGTGTGTGCTAGTCATGTCCGAGGACATGGTGAAAGATGGATACGAAGACATTATGAACATTGACATTTCCTCTGTGGCAATTGATATGATGAGAAGAAAGTACGAGCTTATTCCTCAGCTGAAATGTATCTCACATGGAAACTTGTGTGTTTTTTGTTGTGTTTCGTTTTATTATTTAATGTTACTTGTCACTCTTATGGTATTTATGGGGTGGCATTCCTTGACACATATGAGTAGTCTTACAAATGGATGTTAGGGATATGAGCTTTGTCCCTGATGAATCATTTGACGCTGTGATTGATAAAGGTACTTTCACCCTGCTTGTACTTTTTCCGAATTTGTGATCACATTAGGAAACTAATCTGTGTATGTGATTTTATATGGATGAACTCGCATTCATGGACCATGTACTTTGCACAATAGGAACTCTCGACTCATTGATGGTAAATATTTGCTCTTTAATACTTGTAATGGATATTGTGGTTAGCTCATCATTTTCTGATATTTTATATGCTTTGACATCTGACAAGTATGGTGTGGATGCTCCAATAAGTTGTGCTCGGATGCTAGGTGAAGTCAGCAGATTTTTAACTTTGTTTCTCTTGAAACTTGATGGTCTTCATGTACAATCCTGCAAACATTTTGAACTCCTATTATGAGTTTTCAGCTCTAAACTTGCTTGATTGTGCTAGCAGGCTTTTAAAACCAGGAGGGTCTTATATTATGGTAATTACATTCTTGCACTTACAGTTTCTTAATCCAGCAATTCCGCCTCAAAGAAGTATAGCGTAGCTTATCGATAGGTATATCTTATTCTTAACAGATTACTTATGGCGATCCTACAGTGAGAATGCCTCATTTAAAGAGACCGGTGTATAGCTGGACAATTTCACTGTATATCATACGTAAGGTTTAACTTTTTGCAGTGTAATTACATCTTTATCCATCATGCTCTGTCTTCCTCTTCCTTTTTGTTTTGTCTTTTTCATTCTTCATCCTTCATGTTAATTTTGCAATATTATCTTTCTAATTCTCGGTCACCAATTAGGCTCAAGGTAGAATCCAGATATAATAATACTACTTTATGCTGTGAATTACACTTATCTTGCCATCGTGATAAACTGGCATTATTATGTAGCTGTTTTAGTTTATGGTAATATTTCTTCATCCTTCTGCATAAACAAGTGGTTACTATAGGCCATCATGGATTGACGTGATGAAAGTAATAGATGGATATATGTTAAAAAAAGTGTAATTCTTTACAAGGTTACTGTAATCAAAAACTTGCAGTGTCAGAATTGCCAATTTCTCATGTATTGCTACTAAAACAATTTTCTTATAGCTGAACACACCCCCTCTGGCTTCACTGGATTGAGTTAGTCATACACCAGTCGCTTGGCAGCCGATTCCAAGCTATTTATGGTATAAGAATTGCAGCTTGAAATCTATTTATGTGTTTTCACTATTAGAATAAAACAAACAGAATTTATATTGATAATAGAATTTCCGTATTCATAGACTGTGTTTTCACTCAGCAAAGATGACATCTTATTGTAAAGAAGAAAAGGGATATGCCGTGACCTTGACAACATGACCTTGACCTTACTTTTGTTGGTAGACCTATAACTTAGAGACAACAAACTATATATAGTGTCTTGTCTGTTTATAGTGGAAATTTTCTATTTCTAGTGCTTAGGCTTTGGCTCCTTAAAGTAATGCCAGTTTGGAAGTCTCTATGTATTATGGCTTGGCTTTTTATTTCTTAAATTTGAAGAGTTCTAGAGTCATCTCTTGTCAGCTTGTTTAAGCAAGATGGTTTTTGAATGAATCTTGCAGTCAGGCCTGGGTTTGAAAGGCCAACAAGCTCTACGTCAATGGTGAAGTCAAATCTTGAACCCGTTCCGCTGAATGAGGATGGTTTCCTTTCACCCGATTTTCTCCTTGAAGACCCAGATTGCCATTACATATACGTATGTCAGAAGGCAGACGAGTTAACGAGTATCATACCCACATACTCCTTGACATCAGATTTGTTGTAGAAATCCTTAGTCCCAACAAATGGGGGTTTCATAAAGGCATTCAATGTCTTTAGCTTAATTTTTTACTTGATTGTGTTTGTAAACTTACATTGTTGGTCATAATTGAATTAGATGTAGCACAAAGTATGTTTGTTTTTAGCATTATCATATCTGTGCACACTACTTTCACTTTTAATATCAGGAAATTGGAAAGGAGATATGGGAAAACTTCATTGTATGGTTTGTGTTTTCCAATAATTTATTGTATGAAGACTTTTCTGTCTACGATGGTTGGACTCTAGTAAGATAAATATGTAATTGCTAAGAACTCTAGAGTATTTCATGAATAGGAGTGTCCTAGTACAATCTTCTCACTATATAAACATGCAAATGTTATCTTGGATCAATGAGAAATTGATAAGATTCTAGACTACATGAATAGGAAAGGTGTCCACCTAGATAGTACAATCTTCCCATTATATAAACATGGAAACAATCATCTTGGATCAATGAGAAAGGAAAAATGTTCTAATGTGATTCTAACACATCATGAGCAAGACCAAGAGGAGCTTGAGCATGACATGATTGTGCCGAAGCCAAGCAACCCCAAGTCCAAGTCCAGCGTTGTGCCTTCCCTTGATGCGCCGTCGAGTAAAGCTTTGGAGCCAAGTCCTTTGAGTACTTCTCAAGTTCCCTCGGGCCATATTATGGGAGGCCCCTACACTCCTCAAATGAGGACCAACGACACCAAGAACGCCCATGAAAGGTATCCTGACTCATTCGAGCGCCAAGACCCCTTCATTGATGCTTCTAGTACGGTACAAAGGTCCAAGCCCAACACCTTGCCATTTTTGGGTCGAATCACCCGTGCTAGAGCTCGAGCATTGCAAGATGAGCTCAAAAGAAGCCTAATGACTCTTGGAGCACCGACCAAAGATCATATGCTTGTGACGCGTGGAGTCTTTTGGTGGCCTCTCTATCGGCACCATGAGCCTTCTTTGGAGTTTAACTTAAGTTGGGGCTTTGTATGTAATTTTCCTTAGATATTTTTGTAACTTATTCAAAACTCTTTTGCTCTTGTGAGAGGTGTCCCATGTGGCCTAGGCTAAATCCCATGTTAGATGCCACTTTTGTGTTTAGACAAGATTGAAACCAAACTTGCCCACCCTTGTCTCTTTGCTTTAGACATCGACTTTCCCTTTGTTTTCTTAATCAAATTTTAGTTTTAGTTCATTTGGATTATGGTAGCTTTCATTTAGGTGGTGTTTAGGATGCATATTTATCTTTTTTTTGCTTGGTTTTAGCTTAGTTTAGTATAGTTCTTAGGTTTTTAGGTTTTATTGAAAATTTGGGTCATTGGAAAGCTAATTCAAAGAGATACAATTCTTGTTTACTCCGAGTCCAAATTCCAACTCGAAGGGGGTCAAAACAACCTCTAAAGTGTCACATGAATGCTGAACCGAGGCCATGGTGCGGGTATAACATGAACCTGCGCGACTGCGCTACTCTGGAGGGAGCCCGCACACCTAGTTTTCACATGGAGAAGTTGGGCCGATGAAATGGACTTCGAGATGGGCTTTTATGATATAATTTTCGACGTGTTAAGATGTATTTTAGGATAGTTTGATCTTTGGAAACCTTTGGGTATTTAAACCTTGTTTTTATCTTTTCTTTCATAACTTTGAAGAGAATTTGGAGGCTAGGGTTTGTTTTTAGAGAGGTTTTCTCAAGGAGCAACCTTTGAACCAATTTGTAAGTTTTCTTTTAATCTAATTATGAGTTGCTTTTCCATTGCGTTTGGCTAGTTAATTAAAGTCATGATTTGCATGAGCTGTGAGGTTTGACTGATTCTCAACAAACTTGAATAATGTTTTTTCCCTCTCCTTAATTGTATCTAAACTAAGATTCTTAAAGAATCGATGATCAACAATGCAATGTCATGATGGATTTAACTAGTTGAACACACTTGTCTCATATTGATTTAATCACCTTTGCATTCATATATTCTTTTACTTTGCATAGTAGAGTTAGGATAATCATTCATAAAAAACCCATCTTCGTTACTTGGCATTTAAGTAACAACATAAATACACGAGTCTTTGTGGGATCGACCCTTGCTAAACATTCTACTAAGTTTGGTTAAGTCAGGATTCTTTGGTAGGTATTAACGACCACGAAAATACGTCATCAAATTTGGCGCCGTTGTCGAGGACTTGTTGCTATTTGTGTTTTACTTTGTGTACTATTCTTGGTGTTGTGAACCTATCTTATGGTTCATAACACCCGTGCTACTGATTTATGGCTTTGTTTGAATGTACACAGTTACAGGATGAACACTTCCATGACTATTTTTCTAGATTTGAAGACCATGTGTTTGAACTTGGTACTTGGGGATTACAATATAGTGATGGAGAGGTAAGCATGGGAGTTATCCATGGTATGAATATCAAGACAAGGGGATTAGTAGATTACATGAGCAATGAGAGGCTTTTGTTTATGGGGCCTGAGGAATGTTGGAATTTCTTATGTTTCATGAGCCATCAGAGCTTTTTGGTCGAGTCATCTTCCCAACCACCCCAGCTGGTTGATAAGTCTCTTGAGGGTATAATCAGGGATCTTTCCAAAGGGGCGGATGCTATAATCATGGAGCATTGTGAGTCATGTTCTTCAAGTTTTCATTCCACAATCTCATGCCCTTTTGAGTTGTGTGAAAGAAGTGGTGGAATCACGTTGAAATCAAACAATCAAGAGTCAAACACCCAGATGCAAGTTGAGGAGCAATCTAAGACACTTGATGAGGGTTATGATGATGAATTTGATGCTCAATATGAATTTGCACCTGTAAGGCAAGTTGAGCAGAGTATCACAGAGCCAAGGGAAGTATGTGCTAGCATAGAGATACTTATAAAGTCTATGGAGCCTGAGACATCTTCACCCATGTGGAGTCAACTGTTAGATGGTTTTGTGGTTTTGGAAGAAGACTCTTTTGTCGACCATGATGACTTCTTTGCTGATGAAGTAGAAAACCATGAGGGAGAAAATCAACATGATGCATCCATTAAGTCTCCCACTGTCATGGTGTGCCTATGTTGGGCCTTGACATCCCATGCTTTAGTTTCCCCACCTTCTCACATCCAGAGCTTATGGAGTTGCAAGATGAGGAACCAAGTCTACAACACAAGGTTGAAGATGAAAAATATATGGAGTTCATCTTGGATAAAAGTGGTATTGCTGACAAGTGTTTTGATTCATACTGTAAGTATTTTGTAAAGCCACCACTTGTGCTGAATTCTTTTGAGCATATGCCATTTCATGCCAACTGGGCACACATGTTTGATAAATTAAAACGGTCTTTGAAAGTTATATAATGCTTAATTGATTTATCATTGTGTTACTTGCCCTTTTCTGAGATGTGTGCACTGAGATTTGACAGGTTATTAAGGGCATTGACAATGTCCAATCTTGTCAATTCATGCTCAAGGTCAAGCTAATGATGTTAAACAAGCGCTTCTTGGGAGGCAACCCAGGGATTAGAGTAGCTTTTATTTTAGTTATAATTTTTTGCTTTTTAGGTAGTTCTTGTGTGTGTTTAGATATCACAGGTCTGAAAGTTAATTTCCCAAAGAAGACAGATCCACCACCGCCACCACCACAGGATTACCCACCGCATTACCCGGATAGCTAGTTTTCTGTGAGTATTTCTTTGTCCTTTCTTTTTACTATACTTTGGGGACAAAGTATGTTTTAAGCATGAGGAAAGGGAATTTCTTTTGCATTACATGTGGTTGCATTAGATTAGGCATATTTTAATTGTTGCATGCATTGATTTTAAATCTTGAAAAATGAAAAAAAAAATCTGAAAAATTTGAAAAAATACAAAAATATTGCATTTAGGTTCTTATTTCCCCATTGTTTGATACCTCTTGTGTTTCTATGCTAAGTATGAGTCCTAACCCATGATTTGCATGATATGCTAAAGTTTCTATGATATGAGCATGATCTTTGATTACTTACTTTGACTATAGGATTGAGCATGCATAATAGTTTGAGTGTTAGATTCATTCTGAAGTTCTAGACACAATTTAAGTTGTGAGATTTTGGCCTTTCATTGATTATATTGTTCTCTTATTTCTTGAGTGCATCACAGTGAATTACTAGCTCTAGAACTTGCGTTATGACTCTTTTCCAAGACTGTTTTACATGATTGTATGCATGCCATTAAAATGATTGAGATAATGTTTCTTTATAATCTATTATTTCCCTTCCTACCTAATGATTGGCCATCAATGTTTCTTTATAATCTATTGAATGCATGCCATTGAAATGTGTCTTTGTTAACTTTACCACTAATGATTGGGCATCCAAGGTATTTTTCTATGTTTGTCATGGTTGGAATTCCTAGTTTTTGGTGGACAATGTTTTATTTGTTGCGCACTCATATTTTTGGAGGCTTGGAATGCAGATTTTGTGCAATTCACTTTCTGACCCGAGATCCTGCAAAATTCATCTATTTTGTTTTTCACCTTAGTACATGACCCGTGTGATGCATTTGGAAAATATTACGATATCGTCCGCAAAGGCAAGAAATGGTATTCTAGTTCCTCCACGAGTAATGGGAAACCCAATCGACTTTTTATCGGTATCACTTGTGAGTTGTAGTTTACGTGCCAGGATTTCCGATGCGAGTACAAAAAGGAACGGTGATAGTGGATCACCTTGTCTTAGGCCTCTGTCAGGCATGAATTGTTATGTTGGGCCATTGTTTACAAGGATTGATAATGATACTGAACAGATTCATTCCCGGATCCAACCTACAAATTTCTTATCGAACCCAAATTTATTTAGGACATCAAGTAAATACTCCCAATCAACTCTATCGTAAGCCTTCTCCATATCATGTTCATAACTTGATTGAAAGAGAAAGTTGTGAATATGAATAGAGATAAAGTTTGATAACAAAAGTTGAGAACTTTAGATCAAAATAAGTAGATTAAGTGAATTAATTTATGAAATTTGATTGATTTGCTTGTTTATTCAACGAAAGCTGAATGACTTTATGTTAAAGGCATGATATTTATTATTCATATTGTTTGAATTTAAATGATTATGTTGTGGTGGACCCTTATCCTAGATTTTTCTCTTATTTGTTAGTTGAGTTTTAATTCCAGGTACCTCGGTAACGACCCTCCCTAGGTCGGTACCGACCTGCAGATTTTCTCCTTGTTTTGCTGTTTACATAGTTTTTCATCTTAATTTGCACCTATATATCGACCCTGACAAGGTCGGTACCGACCCCCTTCCAGTGTGCTTGTTTGGTTACTTTGCTTTGTTTCTTGTTGTGTTTGCTCTTTTGCTTTTAATTTTAGTAATCAGACACAACCTTGCTTGTCGTGGACAATCTTGACTTCGCTATACTCAGCGGGGTCTTGACTATAAATTTATTTGTTGTCAAGTAAATCCCTCTCAACGTGTTTTTTTACTTTCTTCATTTGTGATAGGTTTTATTAGCATAATGTTGTCTTCTTCCGTGATTTCTTTGGTGATTAGGTTCATGTATTCACTTGCATTCCTTAGATATGTTGGCTCTTTTATATATCGCTTCTTAAAGTCTTGTCTTATCTCTTCTCGAATATTTTCTATTCTAATAATTTGTGTGCCTTCTGAAGTTCTAATTTCTTTTAACATTTTCCGATTCCGTCTTCCAGTCGCAAATTTGTGAAAGTACCCTGAGTTTGCATCAGACAATTTTATATGTTTCGTTTTTGCTCTTTGCTTCCAATATGTTTTGTGGTAGTTCAGGATACCTTGTTTCTTTTTCAATAGTCGTAGCTGTTTTTGTATAATGTCTAGTTGTGGTGAGGTTGCTATATCTTTTTGTAACTCAATGAGTTGTTCTTCCAGGTCCTTTAGTTGTTCAAAGATATTCCCTAAAGTGTGTTTATTCCATCGTTTTGCATGTTGTTTAAATAAGTTTGTCATTTTAACTAGTTGGTACATGTTTGATCCTTGAAATTGAACCCTCCAGGCTTATTTCACTACATTTCAAAAATCTTTCCTACACATCCACATTTTTTCTAGTTTAAAAGGTTGTGCTTTAATCATTTCATCATTACTTAACTCAACCGATATCTTGCAGTGATTCGAGTTGGTAAAGGCATGATTTCATGCACTTATATTTGGGAACCATTGGATATTGTTATTGCTAACCAACACTCTGTCTAATTTTTCATAAATATTATCGATTTTTGTTTTGTTTTTCTTCCACGTAAAGATATTCCCATCGGATAGGATATCTTCAAGGAGACAATCATTTTTAAAGTTTATTAGCCTTTCAAATCTATGTGGTTCCGGTTGGGCTCCTCCTTTTTTTCATTGGGTTCTTATATTTCATTTAGGTCTCCAATTAGAAGGATTGGAATGTTCATATTTTGTATCGTTTTCGTTAGTTCTCTCCAGAAGGCGTCTTTTCCCCCAGCATTATGTGCGGCATAAACAAGACAAGTAGCTAGTGTGTTTTTGGTAATCACATGATAATATTTTAGAATAATATACCTTTGGCGCTTGTGCAAGTATGGTGATTTCTTCATTGATGAGTTGGTCTACTTTCCAGAACACTCCTATTCCTCTAGCTCGACCATTTGCAAGGGACCATACAACGTTATCAAATCCTGCAAATGGTCGAGCTGGAAGAATAGGAGTGTTCATATTCACCTATTTTGTTATGTCGTAATCCTGCAAATGAGTCTAATTCCCATCGTTGCAAAATAGGGGTGTTACAAAAAGAAAAAGAAGTTTCTCCATGATGTTAAACAATACTATTGGGATGATCCTTACTTGTTCAAGCAAGGGAGTGATCACTGATAGCTTGCATTTAGGTATAGCTTAGCATGTATATTTATGTTTATTTTGCATGGTTTTAGTTTAGTTTAGTCTAGTTCTTAGGTTTTTAGGTTTTCTAGGAAATTCGGGTTTTGCGCTTGTTTCGTTCGGTTTTGCAAATCTTTAGGTAAACAAGCATAGATGGGATGGATCTTAGATGATTGTGGTGGAGTATGATGAAGCTTAGATTTATACAAGTGAATATTGGAAGAGCTAAGACTCAAGAGCTTGTGTAAAATAGAACGCCTAAATCCGGGCTATGCATTGAAGTCTTGTTTCGACACCTCTATCTTGCAATGCTTGGTTTGGGAGCTATAGTGCTCGGATGAAGCTGAATTTTCTATCACTGGAAAGCTAACTCGAAGAGCTACAATTCTTAGTTTACTCCGAGTCCAAATTCCAATTCGAAGGGGGTGAAAACAGCCTCGGAAGTATCGCCTAAATGCTGAGCCGAGAAGTGCCGCAGGCACATTACACAAAGTGCGCGGCCGCGCCACCCAAGAAGGAGCTTGCGCCATCTGTTCCCGTACGAGAGAGTTGGGCTGCGAGTTTTGGCCTTCGAGATGTTCTTAAGATAGATCTTGACCGACGTGTTTTATTGTATTTCGGGTTTATTGATTTTTGGATATCTTAGGGTATTCAAACCTTATTTTTAGTTTCTCTTTCATAACATTGATCATAACTTTTGGAGGCTAGGGTTTTTCTCTCTAGATATGCATTGCTAAATTCCTTTGTGTTTGGCTAGTTAATTGAAGTCATGATTTGCATATTGTTGTGAGGTTTGCTTGATTCTCATCAACTTGAATAGGTTTTATTCCTTGTGCCTAATCGAATCTAAACTAGGGTTTTGTTAGATTAGCTACCTTATTGAATTTCTAGTTATAACCGAATCTCATCAACTTGAATAGGGTTTTGTGAGACAAGCGTTTAACTAGTTGAAAACGCTTGTCTCTTATTTGATTTAAACATCCTTGCATTTATATTTACTTTTATTTTGCATCTTAGATTAGACTTTCAATCATTAAACCCCCCGCCCTTTTAGTTACTTGACATCTAAGTAACAACACAAATACACAAGTCTCTGTGGGATTGACCCTTACTTACCATTCTACTAAGTTTGGTTAAGTTAGTTTCTTTGATAGGTATAACGACCACCGAAAATACCCCATCAATCACCTTTTTAGGCGCTGTAAGAAGAGATAGAGAGTGTGATCCGTCAATGTCACACACTTCCCACTGGTGGCCATGCAAAAGGATTCAAAACCACGGCGAAGATTCTTCAAACTGCTCTCTATTGGCCAACTATTTTCAAGGGAGTACAGGATTATGTGACTTCATGTGATGAATGAAAACGCTTTGGAAACATCACTTGGAGGCATAAAAACCCGCTGACAAGGATACTAGAAGTCGAGCTATTTGACGTGTAGGGCATAGACTTTATGGGACATTTCCCTTCATCGGGCCCCTACAAGTATATCCTTGTTGTGGTTGATTATGTCTCTAAGTGGGTGGAGGCCATTGATACAAGGACCAATGAAGCTAAAACCGTGGAAAAGTTATTTAAGACTAACATTTTTCCCAGGTTTGGCGTAACAAGAGTCCTCATTAGTGATGGTGGGTCACATTTCATAGAGCGTAGTTTTGAAGCACTTTTGGCTAAGTATGGGGTGTCACATCGGGTGGCAACACCAAATCATCCCCAAACTAGTGGCTAAGTTGAAATTTCAAATAGGCAAATCAAAAGCATCCTGGAGAAGACGGTCTCCCGCTCAAGGAAGGATTGGTCATCTAAGCTGGACGACACTCTATGGGCTTATAGAACGGCGTACAAGACACCTCTACGCACCACTCCCTACAATCTAGTGTATGGCAAGGAATGCCACTTTCTTGTCGAGATGGAGCACAAAACATTATGGGCTCTCAAAGAGCTTAATATGGATCTCGACAAGACCGGAGCAAAGCGATTCATGGATTTGCAAGCACTAGAGGAGTTGAGGCTAAAGGCGTACGAGAACACTGAGATTTACAAAGAGCGTACAAAGTGATGGCATGACCAGAAATTGGTGCCCAAAAGTTATGAAGTTGGTGACAAGGTACTTCTCTTCAATTCTAGACTCCGCTTATTCCTAGGGAAGCTAAGATCAAGATGGAGTGGGCCATATGTGGTTCACCACATATACCCTCATGGAGCGGTGGATCTAGTAGATAACAACGGCACCATCTTCAATGTCAATGGGCATAGGGTTGAAGAAATTTTATGAGCAAACCAACCCAGAGGAGTAAATTAGATCCACTTGGGCTCTTAAATCGTCGGACTAGCCAAAGTAAGTTCGTCGGGCTAACGACGTTAAAAATAGCGCTTATGGGAAGCAACCCAGTTTAGTTTTTCTTTCCTTTTATAGTTCTCTTTTGTTAGCTTTATTTTGAGTTTTTTTTGGAGAGTAGAAGTTTGCGGAATAGAATAATTTGGTTAAAGTGTTACTAAATTCGGATCGATAACAAAGCTGGAAAAGTGCCGAGACAGGCTCGGTACCGACCCTGCGAACTCCAACAATACGACGCGGCAGGTAAGTAACCTTTAAACCTAAACTTTTCCTTTCTTACCTTCTCCCACGCCGCCTCTTCCAAACTACCAAAAACACTCTCAAGGAATCCATACACCACTCACCGCTTAATCCCTCAAAATTAATCCACACAAATCCCTCATTCAATCCACACGCACTCCACTTCGCACACCACTTTCGATACCGAGCGAATTCAAAAATCATTCTTTACCGAGTCCTAACCCTCATTATTCTCCGTCCCTTTGAATTTTTGGTTCTAAATCTTCAAATCTACAGTACTTCTAATGGAAATTTCAAGCCGAGCTAACTCAAGGGCAGGCAAGAAGAAGAGAGCCAATCGATCTCCATCTCCATCACCAATGGATGATGTTGTGTTGTAGACCGATCATCAACTATCAGTCTACAACTCTGTCTTCGATAAACCTCACATCACTAGGTGGTTTTCAAGGACCGATGTGAAGGAATTAGGCATTTATGAAGATCTCAAGCATGCCTTCTCCATCCTTGGCGTGCCTCACCTTCTCAAATGGGAGAACATTCCTCATTACCCAGCTCTTACTTCAGAGTTCATTGCCACCCTCCGTACTAGTTTCAAGAGCAAAACATCCACGGGGAGGATCAGGTTCAGGCTCGGGAACAAGGATCATGAGTTACCATGGCCGAGTTTAACAAACTCCTCCACTTTCCTAACCCCTCCCGTGAGTACACCGCACCGGACAACTTCAAGGTTGCAAGAACTTGGGGTTACATCTTTGGGGAAATCAATCCCAACACTCCTCCACTTCCAGGGGAACACATCATCAACCCCATCTTCGGTATCATCCTCAGAATTTTGGGCTCAACAATTTGGCCCAAAAAGGAACTCTCTAGGCCTACAAAGACGGAGGTTGGATGCCTCTGTACAATTCTCTTTGAAGACCCCGCTCCAATGAATTAATCTGGGGTATGAATGGGTGAAGTATGTGGAGCAAAACGGAGCCATGTTGCAAGGAGTTTATTGTGGAGGGTTGGTGAGCCTCTTGGCCTTAGCTCTCAAGATCGATCTTGCGTGCTACAACTCACTCCGTCCGCAGAAGTTGAACACGAACTACTGATAGCTGCGGGGATCTTTCAGAGATGTCGAGATGGAGTCTCCACCACAATTCAAGGTCGAGAAGTGCTTGTGACTTGGGAAAAGTTGGAGCTTTTGTACTTGCCTAATTGGTACGAAGCGTGGACCTATACACCATTCCACTAGCCAAGAAGCCTCAAGATGAAGCCTTGTTACGGATATCCGAGTCCAGATATGAGCGAGAGGAGGCAGCAACGGAAGAAGACACTCTAGATCCTGCTGAGGACGTTGGTACCGAGCATCCTGTCCTCGGTACCGAGCCTACTGGGGTCGGTACCGAGCCTTTCCACTTCGACAACATGCTTGCTCAAAGCCCTACCATGCCAGCAGAGTTCAGGATTGTGCCTTATGACCCTCGCTTCCAGCAGCATCTGTACAATTTCAACAACTATGCCTCTAGTTCTGATCCTCCACCACAATGGGTGCATGATTTGGCTTCCCGAATGGAACATTTGTGCATGAAACAATGCCAACTCAACAATCAGATGAACCAGTTTCAAGAGGCGTACGAGGCTCGAGTGGCACTTGATGAGGAACGCCACAAGAGAGCCAAATCTCGCTATTGGGAGGGAGAGCAACACCGACAGCAGGATGATGAGCGTTGGAAGTCCATTGCCACATTCATGGACAACATGGAAAAGTATTACCCACCAAAGACTCGCCGATGATCTCATATTCAAGGATGCTTCCTATGCTTTGACAACCACTTTGTGAGTTTATTTTTTTCCCTATCTTTTCTTATGCTTTACTTTGTTTTTACAATGTGGACATTGTAATGTTTTAAGTATGGGGTAGGGAGGGAAAAGAAAACTTGTGTGTCTTTGTATGTTTTCATGTTCTTGTGTTAGTGTGTTTTCTGTATAAGTTGCTTTTGTTTGTTTTCCTTTTCGTAAAAAAAATCACAAAAAAATTGAAAATTTTGAAAAATTCCAAAAAGATTTTTCAACTGATGAGTACCCTTAATCTTATGGTTCTATAATTGCTTTTACTATGCATGACCATGTAATTCCTTTTAGCATGTTTTTGATAGTATAGCCTGAATCTCATAATAAAATTATTTTTATAGTGAAATAGCATATGATGAAACGGAGTGCATATGACTTTTAGCATGAGTAGTTACAATCCAACAAAAAAATGACCTTGTGAGCTTTATTTGTAGCCTTGTTTTTTTCATGTGTGACTCTATATGTATATTGCCTCTTGGAATTGTGATGGTTATCTATTTATCAAGACCTTTATAAGATATTTAGTTCATTCTTGTGATATCATATGATAGAGAACTTATTTTTCATGAGCCCTATTATATCCTTATCCACCTTACATTATCCTTCTTTTTGAAGCCAAATTGAGCCTTATAGCCTTTTTTTGTATCTCCACAAAATTATTCCTTAGCCTATATAAGCTTGAACCAATCCGGGGATTAGGACTTAGTTGGAGAGGAGTCGTTTTTGTTGAGTATATGATGTATGTTGGTTCGAAAATAAAGGGTTTGGTTGGGGTAGATTGGAAGTCTCTTGTTTTAAATATGTAAAAGATCTGTTGGTAATGAATTGCACAAGAAAGAAGAGGAAGAAAAGCCAAATCAGGCTCGGTACCGACCCTTGCAAGGTCGGTATCGAGGTTGTACTAGTAAAAAGGGTGAAGAAAAATGCAACAAAGAAAGAAGGAAAAAAGAAGAGAAAGGAATAAAAAAAATGTGCAAGTGTGTTAAAGCTTAAAGCCAAGAGTTTCTTTATATTATGTGTATGAGACTTTCTAGGATTTTCAAATAGATGAGTGAAAGAGAGTGTGCAAGGAAAAAAATGAGGAGTTTGGTTATCTATTATGAGAGTTTTGGATATGTGAGTTTCTAGGAGTCTTTATTCCCGCATATTATTAGCACCACATGACCAAAATATTTCTATGCCTATTTGTTAATACCAAGCCCCATTACAACCCGGACGAATCGAAACTTCTATGAAGTTTTTCATTGAGCCTAAGTTCTCTTGATGATTTTTGCTTGTTTTGACAAATCTTTGGTGGAGAGTTTGGTGATATAAGCTCCAATTTCTATGAGTTTTTGCATATTAGATTGAGTTGAGAGATGAATTTATAAGCCCAAACACATGAGAGTCGACTGAAACACATTATCCTTTGTGAGGTTGGATTGTGAATACTTGTGTCTATTGGTTGCATATATATGTGTTATGACGTTAAGAGTCATTTGCTATTTTTGCTATTTTTTGAAGTTGCTTTTTAGATAAAGGCTATTACTTGATGAATATGTTATTTGGTTTTGGTCGCTTGAGGACAAGCAAGCATAAGTATGGGTATTTTGATGTTCATGTTTTAGTATAGTTTTTAAGTGTTTTTCTTAGTTGTTTAGTTTAGTATAGTTGAGTTTTAGTGTTTGTTTCGTATGTTTTTGGATAAGTTTGCATATTTTGTGAAAAGTATAGAAGCTACTCCATTTTAGTATTTTTTGTAGGTTTTCGAAGCAAAAGATGGGCGTTCCAAAGAATTTGAGATCGAGAGGATGGTGGCGGAGCATGGTCGAGTCAAGGAAGAAAGAAGATGCTTAAAGATCTCGGCAAATCCAAAAGAGGCTATGAAAATGTACAAACAATCAAGGAAAACAGGCTCGATACCGACCTTGTGGGTTCGGTACTGAGGCTTGCAGCAAGGCAAGGGTGAGATGGTTCAACAACGAGTCTATCGACCCTGTAGGGGTCGATACCGAGGTTCTCAGGCTCAATAGTTACGCCAACTTCAAAAATTTTATATTTTTATTCCGTAATCTTTTTAGTTTAGGAAGTTCTATCTTTATGAAAACTTTATAGATAGCTTTTATAGTATAAATACCCTTGTTTTAACCTAGTTGAGGGGTCGTTCCGTTGGAGATAGAAAGGGAGACGCGTGAGAGTTCGAAGGCACAACTTTTCTCTTTGTTTTTAGTTTCTAGTTTGCTTTTGAAAATTACTTGGGGAAGAAGTTTGTAATCTAAAGACAAGTTTCGAGTTTTAATTTCAAGTAAGCTTTGTTTTGTTTTATATAATATTTTCCTTCAATCTTATTGCTTGTTTCTTTTCGATCATGAGCAAGTAGTTCTCTTTTCTAGGATAGGGGTTGAAAACCCGACATGATTGTGCATGATTGAATGTGTGATGAATGTTTCAATGCCTTTTATCTTTTATCTACTTGTTTTGTGCTTATGCTTTAACAAAAGTTGGAGTAATTCGAGTTTATTGCTTGATAGAAAGATAAAGTTATAACCTCGAAAGTTGATATTGATTGTTAACGAAAGTTATGAACTTTGGATCTAAAGATAAGTAGAAAGTGAATTAATTCATGAAAGTCAATTGATTTGCTTGCTTAAATCAACGAAAATTGATAGCTTTATCTTCAAGGCATGTTATTTATCCTTCACACTATCTTAATTGCATGATTATGTCGCGGTAAACCTTGTCCTAGATTGTTTTTTCCCATTCAAAAACACTTCGTTTTACTCTGTTTCTGCATCGGTACTGAGGTTACTACGTCGGTACCAACCCTGTGCGTTCCTACGTTGTTTGCCTTGTTTTGAGTCTAAGTTCAGCATCGATAACGACCCTGACAAGATCGGTATCGACGTGTTTGCACCGTTGCTCTGTTGATTCTCCTTGGCTTTGTTTTAATTTCCGCTTTCTAGAATAGTAATCAAACATAACTTGCTTCCCGTGGACGATCATGACCTCCCTATACACAGCGGGGTCTTGACTACAAATTTATTTGTTGTCGGGAAACCCTACCAACAGTCCCTTCCAAAAGCTAGCCCGCTTCCTCCATGCCTTGAGAAGAATCCCCTCTGAAGTTCCTTCTTCTTGCCATTATTCCAACGAAGAACAACCCTGCATAGGACCGTAGCCTTACCAACCCTAAACTCCATTTTGCCCGTCACTCTGAAAAAGGAAGAACCCCTTTCCTTCCACGCCGCCAATACCAAACATCAATAGCAAGGACCCTCAGCCGGCGCCCCCAAAAGAACCATCAATCGTCCGACAGTATGACTCAGGAGCGGTGAATGAATGGAAGGTTGAGGGAAATCGTTGCAAAAATCCCCAAATTGGTGCATTGGAGAGATTTGTATCATCAATACAAAGGATTTTAATCAGAATATGAATAAGAAAAACTTCAATTAAGCTTGTGATTGTAGCTCAATGGTTCTTTGATTGTGGTATGTGCTACTATAAGTACTACTATAATATATATATTATATTCATTATTATTTTATTATTAGAATAAGGTGATTGAAGAGTTTTTGGGCTAGGGTTTGAGTTTTCGGGAGCAAAGGTTTTCGGGTCTCCATCTAAATTTTTATTGTCATCTTATATATTTAACTACATAAATACTCCTATTTTAGATTTTCATCCTACAACGATCAATTTGAAACTAGAAAGGATTTGATGGAGCATTTGATTGCTCCCATCATTTAGGTGAGTGTTAATTACCTTATTTTTGTCATTTTATATGATCCAAGTTGCACTCTTAAGCCTCATGTTTCTTTTTCTCAATGAGTGATAAACCATTTAATTTTCTTCATTTTGTTAACTATTACTTCTATTTTTGTTTTTGTAGAACATGATGGAGACATATATTGCTGGAAGGCATTAATGATTGACTTTTATTATTGTTGATGGAGTTTATATTTTGGTTGTTTTGTAGTTTTTTATGGATATAATTTTTAGTATTGACATTATTGATGGACATATTTTTTGTGTCAAATGGCTATTAACATTATTTCTAATATTAATGACTTGTGTTTTGATGTTATTTAATAGTATTCATTTATTGATATCAACATTATTTATACGATTAATTAGTTTTGCTTATACTATTAATTAACCGCTAGAATTGACCTTATAAATATGGTTTCTTTGTGTTAATACACATAGAGTAATTAACCCGGACATTAACACGGGCTATATTATGTTTTGTAAGTCTAACACTCGAAGAGCGATCCAACCAGACATTAATTATCCGGGGTATATTTCTAGACAATTATACCCCGAGTTCAAACACCCGATGTCCAGAAATTCAACACCCGATGTATATACCATAACCGCAATACCCCGAACTTCAACAATCTGTGTGTATACCCTAACCATTATACCCCGGAATTCCATATCCGGTGTATATACTCTAAGCATTATACCCCGTACAACAACAATTGGTGTATTTTTGTTACGAAATAACCCGGATAAAAAATACTCATATATACATCGTATAAAGGATAGTTTATAACTCGGATTGGATCCGGTATTTGAGGGATACTAATCAAATACCCCAACAACTTTTACCCCGGGTAAGATCTGGTGTGTTTTGGGCGAAACGCCCAAAGTATTTGGGTCATTTTGTAGTAGTGAAAGAAGAGGTGAAAAGGATGAAGTTGAAGCTAGTTGGCAAAAGGTTGAAGGCTGGAAAGGCAAGGAGTCATATAAGAAAATAAGATATTGAAGCGCACTCCTCAAAGAGTTGAAAAAGGAATTCGAATCTGGGATGTCGAACATCTTGGAATGAAAAATACAGTTGAGGAGGTAAAGGAAGGGAATGAAGTCACAAAAGCAAAGATGCAACTCATGGATCCAACTGAATCGGATGTTGTGGTGCCATCTATATCTGGAGTTGCAAACACTCCAATCCATCATGTCCACGCATCCAAGTTTCCTATGGCAGCTGCTGAAATGGTAGGTCTTGACTGGCCAATATTTGACTTTTGTGAAAATCTGCCTTGATGAACAAACCACGAAGATCTATACTGGTTACCTTCTCCAAGATGTTATTTGAGGCTTTGCTGGAATATGAGCCCCCGAATCTCAAACCATAAATGTTGACGGTGAAGAAGAAACACACAACTCTTTCAAAAGAACTCACTCATGCACTTCCATGATTCAGAAGTTAGGAAATATGAATGTTCACAAGGAAGACCTTTCTATGACAAACTCTAAAAAACGCAAGAATGGTGATGGTGAAGACGAAACTGCTTATTTGGTCATGAAGAGGCAACGGAAGGAGACTCCATGATAAGTAAGTAGAAAAAGTTCCTTAGTTTTAGGCCGAAGTGGGTCGCTAATAGGCTTCAAGGTTTTTGTTTATGTCATTTAATATTATGGTTGAAAAAAGTTAAGTATGGGGTTATATTGCACTTGGTCTTGAAACTTTGGAACTTGTCTCTATGGAAGATGGCATATGTAGGAAGTTTGTTGTTTGTTTGTTGTAAGGTTTGCTGCTCTTGTCATTTTGCTCAAGGCAATGAGCTTCCCAGGGTCGGGTTTTATTGTTAGCTGGCTTGTTACCACTTGTATTGTAAATATTATATGGTCTCTCGGTTTGAATGTGTGGTGTTAAGGTACTCATGTATGAAACTTGTCTGTTCTGATACCTATTCTGTTTATTAAATGTATATGTTATATCTTGTGTTTAGTTATATTGGTGCTTTGTTGTTTTGCTATTTTGATTTTTTAGATGGAGTAGTTTATTCAGGATTAGGACTGTTGGTGTTGATGAATGATGTTATTTTCAGCAACTAACATTAAGACTAAATACTTTTTTTATTGATATTTAGTATAAGAACAAATTGTTATTCTTGTAGAGGTTGTTACTGGTGTAATTTTATTTGAAACAGACTGCATAATTTGAGAAGTTTACTTTCCAACAAAGAATATCTTGACATCAAGTTGTGTGGGCCTTTAGGCGCTGGGATTGTTCAAGCATATTTGGTACGGACTACATAATGTGAGGAAAAATGTTGGGTTATTTTGTGTGGCCTAATATTGCAACTTAGTAGCTTGCGTTTAGAAATTAAGTAATTATTGGTGGTGGGCCCGTTTAATAAGGAATTTTTATACATGAAGATAGCGTCATGGAATGTACAAGGAATGGGGAGGGAAAATTTCTAGACACATATTGAAGCATTTAGTAAACTACAACATGTAAAACTCATGGAGATTATTGAAACAAAATTGAAGAATCCACTGATAGAAGGGTATTGGCGAAAAGGTGAGGTTTGATAACATGGTAATGTCTCTTGTTAGGGGTCGATCGAGTGGAATATGTGTGATTTGGAAAGAATACCAATTTCAGCAGGAAACCTTTCGATTATTATTCTAGCATGAACGCTTTATTTATTTTCTACTTTTGGTCCCCGAGAATTCTATTGACCATGTTTTAATATTTATTTACGCCCCACCTCGTGAATGAGAAGGCGGTTTTTTGGGACTATCCGACTACATATGTTACGCAGACTTCGTTGCCATGTGTAACAATGGGTGAATTAAATGACATATTAGTACCATCTGATAAGCTTGGAGGAGTTGTACCATGTCCTTCAAGATTTCACCGATTACGAAAATTCATGGATAAATGTGATTTGATAGATATGCAATCTATAGTGAATACGTTTACTTAGAGGAAACAAAAGATAGATATTCATAACACTTAGGAAAATTTGATAGAGTTCTTGTGACAGAAAAGATTTTGCACTGGTTCCCGGATTTGGTAATGCATAACCATGTGCATAACCATGCATTTTCATTCTCAAATCACAGCACTATCTCTATTGATTTCAACTACTGGAAAACGCCATATAGCTAGAAAGTCATAGCCAGGAAATTCCAATTTGGTTAAGTTTGTGGGTAACTGCCACAAAATCCCCCACAAACCTCGAATTTTCTAGTTGTTTACCGACGAAATTCATGGTTGAGGCTATATTTGCGGGAATATTGTCGCGTAATATACACATATCTAAGTTCGATTATAAGTTTGTGGCCATATAGCCATGAAAATATTAATTGCGGCTATAGTTGCGGCCATATTGACGCGAATATATTACGACGCTAAATTCGGTTCTAAATTTGTGGGAAAATTGTCACGAAATAATCACCCATCTAAATTCTATTCTAAGTTTGTGGCCATATAGCCATGAAAATATAGGTTGTGGCTATAGTTGCGACCACATTGACGCGAATATATTACGAAGCTAAATTCGATTCTAAATTTGTGGAAAAACTATCATGAAAACATCATTTGCGGGTATATAGTGGAGCCCAAGTCATCCAATTCAAGCTCCAAGTTCAAAATTTATAACATTAGGTCTCAAAGCTTACACTCAAAGCAAAACCAAAACCAAGCGAATTCCACCAAGCAACAAAAGGTCGAGACTAACATACATCCTATTCAAAAACCCTGATACTGCTCGCATTCTATGAAGGATCAAAACACAAGCTCATATATCGTTCACAATCTCATAAACATCAATATCTAAACTAGAGTCATTACCAAGTCGAATTGCAACTTTTAATTCAAGATAGTAAAAAGACATAATCCGTCTTTTGCATCATTTGAACGAAATTAAACTCCAATACAATCATTCAAACAACACATAGAATATCATCACACAAATTTAGGCTTCAAAACAGAACATCCCAATTGGTACCCTTAAACGTAACAGACTTGAGGGCCAACATCAACTTTCTTGGTATTCAAACAAACGCGGTTGACTTCATTTTAATATTTTTAACCAACATTAAACGTAACAGACTTGAGGGCCAACATCAACTTTCTTACATAATATGATTTCCAAAACTTTAAATTCCTTAAATAGTGGAGCCCAAGTCATCCAATTCGAGCTCCAAGTTCAAAATTTATAACATTAGGTCCCAAAGCTTACACTCAAAGCAAAACCAAAACCAAGCAACAAAAGGTCGAGACTAACATACATCCTACTCAAAAACCCTAATACTACTCGCATTCTATGAAGGATCAAAACACAAGCTCATATATCGTTCACAAGCACATAAACATCAATATCTAAATCAAGAGTTATTCCCGAGTCGAATTGCAACTTTTAATTCAAGCTAGTAAAAAGACCTAATTCGTCTTTTGCATCATTTGAAGGAAAACTCCAATACAATCATTCAAACAACACAGAGAATATCATCACACAAATTTAGGCTTCAAAACTGAACATCCCAATTGGTACCCTTAAACGAAAACCAAATGAATAAACAACGAGCAAGCAATCGCATACAAACCACATGACATTCAACCAATCAAACACACTTAGCATTGCAACACCACAATTTGAATATTCGAGGCCAAACATACAAGTCGGTCCTCAAAACCTTAGGTCTAAGCAGCAAACAACTCCAACAAAAAAGCAGAGTTACATAATAGAGTAGAGCCCGACCTCACGATTGGATCAACACATAGAATGGGAACGGAGGAGGGCGGTGCTGGCATTACAAACTATACTCCACTTCTCCTGTATCGGCAGCTCGGCGGGTTCAAGGTCGAGAACTGGGCAAAGAAAGGTTGTTGCACCCAAGAAAAGGGTCAGCAAGTCAGCGGCGCCAACAGCTCAACAAGACGAGACGATCCGGAATGACAAACTCACGACGTGCTTGGCGACGGCGACGACGACGACCCATGACGAGCAAGGTCAGCGGTGAAACGGCTCGAAGAGAGCAGGAGCAGAGGGTGCAGGGTGAGTTCCTGGCGACTAAACAACCACATCGGAGCGAGTTGGAAATAGATCACAAAAGGGAAGATCAGTACAATTGCAAGTTGGGTTGTCACAATTGGAAGAATCTGCTTGTACAAGGTTTCGCAGAGGCACAGACTTTAGCATACCCAACCATTAACAGATGGAGCAAAGCAATATAACACCCTCAAACTCAGCCCCTCTTCTAGCATTGATAGTTTTCACTGCAACAAAGATTAAAAAATTAAAAAACAAACAAAATCCAAGTTCTACCAAATAAAGGAATGTCAAACACAATTTGCTGTCGTCAGGAACTTTAGACTTACCCAACGAAACACAATAGAAGCAGTATGAGTTATTCTATAGTCAACCTTATCCATGCTACCAGTGAGAAACTTGTTAAGCAGGTTGTTATGGAAGGAGGTTCATACCAAAGGCTAGCAATGAATGCAGCAACACAACATCACTTACACCGACAGGAAACCTCTGTTAAAACTTGCATAAAACATTCAAGAAAAACAATAGCAACCCACTGCTACATGTCTTTGTTTTAGTAAGAACATAGTAGGTAGCAGCAACGAATCCATTGAAACACTAGGAAAAAATGCCACAAAGCATTAAAGATCAACACAATCTATGAAGCACAAGACTGACATGAATGAAAACATTTTGGGAATTTAAAACAATGTGAACATAGCTTTCAAGACATCAGTTGGCAGCTTGCACCAGTAGAGTACAACAAGAATCATACAAAAGTTGATTTCTTTCACAAATCACTGCAAGAATCAAGAGTATTAAGGCAAGGGGGCATGGCAAGACCAACTTCACAACAATTACTCTCAATTGCAACTCTAAAGAGAGGAAATTGAATCACCTAAGTCGACTAACAATATAGGAACCATGACAGCTGAAAAAGACAATACCATTCATGTTTGAGCGTGAGAGATTCAAGCCATCAAAAGTGGTTTATAGCATCAACATCCTTTATAGTAGAAATCTAAAAAAAAATAAGGCTCCATATTGAGCAACTAAGGAGGGACTTAGAAAGCTCAAATAGTAGGAATAACGTCATCACTAAAATTCAAGTCGAATTCGATTATAACCCTAGGTCATATTGGTTTCAATTTTTTTTTGTCTATCAACAATCAATGTGTATTTAGATTGTAACCCTAAGCCTGAAAATCACCCACACCAATCTCAAATTCAACCTAGAAGTCAAATTAGGTAAAGATTCAAAATATACCTTTTTCAGAATTATGCTTGAAGGCTCTCCCCCTTGTCTCTTCTATTGATCCCTCTTCTTAATTAGCTAGCCACCAACATCGATTGAAAAGAAAAATTGAGAAGAATCACAAAATCTATAAGAATTTGATGATAAACAAGAGAATCTATGGCCACTCCTTAGCAGCAATGAAATTTTTTTGTTGATGAACATTCATATACAAACCGCATATCAGACGACGATTTAGGAAGAAATCAAGAGGCGGAATGGAATTTTGAGAATTAAGCAAAAGAGAGTGCGAGGAAGATGCAGTAGGAAGATTGAGTGAGATGAAGATCGAGTGAAAGATCGACCAGGCAGAAGATGTCGGTTAGGAAGGCGTGAGAATTTTGAGTAGGATGTTTAATTAGGTTTAAGAGAAACTGATCGAGTTTGTGTTGCAGAGTTTTTTTATATTTTGAACTTCGGCGAAATTTTGCCCTCCAAGATAACCCGCGTTTAATTTTAACATTTATGATTAAATTTTATTTTTCTTTTATTTAATTTATTAATCAATAACAATAAGGACAACTTGTAAGAAAATTGTCTAATACTTATTACGACGATCACCTAGGTTTCTCGCTATTGGTGGATATAATATGTTTTAACGACAATTTTTTCGTTTCATCGTTATAGTTTTGTCGTTAAAGATCCTGATTCTAACTTATAAGAAATCATTATATTCCTTTATCATCGTTAATTCTTATAAGAAATCCTCATATTACTTTTTAATCGTTCATTCTATAAGAAATCGTTATATTCATTTAGAATTATTCATTCTTATATTCCTTTAGAATCGTTCATTCTAATAAGAAATCATTATATTCCTTTCGAATCATTCATTCTTATAAGAAATTGTTATAATTTTGTAGAATCGTTCATTCTAATAAGAAATCATATAATCCTTTAGGATCGTTCATTCTTATAAGAAAATGTTATATCCTTTTAAAGTCGTTCATTCTTATAAGAAATCGTTATATTCGTTTAGAATCGTTTATTCTTATAAGAAAGCTTTATATTCCTTCCGAATTGTTCATTCTTATAAGAAATCGTTATAATCCTTTAGAATCGTTCATTCTTATAACAAAACGTTATATTCTTTTAGAGTCGTTTATTCTTATAAGAAATCGTTATATTCGTTTAGAATCGTTTATTCTTATAAGAAAACGTTATATGCCTTTTGAATTCTTCATTCTTATAAGAAATCGTTATAATCCTTAAGAATCGTTCATTCTAATAAAAACAATGTTATATTCTCTTAGAACCATTCATTCTTATATGAAAACATTATATTCATTTAGAGTCGTTCATTCTTGTAAGAAACCGTTATATTCCTTTAGAATCGTTCATTATTATAAGAACTCGTTATATTCAGTTCGAATCGTTCATTCTTATAAGAACTCATTATATTCGTTTATAATCCTTCATTCTTATAAGAACTCATTATATTTCTTTGGAATCGTTCATTCTTATAAGAATTCATTATATTCTTTAGAATCGTTCATTCTTATAAGAAAATGTTATATTCCTTTAGACTCGGTCATTCTTCTAAGAAAACGTTATATTCGTTTGGAATCGTTCATTCTTCTAAGAAATCGTTATATTCCCTTAGAGTCGTTCATTGTTATACGAAAAGGTTATATTCCTTTAGACTCGTTCATTTTTATAAGAAATTGTTATATTCCTTTAGAGTCGTTCATTCTTATAAGAAATCATTATATTCCTTTAGAACCGTTCATTCATATAAGAAAATGTTATATTTATTTAGAAGCGTTCATTCTTATAAGAAATCACTATATTTCTTTAGAACCGTTCATTCTTATAAGAAATTGTTATATTCCTTTAGAATCGTTCATTCTTATAAGAAAACGTTATATTTCTTTAGAACCGTTCATTCTTATAAAAAATCTTTATATTCCTTTAGAATCGTTCATTCTTATAAGAAATCGTTATATTCCTTTAGAATCGTTCACTCTTATAAGAAATCTTTATATTCCTTTAGAATCGTTCATTCTTATAAGAAATCGTTATATTCTTTTAGAATCGTTCATTTTTTAAGATAAGTGGTTAGGGTTTAAGGTAAAAAGATTGAATTTTAATGGTTAGAATTTGGTTTAAGATTAACAAAACCTGATTAGTTCACTTGTAATGGTTAAAGTTTAAGATTAACAAAACCTAAACATCTATGATGATCTTCATATGCTTGATGTTGATAAGCACCCGTCAGGGGTTCAAGATTGGAGCCCCCACTAGGGGTCCTAGAGGGCGGAGCCCCCTAGTAAGAGGTTGGAGGGCAACACCCCACGACGGTGGTCTTTTTTTATAGAAAAATGTATTTGATTTAAATAAATTTACTCTAAAAAAATTTGTTTTAAAAAATAATTGATAATTTAATTATCTAGAACATTTTGTTTAGGAGAGAAAAAGAAGGAAATATTTTATTTAAAAAAATTTGGGCAGGCTATGAAGGGAATACTTGGTTAAATGAAATTTTGAGCAGGCTAAGGACGGAATATTTGGTTAAATGAAATTTTTCACGGGCTGAAAATTTTGGGCCTAGTTTACATCTAATAATTATCGCTTATTTTCTTTTTCTAGATGAAAACACGTCCCTGAACTCTAACCCTAATGGTGACTTCTCTCACCAGATCCCTTCTCCTCCAATGGCGCCTCCTCTCACCAAATCCCTTCTCAAACATATCGCCGTTCTCGGCCTCTCTCATCCACTCCCAGATCTAACCCTAATTTGATCACCTTCCTTCGTTGTTCAATCCTTCCGGCGACTTCGACATCAGAAAATGGGGCACCAGGAAGATTAAGAACCGTGCACCTTTTCCCCTCTCTCTCTCCCTCCTCGTGCCAAACTCTAACGATTGACAAGCCCATATACACCAAAATGCAATCCTCCTCACTGAATATCTTGTGACCAAATCATTGTCAATCCTTTGCAGGAATATGCTGAACTAATGCACGAGTTCATGACTGCAGTCAAGCGTATTTATGGTGAGAATATCTAGGTGAGTAATTGATGAACTTCTCGGTATATATTACCAATTGTGAGTTGTATACATATTGAAATCCTGAACCCTACTTGATTCAGCTCCTATTTTAAATCATTACTGTTTTATTCTTGTGTTCTAGTTTGAAGACTTCGCCAATCACAATGCATTTTTGATCTCTAGCAAAATATGAGAGTACTCATCTTGTTTTTAATGATGGTATCCAGGTAATATGGTCAATAACACCACCCTCATTTTTTTTACTTGCCATTTTCACTTCCTTAAATTGAGAATTGTGTTTGTTTTCAGGGGACTGCATCTGTGGTTCTTGTTGGCTTGCTTGCTGCACAGAAAATGACGGGCAATGCTCTAGCTGATCATAGATATTTGTTCCTTGGAGCTGGAGAGGTATGTCTTTTACTCATTTTCTAACATGTTTGCCCCGAAATTTGTTGTTAGTCATCCAACGCATCAATAAATAATGCCTCTTAGTTCTTACCCCCTTATGCATCAAGTATAAGTTAATCTCAATAGCAATATGAAAAAAATAATAGTATACTGGTGGTTGAAACCCACCATTTTTCTTTGATCTCACCTTGGCGTAAGGAAATGAAAACAAAAAAGAAGTAAATTGATATTCATGTTAGAATGGTGCGCGGTTTGCCAATAGGAGGATGGGGATTCAAAATTTTGAGGTTCCCTGTGCTGGTAGTGGAAGTCTTAAGGTAAGGAAATTTCCAAGAATCGTTCTTCAAATGTGGTTTGTTGTTGTCTTTGGCGAATTGTTGAATTCAATGTGCAGTTTGATCAAACTAGGAAAAAAGAAGTTTGATGCCTTGCCATACTCACTCTTTGATAGGCGTGAAATGGTCGTGCAAATCACGGCTATGCAAAAGAGTCCTAACAACCTAAAGACTGTAGTCTTAGGGAAGTAAGGGTCGAATCCACAGGGAGGAGATTTATCTTTCTATGTAAATTTTGTGTCAATTAAAGAAAAAGGGTTTTTAGAACTAAACTAACTATGGAGCATGCAAAAAACTAGCAAAGCAAATAAAGTTTGGGTTTTTATCAATTTAAGGAAACACTTAGTCAACCAGAGATCCACATTCGTATGACAAGTTGATCATTGATTTACTCAATATCGCATGCATATGGGATTCCAATTCCTTTTCAAATATAATTAATAGCACAACCAGATACTATCAATCCTAACTAATTGAATAACCCTGAAACTATCAAGATTCAATTCAAAAGCAGCATGAAGATTAGGAATATAATCAGGATACAATTCTAGCATAAAACAACCAGCTTTTATACTAGAATGCAATTTAACTCTCTTCTACAATAGACTAGCACAACCAGATACTAGTTAATGTAGTTTGCTACTATGAAATAGAGAAACTCAACCAGTAATTTCTCTAGATCTAGCAATTGAGATTCAATAACAACAACCCTAGAAATTGCTGAAATCAATCACATAAACAATTCAAACAAGAGAGTAAAATAATTCCATGCAATAGATAAAGAGTAGAAATCTCACAACTGAAAGTCACACAAATGCTTCAAACTGTCTGACTAAGCAAAAGTGCTTAGTTCTCCATGAAAGCTAAAAACTCTGAATGGAAAATATGATAATAGTGTATGAATGAGAGATACAACTCTCGGAATAATAATGATAGAAAAGGACCAATAGAAACAAAACACGTGGCAAGCAAAGGGATCCGCGGCAGTCAGGGGCGGCGGGCGTCGCTAGGTTGGCGTTGGGTGCCGCCAACACCTCGGTTCAGAACTCATGTCACACTTCAGGGGCTATTTTGACTCACTTCGAGTTGGAATTTGGACTCGGAGTACAAACATGAATTGTAGCTATTTGGATTAACTTTCCAATGATACCAAACTCAACTTCATAAGATCACTATAGCTCCCGAACGAACCCTTATAAGATAGAGGTGTCGAACCAGCAACTCCAACGGATGGCTCGAATTCAAGCGTTCTTTCCCCGGTTCCATTCCTTTCACACTTGTTCACTTTAAGACCTGTAAAACAATATAGAACAAGTGCAAAAACCCAAAACTCTTAGAAACTCTAAGACACTAAAGAAACTAATTAAAACTACCTAAAAGCAACGCAAAAGAAACGTAAACATGCATTCTAAACACTACCTAAATGCAAGCTATCACTCTTATCAGTGCATTGCTTTTGCTTATTGGAATCTTTACTTTTCTTGTATGAACCATTAAAACCCCTTTGCTTGAGATGTGATAAAAGGTACCATGTGATTGGATATGAACTGAAAGTGATTTTTTGTAACCTTATAGTATGCTCATAGAAAGTGTGTCCAACGATGGTGCAACCAGAAAGGCGATGTAACTTGTGAGATTTGTCATCAGGTGTGTCTTGCTCATTTTATATGCTTATCCAAACCTAGTGTTTTATGTACTACAGGAAGATTGAAGTGAAATATATATCCAATGCAGGGTTTACTTCATAAGTTTCTCCTATATATGTTTATCGAAAACTAATAGTGGTTAAGAGTTGATGAGCTTTGTAATGAGTAATGACTATAGTTCTATCTTGTGGGGGCTTTTAAAAGGAATTTAAACTTGAAAAGGGAGCTACATTACATATCATCTATAATGTTGTCACTTTCCAAATTTACATTTGTAAGAAGGCTGCAAACATGTGCTATTGTGATGTGGTATGGAAAATAATTAATTCCTAGTGTATGATCTTCTTAACCAGCCTTGTGATAGCTTGCATATAGGAGTAGTTTAGATGCATGTTTAATACATGTTTTAGTTAGTTTTAGATTAGTTTTTATGTAGTTTTTAGGTTTTTGTGTTTTCGGGTATTATGCGCTGGTTTGCTCGGTTTACAGGTTTTTAGGTTCAGGAGCAGCAGTGGGGCGAGTACAGATTGACCATGGCGGCAGTGGACGAGTCAAGGGAGCTAAGGAATGCTAGGATGTGCTAGGAGCATAAATGGAGAAGAGCCAAACCAAGAAAAAACCAAGGCAAAAGCAAAGGAAAAAGCTCGGGATGATCCCGAGCAAGTGAAGCCGCGCAATCTTAACTGGTGGCCAAGTGCGCGGGGAGGCAAGTGCGCGGCCGCGCATTTTGGGGTCGATGCCGCGCAATCGGACTTTTCAACGGACAAGAGTTTGGGCCGAGTCTTGGTTTTGGGCTTTGTTATTTTGACTTATGGGCTTATGTCATCCGAGTGTATGGGGTTTAATATATCTTTTGAGGGATATTTTTAGTAGACATATAAATACTTTATGTTAGTTTTATTTTCATAACTTTTGATCAACTTTTGGAGGCCAGGGTTTTCTCTCAAGGAAGAACCTTTGAACCTTTGTAAGTTTGATTTTAATTTCAATTATGCATTGCTAATTTCCCTTGTGTTTAACTAGTTATTGAAGTCATGATTTGTATGTAGTTGTGAGGTTTGATTGATTCTCAACAAACTTGAATAGAAATTATTCCCTGTGCTTAATTGAATTTAAACTAGGGTTTTATTAGATTAGCTACCTAATTGAATTTCTAGTACCGGTTGGACAAGTTGGTTAGAGGAGGGAATAAATTCACAAGTTACTTAGATGTCTGGTTGCTCTAAGTGTTTGTTTCTATTGATAACTTGAAGCGTTATGCTGTTGTTTAATTTAACCTAGAAGGTCTTCGAGGTTATTAGATAATTAGGGTTGTTAGACTGGTAGTTGTATCATCTAAATCTGAAGTTTGGGTTTTAATCCTTAGTAGGATCATTATCCACAATAGATTATTCAAGTGAGAAGAGAATCAAGAGAATCGATGATCAACAAATCAATATCATGATGGATTTAACTAGTTGAACACGTTTGTCTCTCATTTATTCAATTCATCTTTGCATTCATATTTGTTTTTATTTTTAGTATAAGTAGTCTAGATATTCATTCATAAAATCCCCCCTTTAGTTACTTGGCACTTAAGCAATAACACATTTACACGAGTCTCTGTGGGTTCGACTCTTACTTGCCGCTCTACTGAGTTGGTTAAGCTAAGATTTCTTTGATAGGTATAACGACCACCGAAAATACCTCATCACCTTGCCAATCTGGCTAGCATTTCAAATTTTGTTTATGTTTTGAAGCTGCATTTAAGCTTAATGAATTCTCTTCAATTTTTTCTTTCAATTTTTTTGCAGGTTAGGGAACCACTTCCTCTTATTATACATCACCTCCCTATAGCTTTGACTTTCTCATTTTTCAGAGAACTTTGTGGTAAGTACCAATTGTTATGTTGAAATATTCTTTGTTGTTACGACTTGTTATGTTGTTCGACCTGTTTGGCTGAGGAGTTGTTTTTTATTTGTAGCAAGAGAAGCAAAAGGCAATGATTAACGAGTTTGTGTCAAAGATGACAAAATGTTTGTTGGGACAAGTTCATTAGCAAGAGAAGCAAAACACCTTATTTTAGATTGTTTGCATGAGTTGATGGTTTGATTGCTAGCTAGCATGTGGATGAACTTGTTTTATATTTAGGTGTAGTCCTAATGGGTGAATTTTGGCTTTAGATCATGTATGTTTGAAAAATCACTTGAATTTTGTACATTTTATGTACATTTAAAAAATGGTTATTTTTACTATAAAGTTTGTTCAAAGGTAATTATTATTGTGTATTTAATATAACAATTAAATAGGTGGATTATAATGATTTTTACTATTCTGAATACGTAATAATATAACCACAAATTTTGACACTCAACCAATTCGAGGTTAATTTTCATGCTAAAGGGTCACGACATTAGACATTAAATGTAGGGAAATTCCTTATGGTGCCCCTAAGTTTTTGTCTTTCCCTTTTGGTGCCCAAGAAAAAAACTTATTCCTCTTGGTACCCCTGAGGTTTTGGCTTTTCCCGTTGACGCCCCTCTCCGGTTCAAATTAGCCAATTTCAAGCTTACCATTATGTTCATCACCCTTAAATTAGTAGGATTTGACTATTAAAACATCAAAATTCATAACTAAACTACATCAATTTGAATTTTTAAGGGATTTTACTTTTGATACCCTTGAGGTTTGGACTTTTTCTCTTGGTGTCCGAAAAAAAAAACTTATTCCTTTTGGTGCCCTTCTAGTTTTACAAAAGTTCCAACCGTAACCTAAAGTAATGAAAAACCCAAATTTCATCCAATAATTACAAGTTTCCGTTAAAACCTTATAAAAAAAAATACTACCCCTAATTTTTTAACCTTTATTACATTTAATTTACTCCCATTACAAAGTAGAACTTCACCCAATCTGGAGCTAATTGAGAATTGGTTAATAGACTGAAGTTTCACCTAGTCAATCAGACATTCCCTTCGACATCTCACATGTGTCTCTCTTCAATTTTAATTTGGAATTTTCCTCCGAAAATAGAGATGAAAAGCAAAGTGGAATAGTATCAAATTTTGCGATTTTGTTCATATGAGGTCACAATTGATATAGGTAGACAAGCGATTCTCTCATTCTGTCATTCATTCATGAAACTTCATCTCTGTTTTTTTTTTTTTTGCTTGGGTATTTGTTCCCTCTATGTTAATTCATCTTTTGATGGCTACTTTCCAAGGTTTACGGGTTTTGTAGAGTTTTTATCATGATCGCTCCTCCTATCGAGTCTCCTTTCAATATTAGGGCCGAATTTCATGCCAATTTGAGATCTTTGCCCTTCAAATCGGAGCCCGCAAGCTTCAACTACCAGCCTTGCGTCAAATTTCTAGAATTAGTTTCTACTCAAGTAACTGTATCTCCAAGGTATACTTTAAATTAACCCCATTCGTCGTCGTCCCCGATAGCCAAATGGTGTTCAAGCTACAGCAAACTATCACCGGCAAATCCCTGTTGTGTACAAAAAGGACAAAATTTCCCGATCGAAGTCCTAAACAAATACGCAGAATTCAGAAACCAGCCAAAATGGGTGGAGATTTTTTAATTTTTCTTTGTTGACGGAAAAGTGAAAATAATGGATGGAATTTGAATTTAGGTATATTTAGGTTACGGACAGAATTTTTTTTAAATTATAGGGATAACAAAAGGAATACTTTTTTTTTCTGGGCACTAAAAGGAAATGTCGAAAATTCAGGGACACCAAAAGGAAAATCCCAATTTTTAAACAATTTTGTAAACTACCCCTTAAAATAGAGGATTGTTTAAAAATTCAAATTGATATAGTTTAGTTATGAATTTAAGTGTTTTAAGAGTTGAATCCTACTAATTTAAGGATGATGAACATAATGGTGAGCTTGAAATTATCTAATTTGAACCGGAGAGGGGCGTCAACGGGAAAAGCCAAAACCTCAGGGGTACCAAGAGGAATAAGTTTTTTTCTTGGGCACCGAAAGGAAAAGACAAAATCTTAGGGGCACCAAAAGGAATTTCCCTTAAATGTATTCTACCAATTCATAGCCAAATTTTATGCTAGAGGTCACAACTTTATCTACTAAATATATTCGAGGCAAACCATGATAATAGATGGCCACGACATGTGGATGATGAACATCATTTATTTCTCCCAAATTTAGCCGGAAAAATTCTTCGACGCTAACTTTCTGGTAAAATAGACTCAAACTTAGCCACGAAGTGGCTCTGGCTATACCATATATTTAGTAGAACGAGATTTTCGTACCCAATCTTGTGGTTAAAGACGCACGACTCAAAATGTTGTGGCTATTTTTCCAGCTATGATTTAGCCGCGAGCGTTTTAACCACAAACTTTTCGTCTTAGGAAAGTGGTGGCTAGCTTTGTGGAAAACCTTTTTTCCTGGATAACTTTATAGCTTATCGCGAGCCAACGGTTCTGCTATAGACGCATTTTCCAGCAGTGTTCGGTGTTAATCAAATATGTAAGGGAAGACCGTTTAAATTTGAAAAATATGGATGAACAGGAAATATTTTACTACCTCAGTCAAGAAAGCCTAGAGATTCCAATGCCCACGTTTCTGTATGTACAACTTAGTTAAAAAGACTCGCTTGTTAAAAGAAAATGTTAAAACATGGAATAAATACACTTTTTGAAATATTTTTCGACAATTATAAGATGTTGAATCGGCCCTCGTGGACATTCAACGAAACCATGGGAGAACCAATAATAATGTGATCCAACGCCAGTGCCGTCTAATATAAAGACAAGAATAGCTTCCAAACCTTCATAAAGTATATTGGGCACAATGAGCAAACATTAAATACATTAAATATGTTAATTCAAATAATTCTTTTTTACATCGCTCCGCAACCGAAAGAAGAAACCATATCCGTATTAAATCAATTCGATCATCAAATGGGGTACTTTTGGTTGGTGACGATAATGTGAGAAATGAAATAAAAATTGAGTTTAAATGTCGATTTTTAAGACAACCTATCAACCAATGTAAATTAGAGAACTATTTACAACTGACAAATGACGAGATTATAATAGAAGGAAATTCATACCCTATTAAGGACGTGTCGAATCTAGAAATTAAGAATGCGGTATTCAGTTTAGGAAAGAATAAATCTCTCGAACTAGATGGGATGATTGCTGAGTTATCAAAAATATTGGAATATTATTGGGACATCAGTTATCAAAGCGGTCAAGGCCTTCTTTGTTTCAGCTTTCCTTCTATAGGAGATAAATCGTACGTTTATTACTCTGTTTCTAAAATGTGAAGACATGTCTGCTATAAATCACTACTAACCTATAAATCTATGTTCTACTGTTTATAAGATAACTGCGAAAATTTTAGCAGAAACACTAAAGAAGATCCTACCGAAAATGATCCATTTGTTACAAGGAGATTATGTTTCAGATCGTGCTATACAAGACAATGTTCTTATAACACATGAGCTTTTCACAGTTGTAGACAGAGAAAAGGCACGGCCTGGTGGTCAGCTACTAAGTTAGATATAGAAAAGGCTTATGATAGAGTTGATTGGGAGTTCTTGTAAAAAGTTCTTCAGAAATTTGGCTTTCATAAAACATTTACATTTGGATAACGCAGTGTGTTCAAAGAATTTCTTTCTCCATTAAGGTGAATAATGAACCTACCGTCGTTCAACCCTAAAAGAGGTCTCAGACAAGGCGATCCATTATCCCTACTGTTATTCATTATTGGTGTTGTAATACTTGCCCGAAGACTATAGAAGGAATGTGTAAGCCAAGCCAATTACATAGGTTTTCTGGTGGTAAGAGGAGGAACCCAAATTTCGTTTCTGACCTTTGCAAAGGACATAATTATTTTTTGCCCGAGCACCAATCTGGCATTCCAAAAAATCAAAATAATCCTAGACGACTATTATGAAAGCTCGGTCCAAATAGTAAATTTTCTACAATCGGCGTTTTAGCTAACCAATGGAATAAATGCGATGATGAGACGGAACCTTCAACAGGAGCATGATATACCCTACTTAAGCTCTTTAGAAAAAAATATCTTGAATGTCCTATTATATATTAGAGTGACTAAAGGAACATTTCAATCCAATATTCAGTCAAAATATCAACAACTATCTAAATGGAAGGCTAAGAATCATTGTTATTAAAATCGAGATCCGGATCTTAAAATCGTGAGATCCTACGATCCCATATGAGATTTTGATCCGGATCGTACATTAAAATCGAAATTTGTTAAAATCGTTATAGAATCGTGTAGAATCGTTTTAAAATCGTATAGAATCGTGTAGAATCGTATAGAATCGTACAGGATCTCATGAGATCCCATATAAAATCGTAAGATCCTACCCAGTTTTTTACTTTGAGCTTATAAAATTTATTTTAGCACCAATTAACTTAATTATTAGTGAAATTACATCCCTTAAATGCTCATATTGTCTCTTTTAACCTCATTTACCTCCCAATTTTCATCTTTCCGACTCCTAATTGTTGAATTTACAATATTTTTTCCCTAATAAAGACCCATAATCTTTCCTCGATTCTTATTATGTGAGCATATATATTTTTAAATGTGCTTCTTGTGCATATATAAGTTTGCAATGTCAATTTTTCGGCATTATGATCATTAAATTTTAATAAAGTTATATATTTTTTGGTTTTAGTGCCTATATTTTTTGTATCATATCTATATTATATTAGTTTTAGTGATATTATAGGATCTTACGATCTTACGATCCGATTTTACGATCCGATCCACAAGACCTTCTGTGATCCGATCCTAGAATCTCGATTTTAATAACCATTGCTAAGAATCTTTCACAAACTGGGAGAACCACACTTATTCGATCGACGCTTGCAACAAACCATATATGATGCAGAATTTTATGCTACCAAATGGAACTTTAGACAAATTAGACTACATAAATCGAGAATTATTCTAGAATAAGCCGAATGGGCATTCTTCTCTAATAGGGATGAGATAAAATCTGCATGCCAAAGAAAAAAGGGGTTTTGGCCTTCGAAAAGAAAAGCAAATGAATAAGGCTTTGCAAATGCATTTGATATGGAAAAGCAAATGAATAGGACCTCGTACCCCACAATTTTAGAGGAATGAATTCGTCTCAAATCAAAAGAAGCTGACTTCGTTCATCCCTTTAATTAGGAATCTTACACCTCGATCTCTCTTTCCGCTACTAAGGAAGATTGAAGCCTCTTCTTCCCGAAAACATCTCCAAACCCTGAGACCAGCTAGCCGAGCCAAACGAAGGAATGATCGCTGCGATCAGAAGCTGCTTAACATCATTGAGAACAGGAGTGATGAAACCCGAAATAACAGCTCGCTAGAAGACAAGAAACGAGATTATTATATTCGATTGTGCAAACACTTTCTTCTTTAATTTATATTTTCCTTACAGCGAGGTTACAAGCCAACGAGGCTAATAAGCAACTGAGAATTACACCCTAGACCTCCTATGAGTATTCGAGATCTCGATCGAACAATGTTCGAGATCTCGATCGAACAATGTTCGAGATCTCCTATTTGCTAAACGATTCTACCACCTAAGTATCACTTGATTGATCTTGAGATGAGGTGGACCTGAGAGCGTGGTGTAGAGAGTCTTGTGAGATTGTGTAGCGAGGTCTTTGATGTGAGCGAGATCTCTGTGTGACTTGAAGTCTTTTTGTGGACTTCACTTGTCTATAGCGAGGTCTTTTGACGATGTTTCAATCACGTCGATCTTCAACGAGCAAGATAGTTCTTGAGTTCAAGATGTTTTTCGACCCCTTTTCCATACGAGGTGCTCCTCTATTTATAGAGGATTGGGGAGTCAAGTTTTGATCATGGTCCGATGTGGGACGCCCGAGATCAGGGCCTCTGATTGGTCTAGAGGCAAGGCAGCCGATGATTGGCTTGAGGAAGCGGTGCTAGCTGAGTATCTGGCGGGCGGGTGTGTCAGTAAAGTCGGTTACAAGGATTAGACCTCGTTCCGAGATTTCGGAGGACCTCGTGGGGGTAGGAATTTTGCTTAAATAAATGAGGGGTATGGGTGCGGGCCCCCGAATCATCCTTGGGAATCCCGTCGAGTTTGTTTGTTTTTTGGCACCCCGGGACCACCTTTTATTTTACCATTTTGGACATCATCACAACCCCATGGCCTGGGGACCTCGCCCCGAGGGCCGCAGGGCATAAGTTCCTTGGGGTCGCGGGGTACGAGGTCCTAGAGATTTTGGGAGGCTCTCGAGGTTTGGGAGGGCACTTCGCGAGGTGTGAGGTTCTCGAGGTATACAAGGAGGAGTTGGTGGCGAGCGTGTGGAAGATGTTCCGCCAGGCCGTCCGCATGGGGGTTAAGCAGGCGGTCGTGAAGTATGGGCACATCGACCCCCGCATCTCCTTTTTCAACCCTAACTATGAGGAAACCATGGGTGAGGAAACTGGGGAGGAGCCCGAGGGGGAGTGTGAGTTCTTCCTCAACGAGGAAGGGACTGTGGGTACCGAGGTGCCCGTTGTGGAAGACCTCCGTCAGGGAAACCTAGACCCCGTCGTCACGGGTCCTCAACCCGCGACTGACGCGTCGAGCTCCCAGCCTTCTGCCGTCTCTAAGGCTGAAGCTCCCACGGAACCCACCGTTGATGCCCCGAAAGACACCACCGACGAGGTCCCGAAGAACTAAAAGACTTCCCTCTCTTTGTGATGATTTTTTTATTTCTGTTATGTTGGCGGCCCCGCGGGGTCTGTAATTAAACACTTAGGCCTTTGTGCCTTTTTTTATGCAATTTCTATCTTTTGTCTTATGGTTGTTTTGTTGTTTCTTGTTTTGATTTACATGCATAATATGCATAATATGCAACCCCAAGCGGGAAACGAGGGATGGACTTTTCTTTTAAACGAGGTTCTCCAACCCCAAGCGGGAAGCGAGGGGTGGACTTTTCCTTCAAACGAGATTCTCCAACCCCAAGTGGGAAGCGAGGGGTGGACTTTTCTTCCAAACGAGATTCTCCAACCCCAAGCGGGAAGCGAGGGGTGGACTTTTCTTTCAAACGAGGTTCTCCAACCCCAAGCGGGAAGCGAGGGGTGGTATTTTCCTTCAAACGAGATTCTCCAACCCTAAGCGGGAAGCGAGGGGTGGACTTTTCTTCCAAACCAGATTCTCCAACCCCAAGCGGGAAGCGAGGGGTGGACTTTTCTTTCAAACGAGATTCTCCAACCCTAAGCGGGAAGCGAGGGGTGGACTTTTCTTCCAAACGAGATTCTCCAACCCCAAGCGGGAAGCGAGGGGTGGACTTTTCTTCCAAACGAGGTTCTCCAACCCCAAGCGGGAAGCGAGGGGTGGACTTTTCTTTTAAACAAGATTCTCCAACCCCAAGCAGGAAGCGAAGGGTGGACTTTTCTTTCAAACGAGGTTCTCCAACCCCAAGAGGGAAGTGAGGGGTGGACTTTTTCATTAAACGAGGTTCTCCAACCCCAAGCGGGAAGCGAGGGGTGGACTTTTCTTAAACGAGATTTTCATTTTTGAGAGAGTTTTGAAAATCCTGCAATCCTTTATCCACAAAAACGTGTAAGGAACAACGAAGTTTAGAGAGTTTACACATAATATTTCTTGAGCCACACGACGTTCCATGTTTTGCTTAGGGTACGTCCCTCGTTGTCTTTGAGCTTAAAAGCTCCGGGCGCGACCTCCTCGCCGAGGAGACATGGCCCCTCCCAGTTAGGATCCAATTTGCCATCTTCGGTTTGCCTCAAAACCAGGTTCCCTGTGGCCAAACGACAAGGTCTGACCTTCTTGTCGTGATATGCAGCCACGCGTCGTTTGTATTCTCTGGAGCGTAGGTCAGCTACCTCGTGCAACTCGTCTCTGAACTGCAACTCGACTTTGAGGTTGACCTCATTCTCTTTTTCATTGAAGTCGAAAACCCTCGCCGATGGGATCAGAGTTTCCACGTGGACTAGCTCCTCCGCCCCGTACGTTAGAGCGAAGGGTGTCTCGCCCGTTGCGCGGCGCACGGTGGTGTGATAGATCCAAAGGACGAGCGGGAGCAGCTCTGCCCAACGACCTTGGGCCAGGCCCAGGCGCTTCTTCAGATTGGTCACGATGCGGGCGTTGACGTTCTCTACCTGACCATTGGACTAGGGGTGGGCCACGGAGGAAAACTTGAGGGTGATGTCCAGTTCGGAGCAGAAGGTCCGAGTCTCTTCGCAGTCAAATTGGGAGCCATGATCAGTCATGATGGCCATGGGAACGACGAAGCAACAAACGAGGTTCTTCCAGAGGAAGTCGCAGACCTTTGCCCCAGTGATTTTTGCCATGGCTTGTGCCTCGATCTACTTCGTGAAGTAATCGACGATGACCAGGATGTGTTGCACCTGGCCAGCGGCCTTGGGAAAGGGACTGATGATGTCCATTCCCCACATCGCGAACAGACAGGGCGCGTGGATAGAATGAAGACGGGAGGTCGGGACGTGTTGGAGGTTCCCGTGCTTTTGACATCCGTCGCATCTCTGGACATAGGCCTTCTCATCGTGTCGGAGAGTGGGCCAAAAGTATCCCAGATGAATGATTTTATGAGCCAAGGCTCGCCACCCTGGGTGGCCGCCACAGGTTCCCTCATGTGTCTCGTAGAGGATGTGCTTCGTGACCTCGGGTGGGACGCACAGCAGGTTGGGCTCTGCGTAGCCTCGGCGGTAGAGCCGGCCACCGATGATGTAGTAGCGAGCCGCTTGTATTTTCAGTTTCTTGGCAAGCGCAAGGTCTTCTGGGAGGACACCGTTCTCCACATATCGTGTTACCGGGAACCTCCAATCCTCGGTAGTGACGGAGAGGATCTCGCTGGTTACACTTCGCGAGAGTTTTCTTTCCACCATTACGCGGTTCCCCACTTCCAAGGGAAGGGCGGAGCCCAACCGCGCGAGAGCATCCGCCTTTGTGTTCGAGGTTCGCGGGATGGACTCTACCGCGAAGGTTTCTAGGCACGAGACCAGGGCCTTAACTTTTTCTCGGTATGCGGGCAGGGATCCCGTTCTGGTGTCGAATTGTCCGTTGAGTTATCGCGCAACCAGCTCGAAGTCGGTGTACACCCTGATCTTGCGGGCTCCACTGTGGAGCGCTATCTCGATCCCGGCGATCATGGCCTCATACTCGGCCTCGTTGTTGGTGGCCTTGAAGGCGAAGTTAAGGGCATACTCCGTCTCGATAGAGGGTCCAGCGAGGAATATGCCGATCCCGCCACCGGCATCGCACCGTGAGCCGTCAACGAATACCTTCCCTCCTCCGAGCTTGCGTCGGTTTCGGGGAAGGTAACCTCCACCATGAAGTCTGCGAGGGCTTGCCCCTTCATTACGGTTCTTGGGAGGTAGCTGATATCGAACTCAGAGAGCTCGACTGCCCACTTCGTCATACGTCCGAAGAGGGCGGGTTGGTGGAGGATTTGTCGGAGCGGGAGGTCAGAGAGGACCTGGATGGGGTGTGCATGGAAGTAAGGACGTAAACGCCTTGCGGCGGTCACGACTGCTAGCGCCATCTTCTCGGTCGGTCATTGAGGCGTTGGAATGTGGCCCTAGCGTTTTTAAGGCCAAAGGGCATGACCTTGTAGCAGTATGTCCCCCGCTGTGTGATGAAGGACGTCTCCTCCTCGTCACGCGGATTCATCGAGATCTGATTGTATCCCGAGTATGCGTCGAGGAAGCTTAAGACCTCGTGACCCGCAGTTGAGTCAACAAGCTCGTCAATCAAGGGTAGGGGGTAGCTGTCCTTGGGACACGCCTTGTTGAGGTCCTTGAAGTACACGCACATCCGCCACTTGCCGCTGGCTTTCCTGACCAATACGACGTTGGACAGCCACCTCGGATACTGGACCTCGCGGATGAATTCCGCGGCCAGCAGCTTCGCCACCTCGTCATTTGCGGTGCTTGCCCTTTCTTCATTCATCTTTCTTCGTCGTTGCACCACAGGGCGAGTGGCGACATAGACGTTGAGGGAGTGTTGGGCCACGGTTTGAGGGACACCGCGGAGGTCCTTCGTGGTCCAGGCAAACACATCGCAGGACCCAGCGAGCAAGGTTTCCAACGACATGGCCGACGTCCCGGTGAGGTATTCCCCTAGGTAGATCTTCTCGGACTTGCTCTCGAAGGAGGATATCGCCCTTCTCTCTTCCTCGGGGGTGGGGATTGTGAAGTCCCAGACTTTGAGGTCGGCCTCGTCGGAGGACTCCACCATAAACACTGGGCATTTTTGTTTTGCCGAGGTCATGTAGCAGACGCGGCCCTCTTCTTGGTTGCCCTTCACCTCCCCGACACCGTCGTCGACGGGGAACTTTATTTTGAGGTGGTAAATGGAAACCACCGCCTGAAACATCATCAGGGAGACCCTCCCGATGATTGCGTTGTAGGCCAAGGGCAGGTGTACCACCATAAATTCCACCATCTCGGTTCTTGTTGTGGAGTCGGTGCCGAGCGTCATCCAAAGGTCTATGAGACCGGCGACGTCGACTTAGTTTCCCGAGAAGGAGGTGAGTTTCCCAGCGTAGGGCTTCAGGGACATTGCGGAGATTCCTAATTGCTCAAAGGCGCCAAAGTACATGATGTCCACGGAGGAACCCGTGTCCACCAGCACTCGCTTCACTATTTTTGAGCCTAGTTGAGCGTGCACTACCAGGAGGTCGGAGTGCGGCATGTGGAGTCCCTCGGCGTCCTCAGAGGTGAAAGCCAAACCTACGTGGGACCGCGAAGTCTGTGCCACGCTGTACACCGAGGGCTCGTGGTGGCTTGCCCTCGCATATCTCTTCCTTTCCGCCTGGCTTGACCTCGCCAGCGAGGGTCCACCCGAGATGGTATGGATGTATCCATCGGGTGCCGTGATTTGTCTGGGGCGCGTCTACCCTGCGGGGGCGTGTTGCTCAATGTTGTTGTCCCGAGGGTGGACCGGACCTTGTTGTACGGTGTTGGCTCCCGACGCGGGGTTGGCACGCCCCCGTTCGTTTGGGTTGTACGCGGGGCCGCCCTTGCCTTTGTAACCTCGTGGTTTCCTGCCAAAGCAGCTCCAACCCCCACCGCCGCTTCCGCGGTTGTTATTCTTGTTGTCGTTGTTGTTCCTGTTGTTGTTGCCTTTGTAGTCGGCGCGTCAGTCGTGGGCCTGCGCCATGTACGCATCCCTCGCAATCGGCGCGGCCATCTTTGCCTTCCCCTTAGCCTCGGTCACGATTTCCTTGTCGGTCCTCGGTCGCGAGCTCTGGTTGGCTGCATCCTCGGCATAAACTTGGGTCGTGATCCGGGAGCACAAGCCTGTCGTACGTCGTTGGGCATTTATAGAAAATGTAGGTCTTGAAGGGACCGGGAAACAGGTTTCCCATGAGGATATCTCGCACCGATGCTTCATCGATGTATGCTATTTCCGCGACCGCGGTGGTGAACCTTGTAAAGAAGGTGCCCAATTGCTCGCTCTCCTCCTGCTCAATACCGCGGAGATCCCGCATGTTCTTCTTGCCCTTCCTGGAGCCGTTAAAGTGCCCGATAAAGGACTCACACAACTGAGAGAACGAGGCCACCGACTCTATTTTAAGGCTTATGAACCACGTCATTGCAGCCTTGTCCAAGGTGGTCGGGAAGATGCGGCAGAATATGGCGTCATTGTAGGAGTTGACGTTCATCTGGACGGCGAAGTGCTTTACGTGGTCTTCGGGGTCAGCCGTGCCGTTGTAGAGCCCCATTCGTGGCCAATGGAAACCTTTGGGCATGGGTGCCTCTTGGATCTCGGTCACGAAGGGGTTACGGTACCCGGCCTCGACGGATTGGCGACGCGATTTTGACTTTACCAAGGGGTGCGCTGCACTCCCTGCTGTTTCGGACAACTCCGTTTCCCGCATCCTCGAACGTCGAGAGCGGGATCGCGAGATCTGCATCGGGTCCCGGGAGGGTCTTTTTGTGGTCGAGCCGTTGGTTGATGTTTCCTTCCCCGGCATATACCCGGGGACGTACGCGGGTACGTACTCGGAGTGGGGTTGTCCCTGAGCGGGGATAGGGACATATGGGGGAGCGTGACCTTGTTGGTATTGTCCGTAACCCGGGTAAGGATACGGGTTCGGGGGTGCGCCACCCTGTTCATACCCTTGGAATGGGTAGGTTTTTGTGGAGCATTGTACGTCCAACCCGAAGGAACCACGAAAGGGCACCCCGAGGGTCCCGCGGCCATCCACTGCGGGGTCTCGGGCATGTTGTCGGGATGTTGGGGAAAGAAGTTGTTTAGGCAAGCCATTTTGAGGGGTTCAAAAGCCAAGGTTTGCACTAATCGGGAGACTACTTAGGATGAAGAAGTTCCCACAGACGGCGCCAGTGATGAAACCCGAAATAACAGCTCGCTAGAAGACAAGAAACGAGATTATTATATTCGATTGTGCAAACACTTGCTTCTTTATTTATATTTTCCTTACAGCGAGGTTACAAGCCAACGAGGCTAATAAGCAACTGAGAGTTAGGATGCAAAGGCAATGATTTTTTTAGATTTCGCAAACATGAGATGTGTTCCACACTTTAAGAAGTACAACGAATTTTTGAGATATCCCTTAATGTCATTTTTGTACCTAGAGAAGGACGACCTCGAGAGAGCAGACGACCAGTAGAGTAGGTGCTCTATATCATTCCTGCTGCGTAGGTATAAGGTAATTCACAGCGCTAGTAGATCAGAAGTACGGAAGTTAGCCCTCACCCATCTATAATAGGGGTAGTGTTGCCTATAGAACGGAAATGTTCATCCTCTCTTAAAGTCCTTTATGGATTTTGAGGCGGGAATAGAGCTATGGAAAGCCATATGGATCTCCATTATCTCCACTGTTATTCATTATTGGTGTTTAAAGACTTGCTCGAAGAGTACAAAAGGAATGTGTAAGCCAGACCAAATACATAGATTTTCTAGTGGTAAGTGGAGGAACCCAAATTTTGTTGTTGTCCTTTGCAGACGACATAATTATTTTTTGCCCGACCACCCATCTGGCATTTCGGAAAATCAAAATAATCCAGGATGAATATTGTGAATGCTCGGGCCAAAAAGTAAATTTTCAAAATCGGCGTTTCAGCTAACCAATGGAATAAATGCGATGACGAGATGAAACCTTCATCAGAAACTTGATATACCCTACTCAAGCTCTTTAGAAAAATATCTTGAATGCCCTATTATAAATACTAGAGTGACTAAAGGAACATTTCAGTCCATTATTTAGTCAATAGATCAACATCTATCTAAATGGAAGGCAAACAATCTTTCACAAGCTGGGAGAACCACATTTATTCGAGTATGTTAACGAACAGAACATTAGACAAATTAGACTCCATAAATCGAGAATTATTCTAGAATAAGCCGAATGGACATTCTTCTCTAATAGGTTGGGATAGAATCTGCACGCGCGCCAAAGAAAAAAAAGGGTTTGGCGTTCGAAAAGCAAAGTAAATGAATAAGGCTTTGCAAATGTGTTTGCTATGGAAAATTCTTGCAGAACCAAATAATGTTTGGGTCCGAATTATCTCAGAAAAATATTAAAAGCGTAAGAATCTTATGGAATATTCTGTAGCAAGTAAAGTATGATGGCAATTGGGGAAAACTAATGAGTTTAAAACAGGAGTTTATGAAAGAAAAGACCCCTTGGTTATAAATCAACCTTTTATAAACATATGCCTAATAAATTATAATGTTGACCGAAACGCCACTGTTTCACAGTTTATTGACTCTGATGCAAATAGAAGGAGCACGAACTACAGAGGTATTTGCCCAATGTTTGGGTGTCACGAATAAAGTATATAATAATTCCGAAGAACCCAATTAGAGATAGACTATATTGGTTCTCGAGCATAAATGGATGATTTTCAATTTATTCAACTACTTCATTTGTTTCACATGACGAAAATAAGCAGGATTGTGCTTAGTTGATTTCACCTATTTCAGTCTACACCAAAGCCTTCATCAAAGCCTCTGCTTGAACCTCGAGTTGATTGAATAAGCTTGCTTATATAACAAGGCTTTCAATCATTATTAGGACAACTATATAACATATCCAACTCATTGGGTGATTTATCTAGAATATGGACAGCTTCAATGACTTTATTAGTAGAAACCCCAGAAATCATGGCAATCTCAAACAATAGTTATTTTTCTATACGATAAGCTTGTTCTCACAATTTACTCTAACCATAGAGGATGCAATGCTTTCGATTCCACTAGTAGACTTACCTTATTTCTTCAAAGGTGGAGGACTTGATAATTTAGCCAAGTCATACAAACCATCTTCTCATTGTCAAGATTCATAGATTCAACCAAGGTTGAAGATGGCACAACAATAGACAAGGGAGAGACGATAGCTAAAATTTGGTTTACCTCATACCTCTATTTTTATGTGGGTTTGGGAGTTAGTCTAATAGGCTAGTATGACCCACATATCAGGGAATCATTTTCATTCCTAACCATACTTTTACCAAATATCAATATAGATTTGACCCTTTTCCAAACCCATTCTTTATAAAGTTGTGCACAATGTTATCAGAATCCTGATCTAATTCTACTATTCTAGCGAACCTACGATCCATAACACGCGAAACGATCCACGATCCCAAGTAGGATCTTATTGGAGTAGGATTTTAAATGATTTAGAATACAATTTCGATCTGATCCCAATTTTACATACGATTTTAACGATCCTATAAATGATTCTAACGATCCTATAAAATGACAAATTTTAACTATATATTATTAGTAATTTTACGATTAACGTATCATTTTCATTAAAATAGTTGACTAGTCCATCCTACAACATTTTCAATAATCAAATGAATAAGGTTTATCATTTTCTTACTTCATATATAACAAAATATATAATCTATTAGGTTATTCTTCATACTTTTAGTTATAAAGTAGAATCTTACAATTCAGCGATCCGATCATACGATCCGATCCAAAAGACCCCAACGATCCAACCTAGAACCCCGATCCTGATAACCTTGGTTTTGCAGTGTTTTTATGAGTCACTGACAATAGACTTCCCAATTTCATCAAGGATTTCTATTTATAATGTCCTTACAACAAAACTATATAAGATCACGGATTCTAATTTATAAAGTTAAGATTCTTATAACGAGCTTATACAGATTAAAAAAGAAATAGATGCAACGAATATATATCAATATCATTGCTAAATAATTCAACTGTATAAAAAATGTTACTACTCATAAACTTCTTGCAGGAACATTCACAGTTCTGGTTCACCCAAAAGCTCATTCTCTACAGCAAAATGGTCTCATTGCTACAAACACGAGTCTGGAGCAGATAACTTTATCCATCACCATCATGTATCACAAGTTCAATGCAGCAGCCTTGATTAGGATTAACAGGTGGTCCTCAACCACCGTCAGTCATGAACTCTGTAGAGCTCAGAGATCCATGTGGGCTGGTTAACTATTTAATTATTGTAAGATTGCAGGTTCAGCTTCATGATAAATGATGTGTTCAGTTGAAGAAATAGGGAGAGTGGAGAACTTCTTTCAGCTCAAACTCAAACAACTTTTCAAAGACTTTTCAAAGGACTCCAACAACTTTTCATGTCCATTCCAACAAACACAAACAAATGAAAAAAACACGCCGGTTAGAATGAGGTCATGTCTTATGTACAGCTTTACCATTTCACTGAGCTTCTAAAGCTCTGCCTGCAACAATCATATAAACTAGTACATTTCACCAAGGAAATGGAATAAGGTGAATCGCACGTGATAAGTCATGTCATCATTATGGCAGTTGCCTGTTCCAGTATCGGCTGCTCATAAAGTTGAACAAACTTTTCTCTTAGAATCTGGTTCATTGTGTTGACATCGCATGCATGGGTCCAATACGAATCATGTACTCCTGTGGGGCATATATGCAATGCAATGTGTTATGTATGGGGGAGTATTATATTATGGCAGTCAGCACAAATTTTCCATTGAAGAGCTTGCCAATGCACCTGCAAAGTTTAATCCTGCCTTTCGACAGGCAACTGCAGTCATCATCATATGTGAACCATCAAGTGAATGCACAAAATTGGGTGGGAAAGCTGTCCTCTGCCTCTTGATCATGACCTACAGAAGCCATATACTCTCACAAAGCCATCTTCATAAGAAACTCAAAAATGAATCTTAATTTTCACATACAAATAAATTTGTTAAGCAATTACCTTATCTGTTTCCCTCTGTAGTGTTAACACTTGAAGGGATGTTTTCACCTGTATAAAACCAATTTTAGAAGCCAAACTTGCTAAGAAGGGTCCAGAAAAGAATAATTATGACTAAGACATGTACTCTCAAATAAAATGATTATATCACTCACAAGATGCCTGCCTATCTTGCGGTAACAGGAAGACCCAGAGGAGTCGTCCAACGCACAGGTTGATTTTCAGATGCAATGATCTATATGTACAGAAATTTACACAGATTATGAAATGCTTTGGATAAAGCTCAAGAAAGGTTCTCATGAAAACTAACAAATATAGAGTAATGTAAGAAAAAAATTCTGTGGTTCGCAAATAAAACCTAAGTGGCAACTCATATATCCAGAGTTCTTCTAGACAGATTAAAAAACCTAGAGAGGTTACCTAAACCAGTGAGAATTTGAAACCAGAAACCAGAGACCCATTTTTTGGGTTTCACAGAGCTAGATTCAACAGTTCTAGAGATAAAAACAACTACCAACAATAGTACGTGCAAACTTTGTGACTATATCAGGGCATTTCATCAGCTATGACATGAGCAAACCCAAAATAAACATATCAGGAACCCAAACTCAGATATCGTTCAAAAAACGAGTCAATGATGAATGGATTCACTCAAATTATATACCATGTACACAAGACTAGGGCCACTGCATTCAGCAAGTTGATGCACAATGCAGCACCATTAAGAAAATGTCTCGGACAAGTACAAGTAATATGCTTGAAAAAAGAGATATTATGCATTTTACATGCTGATTCAAAATTTCAGTCTTTAGCTTCTGTGAGAATATGACGACACATAGCTATGTATACTCACAAAAATTAGAAACTACTCAAATCTAAATAAACTAAATGAGATCTTCAAATGACCGGGAAGAATTTGGCACAAACCTTTGCACAGTCACCAAGCCAACTCAAGATACTGCGTGCAGCTTGAAAAATTTCGCCCAGGGCAGTCAGAGTAACCTATAAAAGCCACCTTATTATACCTTCTCTTATCATTGATAAAACTTTGAGAAACAAACCTAAAAAAGAGAGAAAGTACAAGGAAAATAATAGAGCAACTATATTTATTTTGACAAGGAAGGCGGAACTCTTACCTTGGCAGTATAACAAGATGCTCGATAGAGCTCAACTTCTTCAATGAATACATTACGTTCCTTTAATCTCCTCTTGATCTGATCTCGAGCACCAATGTATGTCACACCATATACTGATGTCATCACTGTCTGCTTTACCAATTTCCTATCAACCTGGTTATGTGGTTATGTGCAGCAAAAAAGTGTCAAGCCAATCATATGCAACCAGGGAAATCATGACCAATAATACACAAGATGCTGCCTAGCATCTAGAGATGTATGGAGCATCAAAAGAACTACATTAAGTTCATAGAATTCAAAGATCAAACGTCCCACCAGAATTACAATAGAAGTTGTAATGACCTGATTGATAAGCTGTCTTGCATGATGTGCATCTTGGGATAATGCAGGATCATTTTCTGCATTCCGGCACATGATTTCAAGAACCCTGCAGATTAAACAAGTGTTACGACGTTGCACTTAGAAGACTGGCAATCAGTGATGCAAAAATTGTAAACCACCACAACTGCAAAAGATATTTCCGTAATCTATACATCACAAGTGTCATGGATGTTGCCCTCAAAAAAAAGTGGCATGGATATTCAACTCTTTACAGCTCCAGCATCTCAAGGTGCAATGAACCACTTGACTTGCTAACAGCCATTAGAAGCTTCACCTCGAGCAAGGTATGGAATTTGTTGAAAGCAATTGCTTTCCCCAAGGAACAATAAAAAAACCTTTAAAATATAAATTACAAACAGAGTCCTTAGATTTTATTCATTGCGCTGAAATAATATGACCCAATAAGCTTGGTTCAGCAATAATAGTTCCAACCCTCCAATATCTAGATCTTCTATCAATACAAAGAAATATTTAAATGCAATAATCTCCCGAACCATTTGATTTAAAAAAAAAGCTAATTTTTACCTTCCAACACAACCTTTGAACACACTTTAGTCTTTATTGGAATTTGGAAATAAGACAGTAAGACATTGCCTAGGAGCCAACTATGCTAACATGAGCTAATTTGCTTTTCCATGTGCACCCAAAATCATCCTCAGCGATAAGTATTTTTTAGATTTAGACAGATATAAATCATACCCTGATAATCAAATTCATTCAAAGCATGAAAAAATGTAACACGTGAAAGCAACATTACAGAGTACAGTTGATGGATAAAATCAAACTAACAAAGAAAGGATCAAACGCCTAAGTATAGCAAAGCAGAAACAGATTTACCTAGCAGCTATGCCTGAGTAGACATCTGCAGGTTTCTCTCCAGCAACTAGATTTACAGCAGCTGCTCCTAACTAGGGGAACAAAAACCACCTCAATAAGTATTAGTAATAGGAACATCTCAATAATCAATGAAAGGTGCAACCTTGGGCATGTAACAAGACAAATTACTCTGACTAGCAGGCATTGATTGTGGCTACATGACTGAACAAATGATCTTTTTTATAGAATGAGATTGTTCATCAAGAAAATCTTCATAGCATAACTTACATTATCTTATTTTGATATGAATAACAATAATTAACCAAGAGAGGATGGCAGTCTGATGCTTTCCAGTGAATATATTGGTCAGTGGTATTTGAATTGCTACATATTTAAGGTTCCAAGAAGTCAAAAACAGTGGACCGATGTATGTAGAATCTTATTAGGAGTAGAAACATATATAAAATTGGTAAAATTTTTGTGTGCATTTATCTTATATACGATTCTAACGATCCAAAAAACAACTATTACAATTCTACAAGGTTACTATTACATATCATTATTTGAGAATTACAATGAAACCATTGGAACTTCAAATTTGTTCAGTTTGATGTTGATCATACTTTAGGATGCATAATATATTTTATATTTATAAGCCATAACCAAAATTATGAAAGATAATCTTATATTTTGAGATCACCAGTATTTCCTACTTTTTAAGTTCTCAACTCTAAATCTCTCTAAGTAATTTGTATGATTGCTAACTTTTATTACTTTGGTGATACCGCCTCAGGGGTTTTATGCGACAGAAAGATCCCACTTAAGACAGCAACTATGGTGTAGAAGTGAAGGGAAGAATAAAGAGAATGTAGGAAGTTTGAGGTTCCAAGAAGTTTAATCAGGAAATTAAAGAAGTCCGTGATTACAGATGGATGTAGAAATGTCAACATCTCAGACATGAACCTTTTTAAAAATCCAACAATGATACGTGTAAAGCAAATTATAGACCAAAACACAGGATGAGTAGCAATTGAAACCATTTTTACACACTAGCAAATTTAGTACCTCATCTCTACCCAGTGCAGCATAGTGTTGTAATCCATTACAAGATCCATCCTAAAATAAGCAAGACAATCAGTACACAATCATAGGTAGCTGAACAAACCAGAGATTAGCAATTAGATTTCAGGTGTATAAACCAGAAAGAAAAAACAAGTACAAGAAAGGTATGTGAAATATCTGGCTATCCCTCAGACAATATGTCACGTGACATCTTGATAGAGCATAAATAGCTAGAACTAGCCTCAAGAGACAAAGAAATCTCAGGCTTCTCAGTTAATCAATTAATATAGCACACACTGCAAAGATAATGACATGTTTTTGATGAAGCAAGCATTGCTAGAACAAGCTCAAGAGTAGACTAATTCCGCCACATCCAAGTGTAGATATATATTTCAATAAATATTTCTCACAGAATTACATCATGACAAAAAGGGTAAACAAGATAGCACGTAACAGAATAAATTGTATTAATATCAAGCAGAAAGAAATATTCATATTTCCCCGTACCAACCAACACCAGAATTTAACCTAACTCCCTAGATGTCTTTGCTTATGTTATCTCCAGTCAGTGCAGAACGTATTCCCACGTTTTCCCCTGTAGGGGTATCTGCAGAACTCTTTGCAATTACATATGATCAATATTGATAAATTTGCAATTTCCACTGAAATACCATACGGCATGTACTAAAATTATGGGCTTACACCCTCGAAGTTCTCTTTCAAATTATCTGTGTTGAAAAAGAAAAAAGAATTAAATATTAACCTGATGAACTGGAATATGTGAAACAAAATTTTCTGGACAGGGGCTTCTTAAAGCTCCAGCAAGATCCATACACACTGCCAAGCACTGAAATGGATCTTCTGCATTTAACCACCACCGCCTCCCTTGAAGTGGCTCATCAACAGAATCAAATATATCATTCAAATGGTTCATAGTGAATGATTCCCGACCCTCATACGATAGTTTGTCAATACCATTAGCATACAAGTTTGCCAAGTGAATTTTTAACCAGCGCAAGCCTGATTTACCAAGAGGTCGGCCCTCAGCAAACTCTAAAATACCCCGACAGAGATCTGAACCAAGATGGTTGAGATATGGATGCATTGGGTATGCACGTCCACGAAAGTCAAGGTTGTGTGGATAATAAAAGCCATCTTCATCCCGCAACTTTCTCGCTACCTAATTATATAACATTTAGCTGATTATATATAAGAATATATGAGAATCAAAACACATTTAGAAAGAAAGGAATACGAACCGCGAGTTTAAGTTCTATATCACACCACTGTGAGTGTCTCTCACTGTTCTCTTTCTTAACAGATCCGACCTTCCATTTCCAGCTAGTGATCTCAGTCTCATCTTCTGTATCTGGCTTTTCAGGCAATGAAATCTGTATGGAGTAATATACGAGGAAGAAAATGCTTTATGATTATTCCCTATCTGAAAAGAGAAATAAAAAATAGCTATGTGAATACAGAAGTTAGAAATGGCTCACATCCTCCTTGTCAACCAAGCCACCAAGACAACCTCCTATTGCCCATATCCTCTCAACAATACTAAGCACCCTATTGTTCACCCTCCATTTTGTGTGTCCAAGAGTATCCAAGGCCTACATTATTCACCATAAAGAATTCCGATATACAATGAGATTACAGCACTATCAAACAGTTCAAGTACAGATTATCATCAAATACAATTTCACTAATAAATGCCCCAAATAAAAATATTATAGTAAATTGAAAAGTTGTTGAACCTGAAAAATTGGTTCCAGTTGCTTCCTCGGGACCATCTTAAGAGCTTCACGTTGTTGTCTTGATCCATGTCTCCACATTAAATATGATGGCAAGTAGAAGTGTGCTCCTTTATCATAACTAAACTATTAAACAAGAAGTAAACATTGAAGTCTATGCCCAGAAATATGAATAAAAAAAATATTTTTCAGCTCTGTTTGAGGGTTAACTGCACAAAGTAACAAATATATCTAGCCAACATTTTCTGCAAGAAAAAAGACAACCAAATACTTTGCATCAAAATAATTCTTGTAAAGGTGCGTAATCCTAATAGAGATTAGGACCCATCCTGCAGCATTATAAAAATTTACCAAAAAACCCAATTTACATCATCGAATTTCTCAGGATTGAAGTGTCACTATTTATCCTGCAACATGCTCCTCAAAAATGAGTGTAGAAAGAGATTGTAGCAGTTTACTTTTCTGAGGAAACACAAGAAATGTTTTAACTTATAATCTCATACATCTGTGAATCTTTTTCCATACACAACATTTTATATCTATTTTGATCTCACTGGAATTTTTTTTCTCAAATTTATATATTTAATGAAATTAAGATTTTTTAACCCATAATTAAAATGTTCGCATTGCACAATTGATGAAAAACAAATTTTCACTTACAAGTACAAATAATTCTAGCTTTAGGTAACTAATAAACAGCAACATCTTACATCGTCCCAGTATAGTCCCATGGCTCCCGTTGGGGTCCAGATGTATACACCCTTACCACGAACACGTCAAGAGAGTCTTTTCGATAAACTTTAGGTAACTAATAAAGGAAGAAAAACAAAACAACTTAAGTAAAGGAAGATTGCGTACCATGCCCATTTAACTGGTGGAACCAGCATCGGCATATAAGGAATCACCACATGCCTTGCCTGCATTTGGACATATCATCATCTTTAGAGCAACAAGAATGCAAAAGTGGTATTTACAATAAAAATAAAAGAGCACAATATTATAAAATACTAATAACTAAGATCTTCATTTCCCATAAAAAGAAAAGGCTTCCATGTCTATTTATCATAATAATAACTTGGAAACAGAAATAACAAGGACCATTTTCCATATTCACAACTGACCGTGTTCTCTAGGCCTTTAAGAATCATTGGATCACATTGAATAACGCCGAATCTTCTGCTACCTTTCCTGTTAATTCAAATACAACAAGGCAATATTATATATCAACATTAAAAGAAAATTAAAATAAAAAAATCCCTTGAGTTAACAAAATAATGAAACCAGAATTAAAGTCATTACTTGTTCTCATATGTAACAGTTCTAGATGTGTGCATGAAAGCAGGTCGGACATCAGGTGGACCTTCTGCAACCTGATCAGTGGGAAACTGTACATATGCTGATTGCACAAACAAATTAATTAAATGGCCTCCAACCTGAAATACAAACAGGCAGATATAATCATCATCAGATAGTACAAATACAAGTTTATCAAGACTCCTCGCCAATCAGGAGAAAAACAAACCTTGGCTCTTGCATCTGCACCCCAGGGCTTAATATCATTCTGCTCATTCACAATTTTTCTCACTGCAAGCAATTTTTGCTTCTTTATTAATTTCGTGACTTTCTTTCCTAGTCTCTATTGTTCTTGAATCCTCTGTTCTTCTGTCGCGACACTTGAACCCTCTTCATGTTCTCCACTTTTTTTATCCTTTGAAACCTTTTCCCTTTTTTTGTTCTCTAAAAAGTTGTGTATTTTAGCCTGAGAAGATGCACTAATTCTAAATTAGTCATTGGTTTTTTTAAATCTACCATATCAGCAATTTCTTGAATGTACTCTAAAGTGTTTCATAAATTTTTTGTTTCACTCAATGGGAAACAAGTACAAATGATCATCAAAGAGTAATGATTTATCAACTGAGGAAGGATCTATACAGGTTAATTGAGTAAATAGAACCAAGGCAGTCAATCTTTCAAGTGCACAATCCGAGGTTGTATACACATTTGAAGAAATCTAAAGCCAATGCTATAGAAGTTGTTCAGGCTACAGTCTAGGGTTGGATCAGAGAGTCTTAGCTAGAAGTCAAGCAACGGAATGCATGAAAAACATAAAACTAAGCTTAAACAATGCAGCATATCTATTATTTGCACATTTCTATGCAAAATAGGCAACAACTTAATGATCTCGGGAGTATAACACATCAAGGACAGCTTTAATGTTGTTAGGGGGATAAGCTCATGAGTTACTTGCTGATTAGGTTTTCTACAGATATGCTCCACAATCTTCACATAATACTAATTAAGCTCCTCAATTCTCATAAAGCATAAATTATATTTTACATTTATAGGCACTAAATTCATGATGAACAATGGATCAAAATTATAAAGAAACAAGAAAGAAGGTTTAATGTCACTCACTTCCTGTTCAATGGCATCCCCAATGAAGCAAGCTGCTTGTACAACCCTGGCATAGCCTTGTTCACCCCCAGTTAACAGCAAAACAACCAATTTATGCATGGCTATTACTGCCATTTTATCTGATTGTAACTGATCAAAGTATGGTGCATATGCAGCCTTGCACTTCCCCTTCGTAATCAACTCCTGGACCTCATCAATCTTACTCTTCAAGGGCTCAAACCAACCAAGAAACATAGTCTTGATATAAGGCAAATTAGGGGCCAATTTGTGCTGACACATATCCATCATCAGCTCCCTATACTCTTTTGCAGCTTGCTCCCAAGTCTCAGTTTCTATCTTTATCTGCCTCCTCTTCAGTGCAAAGTACTTCTTCTCACTTATTCCCCCGTAGTTCTCTGACCTGGACAACCCATTCGGCCCCTTCATACCATTCACCTTCATAGCCATCTTTTTCTTCTGCTCCTCTTCTTTTCTCATCTTCTCCAATAATTCATTGATTTCTTCTACAAGAACAACTTCCTCTTCAGCATCAACAACCTCCGACTGAGCTAAACTACTAACAAACCCTTTGGGCACAGCCCACTTCCATTCACGAGGTTCCCCATATAGATCCATCCGGGGCCTGCCAGGCTGTCCTCTTTCACCAACAACTCACTGTTTCGGCAAAGACCCAGCTCAGGGAACTTCAACTTCTTACCGGAATTCAACTCAATTGGCCGGGATTTGTATATTTCCGGCAGAGAAGAATTCTGGGAAAAGCCAAGAAAACAGAAGGGGCGGGCGAGATAGAGGGAAGAGGAAGAAGAACCCTTCCTTGAAATAGCTTGTTTGGCCAAATTTCTCCACATATCAGTGGAATTAGAGGGTGGGTATGGGAGAAAATTCTGATTGGGGATCTATACAGCTGAAGTGGGGATTGGGGTTGTGCTGCTGGACATAAATTGGTGATGGTAGAATTGCTTAGATGGTGATAGAAATGAGATTGAAAAGGGAAAATTGATCAATGATATCGATGAACTTACAAAATCGAAAATTTTCATGAGATAGGAGTGGAAGCATGAGAGAGAGAGAGGATGGCCGCGTATGATAAACCCTTTAAAAACCTTAGGTAGGTTGCGAAGCTGCAGACTTTCTCCGTTTCTCGTAAAAAAAATCAATAAAGCGGGATATACCTGCTTACCGTACGCGCTAATGCGCGCCCACTTCTCTCTCACGCTGACGCTCCTCCCCCAAAAGCAGGCCCCACTCATCTCTTCACATTCTTGTCTCAGTGCGACCGAGAGCGGGCACAACAATCTCTATCGTGAGCATTCCCATCCTATGGATCTCATTTCCTTTGACGGCGACGACGCCCCCGTTTCGATTCCGTTCAGATTCAGACACTCCAATTGCAGAGATAGAAAAACAGTTTCAATTCACTGCCTCGTTGTGCTGGCCTTTCTCGATCCCAAAACCAATGAATGACTTCACTGCAAAACCCTCTTCAGCAGCCTTGGTGGTAGCGGAGAATAAAGCTCAGAGGCCTGGTGGATGCGTTGGCGTTTTCGTTAAACTGTTCGATTGTAATCGTAGGTTTGGCAAAAACAAGTACTTTCCCAAGAAGCTGCTTGCTCCGGGTAAATTGCTTTCCATTTTCATCTGTTTTTTGAGTTTTAGGGTTAAGTTTCTGAGTCTCCGCTTCTTGCTTTTTCCTTTTCTGGTTTTAGCTCGTGTAAATCAACTTTCCATGAAGTGCAATGTTGATGAAAAGCTCCTAATGCCGAAGCAAAGGCTGGTAAAGAACATGTTTTTTCTTGTGCTCTTTTGGATCAAAGTTCATACAAGCTGCTTTTGGAACTCTTCTTTTCTACTCATGTTTACATCTTGCAAAAATGATTTAGATTGCAGACGGGAAAGGCGTTCTGTTTCCTGCTATGGGTAATAATGTAGAAGCCAATGGTTATGTGAGTTCAGAGCAGACGCATGACACAAAATCTCCTGGTTTAGTTGCTAGGCTTATGGGATTAGAATCCATGCCTCTTGTGGTAGAGTCCAGAAATGCCTCTTATGGGAAGCTTGACACAGAAGCTGGTAGATTCCTTCGTGGGTTGGATGATTATGATAAGGAAGTTCTGAATTTGGAGAAAGGGTGCATGTGGCATGAACTTCAGCCATAGAAGATTCAAAAGACGGGCTTATTTGAGAGGCGACCAGTTAGTAGGTTTGGTGTTGATGCCTTGCAGATCAGAAATGTATTGTCCAGCATGTTACGGAAACGCCACCCCAAACTTGTATCTCCCGTGAAGAGTCCAAGGGTTGCAAGAAGCTCATCTAGGCTAACGGGTGATGTTGCTAGGATTTTGGAGCCCAGCTTGCAAGCAAGAAGCCATGCAAAGTGTTGTTTGACTTACTCAAATGCTAAAATGGATGAGGTTATTGGAGAGGAGCGCATAATAATCGACTTGCCAACACAATCTAGCTACCATGTGTGTAATCCCCATGGTTTCAAGGAACAAAGCTCCTGCAGAAATTGTGGTCCTTTCAGAGAATCAGATCAGATTAGTGAAACTACACTCAGTATGCAGAATGGTATGTACAATGAGAAGGAAAGCCACGTGGTGTTGTTGAGGAGTCGGCACAAACCTGGTCAGCGTGAAGCCGTCTCTCCACAAAACCAATGGAATTTCTCCAACATGTCATCTTTCCATCCTGAAAGGGTACAGTCTCCCTCCAAATCACAACCCCAGATGCTCAATAGTGGAGAAAATGTTCCTCTAAGGTCCAGAAGAGTCTCAAGCTCTAGAGCACTTAATCAGACAAAAGATTTCATCGCCCTGAACCGTAATATGACCCCGTCTTGTATCAGGTTTCCAAGAAAGCTTGGCAATTCAACTAAAGTTTGGATGCAATATTCTGTTTAGAAAACTGATGCCTTGCCAACGCAAAGAAATTTCGTTAGGAGGACTACAGCTACATGTAATCAAGCTGTATCTACCGGTTCCTCCAGATTGTCAATGGACAGGAATAGGACTAATAAGAGCAGCGTTGTGACAGGAAACAAGGTTTCGATTAATTCTGTAAACCCAACTTGTATTAGAACTAGAAGCTGTGCCGAGGGAGGGAATGGGGTCAGTCAAAGCAAGGATATCGATGTTGTTTCTTTCGCTTTTAGCTCACCATTGAAGTTCAAGTCAAGTAGTTGCTCTCCAACACAGGTGGACAATAAGGGAATGAATCAGAGCAACTTTCGTAATAATGATGATATTTGTTGGCCAAAGTTGGTTGATGAAGACACTCATGGGGAGAAAGCTTCTAATTCAATTCTGATGAAGGAAGATGCCATAGGTGCCCTCTTTGAACAAAAACTGAAGGAGTTAACTCGTCAAGCAAAATATGAATCAAGAACAGGGATCATTCCACAAGGGCGGACCACTGCTTCGATTCTCCAAGAGTTAATTGCTTCCTTGACAGCGCGCGTATAGACCTAAATCACCTATCACGAATGACAACTTATCCTCCGCCACTTCTGTTATGGATAGTACATCTCAGGTACAACCCTCGTATAGAACATAGTTATAATTTCTGCTTTTGATTTATGGTAAATCTGTATATTTCAGCATTTTTAAATAACTTTTCTTCGTTGATATTTCAAATTAAATATACTTCGATTAGAAACACCTTTTCCTGTTATAAACATGTCCAAAAAATTATTCTTCATGTTTGAGATTTCACACTTTTCTTTATTTCTTTTGCACCTTCTGAGCATTTTTTTTATCAACTTTCTGATATGACGTTCATGGCGTGTGAAATTTCCATGCTTTACTTGATTTTATTGAGAATATTGTACTGAATTCCGAAGTTGTTCCTCATTTACTGGTCTCTATAAGGGTGAAACAAGAGCCAAACGATCATCAATGAGGTTTTCAATTGATCGCCTTAGCCCAGTATCTGTGTTTGACGCTTCTTTTTCAAATGACAGATGCGTTTCCAGCATTAGAGACGATGCACCTGGTAAATAATTTCTCATATCATACTATAATTTTTGGGCAGATGTTCAAGAAAGAGACTAAGTGTTCATCTGACCATGTTAAAATTTTTCTTGTTTACTATTATAGGATTGTTACAACGCGGCGCCATATACATGGATGTCTCTTGTCACGTACCACATTTATTGCATTCAAATGCCGACCTTCTAGACTCTGCGTTCTCTGCAATAACCAAGGAAAACAACAGTTGTAAGATTCTCACAGTGACCCATCTCCTTGACCACAGAGAGCAAATCTCTCCAAGAATTATAATGTTGTCCCGGTTATGTTGAATGCTGAGATGATGTTCGGCAATGTGGGTCACTCGGATCGATTTGTGGATTTTCTTGTGGGACCCTTTCTTGACGAGCTCCAAACCCTGGCAGGTGCAGCTTGGAGGAGCACTGTCATCCTTGGTTTTGACATGGTGGAGGGGGGAGACGAGCGAAATCCTTTGAGGAATTTCCTTTCTGACTGTCTTATTGAATGTTTTGATTTAAGGTATTCTCGGTGCAGTGATTGTGGGTTCAAGGAGTTGAGTAAGCTGCCTACACAAAGGAACACGGAGATTTTGGTTGAGTGTTTGACTACGATGTTAGAAAGTGGGTAAGCTTGGCGATGATGAGCATAGACGAGGTTATCGATTGGGAGATGAGTACTTCGTTGGGTAAGTGGACGGATTTGGACGTTGAAGCATTCGAATCTGCTGCTGAAATCGGTCATGTGATCTTTCAAAATCTAATAGACGAAGTTGTTGCGGACTTTCTATGGTGAAAAGTTTTGTACAAATGAATGTCTTGTAGATGAGCTCGGTTTTGGCTTATAGAGAAGCAAACCTTTACGTAACCTTAGATTGTAATTTTTGCACTTTGATTTGGAGACTGTCCCATTTTAATTAGTTTCAGATCTCAAGTTTAATTAGTTGAAGATTTGACGATGTTACTCATTCAAACCTAGTACTCCATTATTTTTTGGATAGATTTGATTTGTGAGGGGAAGATACGCATTCAAACAAATGACTCAGCCTTGATGAATTGGGGTTAGTTGGAGAGAGAATTGCTATCCAATATCGATCTCGTTTTTCTATTAGCTCAGATTTCGGGACTTAAAATACAAAAACTCTACTTTTTTCTGATTAGGTAAGCCCTCCTTCATGAAGGGCGTCCTAGACTCCTAGAGCATCATTGCGGATGAGAACATAAAGTTTTTGATGAGTCTTAATGCACTCAACAAAGAGACTGTGGCTCAATTTAGCAATTTTATTGGCCACATAGATATCTTGGGATCCATAAATGGAAACAAAAATATCAGCTATTATTAGCTCAATCTCCCAAGGGCAATCGCTTTTCCCTTTAATAGCATTAATAATTTGTAGATTGTCTTCTTCAATTTTCACTTGACCTAATGAGGTCCAACCCTCGTTACCACCCTGCCTGCCCAGTCAAAAACCGTCTAACTCTTGACCAATAAGCCACCACCAACGTCTCGACCAATCAAATGATCGAAACTCAAGCGTCCCAAATCGGAAGTTGGCAAGATCCATGATCCTCAAACGTCTATAAATAGAAAAGAGCCTTGAAGGTTGCAAGGGGTCGAAAAACATCTTGCACTCAAGAACTATCTTGTTGATTAAAGATCGACGTGTTGAATCATCGTAAAGACCACGCTACAACCAAGAGAAGGTCCACAAAAAGACTTCAAGTCACCTAAAGAGACCTCGTCTCAAGCAAGATCTCGCTCAAACCGCTTCGCAAACTACAATCTCTGTGTAAAGGCTCAAGTGTCCAATCTCGCTTGATAGACATCAATTCTTCATTTGTAATAAGAGCAAAGCTCACTAGTAATTTGTAAAGTGATAACCTCGTTGTAATCAAGAGGTCTCCAAGCTTTGTTAAGCAGAGACCTCGAATCTCGTATCAGGAGATCTAGGGTATAACCTCGCTGTTGTAATCCCGCTCAGAAATCATAAATAAAAATCAAGGGTTTGCCTCTTCGAATAAATATATAATCTCGTTTCTTGTCTTTAGCATTGGTTTATTTCGGGCTTCATCACTGGCGTCGTCTGTGGGAACCTCTTCATCCTAATCAGTTTCCCGACCTGCGCAAACCTTAGCTTTCAAATCTCTCAAATGGCCTGTCCGAACAACTTTTTCCCTCAACACCCCGATAATATGCCTGAAACCTCGGAGTGGATGAACGGGGCACGTCAGTCGAGTTGTCTGTTCGGGATCCCTCCTGGGTGGACATATGCCGTCTCGCAAAATCCCTACCCATTCCAAGGGTACGGACTGGGCACCATTCCCCTCAGCCCATATCCCTATCCAGATTATGGGCAATACCAACAAGGCTTCGCCCCTTCGCCCGTCCACGGCCATGCACCTCCGATGCCCAAGTACGTTCCCATCCCCGGGCTTGGATATCCCCACTCTGAGTATGTACCTGAGTATGTCCCCGGACATGTGTCGGGGCACGAGACATCAACCAACGACTCGTCAATAAGGACGTCGTCCCGAGACCGCATGCAAATCTCGAGGTCTCGTTTGCGACATTCCCGGACGCAATATTTGGAAATGTCCGAAACCGCGGGGAGCGTGGTGCATAGTTTGAAGTCGCGCTCGCGACATTGTCATGTTGAGGCTGGCGGATTCTCAACTTTTGTAGACGAGATCCAGAGCGCGCCGATGCCCAAGGGCTTCCACAAGCCGTAGATGGGGTTCTACGACAGGGCAGCGGATCTAGAGGAGCATGTGAAGCACTTCGCTATCTAGATGAATGTCAACTCTTACAATGACGCAATCTTCTGCCGCGTCTTCCCGACCACCCTCGAAAAGGCTACGATGACCTGGTTTATAAGTCTCAAGACCGGGTCTGCGTTGCTTTCATCGCGCACTTCAGTGGTTCAAGGAAACACAAGAAGAACATGCGAGATCTTCGCGGCATAGAGCAAGGAGAGGACGAAGCACTGGGCACTTTTTTCACAAGGTTCACAACCACGGTTGCGGAAATCGCACACATCGACCAGGCGTCGACGCGAGACACTCCCATGGGCAACCTATGTCACGGAGCTTTCAAGAATTATATTTTCCTGAAATGTCCGGAGACATACGACAACCTGTCCGGAGACATACGACAACCTATGTCACGGGGCTTTCAAGAATTATTGCTGGAATCCTTGCTCGCTGGCTCCCGCGACGTGTTCGCTTGGACTGCAAAAGATCTCTGCGGAGTCCCACGGACTGTGGCCCAACATTCTTTGAGTGTCGACGTCACCTCTCGTCTTGTGGTGCAGCGACGGAGGAAAATGAACGAGGAAAGGGCAAGTGCCACGAATCACGAGGTGGGTAAGCTGCTTGCCGCGGGGTTTATCCGCGAGGTCCAGTACCCTAGGTGGTTGTCTAACGTCGTATTTGTAAAAAAAGACCAGCGAGAAGTGGCGAATGTGCGTGGATTTCAAAGACCTAAACAAAGCTTGCCCCAAGGATAGTTACCCCCTGCCATCGATCGACGAGCTGGTCGATTCCACGACAGGTCACGGGGTCCTGAGCTTCCTTGACGTGTATTCAGGTTACAACCAGGTCTTAATGAACCAGTGAGATGAGGAGGAAACAACCTTCATCACACAGCAAGGGACCTATTGCTACAAGGTCATGCCTTTTGGTCTGAAGAATGCGGGAGCCACCTTCTAACGGCTTGTGGACCGAATCTTCAAGAATCATCTAGGGAGAAATGTGTCGGCTTATGTCGACGACATTGTGGTTCGGAGCAAAACCTCGGAGGAACATCTAGTTGACCTCGCAAAGGTTTTTGCGACACTCAGACACAGCAGGCTCAACCTCAATCCTAAAAAATATGTGTTCGGCGTGTCATCAGAATAATTCTTGGGGTGCCCAGTGCGCGGAGAATAGATATGAGCCCCGCCAGGATTGAATTAATTCTCTCAATGAGGTCACCCTGGTCTCGGACCAAGGTACAACGACTCAACGACGTTGTGAACTACCTAGGGAGGTTCTGCTCTCGTTTGACATACAGGTCGTTGCCTTTCTTCACGAGCCTAAAGAAAAAGGACAAGTTTGTCTAGGACGAAGAGTTAGAGCTTGCTTTCTCTGGGCTGAAGGCATTTCTATCGAAGCTACCCACGTTGTAACCTCCGAAGGCGGGGGAAGATTTGCAACTATACGTTTCTGTGAGCCCAAAGACGGTCAGCGCGGTGTTGACAAGGAAGGCGATGCACCCCGTCTATTTCATCAGTCGCGTGCTCCAGCCTACAGAGCAGCGATACTCCCCGACAAAGAAAATGGCCTTGGTTGTGGTAATAGTCGCGAGGCGCCTGCGCCCTTACTTTTATGTCCATCCTATCCATGTCCTCTCTGATCTCCCTCTCCGGAAGATCCTCCATCAGCTCGCCCTTTCCGGGCAGATGACGAAGTGGGCGGTCCAGCTCTCTAAGTTTGACATCAGCTACCTCCCAAGAACTGCAATGAAGGGGCAGACTCTCGTCGACTTCATGGTAGAAGTAACCTTCCCCGAAACCGATGAAAGTGCGGAGGAGTGGAAGGTCTTTGTGGACGGCTCGTGATGTGACGCTGGACGCAGGGCTGGCGTATTTCTTGTCGGTCCCTCAATCGAGACAGAGTATGCTCTTAACTTCGCCTTTGATGCCACCAATAACAAGGTCGAGAATGAGGCCATGATCGTCGGGAAAGCGATGGCGTTGCTTAGTGGAGCTCGCAAAATCAGGGTGTACACCGACTCCGAGTTGGTGGCACGATAGTTGAGTGGACAGTATGAGGCCAAGACAGGGTTCTTACCCGCATATCGAGAGAAGGTTAAAGCCTTAGTATCCTGTCTAGAAACTTTTGCAGTGGAATCCGTACTGAGCGCTGCAAATTCCACAACGGCAGATGCCCTCGCAAGGCTGGGGTCGGCTCTTCCCTTGGAATTGGCCTCTGCGGGATCCTCAGGAAGGATCCCGCAGAGGCCAGAAAACTCAAAATGCAAGCAGCTCGCTACTGCATTATTGGAGGACAACTCTATTGTCAGGGCTTCGCAGAGCCCAATTTGTTGTGTGTGTCGGGAGAGGCTAAGCACATCCTGTTTGAGGTGCATGAGGGAGTGTGTGGCAGCCATCCCAGTTGGCGTGCCTTGTCACACAAGATCGTCCACTTGGGGTACTTTTTGCCCACTCTCAGATAGGACGCGAGGACTTGTGTCCAAAACTACGACGGGTGCCAGAGGCACGCCAACATCCAACATGCCCCAACCTCGCCTTTGCGCTCAATTCACGCACCCTACCCCTTTGCAATGTGGGGGATGGATATTATAGCACCCTTCCCCAAGGCCGCGGGGCGGGTCCAGTTCATCTTGGTCATCGTTGACTATTTCACGAAGTGGGTCGAGGCAGAGGCAATGGCGAAGATCACGGGAGCAAAGGTCAGCTCTTTTCTCTGGAAAAACCTCGTGTGTCGCTTCGAGGTCCCCATGACCATCACACGGACCATGGTCCCCTTTTCGACTGCGAGGAAACCCGAACCTTTTGCTCCGAGTTGGGCATAACCCTCAAATTTTCTTCAGTGGCCCATCCCAGTCAAACGGCCAAGTAGAGAATGTCAACGCCCTGATCTTCCCTCGTCTTGTGGACATATCGAACAACCATGCGCCATGCCACTAGGGAAACTCGCTTCGCTTTGACCTACGGGGTAGGCACACTAGTTTCGGACGAGACCTTGGTCCCTTCAACAAGGGTTTTTAACTTCGACGAAAAAGAAAACGAGGCCGCTCTCAAGGTAGAGTTACAGTTCAGGGATGAACTTGCGCTCCAAGGAATACAAGTGACGGGTCGCGGTGTACCATGACAAGAAGGTTAGACCCCGGGTTTTAACCTCGGGAAATCTCGTTTTGAGGCGCACCAATGGGGGGGAAGCTAGAGCCAAACTGGGAGGGACCATATCTCCTTGGAGAAGAGGTCGCGCTTGGGCCTTGGGGCCTTTAAACTAAAATATAGAGAAGGGTGCACTCTAAGCAAGACTTGGAATGTCGCTCGGCTCAAAAGGTATTATATGTAAAATTTCTAAATTTTCATTGTCACCAAATTTTGTGTATAAAGGGTGACAAGTTATTTTACAATGTTATCTCAGTTTGGAAACAATCCAGCGAGGTCGCGATCACTAGGAGCAATCCCGAGTGATCGTCACACTCTATCCTCCCCAAGCTTCCCGATTGTGGTTGGAAACAATCCAGCGAGCCCGTCATCACTGGGAGCAATCCCGAGTGATCATCACACTCTATCCTCCCCAAGCTTCCCGCTTGGAGTTGGAAACAATCCAATGAGGTCGTGATCACTGGGAGCAATCCCGAGTGATCGTCACACTCTATCCTCCCCAAGCTTCCCGCTTGGGGTTGGAACCAATTCAGCGAGGTCGCGATCACTGGGAGCAATCCCGAGTGATCGTCACACTCTATCCTCCCCAAGCTTCCCGCTCGGGGTTGGAAATAATCCAACGAGGTCGCGGTCATTGGGAGCAATCCCGAATGATCGTCAGAATCTGTCCTCCCTAAGCTGAAAGCTTGGGATGGAAATAACCCAGGTGTGACATGAATGATTCGAGCGAGGCTCGCGATCGCTACATATAATCCGTGGCATGCACCATCCGAGTGAGGCTTGTGATCGCTGCATATAATCCGTGATATTTGCGATCCGAGCGAGGCACGTGACCATTGCATATATTCCAAGTGTGATACGCGCCATCCGAGAGAGGCTCGTGATCGCTGCATATAATCTGTGTGACATGCGCGATCCGAGCGAGGCTCGCAATCGCTGCATATAATCCGTGTGATATGCACGATCCAAGCGAGGCTCATGATCGTTGGATATAGTCCAAGTGTGATATGCGTGATCCGAGCGAGGCTCGTGATCGCTGCATATAATCTGTGTGATATGCGCGATCTGAGAAAGGCTCGTGATCGCTGCATATTCAAACAATAGAATGGCCCGATATGGCCCGAGCAGTCTGCAAGCTTTGCAGCACTCGCACCATGGGGTTGGATCGGGATGAAGTGGGCCTTCGAAGCCCTCAAAAATGCACGTAATATAAACCATGGGCAAGGATTAAAAGGAAAGTACATAAAATAAGGCCGCGAAGGCCAAAATGTTATATTACAAGCCCTAGCAGGGCCACCAAGTTTTCCAACCACAAAAAATGAAAATTACAAAAGACACCTTTCATCCATTTGGCTTGTCGACAAGAGGGGCTATTACAAAAGACACCTTTCAAGCTCAAAGGTGGGATTGGCTTGGGCGGGGTTGGGATCAGCCTGGGCGAGGCTCAGATTTTCCTGGTCCAAGAGGCCTGTGGCAGGGGGTTCAACCTCGCTCGCCACATCCATGCCTTCACCATCAAGGAAAAATTTGCATTCTCCCTCGGGGTCCTCCTCAGTCTCCCCCATAGTCAGCGTGTAGTTAGGGATAAAAAAGACGATGCGAGGATCGATATGTTGATACTTCGCGATCGCCTGTCTCACCCTTACATGGATGACCTGCTGGTACATCCCCTCTATAGCGCTCATGGACTCTTCCTTGTACGCATCAGACTCAACATACTTAGGCCATGCAGCCATAACCTCCTCGTTGAGCTCTTTGATGAGGTTGTGAAGGCTACTATTCTCCTCCTCCACCTTCTCGAGGTCTGACTCTTTATCCTTGGAGTACTTGCGCTCCTTAGAGAATTTAATATGCAAGTCCTCGATCGAGGCCTGCAAGCCTTCGACCGAGGCCTTTGCCTTTGCAGCCTCCCTAGCCTCATCCTTCATACCAATCTCCGTAGCCCAAGCCTGCCTCTCAACATCTGCAAGACCCTTCTCCTTCTTAGCACATTCCTCTGTGTTGGCCTTGAGCCTCTCCTCCATCCTGTCCATCTTCTTATGGAGAAAGTTGATGCGGCTGCAATTGTAATTCTCAAAGAAGTTCTGCTGAAAAATCAAAAATGTGTTAGGAAAGAACAAGCAAGAAGGGTCAGGGCTAGGCTTACAAAGAAAAACAAAACACACCATCGCCGAGTAGCGGAGGGCCTCGTCAGCCAGAGCGGCTTCGGAGAGATTGTTCACCTACACAATCTCCTCCTTGAAATCCTCCTTGTTCCAATTCCTGATCGCGCCCCGGGACGTCCCGAGTAGTTGAACTTCGCGGCTGGAGGGCCAGTCGCGACAAGCGTCCGCCCCTCGAGGATGGGACTCGTAACGAGTTCCCTCCCCGAGGAGTTGTGTTGGTTGTCCCCTTATGTTTTTTCTTCTTCTCTCTTCTGGGTGATGCCATTGTCTCTTTCCGCTTTGAACCAACCCCGTCGCCAGCCCCGCGGAGGAACCTTGGAGGACGCCCTGGCGACGTCCCCCTTAGAGGGGGCCGTTTCAGCAATTCGCACCCCTGAAGCCTTCGCCGGGGCTGGGATCTTCGAAACCCCATAAGTTTGTGCGGCAGGCCCCGCGCATTTGTTCTATTTCGCCCTCTAGGCCAAATCCTCCAAAAGAGTCACTGAAAAGGGAAAAAGCGAGTGGTTAGCAAGAGAACAGAAAATAAGGTGAAAAACAATCTAAAGTTCAAAGCGCGAGGTTTGAGTGAAGCTCGAGTCTCTACAAACAATCTAAGTTCAAAACGCGAGGTCCGAGCGAGGCTCGGATCCTCGCAAACACTCCAAGTTCGAAATGCGAGATCCGAGCGAGGCTCAAATCATAGCAAACAGTCTTAAGGACAGAATATGCGGTCCGAGCAAGGCTCGGGACCGTCGCATATAGTCCGAATTCAAAATATAACGACTAAACAAAAAGCGAAATAAAACCAAGAAAACATAAGGCAAACAAATACCCTCTGCACCCTCGCCGTTCGGGAAGGGAAGACTCGGACCCACTTGCTTAAGACGATCCTGCGCCAAATATTGTTGGTAAGGTTCCGTGCGTGGCGTCGCGCATCGTTTTTTGGTCTCGGTGACATCCCGCGACTCCTTCGGCCGTCGAAAATTGTCTGGTGTCGAAGGGAAGTTGATGTACCTCCTAGTGCGGTCTCGGACCAAGAACCACTTGTATTTCCACTGGCCGACGTTCGATTGAGTGGTGGTGATCTTGAGCCTTGGCAAATTGATGTTGACGATGCATGATTTCTACTCTCGCCTCCCTAAAAACAAACTTGTCATGATGTCAACGTCGGGCCCATCCCCGAGTTCGTAGCTCCGAATGGTATATGCGCACAGGAGCCTCCACGCATCGGGAAATAGTTGCGCGGGGCAGACATGTATCACCCACAACAAATCAACTTTGTGCCGAGCAAGCAGTAGTTGAAAGCCGGCTTGTAGGTTGTGCAGGTGAACGACCGCACAATTGTCGTTCGCCTCTATCGAGCAACCCTCTCCCTTGGGGAGCACCAACTCAACTCCCTCGGGCCAGGGAAAACCCTTCACGATTTACACAAGGGTCGCTCTGTCAAGAACGGTCGGGCCCCCCTCAGGCAGAAATATCCCGACCTCGGGGTTTGGGGTCATCGAGATCCGCTCCTCGATAACTGGTGGGACGTGAGACACGTTGTCGGTAATATACCACGTGAAGAAGATGGGTTGCTCGTTAGAATCAGACGACCGCACGTCGGAGCCGACAGGATCTTCGTCTGAAATCGAGGACGAGGCCATCTCTACCCCAGAAGACGTGCGTAATCGGGAAAAGTGCAAAGTAATGGAAGTATCGAAAGTGCTGGACGAAGGATCACTGAACACAAGCGAAGGAGACCTCAGGTTTTGAGAGTCGCTAGATTCGACGGTCCCTGCGGTCTCAAAAGATTCTTCGTAATACCTCAACCAAAGTTTGAATGCGAGGCCTGGTGGAGGGCTCGAAGAAGTGTCTCTAGGCATGAAACTCGAAGTCCAAGTCACGAAAGGCGAACACCTAGAAAAGGAAAAATCTTAGGAAAAGAATAAACTAGAAGAAGGAAGAAGCGAGGTAATATCGTGGGGTAAACGCGATCCTAGGGCTACTCTGACAAATTGGGTTAAACTCGGGTTTGTTTCTTAGAATACCCATTTACTTTGAAAGCCTCCTTCCCATTTTCTCCTCTTATCTTGAGCTTCATGTCTTGCTTGAGAGTTTCTCCGACACAATTAATGCCTACTACCTGGAAGATCCTATTCCGGGTTAGCGAGTTAGCGTTGGGACAAGGTCTCGACTTTATTGTTGCAGACCTGCTCTTTGCTTACCGAGTGTCCACCCCAAGGCTTGGCCATACTACTTTGCATGCGAGGGATGCGAAGAACCCTTTGATTCCAATGTCCAAGGTCAACGATAAGGATTGAGCAACTTAGTTTTTCTTTTTGGCAAAGGCGTCATTGGGCAGCAATATCAATCTCCATTTGTAGACCAATTTATCAAGTGTGAGGGTTTTGTTTTTTGTTTTTTGGTCACTCTTTGGCCATTAAGAAGCTTTGATCTCTTTTTTTGTTCTAGCGCCTCCAGGTTTAGACTCTCACACACTGAAGAGAAATGCGTGTATCATCGTCGCCGACCTAGACAGTCACGACGTCGTCACTACTCTTCCAACATCGTCACCGCCTCCTTCCTCCCCGACATATTTGCTCGTGCTTCAGTTTAAAGTGTTCGAACAAGGATACCAAACATAGAAAACATCGGGTCTCTTTTATGTAAAAAGTAATTGAAATTAAAAAAAGTGCGGACGACTAATCAAAGAATTAATTTCTCTTTTATTTCTATTATTTTTGTTTTAAATTTTTTATTTCTAATTTTTTTTCCCATTAAAATGGATGAGGATTAAAAAATAAGATGAAAATTGTTTTTTTTTTAATAGTTAGGGTCCAAGATAAATTTGGTACAAACTAGTGTTAATGAATATGAAGTGAAATAATTTTTTTTCTAGACACCAAAATAAAAAATACAATAACTCTATGGTACCAAAATAAAAATCACTAAAAAATACTCCATAAGAGAAATTTGGGACGGCAAATCTTATTATTTTCCTTTGTTCGGAAAAATATTTATAAACAAGTAAGTATATATGAATTCCTTTCTACCAAATTCAATTCATTGACCCCTTTGTCGGTGAGTCAGTGTTGTTTGCTCTCTCACTCTCATCATCCACATCGCCGCCTTCTTCTCTCCGTATATGCCTCCCTCACCCGCCATCACCGCGGTTATTGCCTGGTTTGCTCGTTTACTCTCTGCTCATATTATCCTTCTCCTTCTTTTATACTGCTCTACACTATTTCTCTGCTTTTCTCTGTGCATCTGTTGCGGCGTAATGACGCTCTCCGAAGTTTTTTTCAATCTCCTTGACTCTATCACTCTGATAATGGGATACTTTGATGGAAACCAGGGGCGCTGGAGAAGATGGACAACTAGGGCTTGGAATCAACGAAGAGAAGGAACGGATTTGCGAAGTTCCGTCGCTCAAACCCTACTTTGTCTCCTCTGTCGTTGCTGGCAGCCGCAATTCCCTCGCCATTTGCCAAGACGGAAAAGTCTGTATTTCTCTGATCCGATCGATTTCTCTTCTGTTTAGTTTTTTTTTTGTAAGAGAGATTATGCTCTTTTTGTTTTCGGCTTTTTTTTTGTTCCTTCGAATTGATAGGTTTTTATTCCTTGTCGATTGGTCGGCTAAGCTGTGATTCTTGCGTGTTTCAGTTGTTTACTTGGGGATGGAACCAGAGGGGAACTTTAGGGCACCCACCTGAGACCAAGACCGAGAATGTTCCTAGCCAGGTTAAAGCTCTTGATGATGTGAAAATTGTCCAGGTAATTTATTTCTCCAGGAGGAACTGTGTGTTTCGTATCCAAAGACTTTTACTTTGCTGATTAACTTGACGTTTCGGATGATTTTGTGGAAAAAATTTTGAGTTTCAGGCTGCCATTGGTGGGTGGCATTGTTTGGCTGTTGATGATCAAGGCCGTGCTTATGCTTGGGGTATGAATTTTATAATTGAAGCCTTTGTTTGTACCGAGTCTTGCATGATTTTGGATTGCTTAAATAAGTTGATTGGATAAATAAGAACGTAATATTTGGTAATGAGTTCATGTTGCTAACAAATTATAACGGTGTGCTCAACATACGGGATTTATTCTTGAAAGTTATTCCCTTTTCTGAATGTTTTTTTTTCCATGGAAGTGTGGTGACACTAGATTTTATTATATCTGTGTTTTTATTGTTGTTTAAAACCGAAACTCCTTAGTAATCAGTGGCTTTGATTAATGTATATGTGACTACTATTCATAATCCTGATGAACTTGAAGTACCTCAGCTTATGTTTGATATATGAAGCTTTCATTTTCCCTTAACAAGCAGCATCATGTTAATGGTGACTACTGTAGGTGGAAATGAGTATGGGCAGTGCGGTGAAGAACTCGAACGCAAAGATGACACAGGCAGGCCCCTGAGAAGGGATATTATCATTCCCCAGCGTTGTGCGCCTAAACTTTCGGTACACCAGGTGAGATTCCCCCTCTAAGCATTAAGAAGCCCAGGGATAAAAAAAATATATGTTTGGTGATTTTTTCCCTTTCTTAGTATCGTAATGCATCAGAAAATGTGAATGGTATTGTGCTGTTTATCACCTATCATCCATCCAATCTTATTATTGATTCTAAAAGCATCCACTGACTTTAGTTGCTTTTTTCTATAGGTAGCTGCAGGGGGTACACACTCAGCAGTGCTGACACATGAAGGACATGTCTGGACTTGGGGTCAACCTTGGCCTCCTGGAGACATGTAGAAGCAATGGCCTTAGTTTCTTCAATATTATTTGTAGTTTGAGAAAGATTTATGTCGTGTTGATGTACTTGTCGTGGAAGCAATATTCGTTCTGAATATAAATTTGTTATCTTTTTTTTTTCCTATCAGAAAGCAAATTAATGTTCCTGTAAGAGTTCAAGGACTTGAAAAGATGCGACATATTGCAGTTGGAGCATTCCATAATCTAGCTCTTGGAGAAGATGGAACTTTGTGGGCATGGGGTAACAATGAATATGGACAATTGGGAACCGGTGATACTCAACCAAGATCTCATCCCATTCCGGTACTAGGGCTATCTGGTCTGACTTTGGTATGTACTCTCCACATATTAATGCTTCCGTTTCCTCTTTCTCCTCGAGAATCATTGAACTTGTGATGATAATTGGATTATGTACGAATTTATTTATTAATATCTGTTTGTTGTCAGCTGCATTTGAATAATTTTTTGAAGATACAACAGTGTTAGTATGCTATGTAGAATTAGGTCTAGAAATGAACTAAACCATTTATTGAATTTGAATAAAGGAAGAATTGAAGTGTTTGCATTATATCTATCACATGTTGCTTGCAAGTTTCATTTAGGTTTTCCTGTGGCTTTGGTAAACCAGGTTGATATTGCGGCTGGTGGTTGGCATTCCATGGCATTGACAAATGATGGAGAGGTACTTTTTTATAATGAAACTTGGTTGCATAGTACTTCTCTATGCAACTAGTACCTAAATATGTAATAAATGAATGTGAAATGATAAATGTTTGGCATTGAAATTATTGATATATGTTGTTCATGATCCAAGCCTCAAATTGATTCCCAGGAATGAAAATATGCCCACTACCTCCACTTCAGAATCTCCCATTCCTCATATCCTTCTCTATTTCCACATCCATGGTCGTCGGAAGACGAGGTGATGATTTGCGGAGTGATCGTGTTACATAGTTTTGGGGTTTTTGTTTTGTTTGGTGCTCGGTTAAGGTTTTGTAGGTTACGCCTCTCATGGTGGAAAGGTGAGTTGTGCTGGTTGTTACCTGTGGGCCGGTTGGGGAGTGGTTGCAGTTGAGTTGGTCTTCTGTGAGCGATAGAGAAACAAAATAAAGAGGAAGAGAAAGAAGAGCGGAACTACCACAAGTGGTTTTAGGGGTGGTTTGATAATGCTACAGTGGTGGCTGATTAAATGACCCAACGCAAAAATTCCGGGTCCTTTTGAGCCGTTTCCAGGTTCAGGTCTGGATATCCAGGCGTCTTGGGTTGTATTTTTACCAAGTCTAAGGCTTGGGATAGCCCTTTTTTGCGCACCTTTTCCTAACCATAAGGATAGGCTAATATAGTGCTTGAGTGTGGTTCATGGGATATTTAGGTGCATATATGACAATATACAAGGAATTAGTAGGTTTGGTTATAGTGAAGGCAGGTATTATGTTGTGAAAAGTTTTTCCTTGATCAAAGTGTAGTTTGTATAAACAGCAGTTTTACAACTCATACCACACAAAATAGCCTTTTGTTGCACACCTTTTCCTAACCATAAAGATAGGATGATATAGTGGTATTCATGGGATATTTAGGTGCATATATTCACATATGCAATAAGCCATATGGTGATAATGAATTAGTAGGATTGGTTATACTGAAGGGAGGTATTTCCACCAAAAAAAATACTGAAGGGAGGTATTATGTTGTGAAAACTGAAAAGTTTTTCCTTGATCAAAATGTAGTTTGTTGAAACAGCACTCTAATGACTCATACCATGCACAATAGCTGGCACCATTGAAGTAATTTGTAATTATTGGTGCTGGTAGAAAACACTGTTAGAATGGTTATAACTATGCAAGTTCAATGTATAATGAATTATGATTATATGGTTTTAATAAATTTTTTGGCTATATCCCCAGGCATGCACTCTATGGCCCACTTTCTTTCTTTCTTTTCTTTTTCTTGTTAAGAAAAGGTAATATGCTGACCCTATTGGTATTCCCTTGAGAATTTAGACTATTCGTAATTGGTATTGGTGGAAGGCTTGGTATTGGTATAGTTGTAATTGTGAGCTGGTACTACATACCATGTTCTGTATTCTGTAGCCATGTTGGTACGAACTCCTCTAAGGCCTACCTGTTATTGGGAAAAGCAAACAAAGATATGATGGTGCATTTTTCATTTGTTCAGGTTTATGGTTGGGGTAGAGGAGAACATGGAAGGCTGGGATTTGGGGATGATAAGAGCAGTAAGATGGTACCACAGAAGGTGCAGCTTCTTGCTGGCAAAGACATAGTTCAGGTAAGAATGTTTGATCCTTGCTTGGATCACCTCCCTGCATAGTAGAACGTTGTGTAACTGTATTATCTTACATTTTACCCTTGCAAGTTCTGAATGCCGAAAGATCTCATCTGTTTCCAGCTTATTGGCCATATACCCTGAAAATATTTACGAGCTACAGAATTAGAGCCCAAAATCTTTATTAACATAAATGCCTTCATAATAATGTGAGACGAAGTAATGACCTGTAGATCCTTGATTACTTGTTGAGCCATGTATGGCTTATTGCATATGTGAATATGTTTGTTTGATGACACATTGACATACTTAGCTTGAACATATTATTGGTAATGGATCTCATGTAATTGGCTTATTGCTAATCATTAATGTGCAGAACAGCATGCTTTTTGTTGAAATTTTTTTATTATCTTTTTAGTACTGCAGTATGTTTGTGCAGAATATTATAATTTGTGTTTTAACTGTAATCAATTTTCAAGTGTTTCACAGTGTGCTTCTTCCTATGTTGAGAGTCTCATTGTAGGTCCCGATTATTTTACATTCATATTGAATTTTGCTTTAAACATAATATTGGCTATCCTGCTTCCTAAACTAAAACCAAAGTGATTGAAATTCTCTTCCTAAAATAAAACCAGACATAACCCTCCCGACTTCAGCTCGGGGCAAGGGCACGTACATCTCGACCCCCCTAGATCCCGCTTGTACCGGGATCCACTTGGGTAGATGTTGTTGTTATTGTTGTTGTTGTATAATGATATTATTGCTGGTCCATTTTTCAAGCTGAAGGTAACTTGTGTAAAATACAGGTATCCTGTGGAGGCACACACTCAGTTGCACTAACTCGTGATGGACAAATATTTTCTGTAAGTCATTGGACAAGTGACACGTACTTTTTGGTTTTGCCTCTGTTATCACACAACTTATGCATTTGAATAAACAACTCTTGAATTTCAGCACTGTCATTTATGGTTACTTGGAGATTCCTTGAATATCTTTTAACAAGATGCTTAAAAATCAATTATTCTCCCTCTTGGAAGAAGGCTTTTTTGTAATTAGAATGTGCTCTAGTGCACGAAACAAGAGGAACTAATGTATGCTTGGAAAATGTTGTACTCCTGGCAGTTTGGACGTGGTGACCATGGTCGTCTCGGGTATGGAAGAAGAGTGACAACTGGACACCCGATGGAAGTGCTGATAGATCTCCCTCCTAATAAAAACGAGGACGGAGAGGAAGGACGTTGGCATGCCAAGTTCATTGCGTGTGGTGGCCGGCACACACTAGCAATCGTTCAATGGCAACCAGGTGAACGAGGAGAGTAGAGGCTAGGCTTGCATTATTACCTTATCAAAGCATTTCCCCATTCTAAAGCTCTACCGAATCTGTGGCCCATCCCCTTCAGAAGGCAAAGTGTATATCTATTATCTATATTTATAATGTTTCTCATCTTTTAATTGAGTTTTGAATGTTAATCTTGCTTGCAAGACTGTTTTCAGTGTTTCCTTCGCAAGGAAAATTAAAGGACAAATTAATGCATTGGAAGTGAAATGCATATTTAGTGCCCCTTTGAATTTTTGAGCTTAGGTACATTGAGACTGCAGCCAAGCTGCCGGTGTTCTCGGCTGCTTTGTTGATGCTGGTTGTCATGTCGTGTTTTTCAACTGAGTTCATCTAACAGTGGTTTGTATGTTCATAATCAGACCTCCACAAATGGTGATTTTGTTGCACCTCCATTCCACCTCTAATCAAGGTTATCAAAATACCAATCCGACCCTAAAATTTCAACTATTCTTGTTTTTTTTTGGTAGAAGGAGAGGCGGTACCCTCCGTTTCCTCTAGGGGAATTTTATTAATAGTAAAAGAAAAGAGCCAAGTAGTACTCAAGCGGGGGATAGCCCGACCCCTTACATCATCAAAGAGCAGTAATTTAATCTCCTCAGGTAGGCATGGACATTTGTGCGGGCCGGCCCGGCCCGGCCCGCTTTTTTTTGAGCGTTCAGCCCGGCCCGTTCAGCCCGCGGGCCAGACGGGCCCAACCCACCCGGGTCCAGTGCCGGGCCCGAGTCGAGGAATATTGGCCCGGCCCGGACGGGCCAGTCAACGGGCCTACAGCCCGGACCAGCCCAGCCCGGCCCGGTGCTCAACGGCTCTTTTAAAGAGCCGTTGGCCCAACGGCTAGTTCAATAAAAAAAAAAAAAAAAAAATGTAGCCAACGGCTACTTTAATTTAAAAAAAAAAAAATTAAATTCCTCTCCTATTCTAATCTTCTATAAATACCACCCAATCTTCAACATTTTTTTCCACACAATCTCCTCAATCCCTCATCTCTCAACTCTCAATCTCATACTTGCTTATTCTACTACAAGTCTTACAATCTACAAAGTGTCTTAATCTCATTTTACTTGCTTTTGTTATTTTTAATCTCTATTTAGTCTTTCAAAACAAAAAAAAAGTATTAATTTTCAAAAACAAGTTTACCTTATTTATTTACATTTCGAATTTAATTTTCTTCTCCTTTTATAAAAAAAAAACAAAAAAAGTTATAATCTCTTGCTTATTCTTAGTCTTTAAAAAAAATCCCCTTTTATAAAAAATGGAGGGACAAGGTAATATGGGTTTGTCCCAAGAGGAATTTGATCATTTGGCGGCGCATGGAAGGGCTCAAATGGAAGATCAACCCGGTAAGTAATTTTTTTATTTCATTTATAATACAAATAATTTGTTATTTCGTTTATAATATAAATAATTTGTTATTTCATTTATAATATAAATAATTTTATTTTTTAGGTTTCATCCCATCTCAAGCAAGTGTTACACAAGAGGCGGGAAGCTCCTCGACTACGATAAAAGACACGACCTCTGGCTCTATTGCTTGGAAATACTTCGACAAAGTCGACGATCCAAAAAGCCCCGGCAATTTTATTACTACGTGTCTAATTTGCAAGGCGAGGGGAGTTAGAAGGGGTCACTCTTACAAATTCACCAAGAATAGCGGAACGGGAACGTTGAAAAGGCACTTGAATAGGCTACATCCCGAAGTGATGGTCCCCGAAGGTCAAGGTGGTTCAAGCGGCGGAATTCAAACCCAAATAGGCGGGTTTGCCTCTTCTCAAGCTGGAGGTAACTTATTTTGTTACAATAGAGATAAAATGATTGATGGCATGGCTGAATATATTACAAAATCTGAAAAACCATTCTCTTTTGGAGAAGACTATGACTTTCAAAAATTTGCTAAATTATCTTTGCAACCGGCTTATCAACAAGTTGGTCGTAAGACCTTAAAACGTAGATGCGTGCAACAATATGAAAGGGCTAAATCTAAATTGGTACAATTTTTTGAGAAATATGATGGTCGTGTGTGTATTACAAGTGATATTTGGAGTTCTAGAGTAGGCGATTCATATATCTCTGTCACTGCCCACTGGAATGATGATAATTGGCTGTTGCAAAAACGTGTCATTGGTTTTGAACCTATGTTTGAAAGTCACACCGGAGCTAATATATATGATCATATTGTTAGAATTCTTAAGGAATTTAATTTGTTTGCAAAAGTGTTTTTACTTTCCTTCGATAATGCCTCTGCTAATACTAGATGTATTGATTTATTTAAAAGACATGTACCTCTTTTGTTAAATGGAGATCTTTGTCATATTAGATGTGCTGCGCATATTGTTAACTTATCTGTTCAAGAAGCATGCAAAGATCTTCATGATTTGATTGGACCGATTAGAGAGTGCATTAGATGGCTTAGGTTCACGGGTACCGCAAAACGTCGCTATAAGATCTTGTGTCAAGAACAAGGATTATTTCCTAGGAAATGGAGTATGGATACACCAACTCGTTGGAACTCCACTTTTGATATGTTACAACCTGCTTGTACTTATAAAAATGTTATAACCACTTTGTATGCTGAGCAGTATAGAGGTCCGAATGGTACTCCCGGATTTATTTCCGAGGAGCAATGGGGGATCGCGACACAAATATGTGAGCTTCTAAAAACTTTTAAGGATGCAACACTGATTTTTTCACAAGTTTATACGCCTAACGTCCATTTAGTTATTTTTCAATGTTGCAATATTACATATGCCATGCAAGAAATGCAAGTAAAGCAACCATCATTAGGTAACATAATTGAAAACATGCGAACAAAATGGTTATCTTATTTTAACAAGTTTCCTGTTATATATTGTATTGCTGCATTATTAGATCCTACTATGAAGAAGCAAGGTTTAGAAAATATGTTAGATTTTTATTATGACACTTTGGGCCTTTCAAAAAATGATTATAATTGGTATGCTGATATTGATTTCGCCATTGCAACATTAATTAAGTTATATGAAAAATATGCAGAAAAACTAAATAGTCCACCTACATCTACTAATCGACCCTCTTCATCTTCTACTTCTACTACTAGCAAAATTGCATCTTTAATTTTCAAAAAACCCCGAACATCACCTAGTTCTGGTTCTATTGCACCTACAAGATCTATTATTATGGATTTCTTGACCACTGAACATCAATTCCCCGACGGATGTGATGTTCTTCAGTGGTGGAGAAACCATTGCGACCAATATCCTGTACTTGCTAACATAGCTAAGGATGTATTAGCTATACCTGCGTCTACCATTGCGTCCGAGTCTATTTTTAGCGCAGGTCGAAGAGTAATTTCGGAAAAAAGATGCCGACTTGATCCACAAACCGTCAAGACATTGATATGCAAGAAGGATTGGGATCGTGCCGAGGAAAGGACGCAAGAAGAGTACGAAATGAGTGCAATAAAATTCGAGACCGAGGACGATGTCGAAGGGATGACCACTGACAACTCTTCTAACGCCGGAAGTGGTGGGAATGATGCAATTGACGAAGAAACCCCCGAAGACTTTGACGAATGAGCAACAACAACAAGGTAAGTTAAGGTATGTAAAGAACTACGTGGGCTTTGATTCTTTCGAGATACGTAGGCATCTTAATTATTCTAATTTTGATAATTATTTATCAAAGTTTTAATAATTTCGAACAAGCCCGCTCCCTTATTCCCTTTTTTTTTGTTTTTTAGCACATTATGTACAATTTAATAGATTCGTTTAATTTATACATTTTAAAATACTCCGCCTTTGTTCTATCTTTTTTTTAAAAAAATTATACTTTCATAAGTTAGAAGAGGCAAGGGCATGTCGACATTAATGTCTTCTAACTTGATCATTTAACTAAGCTAGTTTTGATTCAATCAAAGGACCACAAAAGGCACAAATACCTAAAAATCTACCACAAATACAACCCGGCCCGCCTGGCCCAAATCGGCCCGCCAGCCCACATGTATCCGGCCCGGCCCAGCCCGGCCCCAGCCCGGCCCGGCCCGGCCCGGCCCAGCCCCCCCAGCCCGGCCCGGCCCGCCCCCACCCCAACCCAACCCGTGTGGGCCACAAACTTTGGGCCCGGCCCGGCCCGCAGCCCAGCCCGTTCCCAGCCCGGATACCCCCTGTGCGGGCCCGGTTCCATTTTTCTCAGCCCGGCCCGGTGGCGGCCCGGCCCGGGCCCGGCCCAGCCCGGCCCGTGTCCATGCATATCCTCAGGTGGGGCAATCAATACATGAAAACCTAACGGATAATTAAAAGCAAGAGAAACAAGGCGATCTGCAACGGAATTTGCCTCGCGATACACATGACGGAATCGGAAATTCCAATCCCTACTAATGAAGCCTTGGCATTGCATAACCAGGCTGTACAACGGATGAGTTTTTTGAATATTAGAACTAAGTAAATTAATTACCAATTGGGAGTCCGACTCCAAGATCACTTCACGGAAGCCTTCCTTCCAAGCCGTCTTCAACCTTCCAAGGACGCCCCAAAGCTCCTCCATAGGAACCGTGCACGAGCCGATATTATGAACAAAACCTTTGATCCACTTCCCTTCGCTATCTCTTAAAACACCCCCCGCTGTATCATTCCCATTGAGGACGGACCCATCGGAGTTGATCTTCACGCAATTCCTGTTTGGCTTTTCCCAACTAATATTCTGCATAACTTTATTAATAACATAGGCCGGGCTAGCAAACTTACCAGCAGCAGTAACATAATCTTTGACCTGGTTCATGATGCAAGTCACCTTGTCCATTGTGTACGTGCCATCACCGAAAACAAAGGCGTTGCGCCACTTCCATATGTTCCAAAGAGCCGTTGCAAAAATCGAATTCCAGTCTCCAACCTCACACTGGCGTTTATCCAGCAAATTCCTTCGGAGCCAGTAGCGAAAGAAATCTGGAAAAATTCAGGAAAAAAATCAGTAGCTTTAAGTGTAAACCAAATACCACTAACCTTGGAACAATCTCGAAAGAGATGTTCATAATTTTCCTCATTGGCACCGCACATAACACAGCCAACATTGCGCGTGATGTGACGACGTCTCCGCTCGGCGTTCGAAATAATTCCCCCTCTCATCGCCAACCACATGAAACTCCAAACTCTTTCCGGAACAGCGAGCTTCCAAACTATACGATAAATCGGACCATCCAAATCAAACATATTAGTGTCACCACCAATCGGACCATCCAAAATTTCAACTATTCTACAATCTGGCAAAATGATATGTGATCCGACTCTACAATTTTTGGCAAAACGATCTAAAGACCGAAGTAGAATTCAATTTAACGATGTAATCCTCAGGACCCTCGACGTTCTGATCCCAAGTAGAATCTTAGGATACGATCTAACAATATAATCCTGAGGACACTCAACCTTCTGATTTTAAAATCTCAATGCTTCTAAAACACAAGAAATCCTGACAAAGCATATGATCTTTGAGCTATTGGATTTTGGTGGTGGCATTGTGGCAAGATGTCGGATAAATGAGCAAATTATTAGAAAATATGTCGTCAATAAGTAGGGCCGTCAATGGGTTAGATTATGGGTGGGTGGGGTCACTTTTACCTCCCAACCCGCATGTTAAAATATCCCACCCAACCCACTCGTGGAATGTTCCAGTGTTCTATCCATCACCCAAACTACCCGTCAACTGCAGGTTATAATCGATGTATGTTTTTTCATTATCTGTATGGGACCATTTAATATTAACAATTCAATAATGATAATTCAATACGAAAAAACATAAAAATAATGATTCAATAAGTAAATTATCAATACACTAAGTAAATAGAAATGTAAATTCAATTGGTCAATATTATTATGAAACACAAAAAGGCGGTAAGGTCGATTTGCTGTGGAATGGCGTTTTTTCGGGCTCATTTGTACCATCTCGAGGTGTTCGCCAAGGCGATCTGCTTTAAACGTACTTGTTCGTTCTTTGTATGGAAAAGCTTTCCCATATTATCCAAGATTCGGTGAACACTGGTGCGTGGAAACCGATTGAAATTGGAGGTGTTTTGCTTTCCCACCTCTTTTATGCGGATGATCTAATTTTGTTTGCAGAGGCGTCGAGGGATTAAGCGGAGATTATTAAATATTGTCTTGAACACTTATGTGCAATATCTGGTGAACTAGTGAACTACAACAAGAGCTCTATTTTCTTCTCTCGGAAAGTACGAGCAACGGTACGTTCCGAAATCAGTCAGTTCATGAATATGTCGGACATTGATGACTTTGGTACTTATCTCGGAATTCCGATGTCACTTGGGCGGATAACGAATGACCAATTCCAGTTCATTTTAGACAAAGTCAAGTCTCAAATAAGGGGCTGGCATACTAAGACATTCTCAATGGCTGGGCGTACCACTTGGCTAACACCATGCTCACGAGCCTCCCGATCTACTCAATGCAAACAAATCTTATCCCCAGGGCTATTTGTGATTCTATTGATCAGCATATTAGTGAATTTGTTTGGGGGTCCACTGCTGAACAACGAAAAATTCATTTGCTTTCTCGACATAGGATGTCTCGGCCAAAGAAAGAGGGTGGATTAGTCCTCCGATCTATGCGCTATTCAAATTCAGCCATGTTGGCAAAACTTGGATGGCGTATGCTTAAGGAACCAGATGCTCTTTGGAGTTGCGTGCTGCGTGGCAAATATTGTGCTGGTAGGGCAGATATTGACATGTTTAATGATCGCCCAAGTTCTTCGTGTCTCTGGAAAGGTATTATACATGGTGCTGAATATCTTGCTAAAGGGATTTGTATGACCGTGTGCAATGGCCATTTCACCTTGTTTTGGCTTCATCCTTGGGTTACTCAACAACCTTTGATTGATTCAACAATTCAGGAAGTTCCAGAAACTTTTGTTGGGCTGACTGTCGCAGAATATTGGAATGATGGCTGCTGAAATTAGGGTTTGACTTCACCTTTCCTTGGTCGCAATGAATGTATGAAACTGATGTCAATCCAGCTTTATGAAGATGAGCTCGAGAGGGATAAGTTTTGTTGGGGCTTGTTTGCTGATGGCAATTTCTCCTCAAACTCTCTTATGAAGCTTATTCGTGATGATGCTAGTAATCCGGGATTGCCAAATTTCAATTGGAGCTTGATTTGGTCCATGCTGGTTCAGCACCGCGTTCGTAATTTTATATATTTCCTGGTCAACAATAGTGTGCTTTGTAATGCCAATAGATTCCGACGTCATATTGCTGCCAGTGATGCCTGCCCAAGGTGTTCTCAGCCTGAAACTGAGTTGCATCTTGATACATGATCGCGTCGGATTATTCCTTGTTGATCTCGCTTTGAACCCACACAAGTCCCGATATTGCCAGTAAACGGATTTTCAAACCTGATTTGCTTAACTAAGTTAATATCTTTCGTAACAAGCAACTTAAATTCGAAATTAATGAAAGACAACTGAACTGAAACACTTATTGAATCAAAGAGATAATTCAACCAGGATGGCTCGAACACTAATCCCAGTTGATGAACTAGTTGATCAGATTAATCAAACTAGAACTACACGAATTGATCAAACAATGAAACAAAGATGAACAAACACGTGAGTGAGAGTGAGTGAGAGAGAGAGAGAGAGAGAGAGAGAGAGAGAGAGATTTCGAGTGTAGAACCAATTGGTTCTATGGATAGAACCGAGTGGTTCTATGGAAGAGTTGGGTGAAGATGATGATCGATCTTTGATTGCAATTGCTCGAACACAAGTTCGTTTTGGGGCCCAAAAGCAAGACTAAACCATAGGGGTTTAATCTTACTTCAAGCTAAATTTTATTGAATAATAAATGCAAGCTATAAATAAGAATTACAAAGCAATGTTCCTTGGAGATCAAGTCATCCATGGCCGGCCCTAGCAAGGGTGATTTCGTTCCTTGACTTGTTTCCCAAGATAACTTATTATAATTGAAAAGCATCTATCTAAATTCTCTTAACATAAATAAATCAAATAATAATTATTTGACTTATTTAGATAAGAAAATTAACAAACTCCTAACAAACTTAAAAGATAACAATAAAAGTATAACCAAGATATTTCAGCTACTAACATAAACCTATGGCCGAAAATATCACTTATTAAAGTTCTAGCTAAAGACAGAATTAAATATGAAAGATAATATTCCAGTAAGACTTGAACAACTCTCAATAAATCCCATTTTTCGGCTCTTTTCTGTTGGATTCTGAATTTTATGTAAACTACAAAGTTGTAGAACATTTAATTATCTTTCCAACTCATACTTAACGGACTTGAGATTAATTTTCTAGCCCAAGTTATGACCAGTTTACTAAGCAATGTTTTCCATTTGACGGGTTTCTTAACTTTCCGAATTTTTACGACTTCATCCTCTTCCTTGGTGGCCTTGGACGCCATGGATGAACATAATCAAAAGATAATATCAGATCCATGAACACCTTCTTAAACGTAAATGATCGGGACCTTAAAAAAGGTCATGGTCTTTGGCCTCCATTCGTCTTGAACGAATCATTCGCTTGGATCTTCCCTTGATTTGTATCACATCTCCATCGAGATTGTTCTCCTATTCGAGAAGCCTGGTTGGCGTTGTTTGGTAATAGGCCGCTCTTTGTTTCTTCAACAATAATGATATTCTTGAATGGGTCAGCAAGGCTATAAAACACAGAGATCAATGCTAATATGTTGTCAAGGTTATCAAAATCCCGATCCGATTCTCCGATTCTAGCGATCCTACGATCCATAACACGCAAAACGATCCACGATCCCAAGTAGGATCTTATTGGAGTAGGATCTTAAATGATTTAGAATACAATCTCGATCCGATCCCGATTTTACATACGATTTTAACGATCCTATGAACGATTCTAACGATCCTACAAATGATTCTAACGATCCTATAAATTGACAATTTTAACTATATATTATTACTATTTCACGGTTAATGTATCATTTCCATTAAAATAGTTTTTTATTGATAAATGAGCTACTAGCTCATTACAAGGCCAACACTAGGTTACCCGTAAATTACAAGGCTAACCTAAATCATCACGACGGATGATCTTTAGAAAATCAAATAACAGAGGATGATCACTAAACCAGGAACTACTAATCGAGATATCAACAGGATCCAACAAAGATCCCGGGAAAAAAAATTAGAAATAGCAAAACTAAGCTGAGGAAAACTAAAAAGCCTCTTGGCGAGAAAATCCGCCGCACTGCATTCCCTAAAACAATGAAAAAACACCACACAAGGAACCAAAGCAACAAAATGACGGATATCATTTATAATAGCTTGAATTTCTCAAGGAACCTTCCAAGTTCGTTTTAAAGAATTAATAAGAATTAGATTATCCCCTTCAATGATAAGGCGGGAAATATTTAGCGAAACCGCACTACGAATACCATCAAGCAGAGCAAGTGCTTCAGCCTGGAGAACCGAAATGGGAGGTTGTTCTTTTCAATCAAAACTTAAAATCTTACTTTTGTGGTCTCGAATAAGAAAGCTTGAAAAAGTAGACGAATTTGTACGCTTGGAAGCATCAAAATTGAGCTTTGCGCATAACAGAGGAGGTCTAATCCAAGAATGGTTATTTTTCCTTTTGGGACGAGACACCGTTTTGGGAGCAAAAACTGGTTGAGCAGAATTCCATTGTAAATACTGAGAGAAAGCTAAATCACATGGAAGCAAAGAAGAAAAAAGTCTAGATGGATTAAAAATTTTGCCATTTCTATGTCCCCAAATAAACCACCAAAGGAAACAAAGGATGTTACTATTTTTATTTGAATTTATAGTAGAAATAAGATTATCAATAAAAGTACCTAAGGAGATAATCTGATATTTAAGATTAACCTTTGCCTCAAGTTTGGAAAGCATATTTTGCGAAAATGGACAGTTAAAAAACAGATGATTCAGGTTTTCATCTTCATTTGAGCATAATGAGCACGTACTAAAAACACAATTGTAGAAGCGATTTAATCTATCTGTTGTTGGAAGACAATCAACACACGCCTTCCACAAGAAAATTTTAATTTTAGGAGGAAGAGAGGTCTTCCAAATCCAAGCAAACTCATAGTTAAGATCAGGCCTATCTATAGAAATCATAAACGAAGCTGAGGAGACTGAGAAAGCTCCATCATTAGAAGGAAGCCAAACCAAACGATCCTCAGAGTCACATACAGGAATTCTAAGAGAAATAATAGAATTCACAATTGATTCAAGAAGCAGCAAGCGCAAGTACTCAACATTCCAAAGCCGATCAGGAGTGATAAAAGCTGAAACTTTTAAATTAATATTATCATTATCATAAAATGACATTAAATCAGTATTTCTAATCCAATGATCTTTCCAAAAATTTATAAAATAACCATTTCCAATAGTCCAAAATAAACCTTTAGAGAATTTGTCTCTAAGATTGAGCAATCTACCAAATTGCCAAGAACAATTCTTTTTCTGTATCTCAAAAATTGAAGAGGAACCCAAGTATTTTTCAGAAATAATACGTACCCAATAATTATTGGGATCAGTTAAAATTTTCCAAAGAAGTTTCATTTGCAAAGCACTATTAGTAGTCTCAGCCGTCCTAAGCCCCATACCTCCAGACTCTTTAGGAGAGCAAACCTTATCCCAGCTTATAAGAGGGTGATGATTAGGAGTAAACTTATTCAAAAAAAAAGATTTATTAATTTTATCAATATCACAAAGAACACCTTTAGGAAGCAAAAAACTTTGCATTAGATAATTAACCTGACCTAACAGATTTGATTGAATAAGCACAACCCTACCTGCCTGAGAAATAGAGTTTGCTTTCCATTGAGATAGTTGTTTTTTCAATTTTATGATTGAATCTGCAAAAACTGCATTTTGAACCCTACCCTTAAGAATAGGAATACCAAGATATTTCTCCATAGATGTAGTAATTTGAATATTAAGAAAGCTTGCAAGAGAAGTTGCAGTTTGACATGAAATATTTTCAGAGACCTGAAAACTACTTTTATGATAATTAATCGAAAGGCCAGAGACCCTAGAGAAAGAATCCAAGAAACCTTTAATATAATTAATATTAGCATGAGAAGCATTAGCAAAAATGATAGTGTCATCTGCAAAACTAAGGAAAGGCAGACAAACTCCATTTTTAACTAACTGAATACCCACAAATTTGGAATCTAAAGTAGATTGTAATTGAAGGGATCTCGCAAGATACTCCATACATATAATAAAAATAAAGGGGGCCATCGGATCACCCTGACGAATACCACAATGAGGGGAGAACTCAGTACCTGGTTCGTTATTTACCAAAATCGAGGAGGAAGAAGTAGTAATGCAAGTCATAACAAGATTAACCCAATTAACATGGAATCCAAATTTAAGAAGAATTAATCTAATAAAATTCCAATCAAGTTTATCGTAATCCTTTTCCATATCAATTTTCAAAGCCATCCATCCTTGTTTACCTTTTTTCTTTTTATGAAAAGAATGAAAAATTTCGTGAGCAATTAGGATGTTATCCTGGACAAGTCTCCCTTGAACAAACGCTCCCTGAAGAGGATGAAATAGATTTTGTAAAATAGAAGCCATACGATTAGCTAAGATTTTTTGTACTAACTTTGTAAATCGTATTGCACAAACTAATAGGTCTAAAGTGATTTATTGTTAAGGGAGAGTCAACTTTAGGAATTAGAGCTACAAAAGATTTATTAATCGATCTAAGCATATGACCAGAATGAAAAAAGGCCTGAACTGCTAAAACTACTGAATTTCCAACAATATGCCAGTAATGTTGAAAGAAATCAGCAAGGAAATCATCCGGTCCCGGAGATTTATTAGGAGCAAGATCAAAGACGGCAAATTTAATTTCCGCAAGAGAAGGCGTTTTACATAGTATCAAATTCTCCGAAGCTGAGACCAAATTAGAAATAATATCTAAATCTGAGTTATTAACATAACAAAGGGATTCAAGTTAAACCGGTGAGCAAGCTCTTCGGTTATTTTTTGGGAAATTAAGTCATGATCAACAAGAACAATTCCTTCATTTGTCTGAAAAGAAAGAATTCTTTGTTTATAAAAACGAATTTTGGAAACAGATTGAAAATATTTTGTATTTCGATCCACATTTTATAAATGAATTATTTTTGCTCTTTGTTTCCAAAAATTATGCTGAAAGTCTAAAAGAGCATTATATTTATTAAGATGAGCCTGGAGTTTAAAAAGAATGGTAGAGTTATGGGGATCAACTAATAAATCTGACTGGAGCGATAATAACTGATGTTCAGATATTTTGAGTTGTTCAAAATTGTTATGAATATGATGTTTAGCCCAAATTTTAGAGTATCTTTTTAACAGATTTAATTTCATAGAGAGACGGAACATAAAAGATCCAGTCATTTGGTAACTCCATACTTTAGAAACTAAGGGATTAAAACACGGGATTGACATCCAAGCATTTTCAAACCTAAAAGGAATTTTACGATAAGATTTAGAGGATCCTATCGAGAAAGATATCAGGCAATGGTCCGAGGTTGTAAAAGGATGATGTTGAATTACAAGTGACGGGAACATATGAGTTAGAGTTTGATGTATAAGAACTCTGTCCAATTTTTCAAAGACATTATCCTGAGCCACCGAACTTTTACGCCAAGTAAAAGGGAAGCCAGAAGTTCTAGAATCCACAAGACCAAATTGATTCGAAAAATTTAAAAGGCGATTAAATCTACTAGATAAAGGAGGGACACCTCCTAATTTGTCATTAACTGAAGAAATTTCATTTAAGTCACCTATTAAAAAGAATGGTAAATTATACTGAGATATTTGTAAAGCAAGGGAATTCCAAAAAGTATTTTTTTGCGCTTCCCTTGACGGGGCGTAAACAAAAATTAAAAGGAATTCTTGATTAGGATAGGAATATTTCATAATGATTAGATTAGAAGATTGATGAAATAAACTACATTTTAGATTTTCGGTATTCTCACAAATTAGGAGCCAAAGGCCACCTCTAGACCCAACAGAGGGACATGAAATAGCAGATTGGAAACCTGATTTGTGTAGAGTCGAATAGTTGGGATCAACTTCTGTTTTAGTTTCCTCTAGACAAAGAAAGTTTAATTTATTCAATTTTCTAATAAACCCAACTTCTTCCCAGAAATTAGGCATGCGAATACCTCTAATATTCCAATATCCTATTGTTGAGAGGGTTTCTTGACAACAAATAAATTTATAACCAAGACCCCGCTGAGTATAGGGAGGTCAGCATCGTTCCACAGGAAGCAAGGTTGTTCGTTTATCAATCTACTAAAAAGCAAACAAAAAAAATAAAAACACTCACAAGCAGCCTCGTTAACGACGTTGTCAAGGTCGTTAACGAACCACCGAACACAAAAACACTTCAAATAACGACCTACTTAAATTCTAATTAAATTCGGTACCGAGGCAAGTACTCAGCAACGAAAATTCAGTAGAGATAATTCAATTAAAACAAAGATCTAGGATTTAGGGACACCACAACATAGCCAAGCATAAAAACTCGTAAGAAGATAAGATCATGCCTTTAAACAGATAGAGTCATCAACTTTCGTTGACTTAACAAGTAAATTAACAAACTTTCGCATCCTAATTCACTTAATTGCTTGTTTTAGATCTAAAGCTTGAAACTTTCGTATTCAAACAATATCAACCTTCAAGTTACTAACTTTCTCTTTCAATCAAGTTACAAACCTAAATTACCTCAACTTTCGTTTCGGTATAAGCACAACAAACAATTCTCAATAAAAGATAAAATGCATTCAACACACAATCTTACTCATCAAACATGCTCAATTATGTCGGGCTTAACCCCGATCCTAGAAAAGAAAACTACTCACTAATCATAACTAAGGAACTAATAATTTCAATTAAAGGAAACATTGAAAACAAAACAAAACTCAAATTAATACCAAAATATCGTCTTACAGAGATTTAGAAGAAACCGAAAACATCAAAATACCGAATCAAAATCACAACTAACGATCCCGATGACTGTCGTCCACCGAGCCTCCTCGATCCGACTCCGATCCGACTTCTCCTCTCTCGGCCCTTCGAAAATGTCTCTAAAAAGCTTCCCCCTTAAAGCCTCTTCCTTTCTATGCTAGATAGAAGGATATTTATACTAAAAAGCTAAAAACTAAAAAAGGCTAAAAGATATAAACTTTCCTAAGAAGATAGAAACAAACCCTAAAAGATAGAAATAAAATCTAAAAAGATATTAAGACCTAAAATACATATTCTAATAACCCCAAAAAGATTCTAAAAAGATACTCAACCGACACGGAAATAAATTCCCGCTCAGGATCGGTGAATTATAAAATAAATCTTCAATTCTTCTCCTTCGTGGCCTCGTTAACGAGCCCTCACAACCTCGTTAACGAGCCTGGGCTTTGTTTTCTTCCACACTTCCTCTCGTAATCTTAAGCTCTGACTTCTTCAATCTTGTACTCCTCCGTCTTTCACTGTAATGCTCCAAATTCAGCTCCATATAACTCTTTTCCTTGCTAAAACCTACAAAATACACAAAATAGCGTAGCTTCCACTCTTTTCATAGAAATATGCAAAACTACCTAAAACACTCAAAACTAATCCTAAACTTAACAAAACTAAACCTAATAAGCAAAGAAAACCTACTAAAAACTATACTAAAAATGCGAACGTCAAAATACCCCATACTTAGACTTGCTTGTCCTCAAGCAATAAACAAGACACTAAACAAAACCAAAACAAACATACTCATCAAGACATAGCCATCCTAAAAAGCAACATCTACACATGAGAAAAATATAGCAAAAGACTATTAACATCCTCACACATATATGCACTTAAATAGACATAAGATAATACAATCCAACCTTACACAGGATATTGTGTTTCACTCAACTCTCAAGTGTTTAGGCTTATAAATTCAATCTCTCAACTCATCTTATATACAAAAACTCATAGAAATTGGAACTTATATCACCAATACTCTCCACCCAAGATTTGTCAAAACAAGCAAAGAATCATCAAGAGAACTTAGGGGGCTCAATGAAAAACTTCATAGAAGTTTCCATTCGGCCGGGTTGTAATGGGGCTTGGTAAAGACAATAAGGCGTGGAAATATTTTGGCAATGTGGTGCTAATAATATCCGGGAATCAAAGACTCCTAAAAATCTCACACTTAACCAAAACTTTTCATAAAAACAATATACCAAACTCACTCTCATTATACACACTCATTTTCACTCACCCTTTTTCATCCTAGAAAGTCTCATAATAAATCAAAAGAATCTCTGATATTATCTATTAAACTCAAATGCACTTCAACTCTTCACCTCTTTTTATCATTCTCCTTCTCTTTCTTCTTTTTTACTCTTTCCTTTTTTACTATTTTTTTTTCGCTGCCTCGTTAACAAACCCATATCAGGGTCGTTAACGAGCTTCCGTACACATTCTTTCTCTTCTTTTCACTTCCATCAAAAACTTTATTTTGTGCATTTTTTTCTTATCAAGAGACCTTTCTTATTACATGTAAAAACAAGAGGCTTCCAATCTACCCTTCCCAAATACCCTTCAAATAAAGCAAAATATAAGCAACTCCTCTCTTTTTAACACATCACAAAACTTACCTCTCCAATCTAAGTCCTAATTCCCGGATAGGGTCAAGCTTATCTCGGCTAGGGAATAATTTTTGTGGAGCTAAAAATAAAAGGTTTCAGGCTAGAATTAGTTATCAAAAAGAAGGAATAATGTAAAGGTAGATAAGGAATAATAGGGCTTATGAAAATAAATTCTCCATCATATGATCTTTACAAGTAATGAACTAAAAAATCTTATAAGGGTCTCAAGAAATAGATAACCATCACAATTCCAAGAGATAATATGCATAAAGAGAGTAAATCACACAAGAAAAGAAGAGGGATTTATAAATGTTCTCCCTATAAGGCCAAAAATACTCACAAGGTAGATTTTGTTGGATTGCATCGTCTATGCTATAAAGTATATGTGCTCAATTTCATCAAATGCTATCTTCTTCTAAAACCAATAACTTCAAGTTGAGAATCCGGCTATACTTTTAAAGACATGCTTGCAAGGAATTATATGATTAAGTTAGCGATTGCTATCATAGAACTTAAGAAGGGATATCTATCAATTCTAAAACTCTTTTTTAGATTTTTCCAAAATTTCAATTTTTTTCTCGATTTTTTCTATATTTTTTTCGACATAAAGTAATAGAAAACACATAAACACCAACACATAAACACCTAGGACATAAGTTTTCTACTTTCTCCCACCCCATACTTAAAATTACAATGTCCCCACTGTAAGAAAAATAAGAAGAAGGAAAAGAAATAGAAAAGAAAACAATAAAAGATTAAAAAGAAAAAGAAAGACATAAAAACTTACAAAGTTGTAAAAGTGGAAACAAAGAAAAACTTCATCTTCAGGCTGAATCAACGGTTCGGTGGAGGAAAGTAGTGCTCAAAGTTCCCCATGAAGTCGTACATCGTCCTCCAACGCTCAACATCCTCCGCCTCTCTCTGACGCTGCCTCTGATCCTCCATCGACATGCGAGCGGAATAGACAGTTTCCCATCTATCCATCCTCCTATGAATGTGATCCTGCTGGAGGTGAAGCTGCTGCATCCGTGCAGAAAGATCCTCGACCCATGGTGGTGGTATACTCGATCCTGTGTACTCGGGTTGAGGAGGTGGTGGGTAGTGAGGCTGGAAGTGGTCTTGATACATCACCGGGTTGTAAGGCATGAGTCCATAGGCATGAGGGTCGACAAGAGCTGGTGGTGGGTCGACAGGAGCTCTCGGCACCTCGTTAACGAAGTTGGGTGCCTCGTTAACAGTGTTGGGATGGGGCTGGAAGTGGTCGTTAACGAGCCTGGTGGGCTCGTCAACGAAGATGTTGCTCCCTAAGACCTCTGTGTCGATGTCTTCTTCTTCGAAATTGAGCTTCTCAGTGCCGCCGTCGGTGTCGGCCTCTTCAGTGTCGTTGCCTACTACCTCGGTGTCCTCGTCTTCATCTTCATCTTCATCTTCATCCTCATCCATGGCTTCTCTCTCAAACCGGGATTCACATGGCCTAAGCGAAAGCTCGTCCTCCGGTTTAGGTTCCAATGGGTAGGCATGTCCCGTCCACGCCTCGTACCAATTCGGTACGTAGAGAAGCTCGAACTTGTCGAGGGTGGGTATAGCGATACGATCTTGAACCTTCACCTTGAATCCTCCCTCGGTTTGAATGAAGACACCGGAGCTATACCAATAAATTTTGTTGAGGAGTTGGGCGTGAGCCGGTGTGTAGCGGGTGAGATCGACTCCAAGATTCTTAGCCAAGAGGCTAACCAAATTGCCACACCAAACCTCCTTGGACTTGGTTGATTTTTCGATGTAGTAAAGCCATTCGTACCCCAAATTCAAAGGGTCGGGCTCCTCAAAAAGGATGGTGCGGAAGCAAGCAACTTCCGTCCTTGTAGGCCGGTTCAACTCTCTCTTCGGTCAAAACGTCGCGGCGAGGACTCTAAGAATAATCCTGAAGATGGGGTTGATGATGGTTGCCCCGGATAATGCCGCGGTGGAGGATTGAACCTCTCCGGTGATGTAGCTCCAAGTGCGGGTCACTCGGTAGTCCTTCGAGCTATAGTCTCTCGATGGGTATGGGAGCTCTAAGATTACGTTGAACTCCGCCATTGTGAACTCACGGTCCTTGTTACCGAGCCGAAATCGGATCCGTCCCACCGAGGTCTTCGACGAGAAGTTGGTCTCCAAGGTGGCCAAGAACTCGGATGTGAGGGCCGGATAGTGTGGCAAACTCTCTTGCTTCAAAAGATGGGCGGCTCCAAGGATGATGATAGCGTCCTTGACATCCGTGTAGATCCCCGTGTTGACAGCGCTGGACTTTGAGAACCATCGGGTGTAGTGGTCCTTCTCCAGAAAATCACGGTAACGCCGTACTTGGCCTTAAGTGCTCAAAATCACATCATCCACTCGAGGTGGAGATGGGGACCTATGGTTCCTCCTCTTCTTCTGAGCTCGGGTAGCGGGTCTGCTTGAACTTGCCATGGATCCTACAAAATAATCAAGATTTTTCCAAGATAAGATCCACTCAAAAATAGATAGGTAAGAGACCCCATACTTGGTATCGAATTAACCTCAGAATTATTCGTTAACTACCCAATTGGGTCGTTTACGATTCTGGACTCGGATTGATCTATGAAGCATTGCAGGGTCGTTAACGAGCCTGGGTGGGTCGTTAACGAGCCGCCGAGAACAAAAACCAGAATTTCCGATTTTAATCTACCTTAATTTAAAACACAAATGAAGCATGCAATCTTCTATATTTTTCCATCGATCCCTCAATCGGGTATAAGCACCCCATACTTGCTCAATTATCCATCCCGAACATGCTAAAATTACCCAAAATTTTGACATGCAAAGTTCGAACTTTAGGATTTAGAACAAGAAAAATTCATGCTTTCCTAACTAGAGTGTTGCAATAGATAATCTAACATGAATAATTCTTCCTAAAACATGAACAACTAAGCATAATCAAGAATTTTTATGAACAAAAACCAAGCATGCAAATCGACCTTTCTAAGAACACGATTCAAGACACGAAATTTTGACCCTAAAGACAATCAATCATGCAATTTCGAGCAAGGGTTTAGAAATCATATCGGAGAATCGAGAAATTGAAGAACAAGGGTCGGAATCGGGGTGGTAACGAGCGTGTGTCTCGTCAAGGATCGGTTTCCGGGCTCCGGTAACGACGGCCTCTCGGTTGGTTTGGTGGAGTGAAGGATTCCGAACCGGTGGGAGAGAAGGGAGAGGGATTTCGAGCTTCTTGAGGGGAGAGAAGTATGAAATTGGGAGAGTTGTGGTAGATTTGTGGAAGGGGGGTAAAAGGGTTTTTATAGGAGGGGGAAGGGTAGGTAGAGGCAATGTTCTAAAAAACGCTAGGCGGACGTTGGGCGGAGAGGGACCGCCTAGCGCCTAGACGGTCTGAACGGTGGCCTATGCGGTCCTAGACGGGTGCCTAGGCGGTCTGGATGGCTAGGCGGGCGAGGACCTTCCAGCGCCTAGGCGGGGCCTAGACGGGGCCTAGAAAGGATTTTTAGAACAGTGGGTAGAGGCGGCGGATAGGGTAGAAAATAAGATAGATTAGGGTAAAAATCTTACCTGCCCCGTTTCTTGACGAGTCGGGTCTTCGAACCGGGTCGTTAATTTGTTGAGAGGGTTTCTTGACAACAAATAAATTTATAATCAAGACCCCGTTGAGTATAGGGAGGTCAGGATCGTTCCACAGGAAGCAAGGTTGTTCGTTTGTCAATCTACTAAAAAGCAAACAAAAACAAATAAAAACACTCACAAGCAGCCTCGTTAACGACGTTGTCAGGGTCGTTAACGAACCACCGAACACAAAAACACTTCAAATAACGACCTAATTAAATTCTAATTAAATTCGGTACCGAGGCAAGTACTCAGCAACGAGAATTCAGTAGAGATAATTCAATTAAAACAAAGATCTAGGATTTAGGGACACCACAACATAGCCAAGCATAAAAACTCGTAAGAAGATAAGATCATGCCTTTAAACAGATAGAGTCATCAACTTTCGTTGACGTAACAAGTAAATTAACAAACTTTTGCATCCTAATTCACTTAATTGCTTGTTTTAGATCTAAAGCTTGAAACTTTCGTATTCAAACAATATCAACCTTCAAGTTACTAACTTTCTCTTTCAATCAAGTTACAAACCTAAATTACCTCAACTTTCGTTTCGGTATAAGCACAACAAACAATTCTCAATAAAAGATAAAAGGCATTCAACACACAATCTTACTCATCAAACATGCTCAACTATGTCGGGCTTAACCCCGATCCTAGAAAAGAAAACTACTCACTAATCATAATTAAGGAACTAATAATTTCAATTAAAGGAAACATTGAAAACAAAACAAAACTCAAATTAATACCAAAATATCGTCTTACAGAGATTCAGAAGAAACCGAAAACATCAAAATACCGAATCAAAATCACAACTAACGATCCCGGTGACTGTCGTCTACTGAGCCTCCTCGATCCGACTCCGATCCGACTTCTCCTCTCTCGGCCCTTCGAAAATGTCTCTAAAAAGCTTCCCCCTTAAAGCCTCTTCCTTTCTATGCTAGATAGAAGGATATTTATACTAAAAAGCTAAAAACTAAAAAAGGCTAAAAGATATGAACTTTCCTAAAAAGATAGAAACAAACCCTAAAAGATAGAAATAAAATCTAAAAAGATATTAAGACCTAAAATACATATTCTAATAACCCCAAAAAGATTCTACAAAGATACTCAACCGACACGGAAATAAATTCTCGCTCAGGATCGGTGAATTATAAAATAAATCTTCAATTCTTCTCCTTCATGGCCTCGTTAACGAGCCCTCACAGCCTCGTTAACGAGCCTGGGCTTTGTTTTCTTCCACACTTCCTCTTGTAATCTTAAGCTCTGACTTCTTCAATCTTGTACTCCTCCATCTTTCACTGTAATGCTCCAAATTCAGCTCCATATAGCTCTTTTCCTTGCTAAAACCTACAAAATACACAAAATAGCGTAGCTTCCACTCTTTTCATAGAAATATGCAAAACTACCTAAAACACTCAAAACTAATCCTAAACTTAACAAAACTAAACCTAATAAGCAAAGAAAACCTACTAAAAACTATACTAAAAATGCGAACATCACCTATATTCATAAAAAACCTTGTTGATTAAAAGCAAAACAAGTCATAATAAATATTTCAACTTGGAATTTGGTTTGACAAGAACCCCAACGACATAGAGAATTGAAACATAAAAGCGAAACAAGAGCAAAGATTATTATAGAGAAAATTAAAAGAAGAGTAGCATCACAACTCAACCTAATGAATTGAACAAGAATCTTGAAATTAAGGTTAAACCAAAGAGAAAACTTAAGAAGATACAAAAGCAGCATACATACTGAGTAATCAGAAACCTGAAAGATGACCAAGCTTTGATAATTTTTAACGGAGAAATTAATAATACAACATTTCGGATAATACATAAGGGAACTAAAATTAGACCAATACAGAAACAAGCGGATAACAAAAAGTACTGTAATGGAAATCAGAGAAGACTTGAAGACATAAAAATGCCGCCTGCTCAAGACCAAGAAGGATTCCAAAGGACCATAAAGAAATCTAACAGACCTGTTATTTAGAAAAGAAATAAGCATGTTATAAAAATAAATTGAATAGTAACTTAAGTATACAAGTGTTAGAGAAGGAGAAAGACGATTAAAGCACAAAATAAGGTTTATTATGGGATAGCTTAAAAGATATATTTTAACAATAACAGAGAGATCATAGCAAGTTAAGTAACATAAACTGTATCTTAATATTTCACAAACCAGGCATACATAACTGGAATACTTGATAAGGGCATTACCAAAATCAAGAGAGGCTGAGACAAGGAAGCAACTGCCCATACACACATCAAAAGATAAGATTGACAACAACTGAAACGAGGGCGTTAACATTATATTAAAAACTGCAGAACTCCAACCATATAAAAACAAAATTAGAAGATATGTTGTACAGAGATGATAGCACACAAACAAGGATTTAAGCATTATATTATAAAGATCATTACTATCACCATTAATCAAATCAGTTGTAGGCTTCAAGTCATTAATCAAGTCAATCCCTTTAAAAGAAAAGATATCAGAATAGGTTGTTTGAAGCATAACCAAATTGAGGCATTGAGATATAGTAATAACAGAAACTATGAGTAAAATGGATATAAATAGAACGCAACACCTTTGATTGAAACCAAATGATAACATTAAGTTTGAGAACATACACAAGATAACAGATTCTTGATTTCCAATTGGTAAAAAATTCAAGTGAAAGCAAAAAGCAGAATTCCAAGTACAAAAAGAGTCCAAAATCCAAAAAGAGTTTACAAAAGTGTATTTAGAAATAATAGTCCCACAAAAAAACAAAGTGAAATAGAATCACCAGGTAATGATTCAAATGAAGCCACCAAACTTTCAGAACAACAAGAATATTACTTATATACCAAAAATGTTCATCATTAAATTTGGGATCTTTGCAAGGCCATGGAAGTATCAAATTCTCAACTCTGTCTACCAACCTAGAAAGGGGCAAACAAAGGAAAAAGTAATGAAATCCATGAATCCAAACAAAGAATAAGAGCTTGCATATTGAATTTCCATCTTTCAGAACCTTTGTACTGCCGTAAAAGATGCTTATAGGTTCATCATTTTCAATTGCATAAATCGAATAGATATAGTAAGCCAGCGGCTCAGCTTTGGCGAATGCAAGAATGCAAGACAACCGAAGGAGCCATTGAACAAAACCACAACTAAGGATGGGTAATTTAAGAGTATACCAAGAGCCAACTTTCCATTGTATTCTAAAGAAATGAGGCAGCATAAACCAAACAAATGCCTTGCACCACCAAGTACAACTCAAAGCAGGTATAAGCCACCAATCCTCCCTGAGATAAGTCAAGAATTTTTTGTAACAAGTTTCAAATTTTAGGTTCAGGCACATCCCAATCCAGAGAATGCACAAAATCTCAACCTTATATATGAGACCGAAGTCCCATATATTTAGGAAATATTGATACATACCAAGATACAAGATAAGAAGTTTGGAGGAAAGAGTTAGAACAACATTACCTGCGAGAGGAGGCCAACACAGTCTCAGCAGCCCAACAAGCACAAAACCAAAGCAACAATCAAAGGAGCCAACACCAGTAACAGACCAAAGAACAACACAGGGGAACCACATAAAGCATTAAACAAAAAGAAGAAGAGCAAGACAGAGGAGCAACAAATAACATTAAACAAAAAACCTGTCGATTTTTAAAATACTTAGAAGGAAAACAAAAAATAAATTAAAGATTACATCAGATCTCGTATGAGTTGGGAGATAAGGGTTCAGAAAAGTTTCAGCAGAATAGTGTTCATTCTCTGAAAGCAACAATTTAGCCAAGTTCTCAATCTTGTGAGACAAAAAGATCACACAAGAGAGAAGGAGTCCAAATCGAAGCAAGCAAAGAAAAGGATGGAACAAAAGAAAAAGAAACAAAATGAAAAAAATAAGGAGAAAAGGAAAAGAATTCACATAACCTGTAATCAACGAGATCCAAACGCAAGAAGAAGGGAAAGAGCAAATCTTTCCCTTCAACAGAAGCCCAAGACCCGCACAACTCTTGACCACATATCTCTCAAATAAAGAGAGATCCATAGCGAAGAACACCCAACGCCAGATTCGAAGCAGAAAGAACCAAGATCCAAGATTTAATAGGAACTAGAGGATCAAGAACAACACTCGAATTAACCCTAGATCCCTCAAATAAAGAGGAATCCAAAGTAGAGCAACCCACAATCCAGACCAGAAACAAAGCTACAACCATCATCAAAGAAGAAGCAACACCAACATCGAAGAAGTAAGATGGGAGCCGAGGCAGCTCCCATTGAACATCAAACCGATCCAGAAAAGGAGGAAAAGGGCAGCTAAATTCGCAGATCCAGAAAATATCTTCAAGATACTCGACGAAATTTGAGACCACCACTCAAAATTCACACAGGTAAAGATGAAAATTTGATTTGGGTAAAGGGTAATAGTAAGATTCAGGATTTGCACCAACCCAGATCCAAAACTGAGATCCGAACGAAACAACTCACACGAATCATCACCAAAGGGGTAGAGCCAAGGTTTGGAATTGTAGATGACATTCAAAACAAATGTAATCCATAACTCAAAAGGGAAAATTATGAACAAAGGGGCGGATTTACAAAAGGATCCATGGAAAAAGAGGGACTCAATTGAGAAAGGGAGGCGGAAGAAACCCTAGTTCAAGAGCCAAAGAAAAGGGAGTGTTTTTGAGTCCAAGTGAAGAGGTTTTTCCATTAAAATAGTTGACTAGCCCATCCTACAACATTTTTAATAATCAAACTAATAATGTTTATCATTTTCTTACTTCATATCTATCTATTTCTATTCTATTATAAAAGTGTATGTAACTTTTGATCCTGCCCATCCAATTTTATAAAATTTGCTTTGCACTATCGTGTGGTTATAATAATCCAATTTATTCCGGCCGCTTGATTTACTATCGTGTGGCTGTTATTATTTCATTATTTCTCAAGAATAATTTTGTTATTTTAATGTTCCTCAAAGTTCGTGTTGGTCTTTCTTAGCTCTTAAGTAACCTCGGGGAGACCGTAAAAATTTTTTTTTTGGAAAAGCGTGCCCGACTTAAGTGATATTTGGATATAAATGGGTAATTTTAACATGTCTCGAAAAACGTGTCCAAGTTACTTCGGTTGTAAGCGAGCCCGTAAAAATATATTTTTTCTTGGAAAAGCGTGCCCGACTTAGGTGATATTTGGATGTAATTGGGTAATTTTGACATGTCTCGAAAAACGTGTCTAAGTTACTTCGCTTGTAAGCAAGCTCGGATAAGTTTGTTTCTTAGTTGTGAAGAAATCTCGTATACGTAACAAAACAAGGTTTCAAACATTGGATGGCGTGAAATCAAGTAAATTATTCCCAAAAAAACATGTCTCTTTAAATAAATTTACGGAAATGTCATTTCCATATTTCTTTTCCAAAAAAACCATGCCCCTTTAAATAAATTTACGAATATGCCATTTTCATATTCCTTTTCCAAAAAGAACATGCCCCTTTAATTAAATTTACGAAAATGTCATTTCCAAAAAAACCATGACCCTTTAAATAAATTTACGGAAATGTCATTTCCATATCTCTACATTTCTTAGTGACTGTTAAACTCCGTCTTATAATCGCCGCGCTGCGCGGCGGCCTTATTGCTAGTATAACAAAATGTACAGTCTATTAGGTTATTTTTGCATACTTTTAGTTATAATGTAGAATCTTACGATTCAACGATCCGATCTTACTATCCGATCAAAAAGACCCTCAACGATTCAACATAGAATCCCGATCATCTACACCTTACATCGACCGTTTGCTCCATGACGGAGGCATATTGGGCAGCTTTCAATCGTGACAACTCCACAGCTAAGCCACCCTCTGCTGGAGATATTCATATTTCCACATCTTGGAAAGCGCCACCCCCACTATGGTACAAACTAAACACTGATGGCTGCCCTAAAGGCAACCCGAGAAATGCAAGTGGTGGAGGCTTAATCCGTTATCACACAAGGTAATGTTGTGAAAGCCTTTATGTTTACCTGTGGTCATCGCAGCACGCTAACAGCTGAATTGAAGGCTGTTTTGAATGGCCTAAATGTTGCGATCGAGCTTGGCATCCCGAATTTGATCATAGAAACTAACTCCTCTGAGGTAGTGTGTTTGTTAAAGGCCATCACCTTTGACTCTCATCCAGATTCAAAATACTGAATGGGAGACTCAAATCAGCCTCATCCGACGCACAACTAATGGCGTGGCTGACATGCTTGCAAACTATGCGTTCCAAGCTGACAATGCTTATGTCCAATTTACTAGCCTTCCTAGTCATATGCTAAATTCTCTCTATGCTGATATTGTAGCCTCTAATGGACAAAACTAATTTCCTTTATTAATCGCAAGGGTCTTCCCTGTTTTCAGCTAAAAAAGAAATGCAAATTCATAATTCTAAAAGCAATATTAAAAAAACACAAATACATCATAAAATGTTAATGTTAAAAAGATATTTGAAAATTTACTTCAAAAGATGAGGATAAATAAAATTTTAAAACGGATTAAGTGGATGGTTTGAGTGAAACATGGAAGCTAAACACATCCTATGTCGAATCTAGACAATAAGGAAAGAACCTGAAACTCGTCAAATTCATACCAACCAAATATCATGTCCAATGTGATCAACAAGGCAATAACCCGAAATCCATCCAAACATGCCGGTTGGCACGCCAATTATCACATGTTACATTCGATCAACAAGGCAAGAACCCAAAATTCATCAAAAACCCACGCCAATTACACCAGCAAGCCAAAGGCTATGACTTGTTCCCCGATGTGGCAAAGTCAAAAACGTGGTTAACTAAAATGGCGTCTCCAGAGATTGACAGCTACATGGAGAAAATTCAGCTCACATGTAAAACAGGAAGAAGAAAAAAGCATATTCAGAAAATGACCATAAGATGGACCTCAATGGCTTCCCCGGAGAGGCGAAACGCCGCACTCTTCTCTGCATCAGGTATAGCAAGCCAAAAAGGAAGGCCAAAATTTTGGTTCGTAAGAACTTTAAGAAGAGACCAAGATCTGATGGCTTTTATTCTCAACACCAAGTAAAGGTTAAGGAGAAGACTAAATGATGGGGTACCCTGGACGTTCGTTCACGGGATATGCTCTCAATACTGCAGGTTAGATCCACAGATGTTCTCGGTACTCTCGAACTATAACTGGCACACTTGTTGGTGGTACCTACGGCCAAAGGACAAAATGAACTCAGTCAAACCAACAGCTTGTATTTTTCCATTGGATGGCGATCCAAGACAACAATGACGCGTCAATCTCTGCAAACAATAGCAGGAATATTTGTGAAGAAGTTCATTATTGCATGCAGATTGGATTGGTTCGGTTTTTTTTTGGTTCAGACCATCTTCCATGGTAACAAATTGGAATGGTTCAATCAGTGTTCAACACATCTTCCATACTGCAAATATATGTATTGTGCATGGCATGCAAACATGTGTTTCTATGCATATAATTGTGTTCTGTAATTTCGGGTTTGAATTGTTTCAAGTTGGTTGTGTTATTTCAACCCTAATAGAACATCTCCTCCCTACGATTTCCATTACAGTGTGAAAATAGTTGCTCAACAGAAAGAGCTTACTGAGACCACTCTGACTCCAATTCAGTTTCTTTTCAGAGAAACTGTGCACGAGACAAGACGGCACTATTGACTATACCCTCTGTCTCTAGTCTATTAGTAGGTCATAACTGAACAAATAGGATTCAACGCAATGCACATTTTGGGTTTTCAGTAATATAGTCTGACAAGCAGACTTACCATGCCAAAATCAGTAATTATCATTGACACATAATCTGAAGGAGTTGCGTCGTACCTGTAATGTAAGATGGAGCATAAAAGTTTATATCCTTGATATAGAGGATCATAAGCTAGATATTTGAGGAAAGCACCAAGAAACACTTACAGAAGATTAAGAAGTTGCAAATTCTCATTATTCGTGCAATCATACAAGTAGTTGACATCCCTTCTACCAGGAACCATTGCAATAGCATCTGGATCACCTGAAGACAGAACATAATGGATATAGGAAACATTTGTCACAATCACAAATATATCCCAGGAAAGAGTCTGTAATTAGATGAGAGTAATCCATACCTAGTTCATTAAAACAAATGGAATCAAGTTGCACCCTTTCATGAAATTTATATGCTTCACAGCACACTAAAACTGGGATACGAAAAGCATTGGCAACCATAGCCACACATGCAGTCCCGACCCTTGAGTAAACTGTCCCATTTGACAAGACTGAAGCAGCCCCCAAGAATACTCTTGTAACTTCATGCATGATATAAGAAACAGCATTTATATGGGTGTATGTACAGCTAAGGCCCTTTGCAACAAGTCTTCTAAGTAGTTTTTGTCCTTCCAGCTTAGGACGAGAATCAACTATTATAACACGAAATTGTTTCCCCAGCTCATGTGCATGCAGCAATATCATCTCCACAGCAGAAGAAGACCCGTAGGTGAGAAGAATATCCCCATCTCTAATTTTTGTCACAGCATGCTTAACTATAACTTTATCTGCAAGTAGTATTTTCTCACTAATAAAACGATCAATGTCAGATTGTAAGGACGCTTTTGCTTCAGATTCTGAGAAGGTTAGGGGTAAGTTAGCAATTCGATTCTTCAAGAATCTGATAGCATTCCCCATACTGATTGAAAGAGGTCTGCATTCTATGAGAAAAGAAACATAACTGCTTATTTTTGCTGTCAAGTCTCTACTCAATGTCTTCTCAGGAGGTGTTGAATAGTCCTTAATGGCCTCTTGCAATGCTTCAAGCAATGCAATACAACGTGCATTTCCACCACATATATCTCCAGTTAAATACCGCAAACCAGCCTGAAGAAATGAAGAAGTTTCAATTCCATCAGAATGCATAAGGTTTTAGCAGAATCCATCACAGGACATTAACAAATACACTTAAGTTGCGATAATTAAGCCATAACACAAACCATCATTTTATATGTACATAGCAACAAGACTTGAGTACTACAATTTATCGATCTCACCATATGCTCTCAAACAAGAGAGTAAAGGTGAAAAAAAGAGACAATCTTCGTTTGGTTCATCTGTTTTTGGATGAAAATCCTCAACCATGAGCTAGGTCAAGGTTTTCAAAGCCAAGTATGAAAAGGCTGTCCAAATCAAACAAAATAAGCTAACAAGGAATCATGATAATGCAAACTAAATTTCATCTTTATTCCTCAACAAAAAGATCAGGCCAAAAAGAGCGAAAGACGAATGGATATTTTAAATAACAATGGGAACGTTTAAGTATTAAAAATCCACTTTATGCTCTAATCTTCTTCTTGCTCTCTTTTTAATCTATATACATCACAGACCCATACAAAAGAAACAGTTAGATTTTACCAAAATAAAAAAAAAAAGAAACAGTTAGATTTGCACAAATCTAACCACAAATGAAGGTAACTGAATAAAAATGAAAAGAGATATTGGATGATCGACTAGTAATTCTGGACAAGTAATAAAGGGTCAAACTAATGAATAGGTTCAGATCATAGTAAGGTCACTAGAAACCAGAGATCAACTCAAGAACACTTCCCTGAAAAAGAAACCACGTGTGATACACCAAATTGATCCTTCAATTCAAGAACTTAACCAAACTGAAAGAAAGTGATGTTAATTTGAAAAGCAAGAATCTCGCTGATCAACCAATTTTGAGGAATCCTCACTTGTAATTCATTTCATTCATCAAATATGAACAATTATAATCCTCCTTTTATAATAGAGAAATAAAATAACTAACTCCTAAAAATAAAATAATAATAATAAAGCAAGTAATGGGTAGGAGAAAGTGGGAAAGTGCCTGAAAACTAGAAAGTGAGAGGATAGGAAATCAGGTAAACTAACTACAAAAAGAAAGATAATGATCATAATTTATTGAAATGATTTATTGGTTTGTATCAATGCATCCCCTTTGATAATCGGCTTGTCCTTAAGGCGAAATTCCAGCCACCTGGTACACCAAAGCAGAGAGTTTGCATTTCTTGTCCAAACCCAAGCATACACTGCAGTGATAACATAATCCCGTGTTGCAACTGCTCATTCAGCCTTTCAGCATCTAGTTGGCATCGTCGATGGGCCTTGCAACTGTTGGTGATTATGCTGGCAGAAGGAATCTGAATTTTTTTTTTTGGGGGGGGGGGGGGGGGGGGGGGGGATATTTAATAGGGTAGAGGAATAATATAACTTAATAAAAAGGGTTTGAAGAATCCTCATTCTAATCTGATGCAAGCATCTCACACCAGCCCACTGAGAGCAAGGATCTCACTCGCAGGAATTTCGTTGAAGAATCTTCAACCATTTGGATCGAATGGCTCTGATACCAAATGTTAGAACCTTAAAACTAAAACAAAGGGATAGAAATCTGAAAAGCAAGAATCTTGCTAATCAGCCAATTTTGAGGAATCCTCACACGTAATTCATTTCATTCATCAAGTTTGAACAATTACAATCTGATCTCCTCCTTTTATAATAGAGAAATGAAATAACTAACTCCTAAAAATAAATCACGTAATGGGCAACATAATGGAGAAAGTGGGAAAGTGCCTGAAAACTAGGAAGTGAGAGGATAGGAAATCACGTAAACTAACTAGAAAAAGAAAGATAATAATCATAATTTATAGAAATGATTTCTGGGTTTGTATCAGAACAGAATTCGTGGGTGAGGAGGAGGAGTTGGGCGATGAGGAGGCCAGCGACGACGTCAGGTGGCCGGCGTGGGAGAGACCACGAAAGAAGCAGTGGACAACGACTTTGAACGACCAAGTATCAATTCGTGATGTCCAAATTTGCTAATTGATTACGATTCCAACCTAATTGTTTTGTAGGGATTGTGTTCCAATTTCAACTCCAAGCTAATTGATTATGAGGGTACCGATTGAGTTCCAATTAGAAAATTTACTAATAAGGGGAACTGGGGAAATTTTGATTTGGGGGGAAAATGAGGGTACCGATTGAGTTCCAATTTGCTAATTAATTTTTAGCCACCTTGCAATATATAACATGACTGAAAATCCAAAATACATTCCAACCAAAAAAAAAAATCAAATACATTTAATTTAAGGTTAATCTCATAGTGATGGTTTCTGTAAGAAAGCATGAATAAGGGCACATGTAGTTTTGAGTCGTTTTGTCTATCAAAACGAAATAGTTTTGCGTCATTTTGTCTTTACATTGTTATTAAAAAATCACTTTTTTTTTGTTTTAACGGGAAAAATGGATGGAAGTTAGTTCTTGGGAGGTTGGTATAGTCCTATCACATTAAACAAATAACCAAACTGTTTTTTTTTAAATTAAAACAGGCTGCTACCACCAGTGAGATAATAAAAAAAAAGGTCTCAACTTCTGCAGGAGGGATTCATTTTAGTGCCTAAATGTCTCACTTTCATTTTTTAAAATAGCAATTTAGCAATACACCATACTTCATAATATCAATTTCTCTTTTTTGCCGAATAGATCACAACATATTTCACTTTCACTAAAAGTTCATTAAGTACCTTGTAAACAGCCGGATGCATTGGATCAAGCTGGAAAAACTTTGACTCCAAATCAGGAAGTTGAGTTCCATGCTCATACTGTGGCAAATGCCTAAATAACTCAACCCTGTTCCTTGCTTCTGTTTGTTTCACTACAGCACGCTTTTTCGCTTTCTCCACCCGGGTCTTGTCATCAAACTGCATACGGGGATGAGGGACATCTTTCTTCCTATCCTTCTCTGTTTGACGCTCGCCACCTTTCTTCTCAGAAGCTGCAACTGAAATATTGTCCTTATTTTGTGAAGATGCTTTGGCAGTTTTTGTAGGCTTTGCATTGGTGGAAGTTCCTCCTCCAGGAATAGCAGCAGATGGCTTGCCAAATTCAGAAGCTGCTGGACCCACCATAGACAAAATTAGCATGAGAGAAGAGAATATTAGAGTAAAATCAGTTATTTGCAAAACTTTATTATCTAGACTAGCCATTCAGCAGGATGAGAAGCCCAGATTCATACTTTATAGTGCATTTTAATTGATAAAAAATATACTATTATAAAGAGGTCTTATCTACTAATTTTACTTTAACACATTCCAATCAAAAAGCACTATTGCATAAAGTTTATTTCCAGTTACTGATCCGGACCTATAAGGTACTTTACTACATTCACTTGTTAGAAATAATGACATCATGTCAAACATAGCCTAGATTCTTGAATCATTGTATAGTCCATTGCTGTTGGAATTCCATGTACTGATATCAGGATGGAGGTCTTATCCACCAATTTTGTTTTATACATTCCAATAAAAAATGACTCTTGCTGTCTTGCATTACTTTATGTCATGAAGAAATGTAAAGCAACTTCCCAGTGCAGCTGCAAAAAAACACAACTTGAAACCCTGCACTACCATGAAATTCTGCAAACACATATCCAAGAAGAGAAATTCACACCTTTTGCAGCTTTTGCAGCTCTTTGAGATTCCTGCAGGGCACGCCTTTCTGCTTTTGAGGTCCTCTCTTTCAATGGCTTTGAATTTCCTGGTCGTTCATTTTGTATTTCAACTGATGCATTGCCTGCTTTTTCTACAAATATCCTTTTAAATTTTAGTTAATGCTCAGATTTTGAAAAAGAAAATGCCAAATTTTAGCAGATTCAAAGCTAGAGCAATACAAATTATCCAAAACGCGCGTGCACACACACTTCAAATATCCAGCCTTAGAATTCTTACTTTTACAACAAGTTCCCTCAAATATCCAAGCTTCGCTAAATTCAAATTTGGCATCACAGTATGTTAACTACTGTTAAGCTGATCTGAAGCCACCAGGTGACCAACCAATTGAAAAGACACAATCTACATAAAATTAGCCTTCCATAATACAAAATTCCAATTGATCAACTGAATGATTGAGCTGCACAGACCCATGAGCTGATGCTAGGGCCACTATAAATAAAGCAAGATTATACTAATTAGGGTTTGTTTGGCGCGATTCCAAGAGTCAGATTGGAATGGGAATCAAAATGGAACGAGAAATTTTCCGAACCCATTTCTAAAAATAAGTGCTAGGATAGAGGAAGAAGATGATGAGTTTGTAGAATTGGGCAAACCCAAGCTTTTGCGCAAGAATGAAAATTGGAAATTTCTTGGAATTATACATTTCCATTCCTATCACTCAGCAAACATATTTACAGTAATCAGCCATTCCAAAACTGATTCCTGATTCCTATGGAATCATACCAAAGGACCCTTAAAGTTACAGATATCATAACCTGTTAAACTGCCAAAATTAGGGCCTGGTCGGTCCTCTCTGGTTGAAATCGAGGCCACTTATCTTAACCATGTTCAGAAGCAAGATAAAAACAAATATTTGCCACATTGATGACAGATTTCAATACAAATATGTAAACTTATCCAGCAAACAAGGAATTTGTTAGAAGTTAAAATTTGTATCTCCATCAGAAAGTTTCAGTGTTTCACCAGAGTAAACATAAAGAAAAGCGGGACAGCTTCATCTACTTGGAAAGATGATAGAGGTTGCCAACATATTTAAGAAGGTTATTAACCTAGTACACAGATACTTACATCGCAACAACAACACCATAAATCTTAGTTACTTTCAGGGATTGCAAATAAACTCATAGAACCTTCTCAATGAATTCATGAATTATGATGTCCAAAAAATGATTAGCACTTTAAAACAAACTTCTTAGATAATGCCCTCTGACTCTAAGCCTTTAAATTCTTCCTTTGAGAAAGAAAGGGATTCTATGCAAATCTGTCAAAAGTACCACCAGAACTTTATAAATCAACTTCCTTGTACCAAAGTTCCATATATAAGGTTCTCTAAATTGAACTATGTCTATCAAAAAAACACCCCAAATACGGAGTAGAAAAGAATGGGAGCAAACCCTCTGGCATACCTGCAATTCCAGGTGGCAAATTGTTGACCACCGAAACAGTTGTCAAACTAGTCGCCATCAAGGTGCCTGCCGCCACAACATTGCTCCCTCTCCCAGGCATCAAATCGAACCCACCCCCGCCGCTGGGCAGACTCGAAGCGAACTTCCCAGAGCCGTTCCTCCTCGTTTTACCCCCAGAATCAGCCGTCGCCGGGGAAGACACGGCTGCAGAATCGTCGAACTCCGACTGGTGGATTTCTGACGCGTTGTAGCTCCCCACGACTACAGGGGCTGCAACGTCAGAGGGGCGGCGAAGGGGGGAAGAGTAAACAGGAGGGAAATGGTGGGCCGCCGGGCGGGAGTTTTCGCCAGATAGGAGGACGTGAGTGTCGGAGGCATGGCGCGCCGGCGGTATCATCACCGGCGACAGGGAGTTGCCCGAGGGAGAGACCCCCGTAACCGGCGGAGAAGGCGGGGACTCCACGGGAACCGATTGGGTCCGGTCTGGCCGCGGGGCTCCGGGTGCGAAGAACCCGACCTGACGAACTTTCGGATCGATCACCGTACGGCCGCCGCGCCGAGGTTCCATCGCCGAGAGTGATAAAAAAAAAGAGAGGGTGTTTTGAGATTCGGCGGAAGTGGGTTCTGGTGGGAGTTCAGTTGAGAGTGGGTTTGTGCTTTCGGGAGGTTAGCATTGAAAAGGGAAGGGAATTGAATTCCATGAAAAAGGAGTGGAGGAGGAATTGGGAACTACTGTGATTTTCGCTTTATTTTTTTGTTGGGTTGGATTGGGTTTCTAGGGTTTCGTTGATGATCAAGATTGAGTAGTGAGGGTTATTTGTTAGCAATTTGTCATTGAATTGTTTTTCATTTTAATATTAGTATATAGCAATCTACTGTGATCTAATGTCAATTTCTATATTTTATGTTCGGATAATTTCTCTGACAATTTGCAATCTACCTTAAAATCTAATAAAAATAGTAATGTGCTTTGTTTTTTATGGTGGTTTATTTGGGGTCATAGAAATTTAAAAATATTTAATCTAGGTAAGCTCTTGACTATGCTTCCTCCTTGTGACTTAGCTTTTTCACAACATCTCCAATGGGTGTCTTCTAAAGGTGCTCCCAATCTTTTTGGCAAATCTCGTCCGAAAAGGAAAAATAATACTGTTTGGAAGAAACCGCCAGCTAACTCCTTAAAACTGAATTTTGATGCTTCTAAACGTTTAAATAATTCGACTTATACAGGTTTCTTAATCCGTGACCACAATAGCAAAATCTTGTGCTATGACCGTAAACACATTTGCTCTGTTTCTGTTTTGCAGGCTGAGGCCCTTGCCTTGCTGGAAGGTTTGAAAAGTGCGATTCCTTTAAACCCGTCTCGTTTGATTATTGAGGGCGATAATTTAGTTCTTATTAATTCTTTGAAAAATATTTGGAAAGTTCCTTGGGAAATCCAAACTATTGTAAATGACATCCGTCATTTTGCTGCTTTTATTCCCTGTGTGGTGTTTTTTCATTGTTTCAGGGAGTGTAATTCGGTGGCGGATTTTATCGCCAGAAGGTGTTTTGTTTTTTCAGATCTTAGTTTTGCTATTTCTCATTTTTTTCCCGGGATCGTTGTTTGATCCTTCGGATTCTTCTAGTTTTAAGGTCTGGATCCAGACTCATCCTCTGTTATTTGATTTTCTAAAGATCATCCGCAGTGATGATTTAGGGTGGTCTTGTAATGTACGGGCATCCTAGTGTTGGCTATGTAATGAGCTAGTAGCTCATTTTTTCAAAAAAAAAACAATTACTGTCGGTGGCATATTAGCAGAGACATAGATTTTGCAATCACAATTACTTTCATCACAATGAAGGGGTTTTATATATATTTCACCATAGACACTGTAACCAAAATCAACTGATAAACAAAGTTAAGCATTGTCATCAAACAACTAACACAGATACATCACTAAATCTATATCCATTTCCTACATTCATCAAAAACTAACATTGTCATCAACTATCATCACAGATTACATTGCACTTGACATCAATCTATATCCATCTCCAACAGCCAGATCCAATTTTTGGTGAACCACTCAATTGAAGTTAAAAATATCTATGACCATCTTCTCTCTAATTGTCAGCATGTGCGCATTATCAAGACCATCCAAGCTAAGTCCCAATGTAAAAGCTTCAATATACTTGATGCAATAAAACCACAATTATCACTGAAAAAAAACAGAATGACTGAATTAATGAAAAAATATACATAATTACACAACATAATTGAAGTAAAATAACACAAAGCAACCTACTCGGAATAATCTTGACAAACCAAAGCGTCTCTAGACCAAGTGAAATCAGCGTCCAAGCCCTCAAGATGATCAAACTTCCCACTTTTCTTCATTAGAAATGGAAGCAGCTTGCAAAAAGGTTGTATATAACTGGAAAGCTCCTCCATCGTATACAAATCCCGAAAATAGTCAAATACAATCAAGTGGTGACGATGCAAGTTAATTTCCAATACAATCCAATGTTCACGCCTCTCTTTTGGAAGGTGAACTGGTGTATAAACCTTTGTCACCTCACCACGAAGTCATGATTTCCCAAAGAGAATAGGCTTCCAACCATCAAAATAATTGAACACATAGCTTGGCATATCAGCATTTCAAACAATATAACGATCCATTTCCAAAGGCGTAAATGTCTTGTACCAAATCCAATCCATAATAACCACATTCTTGAAGTCATCAGGATGATCATGAATAAATTTCCTCAAATAATGCAAAGGCTCACATAAATGCTACAAAAATACATGAAATGTCAACAATTAAATTGACAATAAGGAAATTGAACAAATATATATATATATATATATATCATTTGATCAAATACTTACATCATCTCCTAACAAAAAACTTTTACTCTTGAGCAGTCTAAAAAACTTCTTATTAAGCATTTGATCAGATTCAGCAACAATAGCATTCTTATCACTAACACAAAAAAGAGAATACATGTTGTTATTGAGCTATATTGAAACTGAAACTTATAACAAAAAGAAGCAACTATCATTAAAATATTTCTATATCACATCTTGATCACCATCATCACACAATGAAAATTTAAAAATCACATAACATTTTATTTTTCTTCTTATCATCATGTGTAAAGTAACTATCATCACATTACTGTCATCACAATAAAATCAACACAAAAAGACTGTCATCAGAGCATTATAAGCATACTATCATCACAACAATACTATCATCACATGACTATCATCATAAAACTGTCATCGCAATACTATCATCACACAAACTATCAAAACACTACTATCATCACAAACTATCATCACAAAAAAACAGAGAACATAACTTATAAATAACATACCCGTTATTATACCAATCGTAAAATGGTTTACGGACATCATCTCCATAAAAAGGAATGCTTTGGAGCCTTAGGTAATGAAGCAACCCTCTTTTTCTTTATATTCTTATCCTTCTCAACAGTAAATGGAGTTGTGGTTGAAGGACCTGACTTCAAAAATCTGGTAGACCTCCTAAGTTCAACCGTTTCCTTTGCATCATCATCAGATTGAACCGTTGCATTATGAAAAATTTCAGCAATCTCAGAGGTTGTACCTTCTTTTGAAGCTTCAAACAAAGAACCAAACAAATGTCCATGCTTAGTAAGTTGAGAGCAATTATCCATTACATCTTGTAAAAGTCCATGCATGTCAAAACCTAACTCATCTGAGGAGATAGAAAAAAAGCTTGAACCTAACTCACATGGGTCATCACTTCTGTCATCAACCTCTGCTTGATCTTTAACAGGTTCATCAACATCTTTTTTGTCACCAACCCTTGCTTCATCCACAACTGGTTCTTCATGATTAACTTCTATGTCATCACCACCTACTTGATCCTTCACTGGTTCATCCTCATTAACATCTTTGTCATCACCACCTACTTGATCCTTTGTTGGTTCATCCTCATTAACGTCTTTGTCATCAACAGCTTGCCCTTCTACACCTACTTCACCTTCAACAACTCTGTTGCCTTGCTCTTGACCATCTTTCACAAGCTCAACCAACTCTGTTGCCTTGCTCTTGCCTTGGAATTATATCTAGTGGAACATACTTTATCAATTGTAAATTGACACCTTCACCTCCATCTTTAACAGAAATGTCATCATCAGTGAACAACCTCAAAGACTCGATGCCTTTGAAATCACTTTCTCTCAATGGTTCCAAACTTATAACGCCAATCTCATCACTGTTATCATCAGAAACAGAATCTTGGTCTTTAGATTTCAGTTTGTTTTCTATTCTATCAACCCTGATGTTAACTTTCAAAACTTGCATCTCAACACGCTGCACTTGACTCTGAAGAGTTTTCATCATTCTAAGCATATCATCTTGCAAGGAACCCATACTTTCCCTCAAAGACTTAACCCAAGCTGGCTCTTCCTTTTTATTGTACTCTTCTGCCTTCTCCTTCCCCTTGGAGGAAACTGGATCCTCATCAACTTCATCAAATTTCGCCTTCTCATTGGCCATTAACAAAATCCTAGCAACTTCCAAATCAGTTTCATTGTCATCCACATCCTTCTTCTCTGTACAATCCTTCTCTACAACATCATTAAAATCTTCCTTCAACTTTGGCCTCTTAAATTTTTCAATAATCTCAGGCACATTGTTGACACGAGTCTTCCGACCACTCACGCCCAAATCCTTCGAACCCTTCGAATCCTTCGGGCTCCTTCGATCCTTTGCAATCCTCGGAATATTATGTGTATTGTCATCAACCTTAGTTTTATCCGCTCTAGGAAGTTGTAATCTCCTACCTTCTCTCTTCACAATTTTAGAGCGCTCTTTCGGTTTCTCTTGAGATTCCTTTTTTCCTATCCCTTTAGCCTTTGCATTTGTACATCCAATCTTCCTTTTACCACTAACATTGGCTTTTTCAATAACTGCATCTCGTGGAGCAAGAACAAAATCAGCAAGTTCATCCTCCGTATCAAACTCAGATCCTTCACCTTCAATCGCTTTTTGCTTCAATATAATATGTTTCACAAGATCATTATACATATGGTCAACAACCTCATCATGATAGTCACATGTGATGAATGCAGCATATTTTGAGTACGAGGGATACACACATTCCTGTCATCAAAATAAAACAAATTAAATTGTTATCAAATTCAACTATCATCAAAATTTATCAACTGTCATCAAAATAAAACAAATTAACCATACCAGTTTCTTGTCCCCAACATCACAAATTGCTTTCCAACTAACAAGTTGAGGTGAAGTTCTACGTCAACGCACCATATAAGGAACTTCTTTTTGACCCCCTCTAACAGCAAGATGACAAATACCTCGAAAAGCTAGAAAAGTCTCCACAAGCCACAACTATAACAACACAAAAAAAAGAAACACTAAAAAACATTGCAGATGCATCGAACATCAAAAAATAAATAAAAAAATATAACAACACATTACCATAAATCTAAAAGGATATCCAAACACATTGAAGCCAGGTATATGGGGTACGATTCCCATGCAACAAGCTATCGAGCAAAGCGTCATAGGACAATCTACCCCAAGGATAAGCATAAAATTTCTCCAAATCACTTGAAAGAGCAATATGAGTTGGATCTATAGGAACCTTATTCCGTTTAGCAAGCAAAACAGCCTCAAGGATCAACATGTTTGCAAGTTTAAACTTATTGGAACGATTTTTTTCTTTTATAAAAACAGACTGTAAATGATCCAAATCACACTTATCAACACCTACGACATCAATGGGATCAACTTTAGGGATATCAACATCACCTAAATTCTCACAATTCAACCCAGTGACAACAGTGAAGTCCATCAAAGAAAAACGACACACATTACCCCCTACTCTAAACCACATCTCATGCTTATATGAAGTTTTTAAATCACACATGATGGCATAATGCATAAGTTTGTAACTGTAAAACTGCACCAAAGCAACCCTCACCTAACCTACTAAACTCATCAGATGTAATATAACACTTGATTAGGTGGAAAACATCTTGAGTATGATACTGGTTTGCTCTTCCATTGTATCGTTTTGATACATGTACCATATATTGCACTTGCTTAGTCTCCATTCTTTATCCTGGAAAACAAAAAACTTGATTAAAATGTGTCATCACAACCAAATACCACATGTCTAAACTCACAAGTAAACACTTTGTCATCCATGTTTAAAATTGTCAGCAAAAAAAACAATGTCATCACTAAATGTCTCAAAAATACAATTATAATGAATATACTATCGTTAATAGTAAACAACTGTCATCACAATTGATAAACATAAGAAAGAGATATTGTCACCACAAACAACTATCATCACAAGCAAATACCACATATCTCAACTCTCAAGTAATACTTTGTTATCACTAATGTCCCTAAAACAAAATTAGAAACAAAATACTATCATCAATAGCAACAACTATCATCACAAACTGATAGACATAAGAAAAAGCCATTGTCGTCACAAGCAGATACCACATGTCTCAACTCTCAAGTAAACACTTTATCATCACTAATGTCACTAAAACACAATTATAATCAATATACTATCATCAATAACAACAATTGTCATCACAAACAATTGTCATCACAACTGATAAACATAATAAAAAGCCTTTGTCATCACAAACAACTATCATCAAAAATAGTTATAATCACAACACACACAACATGAACAACAAAACAAACAACATATTGCATCAATATGTTACTATCATCACAAAAAATCGGGAAAATTAATGCACTAAGCATAGTTACAATTTGTCATCACTATATTCAACATAATCTCAAAATCGAGAATTTCACTTCACAACATCCAAACAATAAACACTAAATCCAGAAGAACAAAAACAATGGCATCAAACGAAACAACTCATGTCATCTACTATCATTACATGCAACTCATCTTCAAATCGGCAAACAAAAACACTAAAAACAAACCGAAAAAGCAAACATAGACCAAAATAGAAACACAAAATCGAAGAAGATTGAAAAAATTTCAATGATCGAACAAACAAAAACCCTAACCTGAAGCAGACACTTGTCGACGATCGCACAACGACTTCCAGTTACCACAAACAACAAAATTTCGAAAACGAACTTCAAATCAAGTTCAAAGATGGATTGCAAAACGAATTCTGACTAGAAATCGAAGTCCACAAACACTTTCAGAGCAGTTATGGAAATTGAAAAATCGGTTTTGGAGAGTAGTTTTTTAGAACGGGAGAGAGAGCGCACGAGAGCGAGAGAGGGAAAATAATAAAATAATTCATTTAAACCTTATATACTTAACAAAAAGCAAAATTTAATGATGGACCTTAACAAGGGCCTAAATAGGGTGGCCCAAATTAATTTTGGGCTAAATTTGTTCTATATACAATCTCATACCAAATTGATAATTAAATATTGCTATGTATAATGGATAGAGATAAAAATTTATCTAATTTTATTCAAAATTGATAAAAAAAATTATTATTAAAAATAAGGTGAGTGAATTACATAATATATAATTCATTATTAAAAATAGGGTGATTGGAATATAAATTCTTAATGACGAATCTGCCCAAAAGTGCTTTAAGTTTAGAAGATACTAGTTGTACCCGTCGTGTCATGCACGACTACGACTCATCAATTTTTAGATCTAGTATAAATATGATATTAATAAAGCAAATATACTAAAATAAATAAAAAACAAAAAAAAGTGTAAATTCTTAAAAAAATTAATCAAATTCAATTCTTTAAAAATCTTTTCAATAAAAAGTTACAAAGATAGTTAACAAGTAAAGAAAAAAAAATTATATATTTTTTTAAGATAAAAAAGCTTCTATATTTACATAAAACTCCAAAAAGAAAATTAAGGAAAATATAATATACTTTTTTTATAAAAATTTAATTTAGGCAAGTAATTATATTGATATTTGAAAATTTTACCTTTTTATCAAAATTTGATTTAAGATAAATATTTTTCTATAAATAGATAAAGATAAAATAATTTTTGTTATTTTTAATTAACGAAAATTATTTTTTCTTAGTTAAAGATAAAATAATATTCTTAGAGTGAACACGTGTACATATTTTTTCTTATTGTTTTTAATGTATCTTTTACAAATATAATAAATATAATGTATTTTTTTGTCTATTTTGGTCAAATCTACTAATATTATTTTATCCTTATGTTTATTTGGGGATAACTTTTTACAAATATTATTTTATCTTTATGTTTAGTTGGAGATAACTTTTTTTTTGCATAAGTAACTATTTAAAATTATTACACGGTGGCAGTAATTGTTTCGGCTTTAGTTATTAGTAATAGAGTATTAGGTTCTATAAATAGCCCTTCTTAGAGTGCTACACAATGGCGAAATATAAGCTATAGGATCTAATTAGAATGGACGGATTAGATTAATTGGGAAATTTGGTGGATAGGTGTAATACACTAGACAAAAATCTCTACCATAATTTTAGGCAAGTTGGGATTTATTGTTGATTTTTTTTCCCAAGAAAATAACATATACAAATCAAATCAATCTGCCAAGCAGATTTCACAACCAAAGGAGCGGTTTTTGGAAACACCAAAAGCTCTATTTTATGGACCGCCTACGATTCAAGCTCTTCTTCGATTCAAGGTATTATCTGAGCGTCTTTTCCGATCGAGTTTTCTGAGCCACTTCTCCGACAATGAATTATTAGTTCAAATCCGGCTTCTTCTCTTGCGGTTATGCAGTGGAATATCGATTCATATATGATAATTCTTCTAATATGGCTTCTTAATTTTAATGATTTATGAAACTATATTCTGAGTTAGGATAGGTAGTTTATACCCGATTCAACCATTGTTTGATTGAAGTTTGATTTTTTTTTTCAATTCCATGAAGATTTATGCTTGATTTTGTTTCAAATTTGTTTTAGATGTATTAGGCGTTTCATTCTATTTCAAAATCGAGTTAGGTTTTTTATGAACGATTTTGACCTTTTGATTTTTCTTTTGTAGTTAATTGAAGTTTGATTGGAGATTTCATAATTCAATGGCACCCAAAAGAAGTTCAAAATTTGCTAAAGGTAAGATCGATTATCGATTGATATATCTTCGTACGAATTGGCTAAAATCTTGATTTTTTATGCTTGTCGTTGAAACGATTGGTGTATATACACGACTTTACTTAGTTGTATACATGCTAAGTGTTGTTTGTATACATGTTTTTATGCATTTACATGTAAAGTTTCTATGATTTTAATTTACGTATTCACGGTTTTATTGTATATTTACATTGTAATTATTGGATGTATACATGATTATAACCATTTGCGTGGTAATCTTAGTTTGTATAAGACAACTCACTACATGACTTTAATTTACATATACACGGTTTTATTTACCTATATGCATGATAATGTTCTTCTTTATACATGATATATTATCTATTTGCAATATAATATTTGTTTGTATGCATAATTTTAATTTACATATGTATGATTCTTAGGGATGCTCATGGGTCGGGTCAGGTCAACCCGCAAAAAAATTTATTTTTGACCCGCGATCCGACTCGCAACCCGACTCGCGGGTCGTGGGTCTAACGGGTCGGGTCGCGGGTCGACCCGCTTGACCCGACCTATCACGAACTGTTCGCTGAAGAATTACATTGCAATAATAATGTAAAATACAGTATAATTTAAGATAAGAAAAAAACTCAATAGCATTAATGATTTAAAGACCAACGACTAACTCACTAACTAAACTATATACTATATAACATATCATTTTCTAATCTTCTAAATAATATCGAAAAAGTGAAACCAATAAGCCTGCTGTGTATGAAGTGATAAACTTGTAAACAACTGGAGTTCATATATATGTTGTACAGGTCTGGAGCGGATGTATTATACAAGTCTGGAGCGGATGTACAGGAGTGGATGTCGGATTTGCCGAGTCGGGAAAGGAGCGGAGGTCGGAGTTTCCGAGTCGGGGAAGGAGCGGAGGAAGAGGACGGAACCTACCGTTTGGAGGGCTAGAGTGAGCACGGAGTCTCCGTCTCCGGAGGGCGAGTGATTGAGCGAGCGCGACCCGGCGGCATGTGAGCACCGAGAGAGGTTGGCGGCGGTAGATCTAGATCTAGGATTTGTTTGGAGTTTCACGGGTGGAACTGGAGAGTCGGGATTACAACAAAATGAAATCTGTCAACTAAAGCCTAAAGGATAAACCGATAAAGGTAATTTTTTTTTAAAAAAGGGTGCCGGTCGACCCGTAACCCGGCGGGTTTTGCCTGACCCGCACCCAAATTTTTTGGAAAAACTAACCCGCGACCCGACCACACGGGTCACGGGTCAACCCGTAACCCGCAATTTGCGGGTCGGGTCAGTGTGGGTCGCGGGCGACCCGACCCGTTGAGCATCCCTAATGATTCTAATTGGGCTATATACATGATTTATTACATGTATATACATGGTAATGTTCTTCTTTATACACGATCGTATGCAAGTTCTTGGATTTAAGACTTGTGCAAAAACATGACGCCATGAGGGGCCAAATCGTTATGACCGATTGGATGTAATAAGAGGAAGATGTTGAGATTTGTCTTAGGCTACCACGGGATTGGAAAGAAATTGTTAAAATGCAGTCGATGAAAACAATGAGCTTGTTAAGAAATGGAGATAATATATTGGAAAAGCGAGTTGTGTTCATTGTATAAGCCCTTCTACAGTTTTAATTTAATGTACATTTGTGTTACTTTGTTATTATTTTTCTAAAAGAAGTGAGACGAAATATAAAGCCATCTATATGCAAAATCACAATCATGTATATATATAAACCATATATATACGTGTTCTACCACATTATTACATAAATTGCAATCTATAATTGCAAATATAAAACATTGAATACTGAAAATAAAACCATGTATATATATACTCAAAACCATGTATATACGTATTCGAGCAAATTATTACATGAATTGGATTTCATCATTGCTCAAATATAAAATCATGAATACAACAATATAAAACCATGAATAATATGTTTAATATCATGTATACACTCGATATAGATCGTGATTATGTATATAAAAATTACAACCATGTAAATAACGGATTTCATGTATATGCATATGCGAGGTTTCTCAAACGCGAGAATGGAAACTAATTAATTTTATGTTTCCTAAATTACAGGATTTTGTAGATCTGAAATTAAAATGAAAACTGTAAGATTGGATGGAGAAAATCACGTAATAATCAGATTTAATTGCCATTAATTTTTTTTGCATATTTAGAAAAAATCAGATATGGCAGTTATCTTTCTCTCTAGGTAGTTATTCCATACAAAAACCCCATAATAGGATGGCTATTACCCACAAATCTTACTGTAGATTATTTTCAATACAACAATCTATAATGCGTCACTCTGTAGCAATATAAGAATAGTCTTATTTGATCCTACCTCTAGTAATATACATATATTGATTAGGTAGATTATAGGCAGCTCAAATCTTCTACTCCCTAACTATACTCCTTTCTATACTCCCCTACGACGTGATTGGTTGATGACTTTCCAAATTACATTAAAAAAGAAACTTAAACATAGATAAAATATTAAAAAATATCTTCTAACCAATTAAATCAGGTGAGTACAAGAGGGAGTATGATTAGGGAGTAGAAAAATCGGACCAAATTATAGGTGGAACAAGAAAGGATATTAAAAGATCCTCGAGAATATTCTCCATTAATAGTCTTATTTAAAGGGGCCTCCACATCAATAGAAGGGATTTGACTTTTTTTCTTACAGAGAAACCCTATTATCAATTGTCTAGGACAATTCGGGGCACTACAATTGATGTCATCTGTGGGGAGAAGACAAGACCACCGCCAGCCACCGGGAGAGAAGCCGCCACCGCCACCGGTTCGGAGAAGACCATCGACCACCATCGAAGAAGTGTCAACAACACGGGGTACTCGTGTCGCCGCTAATCTACGACCCTAGGGTTCAACTGAAGTGAAGCCGCCACTCGCGATCGTGATCGAAGCCACCGCCCGAAGATGTCGTCCATGTTCGATCAAAGCCCCGGACTTGCGTCCATCTCCGACTGTCAAGATGGGACCAATGCCTGCCAACGAACACATATTTGACATCGAAGATCGACAAGCCATGATGCAAAGGGGACCGAGGACTAGGATGAGGCATTAGAAGGTAACGAAGCGCACTAGAAAAAGGGTTGGATCTTCAAGCATCGGTATACCCATGGCAATCAAGATAGTGAGGGGCGAACATATATCGATCCACCATTAAAGTCCGCAAAGCGTGGTGCGACCTAAAGATCGGACTATTTGCAAAATCAAGCCGATGGCAGCCATTTTGATATCAATTGTCGGATAAACTTCACCAAAGAAGACAGATTTTTATGGCCCACGTAAATGAATTTTACGAGTTCAATACAAGAACCAAATTGGATGATGATGATGGAGTATGATGATGATGGTGATTTTAATTGAAGGAATTGATGATGGTATACAAAGGTGGCGGGATCAAAGCTAACTTGGACTTATTTAATTAATATGCTTTTAATTTCGATAAAAAAATTAATATGCTTTAAATTAGGTTTATATAATTAATTGGCCCACAACTTTAAAGTTGAGAAGATATTTGACGGGTGCACTAGTTAACCTAAGAACCCGCTCATAATAAGGGGCATGGCATTCGAAGAATACAGATCCGACCAAGACGCTAAGGGTGATTTTGGAACCAACCTAAAGAAGAGCCCGCGACGTGGCTAAAAATGCAACCAACCTAAAGAAGTATTATATATAGGAGTCTAGGGTCAATTTGTAAGAAGGACGACATTCTTTTCTCGTCGGCGGGTTTTGTCCCACAGGGTTTTTGCGTCGGAAGGTTTTAAAGAGGTGTTTCCTTCATGAATTCATTTTCTTTTTAGTTAATGAAGTTATGTTTTGCATATTTGTTGCAAAAATGACCGTTGGCAGAGGTTGCCCAATGAGCATGTCACGAATACACCGTTGTCATAACAAAATTGTGAAAATTGATTTGCCTACAAGGAGGCAAGATGATCTCTCTGGGGCACCTTCTAAGCGCTTGATGCTAGAGGGTCGATCATGAATTCACGATGATAAAACCATGAAAGTCGGTTTGCTTGCAAGGAGGCAGGAAGAGATCTTCAGGGCACCTTCTAAGCATTGGACACTGATGCAGTGAAGCCAACAATGTCTCTTACCGACGTTGACGAGTTGATTCGAGTGCCATCTGATGGACCAATTACAAGGAGTCGGGCTAAGAAGATTGCTCAAGGGACGACGACGATCTTAGTTCGATTGGCAACTATAGTTGAAGGGTCCAACAAGACGAGATGGGTTACTTGCATTCGACATCAGCTAAGCCCGGATTTTATGGATTAATATGATTGGGCCGAGTTTCACTTGAATAGGGCGCCATTTGCTATTTTGGGCCTTGTTCACTCTTATTTCCTTAATTAGATACATGGAATAGCTTGTCTCACTTTAGGACTGAATTTAGTAAGTGACCAGGTGAGATGAGTTGTTACATGGGTTAAAGTCAACCCTTTGACTTGACCAATCTAAATATGGAAAATATCTTTATTGTTAGTTATTTATGGAACAATACAATTTTATTTGAGGAGATTTCGGCCATATAAGAGTTGTTAGTTGGTTGATTATTCTCTCTCCTATCTTTTTATTATCTTTAAGATATTTATAGTTTGTTAGGATAATGTCCTTAATTAAATAAGTTAGATAAATCTTTATTTGATTTATTTAATTTAAGGGGATCTAGTTAGTTATGCTTAGATATTTTATTATCTTGGGAAGTAGGACAATGGGCCTTTTAACCTTAGCTAGGGCCGGCCATGTGATGTGCCTTACTCTCCAAGGATCAGCTTTGTACTCCTTTAAATACTTTGCAATTTTCATTCAATAAAATAAGCTTAAGATTAGATAAACTCTAGAAAAGGTTTATCTAGTCTTTGGGCCCCAAAACCTGCGTACTTTGCATCCAAAGAGACGATCATCTCATACTCAATTCTCTCTCTTGGTTTCATATTTGCTGATCGCTCGGGATTGCGAGGGTCTAGAGATACAATTTATAACCCGACCCCGTTGTAGCACGTGGCGGGTGTCGAACGCTCGGGAAATCTACTCGATTGAGGTGCCTAGACACTAGAAAGCTGAAAAGGAGAGCTTAAAACAAAAGAAAACAAAGAGAACAATCGGGACCGACACAAGTGTCACGTCGGGCCCGATGTTGGCGATAAGAGGAAGTCAGGACCGACGTAGGGCAAGTCGGGCCCGAGGTAGCTGGATTTGTTGAACTTCAAAGATTGAAAGTAGATCTTGGGCTTTTGGGTTCCTTCTCTAGTAGATTAAGGCCTTTCCACCCCAATTCAAGCAATAAGTGATGATCGGAGTAGGATCGAGTGCTTTCGCCCTCGTTCCAACCACTTCTACACATCGATCCTTGGGGAAATCCCCTTCGAAGCAAGGTCTTGAGATTGACACATGTTCACTTTCTCTACTTTGCCAATCTCAAGCCTTGATTCCTTACTTTCGCAAGGAATTGTAGCTCTATGTAGAGTGGGTTCCTAGATCAAGCACTCAAGGCTATGGAATTGGGGTTTCTAGCCCAAACCTGGCTAGAGTTTTCCCCCATAACCCAAGATCAAGGAGATCTACTCCATATGGCAAACAAAGAAAGCAAACAAATCAAAAAGCAAAGCAATCAACATCATCTATCTCAAACCAAAGCAAAGTTTCATTCACAAATCAAAAGCAATCCACAAACTCCAATCAAAGGGTTTCCAAATCCACAAGATCAAAACAAAGCAAAGCTAATCTATCAACCAAACCTATCAAATCTCCCTCTCCATGGCCGATTCTCTCTCTTCTCCTCCTCCTCTCCTTTCTCCTTGCTCTCCAAGTATCCTCTTGAGAGTTTTTGAGGGTTGGGTTCCTTGCTAAATGTGGGAACCTCCTTAAAATTAGAAGACAAGAGAGCCTTTATAGATGAGGGGCAAAAGTGGAAGTTCACCATTTCGTGCCTTGGAGCCCAAGCACCAATCGACCAACTCGGCCCGACACGGAGGACCTCGGGCCCGACTTACTGTGCAAGTCGGTCCGAGGTCGAAAACTTCATCTCGGGCCCGATGTGGTTCCAGCTCGGTCCGGACCTCGTTCCACCCTCTTCTTGTTGGCTTTTCTCTTGTTCTTCTTCATGGCTTGCTCCTCTCTTTCCCTCTTAAGCTCGGGCCTTGCTCCATGTTCTGATCCTCCTTCAAAACAACCCTTGATCCATGCCAAATTACCTACAAAACACATAAAACGCGCATAGTCTCTGAATCTCATAGAAATACGGGAAATAAGCTAAAAAGGAACAAAACACACAAGAAAAGGGGAAAAAGAAACATATTTACAAAGGAAATCATATATAAAAACACCACCAAATAAAGAGACATCAAAATACCCCATACTTAAACTTGCTTGTCCTCAAACAATAACAATGTAAGCAAGACCGATACATAATCTTCAAGTAAAGCCTCGTATGAAAACACATTTTAGCACAAGTGATTGATATTCAAGCAAGATTACATCATCACACATGATTAGGTGTTCCAAGGAATAGAGTCAATGCAACTAAGCCTCACTTTAGGGATATGTGAATGTGTATCACTCATCATGTGTTTGGGTTTAGCAATGAACACTCAAGCTCAAAAATCATGCAAGTAAGGACTTTACTATTGAAGCTAATATCACCAATTCCTCCACCTAGAGATGCCTAATACAAAGTACACAAAGAATTCGAACTTGGCTCAATGGAGGTCCTCAAGGAGGTTCCATTCGGCCGGGTTGTAATGAGGCTTTTGGTATTTTTCAAGGTGGGAATTATTTGGTCTTGTGGTGCTTACAATGGGGATTGAACAACCTAAACTCTCACCAACTTCACCAAAATTCCACAATTACTTTCACACTCACCCAAAAGAATTAACATTTTTCCTTTCAACCCAAAATTTCACTTAACATTCCACTTCATCTTTGCTCTTAGGCTTTTTGTTGGATTTTCCACACTTTCTACATTGGACCGACTTTCTTATGACATCGGGCCCGATGTGGCGTGTAACTTGGTCGGACCCTTTTTCTTCACTTAAGCTCTTTGCCTTCATTACACTTTACATTTCCAACATTTTCTTTCTTTCTTTCTTTCTTTCTTCATTTTCTTTTTATACAACAAAGATGCACTACCCACATGATTCATAACACCATTCTTTGCCCTTAAACCAAAGAGAATCTCAACTCTTCAAATACAATCCCAACCTCTCTTCTAAAGTCCAATCCCATAAGGGTCAAGTCATATAAGGCTAGGAATAATATTTTTGAGGAGTTTCAAACAAAGGCTTAGGCTAGAACGGGGCTACAAACAAAGGATTCACTTCATGGTAGGATATGGAACATTTATGTGACTAGAAGAATAAAGTTCAAAATCAATGTGACAATGCTAGGACAAATCTCATGACGGTCTTGGAAAATAGATAAACACCGCAATAGCAAGTTTTACTAAGCATGCATGAGCTAATCACACAAGAAACATGAGGGATATGCAATTATGAACAAGCATCCCTAAAATGGCCAAAAATCAATCTCACAAGGGTCACTCATACTTAGTTGCATAAGATCTCATCCTAGAACTCACATGTTCAATAAAACAAGCAAGATATCATGATCACATCAAAAGCAACATCATTTTAGAGGCTAAACCATCCGAAAATATGCAAAGGAATTTACATGCTCACATCATCATTAGCTTTCATTTGGCAATCTAAGATAGGAATTTCTAGTCCAAAAACTACAAAACACAAAATCTTTTTGTTGTTTTCAACACAATTTTTCAATTTTTTTTTAGATTTTTGCAAAAATTTCTCTAAAACCAAAAACAAAGACTCATCCATTCAAAACCAAATCAATCATCCATGTCATTCATCAAACCACAAACCAAGAAACAAACATCCCAAACACAAACTAGAAACCAAAAACCAAATATCCTCAAAATAACAAACACACATAAGCAAGTGAAATCATTAGCACACTTACCCCCACCCCATACTTAAAATTTTGATGTCCCCATCAAACAAGGAAACCAAAACTTAAAAGCAAGAGAGAAGAGTATGAAGAGCTCATAATTTCTTTATTCTTCAATGGCATGTCTATGTCAATTGGAGAGGACGAGAGCCCATGAGGCTCTAACTTCTTCGCTTGGACCGACTTTGTCATAGAACTTCTTCACTCGATGACCATTCACTTTGAAAATATATCCTCGTTCATCAACCAAGTCAACCGCACCATGATCATAGATATGGTGGACCACAAATGGTCCACTCCACCTAGTCCTTAACTTCCCCGGGAAAAGTTTAAGCCTTGAATTGAAAAGGAGAACCTTGTCACCGGTTTGATAAGTCTTTGGAATTAACTTCCTATCATGCCACTTCTTGGTCTTCTCCTTGTACAACTTGGAGTTCTCATAGGCTTTCAACCTCAATTCTCCCAACTCATGAAGCTCTAGAAACCTCTTCTCACCGGCCAAGTTGATATCCCAATTCATCTCCTTTAGAGCCCATTTTGCCTTATGCTCAAGCTCTACCGGAAGATGGCATGCCTTGCCATAAACTAGATTGAAGGGTGTAGTTCCCAAAGGTGTCTTGAAGGCGGTTCTATAAGCCCAAAGTGCATCATCGAGCTTAGAGGCCCAATCTTTCCTTGATCGAGATACGGTCTTCTCCAAGATAGCCTTGATTTGACGGTTCGACACCTCGACTTGCCCACTTGTTTGAGGATGATAAGGAGTAGCAACTCGATGAGACACCCCATACTTGATCAACACATTCTCGAAGCACCTCTCAATGAAATGAGGTCCGCCATCACTTATGAGAACCCTAGGCACACCAAACCTTGCAAAAATGTTGCTTTTCAAGAACTTCATCACCACCCTAGCATCATTGGTTCTTGTTGGTATGGCCTCCACCCATTTTGAGACATAGTCCACGGCTACCAAGATGTACTTGTAAGGCCCCGATGTGGGAAATGGTCCCATGAAATCGATACCCCATACATCAAATAACTCAACTTCTAGAATGCCAGTTTGAGGAGTCTCATTCCTCCTTGATAAGTTCCCCTCTCTTTGGCACTCCTCACACTTCCTCACATAATCATGCACATCCTTGAACATGGTTGGCCAATAATAACCACATTGAAGAATTTTTGAAGTGGTTTTGGAACTCTTAGCGTGACCCCCCGTAGGAAAGGAATGGCAATGGTGAATTATGCTCTCAACCTCTTCACTTGACACACACCGTCTATAGATTTGATCACTCCCTTCCTTGTAGAGATATGGATCATCCCAAAAATATTGTCTAGCATCATGTAAGAATTTCTTCCTAGCTTGATAAGACAAATTTGGTGGGATCACTCCCCCTACGGCAAAGTTAGCAAAATCCGCAAACCAAGGGGAAACCCCTCGTCTTACGGCACTAATAGAAAGAAGGCATGTGGGAGAGAAAGAATTAATCAATTGAGAACGAGAAGGAATGGAAATCGAGTTAGGAAACTTACTTTCTTCCACGGACCGACATTGAAGTGCACCGAGCCCGACATGGTTGGACGCCGGTCTAGCTTCGCAGACACATAGGTAACTCGGGCCCGACTCTGAAGACCTCGGTCCCGACTCACTCGTGCCTGCCCTGCCTTTGGTCCGATGTTCTGGACCTCGGGCCCGACTTACTTGGTTCGTCGATCCACCTTTCCTTTCCTCCTTTCCACTCATGAGAACTTCATCTGCCCTTGAATCATCTATAGTCAAACCATCCTCCATCTCCAACATGTACTCAATAGGCAAACGGGATAGATGATCAGCTACCACATTTTCCGCACCGGTTTTGTCCTTGATCTCATGGTCAAACTCTTGGAGAAGGAGCATCCACCTTAGAAGCCTCGACTTTGCATCTTTCTTCTTCATGAGGTATTTGATTGCCGCATGGTCCGTGAAGACTACCACCTTTGACCCCACAAGATATGAACGGAATTTCTCAAATGCAAACACTATCGCAAGAAACTCTTTCTCCGTCGTTGTGTAATTGCACTGAGTTTCATCCAAAGTTTTGCTTGCGTAGTAGATGGCATGCAACTTTCCATCCTTCCTTTGCCCAAGGACGGCCCCTACGGCGAAATCACTAGCATCACACATTACCTCGAATGGAAGATTCCAATCGGGTGTCGCCATTATTGGAGCCGAAATCAAGGCATCTCTCAACCTACAAAAAGAACTCATGCAATCCTCGGAAAATTCAAAGGGCACATCCTTCATCAAGAGGTTAGATAATGGTTTTGCAATCTTAGAAAAATCCTTGATGAACCGTCTATAAACCTTGCAAGAGTTTGAGGAACCTCTTGAACTTGTTCTCAACAACATCTTTCGGCTTCTTTGAGGGATATGGAAGAGTTGTTGCACCTTGAATCTTGCTTGGATCAACCTCCTTGGACTTCCCCACTTCACTTGCAACATTTCCTGGTTGGACCGACTTAGGCACCATGTCGGGCCCGATGTTGTGAATCTCGGTCCTGGGGCAAAGCTGAGGCAGAGTAGTCGGATCGACGTCTGGGTACATCGGGCCCGACTTACTCTCAGCCTCGGTCCGGCTCTCTTCATTCTTCTTAGGCATGTGTGGCTCGGGTAGGTTTCGACCACTTCTCAATCCAATTGCCCGGACTTCATTTTGATTGTTTTGAGCTCGGGGGTTCTCCTCGGGTCGGCCCGGAAGTCTCCCATTCTCTCTCGGGGCTTGAGTTGCTATTTGGGCAAATTGATTGTCGACTTGCCTCCTCCATGCACCAAACTCATTGAATTGGGTCCTCATCTCCTTGAACCCATCCCTCATCTCTTGAGCAAATGATTGTAGCTCATTGAATCCCAGTGGCCTATATGGTGGTGGTTGCGGCGCCCTTGGCTCGTTTTGGTTGAAGTTGTTGTTGTAGCCTTGAGCTTGACCGTTGTTCCACCGGCCATTACCACCATTGTTGAAGTTGCCTCTTCCACCGAAATTTCCTCGAACATAGTTTGCTTCCTCAATTCGCTCGGCCAAGCGCACTTGGCTCTCATTCGGACAAACTTGTGTAGCATGTGCAAAGGATCCACACTCCTCACAAGCTATTGGCGTGCATTCCGGGGTAGAGCGTTGAGTTGAGCCTCGGCTCTCATCCGTTGCTCCCGTTCTCTTCTTGCCATCGCCTCTTGATTGTCCTTCTCAAGTTGCAATCTAGCCATTTCGGCCCTAAGTTGAGCCAACTCCTCATCAACATGGAGAGCTTGGTTCTCCATCCTTTTCCTTCTTCGGGCTTCTTTGAGAATACTTTCCGGATCACTCACAAACTCAAGCTCAAGTGTTCCTCGGGAGGAACGAGCTCGCATACACCTACGAAACAAAGACACAAACCAAAACAAATCAAAAACAAACAAAGGGTTTGGGCTATTCCCTCACCCAAATCACTACCAAAACACAAGAAACTCACCAATTTGGCACTCAATGCACTTAGACTTCCCCGGCAACGGCGCCAATCTTTTGATCGCTCGGGATTGCGAGGGTCTAGAGATACAATTCATAACCCGACCCCGTTGTAGCACGTGGTGGGTGTCGAACGCTCGGGAAATCTACTCAATTGAGGTGCCTAGACACTAGAAAGCTGGAAAGGAGAGCTTAAAACAAAAGAAAACAAAGAGAACAATCGGGACCGACACAAGTGTCACGTCGGGCCCGATGTTGGCGATAAGAGGAAGTCGGGACCGACGTAGGGAAAGTCGGGCCCGAGGTAGCTGGATTTGTCGAACTTCAAAGATTGAAAGTAGATCTTGGGCTTTTGGGTTCCTTCTCTAGTAGATTAAGGCTTTTCCACCCCAATTCAAGCAATAAGTGATGATCGGAGTAGGATCGAGTGCTTTCGCCCTCGTTCCAACCACTTCTACACATCGATCCTTGGGGAAATCCCCTTCGAAGCAAGGTCTTGAGATTGACACATGTTCACTTTCGCTACTTTGCCAATCTCAAGCCTTGATTCCTTACTTTCGCAAGGAATTGTAGCTCTATGTAGAGTGGGTTCCTAGATCAAGCACTCAAAGCTATGGAATTTGGGTTTCTAGCCCAAACCTAGCTAGAGTTTTCCCCCATAACCCAAGATCAAGGAGATCTACTCCATATGGCAAACAAAGAAAGCAAACAAATCAAAAAGCAAAGCAATCAACATCATCTATCTCAAACCAAAGCAAAGTTTCATTCACAAATCAAAAGCAATCCACAAACTCCAATCAAAGGGTTTCCAAATCCACAAGATCAAAACAAAGCAAAGCTAATCTATCAACCAAACCTATCAAATCTCCCTCTCCATGGCCGATTCTCTCTCTTCTCCTCCTCCTCTCCTTTCTCCTTGCTCTCCAAGTATCCTCTTGAGAGTTTTTGAGGGTTGGGTTCCTTGCTAAATGTGGGAACCTCCTTAAAATTAGAAGACAAGAGAGCCTTTATAGATGAGGGGCAAAAGTGGAAGTTCACCATTTGGTGCCTTGGAGCCCAAGCACCAATCGACCGACTCGGCCCGACACGGAGGACCTCGGGCCCGACTTATTGTGTAAGTCGGTCCGAGGTCGAAAACTTCATCTCGGGCCCGACGTGGTTCCAGCTCGGTCCGGACCTCGTTCCACCCTCTTCTTGTTGGCTTTTCTCTTGTTCTTCTTCATGGCTTGCTCCTCTCTTTCCCTCTTAAGCTCGGGCCTTGCTCCATGTTCCGATCCTCCTTCAAAACAACCCTTGATCCATGCCAAATTACCTACAAAACACATAAAACGCGCATAGTCTCCGAATCTCATAGAAATACGGGAACTAAGCTAAAAAGGAACAAAACACACAAGAAAAGGGGAAAAAGAAACATATTTACAAAGGAAATCATATATAAAAACACCACCAAATAAAGAGACATCATTTGCAATTTCATATTTGTGTTGATAAGTTGTTCAACTAGTTTGTTCTTGATCGATTGTTAAAGATCAATCCTAGTTCATGATTTGAATTTAGCGTTAGAGCCAATTCTCTTGAAATATCTATTTGGATCTTCATATCAATTCGAATACATTCCATCATTCATCATCAAATTCGAATTCACTTTACTTGCAATTCAAGTTATTACCTTTGTTTAGCAAATCAGGTTTGAATCGTTTTCTGGCAAGATCGGTACTTGTGTGGGTTCACACGGGATCAACGAGGAGTAATCCGAGGCGATCACGTATCAAGTGGTATCATTCATCCAGCGACTCGCCAAGTAATTTTTCTTACCTTAATTTGCTTTCTAGTCAATTAAATTCAGTTTTTATCCTAAAGCCTATACCTTTATCCATATTTCTATACTTTGGGACCAAAATCTTATTTTTCCAAACACCAACCACCATATTCCGCCACCACCATCACAAATACCGTCAGCAACCACCCACAACTGGTGTCGCTCCTTGACACCGCACCCTCCACAACCACCCTCCGATCAGTCCGCCACCAACCCCATACTCATGGACCACCACAACCCTAAATCGCCTACCACAAACCCTACGAAACCCTAACCCTAAACCGCGCCCCACACCCTAAAAATTTACCCTTGTTTGTTGCTTGTCCCCCAAGTAACTAACAACCTAGGAGATATTTAAGGGATTTGATGCATGTTTATGGTTAATTGGTTGAGTTTAATTGCAAATTTAGATTAGCATATTGCATTCCTATAGTTTTATGAGTTTTCAATTAACATTGCATGATTAATTGAGATTCATATTGCTTGATTAGTATTTGTTGATTTTTGTTATTGCATCCCATAAATTCGACCATACCCTTTCTTCTTTGTTTAATTTGGCTTATAGTTGGTTTCATTGGTAGTAAAATCACTTAGTTAAAAAAACTAGTTCGTATTCTGCCCTTCATTACATTCGTGGTTTGCTTGTTTTGTTCTAGCACAAGAGTGTGCATATATATAAAAAAGAGAGTGATCTGCCCCAACTAGTTTCAAGCCACTTTCACCCCCAGTGATTGCTTGCTAGAAAAGTAGTTGGTAATCACTTTGTAGCAAAAGTGTGACAAAAAAAAGAGTCACAAAAGCCTACCTTTTTCTGTCCTTGCATACTTTAATTGACATTATTTCTCTTGCATAGGATGAATTGAGAGATTGCATGTTCTTGAAAGCTTATAAAGGGAAATGGTGCATTGCTTTTCTAGTTGCATACTTGCTAATAGCTTAAGCTACGTTTTCCCTTTATTTATCATCAGAACACCATATCCACACCTGTACTCCCTCAATTCAACCCAAAAACTGAATTGGTTGATTGGATTGCTTTGAGGCAGTGTTGGCTTGATAACGGTGTGATATTGCTTGTTCGTATTGCTTTTGGAACACACTACTCTCTCATTTTATTGTTTTGTTTTCAGGATAACAATGGTGATCCTAAACGAGCCTAACCCGGCTGAATTGAATCTCACTAAGGAGGCGATCAATTTCATTAGATTGTCCATTAGTGAGAGTGTGAAAGAGAGTCATCAAACGGTCGTTGAAATTGTGAATGCTACGGTGAACCCAAGATTGCAGCGAATAGAGGAGCAAATTTCGGCCTTAATAGAGGCCTCACAATCAAGTCAAAAGGCTGCTCCTTCATTACAACAACAAATTGACCCGAATCAAGCCTCCGGTAACAACAAAGGCAAGCAACAAGTAGAAGACGAAGAGCATGGTCTACTTGCCAATTATCCCGGAGACCATGACCTCCAAGGCCATTATTCACCTACTGGTGGCCGAGGACGAGGCCGTGGCAATGTTGCTAGGCAGCCACTGATTACCCACCAGCCACAATACACTCGACAATCGGCATATATCCATCAAGCCACTCATCATCATCAACAACAATTTAACAATCCTTTTGATGATGTGACTTATGGCTATCACGGGGAAGAAAGACGCCCATGACACCCTCCCCTTGATGATTTCTACAATCAAGTTGAAGATGTAGAAGAGATTCCACCAGGTTATGAAGTAGGGAGGCCGAACTTCAATAACACCAACAACAACCAGCAAGTGGCTCAAATTGGAAAGAGGGATATTAAGATCAAAATTGAACAATTCAATGGAGAACTTAATCTCGAGAAGTATCTAGAATGGGAGCAAGCTACTAGCTTCATTTTAGATCATATGGGCTATGAAGAATGGGAGAAAGTTGCTGTTGTTGTGATTCACTTTGTTGGAACCGCTAGAAATTGGTGGTTTTGAATGAAGGAAGATAGAGTCCGAAAGGCTTTGGCACCCATTAAGACTTGGAGCCAACTGAAGTTTGTCATGAGAAAGAAGTATGTGCCGGAAGAACATACCGAGTGATGAAACCCGAAATAAACCAGTGCTAGAAGACAAGAAACGAGATTACTTTTATTTGACTGTGCAAACACTTGCTTTTTATTTATATCTTTAGTACGAGGTTATAGGTTGCGAGGTTGGAAATAACGAGATTATAAGCAATGAGATTAAGCCCTAGATCTCTTTTTAGAGGATTCGAGATCTCGATCTAACAAGGTTCGAGATCTCCTAGTTACAATGAGGTTCTATCACCAACAGACTATTTAGCAAGCTCTAGTAGGAAGGTCAAGGAGCTGATTTAGCACGCGGTGATTGTGGCATGCGAGGTGATACAACGAGATCTTTGATCGGGACGGGGGCTCTTTGGGTGACTTGAAGTCTTTTTGTGGACCTTCACTTGGTTGTAGCACGGTCTTTAACAATGATTTAACACGTCGATATTCAACGAGCAAGATAGTTCTTGAGTTCAAGATGTTTTTCGACCCCTTGCTACCTACGAGGTTCTCCTCTATTTATAGAGGTTTGAGGAATCGGGTTTTGATGTTTGCTTGATGTAGGACGCCCGAGATCAAGCTCTTTGATTGGTCAAGAGTGAGGCAGTTGATTATTGGTCGGTAGAGCGGTGGCCATTAAGTGGTTAGATGGGGAGAGGGTGTCGGATTTTGAGCAACGAGGTTTAGACCTCGTGACCGAGGTCTTGAGGCCTCGCAAAGGTATGGACTTGCCATTTTTTAAAGATGGGTACGACAATGGCCCTTGAGTTTAACCTCAGGAATCTCCCCGAATCCCGTTATTCCTCGTACCCCGGTCCGACCTCTTATTCCGCTATTTTGTGCACCATCATAATCCCATGGCCTGGGGGTCTCGTTCCGAGGACCGCAGGTCATATATGCATGACATCCGGTTCCCCGTACCTAGGGTGTGAGGTCTTAGTTTCAGGGTCACGGGTAGCGAGGTTAGAGGTTTGATGATCTCTTTTGCGAGGATTCCTTTTTGCGAGGCCGGACACTTGGGTTTTTCTCCTTTTATGTGCTTGACGACTCCTGGGCCTGTTCTCCCTTCTGTCATTAATGGGCTCTTAAAAGAGATTAGGACCATTAAGCTTTTTTGGAGCGGGGAGAGGCCCAAGTCCGTGTTCTATAAAAGCGTCTCTTCACGTCCTTCGTCCCTTCATCTTCATCTTCTTCTTCGAACCAGACACGCTCTTTCTCTATTTCGTTCTTCCGATCTCCGACAAGCAGACGAAGGTTTCTTAACGGTTTCCAGGGCCACAACCGCCTTTTCCTCACCAACTTCCGATAAGTGCTCGATTCTCTCTTTTGTGTGTTTTTGGCGTTTTTACTTTCTTTCATCGTCTCGTGCCCTGGTGGGAGGCAGTGGTTTTCTTGTGTTTCATGCTGGTGTCATGGCGGCGAAACGGAGGGTGCGGGGGCGGCATTGGTGGTTCGGCGATGCTCTCGAGCCTTTCGGCGTGTCAGCCGACGGTTGAGTTTCTTCGCCGCCCCCGTTTTCAAAATTTGAATGTCTTGGAAAGCCAAACGTCTCACTGCTTGGTTGATGGGACGTTTGACCTTCCAACCACTGTCTTCCATTCTTCGTTCTCTGCTTTTGGCACTTCACATTCCCCTTAGGCTGTCCCATCTATCAGAGTAGCCCTAGGGTTCTGCGTCCCCTACACTACCACCTTGAGTGTTCTTTCTTTCTTGGTTTGTTCGACGTCTCAAAACCTCTTCTTTTCCAGGTGTTCGCCTTTCGTGACCTGAACGTAGCTCTTTCATGCCTAGAGGAACTTCTTCGGGCCCTCCACCAGGCTTCGTATTCATGTTCCAGGAGATGTTTTACGAAGAATCTTCTAAGACCGTAGGGAGTGTTGAGACTAGCGTTTCTCAGAACCCGAGGTCCCTTCCACTCGTGTTCAATGACCCTTCCTATATTTCTTTTAGTTCGCGCTTCACTCGACTACGCATGTCTTTTGGGGTTGAAATGGCTTCGTCTTCGATTTCTGATGAGGAAGTTGTTGGGTCTGTTGTGAGGTCGTCCGATTCCAACGACCAGGCGAGCTTCTTCGCGGAGCATATTACTGATTCCGTGTCAAGTATCCCTCCAATCCTCGAGGATCGGATACCCATAACCCCGAATCCCTCGAGAGGGATCTTTCTACCCCAGGGGGCTCCGACAGCCCTGAAGCGGGAACACCTTGAGAAGATTACAAAGGATTTCCTCTGACCCGAGGGGGTTGAGTTGGCGCTTCCCGAAGGGGAGGGTTGCTCCCTGACACTATATGAAAAGTGCATGGTTGTACATTGGCCCAGTCTCTAGGCCGGCTTCAGGCTACCGCTAGCCCGACATATAATCGATTTCTTGTGGGCAATGCACATCTGCCCTGCGCAACTATTTTCCAACGCGTGGAGGCTTCTGTGCGCGTACACCATCGGAAGCCACGAGCTCGGGGAGGGGCCAGAATTGGACGTCATGGCAAGCTTGTTCATGGCGAGGCGAGAACATGACTCCTGCCTCGTCAACCTAAGTTTGCCCGGGCTAAAGATCACCACCACCCCGTCAAACGTCGGTCAGTGGAAAGACAAATGGTTCTTTGTCCGGGACCCCATTGGGTGGTGTTTGAGCCAAAATTTACCAAGGGTAGAACTTTGACCAAGATCGGGCCTTGATCGAATGAACTAAGAAGAATATGAAGGAAAATGCACTTTTCTTATTGACGTAGAAATCACAAGAAGTTATGTGAATCAATCGTCCCCCTACCCCTAAGGATTACATTGATTTATATAGCTCCTTAGGGTATATCTTATCTTAACTAATGATATGATTTTATCTCTAACTAACAAATCTTGGCTTATTCCTATCTTATAACAGATACAATCTTAAGAGGAATTTATCTTGTAACAAATATATCTCGGATTCTCTTTCCTCCAACCGACTTAACCAACCCCGAAGATCTTCCGTAGCTCTAGATGCGTTGGAGATTTCCTGACTATGGGCTGACGCTTCTTTGCCTAAAATCTGGGTCCAACAGGCGGTATCTTATCTTTCCCTCGGCCCCGGACAACTTTGTCCTTCGCAAGGGGATGCATAATGTCGCCGAGCTCAAGGCTCGGTTTACACCGGTGCGCCAGGCACCATATTGGGAGTACCTGGCTTAGGACAGGCTTGAGCGAGCCGACCTGAGTCTCACCCCTCCAAACCGCGAGGGCGAAGAGGGTACTTAACTTTTTTCCTTGCTCTTGCGTTGCTTATTATTTTGTTTTTGACTTGGACTACGCATAGCAACCCCGAACCTCGCTCAGTTTGTGATGATCGCGAACCTCGCTCGGATCACACAACTTTGATTTTTCTGCAATGATCATGAGCCTTGCTTGGATCACGTATTCTAGATTTTTATTGTTTGTGATGATCACGAACCTTTCATCTAACTTGCTTTTTACTTTCTTGCAGTGGATCTCTTTAACACTCTAGCTTCGAGGGCACAGGGGAAGACGCCAACTTCGCTTCCGATGGCGATGGACCCTGCGAAGGTCGTAGGGGTTAAGATTGTTGAGGGGGGCCACCCAAGGGAGACGCTACCAAAGTGTCCTCCCACTCTTCCCGAGGATCCGATGATGGGGCCGGGTCCAAAAGAAAGGATACGGAGGCGTCGCCCCGCAAAAAGAAAAGGAAGAAGCACAAGCGAGGCAACAACGTGGTTCCTTGGGGAAGGAGATTGTACCCAGCCCCAACTTCGAGGGGCGGGCCCTCTCTGCCACCGATCCTTCCCCCGCGAAGTTCCACTGCCCTGGGCCATCCCGGGGCGCGCTCAGGAACTGGAATCGGGATGAGTGGGAGGAGATTGCGTTGGCGAACAATATCTCTGAGGACGCCCTCAACGACGAAACCCTCCATTACGCGGCGATGGTATGGTTTGCTTCGCGTATGTAAGCCTTGCTCTTAAGTTTCATGCTTGTTTTTTCTAACATACTTTTTGACTTTTCAGCACACCTTCTTCGAGAACTATAATTGTAGCTGCATCGCCCTCCTTCAAAAGAGAATGGAGGCGGCACTCAAGGCCCGCATAGAGGAGTGTGCGAAGCAGGAGAAAGACCTCGCCGAGGCCGGGAGGTGGGTTAAGGCCGCAGAGGTCGCGGCGAGGGATGAGGCCAAAGAGGCGGCCAAGGTGAAGGAATGGGAGGGGAAGGCGAATGAGGAGGAGAACAAGACAAAGGCCCTGGTCGGAGACCTACCAACCGAGGTCGAGGAACTCCGAACCAAACTTTCGAGGAGCACAAGTTCTATAGGGAGAAGGAGTCGGAGCTCCGGAAGGTCGAGGAGGAGAACAATAACCTCCACCAACGCTTTAAGGAGCTCAACGAAGAGGTGGAGGCTGTGGGGCCCAAATACGTGAAGTCCGCCGAGTACTTGGAACAGCTGTTGAGCAACATTGATGGGATGTACCGGTGGGACATTCGCGTGGGGGTAAAATAGGCGGTGGCGAAGTACCAACACATCGACCCTCGCATCGCCTTTTTTATCCCAACTATGGGCTGACCATGGGGGAAGAAACCGGGGAAGGGCCCGAGGGAGAATGCGAGTTATTACTCGACAACAAGGGCGGGGATGTGCCAAGCGAGAGCACCGAGGTGCCTACCGCAGGCCCCACAGTCCAAGGAGATTTGGAACCCGCCCTTGGTGGCCCTAACCCCGCGTAGGATGCGCCTACCTCTAACCTCGAAGTGATCATCGCCTCGCCCATTCACTAAGTTTCCATGGATCGTACCGCCGACACACACAATGATATTTCGGCCTTCGCGGCCTTATTTTATTTCAAGTACTTGGTGGCCCCGATGGGGTTTGTAATTATGATATTTCAGCCTTTGCGGCCTTATTTTATGCAATTTTCTTTCTTTCTTTTGCTTTTAGTTATATTGCGTGTTTTCCAAGCGCTGCAAGACTTGTGGACTGCTCAGGCCACATCGGGTCACTTTTGTTTATTGTGCCGCGATCCCGAACTTCGCTGGGCTTGGACACGATAGATTTTTCGCAGCGATCATGAGCCTTGCTCGGATCACGCATGATGGATTTCTATGCCATGATCCCGAGCCTCGGTCGGATCACGCATGGAAGATTCTATTTCGTGATCCTGAGCCTTGCTCGGATCACGCAGGATGGATTTCTATGTCGTGATCTCGAGCCTCGTTCGGATCACGCGTGGTGGATTTCTATGCCGTGATCCCAAGCCTTGCTCGGATCACACATGGTAGATTTGGTTGTCTCCGACCCCAAGCGGGATGCGAGGGGTGGAATTGAGCCCAAAATCGAGAATCTCCAACCCCAAGTGGGAAGCGAGGGGTGGAATTGAACACTTAAAATCGAGAATCTCCAACCCCAAGCGGGAAGCGAGGGGTGAATTGAACATAAAATCGAGAATCTCCAACCACAAGCGGGAAGCGAGGGGTGGAATTGAGCCCAAAATCGAGAATCTCCAACCCCAAGTGGGAAGCGAGGGGTGGAATTGAACACTTAAAATCGAGAATCTCCAACCCCAAGCGAGAAGCGAGGGGTGAATTGAACATAAAATCGAGAATCTCCAACCCCAAGCGGGAAGCGAGGGGTGAATTGAACATAAAATCGAGAATCTCCAACCCCAAGCGGGAAGCGAGGAGTGGAATTGAACATAAAATCGAGAATCTCCAACCCCAAGCGGGAAGAGAGGGGTGGAATTGAACACTTAAAATCAAGAATCTCCAACCCCAAGCGGGAAGCGAGTGGTGGAATTGGACATAAAATCGAGAATCTCCAACCCCAAGCGGGAAGCGAGGGGTGGAATTGAACATAAAATCGAGAATCTCCAACCCCTAGCGGGAAGCGAGGGGTGGAATTGAGCATAAAATCGAGAATCTCCAACCCCAAGCAGGAAGCGAGGAGTGGAATTGAACATAAAATCGAGAATCTCCAACCCCAAGCGGGAAGCGAGGGGTGGAATTGAACACTTAAAATCGAGAATCTCCAACCCCAAGCGGGAAGCGAAAGGTGGAATTGAACACTTAAAATTGAGAATCTCCAACCCCAAGCGGGAGGCGAGGGGTGGAATTGAACATAAAATCGAGAATCTTCAACCCCAAGCGGAAAGCGAGGGGTGGAATTGAACATAAAATCGAGAATCTCCAACCCCAAGCGGGAAGCGAGGGGTGGAATTTTGCAGACCGCGCCCTTGCAACAAGGTTTTCACATTTGAGACAATATTTGAAAAATATCACGTAACCCTTTATTCACAAAATTTTCGAAACGGCGAGAGTTCAGAGATTTTATATGCAATATCTTTTGAGCCGAGCGATTTTCCACGTTTTGCTTAGAGTGCGCCCCTCACTATCTTTGAGTTTGAAAGCCCCGGGCGCGACTTCTTCTCCAAGGAGGTACAGACCCTCCCAATTCGGATTGGTTTGCAACCCTCGGTACGCCTCAAAACGAGACAACCCATGACCAAAACCCGGGGCCTAACCTTCTTGTCATGATACACCGCCACTCGTCGTTTGTACTCTTTTGAGCGCAAGGCTGCGATCTCGTGAAGTTCGTCTCTGAACAACAATTCTACCTTGAGATTGATATCGTTCTCTTTCTCGTCAAAGTCGAAGACCCTCGCAGAAGGGATCAAGATTTCTACGGGAACCAGCGCGTCCGCCTCGTAGGTTAGAGTGAAAGGCGTTTCTCTCGTAGTGCGACGTGTGGTTGTTCGGTATGTCCATAGGATGAGCAGGAGAAGCTCCGCCTAGCGACCTTGCGCTATGCCCAGACGTTTCTTAAGATCGGATATGTTACGGGCGTTGATATTCTCCACCTGGCCATTGGATTGGGGGTGGGCCACCAAGGAGAACTTGAGGGTTATACCAAGCTCGGAGCAAAAGGTCCGAGTTTCCTCGCAGTCGAATTGGGGGTCGTGGTCAGTCATGATGGTCATGGGGACACCAAAGCGGTACACGAGGTTTTTCCATAGGAAATTGCAGACCTTTGTCCCCGTGATTTTTTCCATTGCCTCTGCCTCGTCCCACTTCATGAAATAGTCGACGATGACCAGTATGTATTGCACCTGGCCAACGACCTTGGGGAATGGCCCCAAGATGTCCATCCCCCATATCGCAAAGGGGCAGGGTGCGTGGATCGAGCACATGGGTGATGTCGGGGCGTGTTGGATGTTACCGTGCTTTTGGCACCGGTCACACTTCTGGACGTAGGTCCTCGCGTGTTGCTTGAGGGTGGGCCAAAATTACCCCAAAAGGGAGATCTTATGTGACAAGGCACGCCACCCGGGGTGGCCACTGCAGACCCCTTCATGTGCTTCAAACGGGATGTGCCTTGCGGCCTCGGCTGTTACACATAGCAAGTTGGGTTCGACGAAGCCCCGACAATAGAGCCGACCTTTGATGAAGCAGTAGCGGGCTACCTGCATTTTGAGCTTTCTAGCCTCTACGAGATCCTCAGGGAGGACGCCGCTCTACACATATGACATGATGGGAACCCTCTAGTCCCCGAGTGTGACGAAGAGAACCTCGCTGGTTACACTTCACGAGAGTTTTCGTTCTACCATCACGTGATTGCCTAGTTCCAAGGGGAGAGCCGACCCCAACCTTGCGAGCACATCTGCTTTGGTGTTCACATGGCGTGTAACGGACTCTACCGCGAAGGTTTCTATGCAAGACACCAAGGCTTTAACCTTCTCTCGGTACGCGGGCAGGAACCCCGTTCTGGTGTCATATTGTCCGTTCAATTATCTCGCCACCAATTCGGAATTGGTGTACACCCTGATCCAGCGAGTCCCACTGAGCATTGCCATCTCAATCCCAGCTATCATGGCCTCATATTCGGCCTCGTTGTTGGTGGCGTCAAAGGCAAAGTTAAGGGCATACTTCATTTCGACCGAGGGACCGGAAAGGAACACGCCCGCCCCGCCCCCGACGTTGCATCGCGAGCCATCAACAAAGATCTTCCATTCCCTTGCACTCTCATCAGTCTCGGGGAAGGTTGCCTCTACCATGAAGTCAGTGAGAACCTGCCCTTTCATGGCGGTCCTGGGTAGGTAGCTGATGTCAAACTCAGAGAGCCCGACCACCCACTTCGTCATCCACCCGGAAAGGGCGGGCTGATGGAGGATTTGTCGAAGAGGGAGATCGGAGAGGACCTGAATGGCGTGTGCATGGAATTATGGGCGTAGGCGCCTCGCAGCGGTCACCACGACCAGGGCCATTTTTTCTACTGGGGAGTATTGCTGCTCCGCAGGTTGGAGCACACTGCTTATAAAATAGACAGGGTGCATAGCTTTTCTCTTTAGTACCGCGCTGACTGTCTCTGGGCTTACGACCACGTACAGCTGCAAGTCCTCACCCGCCATTGAAGGTGACAACGTGGGGATTTTTGACAAGAATGCCTTCAACCCGGAGAAGGCGAGCTCTAGCTCCTCATCCCTAACAAACTTGTCGTTTTTCTTTAGGGTCGCGAAGAAGGGTAGAGACTTGTCCGCCAAACGGGAGCAGAACCTCCATAGGTAGTTTACGGAGCCGTTGCGCCGCTATACCTCAGTACGAGACCGCGACGACCGCATCGAAAGAATTGATTCAATCTTGGCGGGATTCACATCGATTCCGCGTTCGCTGATCATGAAGCCTAGGAACTTTCCCGATGACACTCCGAATACACACTTCTCGGGGTTCAAGCTGAGCCGGTTGTGCCTGAGTGTTGCAAAGACCTCAGCGAGGTCGACCAGATGCTCCTCGAGGGTTTTGCTTCGGACCACAATGTCGTTGATGTAGGCCGACACGTTCCTCCCTAGATGATTTTTAAAGATTCGGTCTCTGAGGCGTTGGAAGGTTTCCCCCGCGTTCTTCAAACCAAACGGCATAACCTTGTAGCAAAAGGTCCCTTGCTGCGTGATGAAGGATGGTTCCTCCTCATCGCGCGGGCTCATCAAGACCTGATTGTATCCTGAGTATGCGTCGAGGAAGCTCAAGACCCTGTGACCCGCGATTGAATCGACCAGCTCGTCGATCGAGGTCAAGGGGTAGCTGTCTTTGAGGCAAGCCTTGTTTGGATCCTTGAAGTCCATGCACATTTGCCATTTTTCGCTGGCCTTTTTTACCAGCACAACGTTGGATAGTGATCTAGGTTACTGGACCTCGCAGATAAACCCCGGGGCCAATAGCTTCCCCACCTCAGCATTTGCCCTCTCCTCATTCATCTTTCTTCGTCGCTATACCACGGGATGGGTGGTAATATCAACGTTCAAGGAATGCTGGGCCACGTTTCGCGGGATGCCGCGGAGGTCCTTCGCGGTCCATGCGAACACGTTGCGGAATCTAGCAAGCAAAGCCTCCTGCGATGTTGCTGATTTCCCGGAGAGACACTCACCCAGGTAGATTTTCTCGGCTTTATTTTTGAAGGGGGTAACAACCCTTCTCTCTGTCTCTGGGATGGGGATTGTGAAGTCCCAAACACCGAGACCAGCCTCGCCGGGCGACTCCACCATGAACACCGAGCATTTGTGTTTTGTAGAGGTCGCATACCAGACGCGACCCTCCTCTTGGTTTCCCTTTACCTCCCCAACTCCATCGTCGATGGGGAACTTCATCTTCAGGTGGTAGATAGACACCACCGCCTGAAACTTCATTAAGGATACCCTCCCAATGATTTTATTATACACCGAGGGTAGGTGTACCACGATGAATTCCACCATCTCGGTTCGTCTTGTCGAACCGGTGCCCAACGTCATCCAGATGTCTATTAGACCCGCGACATCGATCTCGTTCCCCGAGAAGAAAGTGAGTTTCCTAGCGTAGGGCATCAGGGATGTCTCGGAGATGCCTAATTGCTTGAAGGCGCCATAGTACATGATGTCCACAAAGGATCCCGTGTCCACCACCACCCGCTTCACCATCTTCGAACCCATATGAGCATGCACAACCAAAGGGTCGAAGTGTGGCATGTGCAGACCCTCGGCATCCTCAGAGGTGAAGGCCAACCCAATGTGGGACCGCGAGGTCTGTGTGATGCTGAATACCGAGGGCTCATGATGGCTCGCCCTCGCGTACCTCTTTCTTTCTGCCTGGCTTGATCCAGCCAACGAAGGTCCACCCGAGATGGAATAAATATACCCAACGGGTGTCGTTGTCTGCTCGGACCGTGCCTGCTTTGTGGGAGCCTACTGTTCGACGTTGTTGGACCTGGCTTGGCTCGGGTCTTGAAGCACGTTGTTTGCTCCCGAGGCAGGGTTAGCACCCCTTCTCGTTTGGGTTATACAAAGGGCCGCCCTTTCCCCTATAACCTCGTTGCTTCCCTCCGAAGAAGTTCCAACTCCCACCGTCGTTGCCTCAGTTGTTATTGCGATTGTTGTTGTTGTTTCTGTTGTTGTTGTTGTTGTTGACGGGGTTTTGGGCCTACGTTACATACGCATTCCTCGCAGTCGGCGCGCCCACCTTTACCTTTCCCTTAGCCTCGGCCATGACTTCCTTGTCGGTCCTCGGTCGAGAGCTTTGGTTGGCGGCATCCTCGGCATATACCTGGGACGTGATCCGGGCGCATAGGTTGTCATACGTCGCCAGGCATTTTAGGAAAACGTAATTCTTGAAAGCCCCTTGGTATAGGTTGCCCATGAGGGTGTCTCGCACCGACGACTCATTGATATGCGCGATTTCCTCCACCGCGGTTGTGAACCTTGTGAAAAAGGTGCCCAACGACTCGCCTTCTCCCTGCTCAATACCGCAGAGATCCCACATGTTCTTCTTGCACTTCCTCGAACCACTGAAGTGTGCGAAGATGGCGTAGAAGATGGCGTCTTCAAGCAGTTAGGCATCGCGGCCTTCTCCAGGGTGGTCGGGAAGACGCGGTAGAAGATGGCGTCGTTGTAGGAGTTGACGTTCATTTGGACAATGAAATGCTTCACATGCTCCTTCAGATCTGCCGCGCCGTCATAAAGTCCCATTTGCGGCCTATGGAAGCCCTTAGGCATAAGCGCGCTTTGAATCTCGTCCACGAAAGGTGAGAGGCTCCCGACCTCAACGTGGCGACGTCGCGAGCGTGACTTCAGGGTGTGCATCACACTCCCTATCCTTTCGGACAACTCCGGATCATGCATCCTCGAACGACGCGAGCGAGACCTTGAGATCTGCATGAGGTCCCAGAGAGGCCTTTCCATTGATGAGCCGTTGGTTGACGCCTCGTTCCCTGGCACATGCTCGGGGACGTACACAGGTACGTACTCACAGTGGGGCTGGCCAGGGGCGGGAACGGGGACGTATGAATGAGCGAAGCCCTGTTGGTATTGCCCATAGCCGGGGTAGGGATATGGGTTCGGGGGAGCACCGTCCGATTCGTACCCCTTGGAATGGATAAGGGTTTTGTGGCGCGTTGTACGCCCACCAAGGAGGGACCCCAAACGGGCAACCTGGTGGTGGTCCCACGTTCATCCATTGTGAGGTTTCGGGCATATTATGGGGGGTGTTGGGGGAAGAAATTGTTTGGACAAGCCATTTTGAGGGATTTAAAAGCCAATGTTTGCGCAAGTCGGGAAACTACTTAGGGTGAAGAGGTTCCCACAGACGGCGCCAATGATGAAACCCGAAATAAACCAAAGCTAGAAGACAAGAAACGAGATTACTTTTATTCGACTGTGCAAACACTTGCTTTTTATTTATATCTTTAGTGCGAGGTTACAAGTTGCGAGATTGCAAATAACGAGATTATAAGCAATGAGATTACGCTTTAGATCTCTTTTTAGAGGATTCGAGATCTCGATCTAGCAAGGTTCGAGATCTCCTAGTTACAACGAGATTCTATCACCAACAGACTATTTAGCGAGCTCTAGTAGCGAGGTCGAGGAGATGATTTAGTGTGCGGTGATTGTGGCCTGCGAGGTGATACATCGAGATATTTGATCGGGACGGGGGCTCTTTGGGTGACTTGAAGTCTTTTGTGGACCTTCACTTGGTTGTAGCGCGATCTTTAATGATGATTCAACTCGTCGATCTTCAACGAGCAAGATAGTTCTTGAGTTCAAGATGTTTTTCGTCCCCGTGCTACCTACGAGGTTCTCCTCTATTTATAGAGGTTTGAGGAATCGGGTTTTTATGTTTGCTCGATGTGGGACACCCGAGATCAAGCTCTTTGATAGGTTAAGAGTGAGGCAGTTGATTATTGGTCGGTAGAGCGGTGGCCGCTGAGTGGTTAGATGGGGTGGGGGTGTCAGCTTTTGAGCAACGAGGTTTAGACCTTGTGACCGAGGTCTTGAGGCCTCACAAAGGTATGGATTTGTCGTTTTTTAAGATGGTTACGGCAATGGACCTTGAGTTTAACCTCGGGAATCACGCCGAATCCCGTTATTCCTCGTACCCCGGTCCCACCTCTTATTTCGCTATTTTGCGCACCATCACCGAGAACATGAGGCTTAAAGTTGTCACGTGCAAATAAGTAACCAAGTTACCAACTGAGTACTTCAATGAGCTTGAAGATTTGAGCTTCAAGGTTGGAATTCATCATTTTCAAAGGTCTTTAAGGACCCAATTTATGGCTGGACTGAATCAAGCAATCAAAGACACACTTGAGATTCAACAAATCAAGGATCCCAATGCATTAGTACATTCAGCCCAACTACTCTATGAGAAACATCAAAGGAGGACGAAAGAAGCTTGGAATGCACCAAAGAGGCCGCCGCCGCCGCAGCAAAGGCAGCCAAGCGGCGCCCGACGCTGATTCAAAGACAACCGGCATTTCACAGCTTCCACCCGAGAATTCTGGTCTAAATTTTAGGACAACATCAAGCACAAGTGGAGCTACTTATTGGGACAAAAAACACCCAGAAAATCAGCCTATTACATCAAAAGTGTCGGCCATTACTTCAGACGGTGCAGTTGAAACAAAAACGGGGCTATCTCCCAAACCACTCGGGCGTTCTGGCTCAAATTTTGGGAGAAATTCAGAAATTTAGAGAGATACAATTAAGGAAGAAAAACATCGACAAAGTGAGCCCAAAATCGGTTTAAAAGGAAGTGTAGAAAAGCGCTCTCTACTAGCACAATCTAGTACATCTTTCCCTAACTCTTATTGTTCGATTCTTATGAGGAAAGAAATACTAATTATAAAATCAAGACATTTGTCATCTTCCAAAGTGTATTAAAGATCTTTTACAGGAATTTGAGGATGTCATGCCTTAAGAGTTTCCACAAGGCCTTCCACCAATTAGAGACATTGAGCATCAAAATGATTTGGTGCCTGGTGCTTCTTTACCAAACCGTGCAGCATATAGAGCAAGTCTAGAGGAAACTAATGAGCTTCAAATACAAGTGCAAGACCTCATGGAAAAAGGCTATGTTTGTGAATCACTCAATCCATGTGCGGTTCCGGTGATATTGGAGCCAAAGAAGGATGGCACTTGGAGAATGTGTGTTGATTGCAGGGCGATCAACCAAATAAAAGTTAAGTATCGCCAGCCCATTCCTAGATTAGATGATATGCTTGATGAATTGCATGGTGCTAATTTCTTTTCTAAGATTGATTTAAGAAGTAGGTACCATCAAATTAGAATGAGGCAAGAGGATGAGTGGAAAACTGCTTTTAAAACTAAGTATGGCTTATATGAATGGTTAGTAAAGCCTTTTGGACTGACTAATGCACCTAGTACTTTTATGAGGCTTATGAACCATCTTTTAAGAAGATACTTAGGAAATTTTGTAGTTGATGATGTCCAAAATGGTAAAATAAGAGGTGGGCCTGGGGTACAAAAAAACAAATAGACACGACGGGATTCCCAAAGATGATTTTGGGACCCACAACCATATGCCTTTTAAGTTTAAACAAGCATTCCCATCTCCGCGAGGTCTTCCGAATCCCCGGGGCGAGGTCTAAACCTTGCCACCGACTCTGCTGACACCCCCGCCCACACGAACCACTCACGGATGCCACTTCCCCAAACCAATCACTGTTTGCCTCATCCCCGGACCAATCAAGAACCCCCATCTCGGGCATCCCACATCGGACCTTGGCCAAAACTCGACTCCCCAATCCTCTATAAATAGAGGAGAACCTCGTAAGAAGAGGGGGTCGAAAAACGTCTTGAACTCAAGAACTGTCTTGCTCGTTGAAGATCGACGTGATCGAAACATCGTCAAAAGACCTCGCTATAGACAGATGAAGTCCACAAAAAGACATCAAGTCACACAGAAACCTCGCTCACACTAAAGACCTCGCTACACAATCCTGTCGGATTCCTCACACCACGCTCTCAAGTCTACCTCGCCTCAAGATCAATCTAGTAGTACCTTAGCGGTAGAATCAATTAGCAAATAGGAGATCTCGGATACTGTTAGATCGAGATCTCAAACACTTGTAGGAGGTCTAAGGTGTAATTCTCGATTGTTTTTTAGCCTCGTTGGCTTGTAACCTCGTTGTGAAAGAAACATAAATAAAGAAGCAAGTGTTTGCATAATCAAATATAATAATCTCGTTCTTTGTCTTCTAGTGAGTCGTTATTTCGGGTTTCATCACTGGCGCCGTCTGTGGGAACCTCTTCATCCTAAGTAGTTTCTCGATTAGTGCAAACCTTGGCTTTTGAACCCCTCAAAATGGCTTGCCCAAACAACTTTTTTCCCCAGCATCCCGACAACATGCCCGAGGCCCCACAGTGGATGTCCATGGGGCCCCCGGGGTGCCCTTTCGTGGTTCCTCCGAGTTGGACGTACAACGCCCCTCAAAACCCCTACCCATTCCAAGGGTATGAACAGGGTGGCGCACCCCCAAACCCGTACCCTTACCCGGGGAACGGACAGTACCAACAAGGTCGCGCCCCCACGTACGTCGCAATTCCCCCCAGGGACAACCCCACTTCGAGTACGTGCCCGCGTACGTCCCCGGGTATATGCCAAGGCAGGAAACATCAACTAACGGCTTGACCACGGAGAGACCCTCCAGGGACCCGATGCAGATCTCACGATCCCATTCGCGACATTCAAGGAGGCGAGACGCGGAGTTGTCCGAAACAGCGGGGAGTGCGGCACTTCCCTTGGAGAAGTCGAAGTCACGCCGTCAATCCATCAAGATCGGGTACAATAACCCCTTTGTAATTGAGATCCAAGAGGCACCCATGCCCAAGGGCTTCCATTGGCCACAAATGGGGCTCTACGACGGCACAACCGACCTTGAGGACCACATGAAACACTTCACCGTCCAGATGAACGTCAACTCCTACAATGATGCTATTTTCTACCGTATCTTCCCAACCACCTTGAATAAGGCTGCAATGACGTGGTTCATCAGCCTCAAAGTAGAGTCGGTGGCCTCGTTCTCTCAATTGTGTGAATGCTTCATCACACACTTTAACGGCTCGAGGAAGCGCAAGAAGAACATGCGGGATCTCCGCGGCATTGAACAGGGGGAAAGCGAGATGCTAGGTACTTTATTCACAAGGTTCACCACTGCGGTCGCGGAGATCGCACACATCGATGAAGCATCGGTGCGAGATATCCTCATGGGCAACCTTTGCCAAGGGGCTTTTAAGAATCACATTTTTCTCAAGAACCCGACGAAGTACGAGAGTCTATGCGCTAGTATCACGGCCCAAGTTTATGCCGAGGATGCAGCCAACCAGAGCTCGCGACCGAGGACCGATAAGGAAATCGTGACCGAGGCAAAGGGGAAGGCAAAAATGGCCGCACCGGCCGCAAGGGATGCAGACCTGATGCAGACCCACGACCGGCGCGCCGACTACCAAAATAGAAACAACAGAAGCAACAACAACAGGAACAACAACAACAACAACGACAACAGAAACATTGGCCGCTATAACAACCGTGGAAGTGGCGGTGGGGGTTGGAGCTGCTTTGGCGGGAAACCGCGAGGCTACAAAGGAAAAGGCGGGCCCGCGTACAACCCAAATGAAAGAGGGCGTGTCAACCCCGCGTCAGGAGCCAACGTCGTACAGCAGGGGCCGACCTAGCCTCGGCTTAGCAGCGTTGAACAACGCGCCCCCGTGGGGCAGGCGCACTCCGGGCAGACAGCGGCACCCGATGGGTACATCCATACCATCTCGGGTGGGCCCTCGTTGGCGGGTTCAAGCCAGGCGGAAAGAAAGAGATATGCGAGGGCGAGCCACCACGAGCCCTCGGTGTACAACGTGGCGCAAACCTTGCGGTCCCACGTAGGATTGGCTTTCACCTTCGAAGACGCCGAGGGACTCCACATGCCACACTCCGACCCTTTGGTAATCCACGCCCAACTGGGCTCCAAGATAGTGAAGCGAGTTCTAGTGGACACGGGTTCCTCCGTAGACATTATGTACTTTGGTACCTTCGAGCAGTTAGGCATCTCCGCAACGTCCCTGAAGCCTTACGCTGGGAAGCTCACCTCCTTCTCGGGAAACGAGGTCGATGTCACAGGTCTCATAGACCTTTGGATGACGCTTGGCACCGGCTCCACAACAAGAACCGAGGTGGTGGAGTTTACAGTGGTACACCTGCCCTTGGCCTACAACGCAATCATCGGGAGGGTCTCTTTGATGAAGTTTCAGGCGGTGGTCTCCATCTACCACCTCAAGATGAAATTCCCCATCGACGACGGTGTCGGAGAAGTGAAGGGCAACCAGGAAGAAGGCCGCGTCTGCTACATGACTTCGGCAAAGCAAAAATGCCCGGTGTTCATGGTAGAATCCCCCGGCGAGGCCGACCTCGAAGTCCGGGATTTCATAATCCCCACCCTCGAGGCAGAGAGAAGGGTGATCTCCCCCTTCGAAGGCAAATCCGAGAAAATCTATCTAGGGGAGTGCCTCGCCGGGACTGCGACGACGTCACTGGAAACCTTGCTTGCGGGACCTCACGACGTGTTCGCCTAGACCGCGAAGGACCTCCGCGGTGTTCCTCGAACCATCGCCCAACACTCCCTAAATGTCGATGTCGCCACTCGCCCTGTGGTGCAACGATGAAGAAAAATGAACGAAGAAAGGGCGAGCGCTGCGAACGACGAGGTGGCGAAGCTGCTGGCCGCGGATTTCATCCACGAGGTCCAATATCCGAGGTGGCTATCCAACGTCGTATTAGTCAAGAAAGCCAACGGCAAGTGGCGGATGTGCGTGGACTTCAAGGACCGTAACAAGGCATGTCCCAAGGACAACTACCCTCTACCTTCAATTGACGAGCTCGTCGATTCAATTGCGGGGCACGAAGTCTTAAGCTTCCTCGACGCTTATTCGGGATACAACCAGATCTCGATGAATCCACGTGACGAGGAGGAGACGTCCTTCATCACCCAGCGAGGGACATACTGTTACAAGGTCATGCCCTTTGGCCTTAAAAACGCCGGTGCCACATTCCAACGCCTCATTGACCGGGTCTTCAAGAAACACCTGGGTAGAAACGTGTCGGCTTACATCGACGACATTGCGGTGCGGAGCTAAAGCCCCGGGGAGCATCTGGCAGACCTCGCCGAAGTCTTCGCCACCCTCAGGCACAACCGTCTCAGCCTAAACCCCGAGAAGTGCGTCTTCGGCGTATCATCGGGGAAGTTCCTGGGCTTCATGATCAGCGAGCGCGGGATCGACGTCAACCCCGCCAAGGTCGAGTTGATCCTCTCGATGAGGTCCCCGAGGTCGCGAACTGAAGTGCAGCGGCTCAACGACGCTGTAAACTACCTGGGAAGGTTTTGCTCCCGTTTGGCGGACAAATCCTTTCCTTTCTTCGCCGCCCTCAAGAAGAATGACAAGTTCGTCTGGGACGAGGGACTCAAGGTCGCCTTCTCTGAATTGAAGACTTTCCTGTCAAGGCTCCCCACTCTGTCACCTCCATTGGCAGGCGAAGATCTGCAGCTATACGTCGCGGTGAGCCCAGAGACAGTAAGCTCGGTGCTAACTAGAGAAGCCATGCATCCAGTATACTTCGTAAGCCGCGTGCTCCAACCTGCGCAGCAACGATACTCCCCAGCGGAGAAAATGGCACTGGCTATCGTGACTGCTGCGAGGCGACTACGCCCTTACTTCCATGCACACCCCATTCAGGTCCTCTCCGACCTCCCTCTTTGACAAATCCTCTATCAACCCACCCTTTCCGGTCGCATGACGAAGTGGGAAGTCGAGCTCTCTGAGTTCGACATCAGCTACTCCCAAGAACCACGATGAAGGGGCAGACCCTCGCCGACTTCATGGTGGAGGTCACCTTCCCCGAAACTGACGCAAGATCGGAAGAGTGGAAGGTGTTCATTGATGGATCACGGTGTGACGCCGGTGGCGGGGCCGGCGTATTCCTCGCTGGTCCCTCAATCGAGATGGAGTACGCCCTCAACTTTGCCTTCGAGGCCACCAACAACGACGCCGAATACAAGGCCATGATCGCCGGGATCGAGATGGCGCTCCTTAGCGGAGCCCGCAAAATCAGGGTCCACACAAATTCCAAGTTGGTGGCGCGTCAACTCAATGGCCAATACGACACCAGGACAGGATTCCCGCCTGCCTACCGAGAGAAGGTGAAGGCCTTGGTGTCATGCCTAGAGACCTTTGCGGTAGAATCAATTCCGCGAGCCTCGAACACAAAGGCAGATGCTCTCGTGAGGTTGGGATCCTCCTTTCCCTTGGAAGTGGGGAACCGCGTGATGGTAGAGAGAAAACTCTCACGAAGTGTGGACGGTGAGGTACTATCCGTAAGGACCGAGGACTGGAGGTTCCCAATAACGCGGTATGTACAGAGCGGTTTCCTCCCAGAAGACCCCGCGCTGGCTCAAAAGATAAAAATGCAGGCGGCCCGCTACTGCGTCATTGGTGACCAGCTCTACCGCCGAGGTTATGCTGAGCCCAATTTGCTATGTGTACCGCCCGAGGTCACGGATCACATCCTCTACGAGGCACATGAGGGAGTCTGTGGCGGCCACCCGGGGTGGCGGGCCTTGGCACATAAAATCATCCATCTGGGGTACTTTTGGCCCACTCTCCGACAAGATGCAAAGGCCTACGTCCAGAGGTGCGATGGGTGCCAGAAACATGGCAACCTCTAGCATACCCCAACCTCCCGCCTCCACTCCATCCACGCACCTTGCCCGTTCGCGATGTGGGGAATGGACATCCTCGGCCCCTTCCCCAAAGCGGCTGGCCAAGTGCAGCACATCTTAGTCGTTGTCGTTTACTTCACGAAGTGGATCGAGGCGCAAGCTATGGCAAAAATAACCGGGGCAAAGGTCTACGACTTCCTATGGAAGAACCTCGTTTTCCGTGGAGTTCCCATGACCATCATGACCGATCATGGCCCCCAATTCGATTGCGAAGAGACTCGGACTTTTTGCTCCGAACTGGGCATAGCCCTCAAATTCTCCTCTGTGGACCACCCCCAGTCCAACGGCCAGGTAGAAAATGTCAACGCCCGCATCCTGACCGACCTAAAGAAGCGCCTAGGCATGGCGCAAAGCCGCTGGGCGGAACTACTTCCACTCGTCCTTTGGACGTATCGCATAACCGCGCGTCGCGTAACAAGCGAAACACCCTTCGCTCTAACTTACGGGGCGGAGGCGCTGGTCCCCGTAGAAACTCTGGTCCCCTTGGCAAGAGTGTATAACTTCGACGAGAAAAAGAATACAAGCGTCGCGTGGCCATGTATCACGACAAAAAGGTCAGACCTCGTCTTTTGGCCACGGGAAACCTCGTTCTGAGGCGTACGGAAGGTGGCAAACTAGATCCCAACTGGGAGGGCCCATATCTCCTCGGGGAAGAGGTCGCACCCGGAGCCTTTAAGCTCAAAGACAGCGAGGGACGTACCCTAAGCAAAACATGGAACGTCGCGCGACTTAAGAAATATTATGTGTAAACTCCCTAAACCCCGTTGTTCCTTACAAGTTTTTGTGAATAAAGGATTGCAGGCTTTTCGAAAACTCTCTCGAAAAATGAAAATCTTGTTTGAAAGAAAAGTCCACCCCTCGCTCCCCGCTTGGGGTTGGAGAATCTCGTTAATTTCACCCTTAGCTTCCCGCTTGGGGTTGGAGAATCTCGTTGAGTCTACACCTCGCTTCCCGCTTGGGGTTGGAGAATCTAGTTGAGTCCACCCCTCGCTTCCCGCTTGGGGTTGGAGAATCTCGTTGAGTCCACCCCTCGCTTCCCGCTTGGGGTTGGAGAATCTCGTTGAGTCCACCCCTCGCTTCCCGCTTGGGGTTGGAGAATCTCGTTAAGTCCACCCCTCGCTTCCCGCTTGGGGTTGGAGAATCTCGTTGAGTCCGCCCCTCGCTTCCCGCTTGGGGTTGAAGAATCTCGTTGAGTCCGCCCCTCGCTTCCCGCTTGGGGTTGGAGAATCTCGTTGAGTCCACCCCTCGCTTACCGCTTGAGGTTGGAAAGAATAAAAAACCGTCATGAGAGATCCGAGCAAGGCTCGTGATCTTGGCATAATAATTGGAAGCCAAGCCAAAGCCAGTGGCTAGGCACGATGAGAACGAGAAATCGCCTTTGCCGACAAGGAGGATCTTTTGGAAGTTGCTATAATGCCCCATCCAAATCTCACTGACATCGGAATCGGAATCGTAAACGGACGAGCTTTGATCAAGATGTGTGTAATAAGTTGTCTCCATATTATTATTTCTAACTAGCACTTGTTTAGATTTGTACAAAATTCTTGAACAATAGAGTTGAATTTAGAGAAGGGAGGAAAAATTATGACTTGAAATATCCCCGAGGGAAGATCCGAGCGAGGCTCGTGGCCTCGGGGTGGAATTAAAACACCCGATGTGGCTCGAGTACCACAATAGTCGTGACACTCAAACCATGAGGTTGGATGGATACGGATGAACATGTACAAATGGGCTAAGACAGACAGACAATCACGAGAAAAGAAAAATAAAAGAAAGGCCACACGGGCCAAGATGTTTAATTACAGACCCCGCAGGGCCACCAAAATAAAGGCCACAAGGGCCGAGATGTTCGAATTACAGACCTCGCAGGGCCACCAACAAAAAAAACTATTATATCATCACAAAAACCAACAACACCCTTCAGATCTTCGAGGCTTCGGCGGCAGGGTTGGCGGTTTCCTTAAGAGCTTCTGGGGCTTCGGTGTCGGGTCCTCTGGGAGTCTCTAGGGCAGGAGCAGGGGTGATTGGCGGCTGGGAACTTGGCACGTCTACCACGGGATGAGGGCCCGTAACGACGACCTTTGGGCCTTCTTGAATGAGCTCCACCACGGGAGGTGCCTCGCTTTCCATGGTCCCATCCGCGTTGAGAAAGAACTCACATTCTCCCTTGGGCTCCTCCCCGTCCAACTCCCCCATAGTCTCGTCGTAATTGGGGTTGAAGAAGACAATGCGAGGATCGAGGTGCCCGTACTTGGCCATCGCCTGCTTAACGCCCATGCGGACGGCCTGGTGGAACATCTTCCTTACGCTTTCCACCAACTCCGCTTTGTACTCCTCCGAAGCCACGTACTTGGGACCCGCGGCCTCAACCTCCTCGTTAAGCTCGACGACACGCCGTTCGAGGCGGGTAACCTCCTCCTCAGCCCTCGAAAGCTCAGCCTCTTTCTCTTTGAAAAATTTATGCTCAGTAGAGAGCTTACCCCGAAGCTCCTCGTTCTCGCTCTACAGAACCTCGGATACCTCCCTCGCCTTGTCCTCCCGCTCCTTCGCCCGAGCCTCTCCCTCCTTTGCCCGGTCCTCTCCCTCCTTCTCCCTCGCCACCGCCTTAGCCTCGTCCCTCGTTGCACCCTCCGCAGCTTCAACCCGCTTCTTAGCCGCAACAAGCTCCTTTGCCTGCTTCTCGCACTCCTTGGTGCGGGCTTTAAGCGCCGCCTCCATCTTGTCCATCCTCGCATGGGCGAGGCTGATGCGGCTACGGTTGTAGTTGTCAAAGAAGGTGTGTTGTAGGTTCGCAAAAGTGTGAGAAAAGAAATAAAAAAGGCGCGAAGTACTAAATAGAAGTGAAATTCATAAAAAAAAAACTTACCATGGCCGAGTATCGAGCGAACTCGTCGTCAAGCGCCGCTGTAATATCCGTATTCGTTTTAGGTCTCGTAAGTCGGAAATGGGTCCCTTCACTCAAAGGCACATGAGTTTTCTCGATCCAAAGTTTATCCGATTTATTAACCCGGATTGGCAAATCACATATATAATTTTATATGTGATAAATTCCGTTCAATTTCAGTACAATTATATTTTATGTAACAGTGATTATATTTATCGTATGCCGCCTAATCAAATCTCTATCTTTGATCATAATCTTATCTTTAAATTTTTTAAACCTATTTATCAAACCAAAACCAACTGATTTAGATATGCCCAAAATCTAATTAACCTCATGTATATATATAATCAATTGAACCCCTACAATAGTCTAACTAAATCAACCTCTCGGAAATTCCGATAAAAGTCAATCCGATAAAAGCTCCACCCAATCTTCCCCTGTTTTGCGTGATCGACGACGACCGGGGCGAGTACGATCCATATTTCCCGGATTAGACGGTAGGAGAGGCCGCAAAAACCGCCGGACGTTGTCGCCATCGTCAATCGTCGCGAGAACCACCGGTAAGGCTATCTCCATGTTTTTCTTCTTCGTCTGTTTTCGAGCATCGTTGGGGTAGAATCGGGGTAAGGGGGTTAGTTTGATTCCGCAACTTTAGATCGGGGCAGGCCGTCGTCGACGAGGCAGGACAGGGGAGGCGGCAAGAGATTCTCGCGTCGCTCTCTGTGGACGCCACCGGTTGCGGGTGGGGAGTTCAACCAAGACGGAGATGCGGTGGAGGGGTCGCTATCGGAAGTACCGTCGATCGAAGAGCGAAGCGGAAAAACGGCGAGTTCGAGAGCGTCAGAGGAGTTGCAGAGGACGGCGGCGTCACTCTCCGTCGTCGTCGTCGTCGAGCAAGGTGGTGTGTTCACTCTCCGTCGTCGTTGTCGTCGAGCAGGGTGGTGCGTTCACTCACCGTCGTCGTCGTCGTCGAGCGGGTGGGAACCAGAGGACGGCGGTGGCGAGTTGTTGGAGGTCGAATTAGCGAGATTGAAGAAGGAGTGGGGATGGTGGGTCCCGCGAGTGGGGTCAAAGGGAGGATTTGGTCAACATTCAGAATTGGTAGGAGATGGGCTCGGGTATTTGGCCCAATTTTGGTTTATTACAATTTCTTTTCTTCTTTTATGTTGGGCTGGGAGAATTGGCTAGAATTTGGGGGGAGACGGGCTCGGTTAGTTTGGCCCAATATTGGGTTTGTTTGAAATTCTTTTGCTGAATGGGCTGGGAGTTGGGCTTCGGAATTGGGCTGGCACAAGGGGTATTGGGATATTGTGTTGGACTAATATTAGTAAATTAAGTTTCTTGACTTATTTGATCAATTAGCAAAAAAATCGTTATAAATATTCTGTTGCTTAAAGGGAATAAAGGTGGCTCTTTAATTGGGTTAGTTAGTTCGGATCGTATTTTTAATTAATTAATCTTTCCCTATATAATTCTTTAGGGAATCGTTCCGTTTGAGATCGTAGTTCCGTCTTCCCAAGAATCCTTCGTTCGAGGTAAGTCGTTTTTCGACTTGCTCGGTTCTTTTCTCCCTTGTTAGACTGCGTATCGATATTGTAGGACGGGTTTTGGGAATTAGTCTCGAATACCTTTTAAATTATTTTGAACTCCTTGTGTGTTGTGTGCGTTAATGATTTTAAATGTGTTTTGTCGGAAATTATTTTGGAACGTTTTCTCTGTGTTGGTACCGTTTCCGACACGGCCCATTGTAGCTGGTATTGAGGAAGAATTGGCTACTTTGACCCGTGTGACTGGAAAAATCGTACCCCTTCAAACGAAAAATATTATTTGTGTGTTTTGGCAAGCGCTGCAGTGGAGGCTTAGCCCGGAGTTAGAAGGGAGATTGGGAAGTGGAGTGGGAGGGCCTGCCTCTGCACTCGGCGCGGTGATGAGCGCCTTGGAAGATAGATTGCAGACAAAGGAAGAATTGCATTTTTGTGTGACTGTGATTGTAAATGCGTATGTGACTTGTGTGACTGATATAACTAATTTAGGTATTGGCCTTTAGAGTTATGATTGCGGTTGTGGAATTGTATGCTAACTATAGATAAATGATTTTAAAGCGTTCTACAGTTTCCATATTCTTTCTAGCTTGGTAGATTAGACGCTGACCCTAGGGGAACATTTTTAAGTTCCAGGTATGAATCAAGGAGCCGTGCAGGAACCGAGGCAAGATGGCGGGCCGGAGCGGTAAAGAGCGCGTGTCATAGTGCGAATTGTTATATTAGTTTAGTTATACTAGTTAGAATATTAATTTTAATATTTGTTTGACGGAGTTGGTATTTTGTTTCGGATATTATCTTTTTGGTTCAGATAGTTCAGTTTCAGTAGGCGTTGTGACGTATTTGATTATTTATAATTTTCGGGGATTCATGCATGATTACGTTTTTCTAAGTTTTATTAAATAAAGGTTGGATGTTTTATTATATTTTCTCGTCGTGCCCGAGTTGTAAGGTCCTACAGTGTAGTTGTCAACCTAAATAATAGTACCTGGTAAGGTCTATTCCCTAGTAGCGCCTCGACGGAAGTCGGGGTGTTACAAATTGGTATCAGAGCCAGGTTGACAACAAGGCACATGGAACTGATCAACAAAGAGTACCCGAGGTCCAACTTAAAACCAAAATCGGCCAGTGTTTTCAAATGTTTTTACTGGGGTAGACATGTTGCATATAGGGGGGTAGGTGACACGTCGCGACTTCGCCCCATCAGCCGAAGAACCTCACGTAGAATAGTAAGAATTAGGTTGAAAAATAGATTGTTTAAGTTTTGACTGTGGGACTTTCTATTATAGATGGCCCCACCAACCAGAGCTAGAGCTGCTGAAGCTAACAGAAGAGGCCGCGGAAGAGGCCGCGGTAGAGGCCGCGGAGGAGGTCGTGGCATGGGTAGAGGAGAGTCCCCTGTAGCTGCTGAGCCAGAGGTACAACAGGATAACCATCAAGAGGAGGTTGTTGAGAGTCAGGATGTGGCTGCTGCTGTTCATCGAGAGGATAGTGCCTCTGTCGCTGGAGGAGGTCTCCCAGCAAACGGGGCTCAGGTGGGAGGAGGGGTACCACCAGCAGGATTGGCCCCAGAGGTGACTGCTGCAATTCAGCTATTATTGCAGACGTTGATGGGTGCGGGAGCTGCACCGAATCGGAACGCAGTTGCGGGGCAACAAGGAGCTGAGAGGAGGGCACCTGGACCAGATTCTATTTTGGCTGCCCAGCTGGGAGCAGCGCCAGTTTCAGGAGGACCAGTGATAGCTGATCAGGTGGTCGAACCGAGGAGACAGTATCGTGAGCCTCAACCTGATAAGTGGCTCGCGAAGTTTAGGAAGACTGGAGTACCGAACTTTGCTGGAGCTCAGGGTTCTGACGTAGAGCAGTGGCTGAGGAGGGTGAAATCTGCGTTGGATTCTATTAAGGCACCGGAGGAGCGGAAGATGTCCTTAGTACAGAGTCTGCTATAGGAGAGCGCTTTTGACTGGTGGGAGCTGTGTAGGGATCACCGGACTGAGGTTACGTTCGAGGAGTTTGAGAGACAGATTCGAGATCAGTATTGTCCTCCGGTGGTGAGGGCGGCTCGGGAGGCTGCTTTTCGGGATGCTGGACCCGAAAATATCACAGTATCTGAGACTATTGAAGTTTCAGCAAGAGTTGGCAGCGGTGCCAAATGCTGCCCCTACTGAGGAGTTGAAGATTGCGACCTTTCTAAAAAGGTTGCAGCCGCATTTACGTGCTTATGTGTCTGGACTTAGACTCACGACATTGACAGAGGTTCAGCAGTCTACTTTGGCGTATGCTATAGCCACTCTGAGGCCGGAACAGGTGGATGCTCAGGTAGGAGGGGGTAAGAGATGGAAAATGACAACTGCAACAACTTCTAGGGGTGACAATCAGTTTGGACAGTACCCGCAGAGTAGACTTGAGTTCCAGCCATCGGGACGCCAAGAACAATCACAGCAGAGTCGGGCTGCCGGGAATCAAAGACAGTGCTACAACTGTGGAAGCGCTGAGCACTTGAGGAACCAGTGTCCTAGTCCAGTGAAGGATTGCTTTACTTGTGGGAAGCCCGGACATCTTCAAAGGTTTTGTACGGTTGGCGCGCCTTTGCAGGGATCGGTACTGGGGATGGGAAATCGGGGAGTCCATCATCGACAACCAGCATGACAAACACCAGATCAAAGTGTTGGTCGGAGCGCAGGAGCTAGTAACACTGGCGCAGTTCCTACTCGAATGTTTGAGATGAAGGGAATGGAAGGATCGGATGTCTTCGCTCCACCAGACGACCTAGCTTGAGATTTCTAATTCTCGGTTGATAGTATGGTTTAGCTGCTAGTAGTTTAGTTTTTCAGGACATGGGGATCTTTAGTTGTTCATTAGGTTGTTCGGTTGTTTGAATCGGGATTTTGTTGCTTTGTTATGACTGTTTATTTTAGTGATTGTTGCTCGGATAATTGTTTGTGTGGACGTTGATCATGAAAACGGGATTGTTTTCTTTTGGATTGATTGATGACTGCTTAGCTTCTTTATTGCATATTCTAGATATGTAGTGTTTTGTTAGATTATTGAATTCCGTTCGAGGACGAAACTTTTACTTTAGGGGGAGAGGTTTGTGAGAACCTCGAATATCGTTTCTTTCGTATTAAACCTCGAACATCTTTTAACCTCGATATATATAGGTTCCCTTTTATAAAAGTTTCGGGATGAAACTTTCTTAAGGGGGGTAGTATGTAATATCCGTATTCGTTTTAGGTCTCGTAAGTCGGAAACGGGTCCCTTCGCTCAAAAGCACATGAGTTTTCTCGATCCAAAGTTTATCCGATTTATTAACCCGGGTTGGCAAATCACATATATAATTTTATATGTGATAAATTCCGTTCAAGTTCAGTACAATTATATTTTATGTAACAGTGATTATATTTATCATATCCCACCTAATCAAATCTCTATCTTTGATCATAATCTTATCTTTAAATTGTTTAAACCTATTTATCAAACCAAAACCAACTGATTTAGATATGCCCAAAATCTAATTAACCTCATGTATATATATAATCAATTGAACCCCTACAATAGTCTAACTAAATCAACCTCTCGGAAATTCCGATAAAAGTCGATCCGATCAAAGCTCCACCCAATCTTCCCCTGTTTTGCGTGATCGACGACGACCGGGGCGAGTACGATCCAGATTTTCCCGGATTAGACGGTAGGAGAGGTCGCAAAAACCGCCGGACGTTGTCGCCATCGTCAATCATCGCGAGAACCACCGGTAAGGCTATCTCCATGTTTTTCTTCTTCGTCTGTTTTCGAGCATCGTTGGGGTAGAATCGGGGTAAGGGGGTTAGTTCGATTCCGCAACTTCAGATCGGGGCGGGCCGTCATCGACGAGGCAGGACAGGGGAGGCGGCAGGAGATTCTCGCGTCGCTCTCTGTGGACGCCACCGGTTGCGGGTGGGGAGTTCAACCAAGACGGAGATGCGGTGGAGGGGTCGCTATTGGAAGTATCGTCGATCGAAGAGCGAAGCGGAAAAACGACGAGTTCGAGAGCGTCGGAGGAGTTGCAGAGGACGGCAGCGTCACTCTCCGTCGTGGTCATCGTCGAGCAGGGTGGTGCGTTCACTCTCCGCCGTCGTTGTCGTCGAGCAGGGTGGTGCGTTCACTCTCCGTCGTCGTCGTCGTCGAGCGGGTGGGAACCAGAGGACGAAGGTGGCGAGTTGTTGAAGGTCGAATTAGCGAGATTGAAGAAGGAGTAGGGATGGTGGGTCCCGCGAGTGGGGTCAAAGGGTGGATTTGGTCAACATTCAGAATTGGTAGGAGATGGGCTCGGGTATTTGGCCCAATTTTGGTTTATTACAATTTCTTTTCTTCTTTTATGTTGGGCTGGGAGAATTGGCCAGAATTTGGGGGAGACGGGCTCGGTTAGTTTGGCCCAATATTGGGTTTGTTTGAAATTCTTTTGCTGAATGGGCTGGGAGTTAGGCTTCGGAATTGGGCTGGCACAAGGGGTATTGGGATATTGTGTTTGACTAATATTTAGTATATAAATAAGTTAATAAATTAAGTAGCTTGACTTATTTGATCAATTAGCAAAAAATCGTTATAAATATTCGGTTGCTTAAAGGGAATAAAGGTGGCTCTTTAGTTGGGTTAGTTAGTTCGGATCGTATTTTTAATTAATTAATCTTTCCCTTTATAATTCTTTAAGGAATCGTTCCGTTTGAGATCGTAGTTCCGTCTTCCCAATAATCCTTCGTTCGAGGTAAGTCGTTTTTCGACTTGCTAGGTTCTTTTCTCCCTTGTTAGACTGCGTATCGATATTGTAGGACGACTTTTGGGAATTAGTCCCGAATACCTTTTAAATTATTTTGAACTCCTTGTGTGTTGTGTGCGTTAATGATTTTAAATGTGTTTTGTCGGAAATTATTTTGGAACGTTTTCTCTGTGTTGGTACCGTTTCCGACACGACCCATTGTAGCTGGTGTTGAGGAAGAGTTGGCTACTTTGACCCGTGTGACTGGGAAAATCGTACCCCTTCAAACGAAAATTATTATCTGTGTGTTTTGGCAAGCCCTCCAGTGGAGGCTTAGCCCGGAGTTAGAAGGGAGATTGGGAAGTGGAGTGGGAGGGCCTGCCTCTGCACTCGGCGCGGTGATGAGCGCCTTGGAAGACGGATTGCGGACAAAGGAAGAATTGCATTGTTGTGTGACTGTGATTGTAAATGCGTATGTGACTTGTGTGACTGATATAACTAATTTAGGTATTGGCCTTTAGAGTTATGATTGCGGTTGTGGAATTGTATGCTGACTATAGATAAATGATTTTAAAGCGTTCTACAGTTTCCATATTCTTTCTAGCTTGGTAGATTAGACGCTGACCCTTCGGGGAACATTTTTCAGTTCCAGGTATGAATCAAGGAGCCGTGCAGGAACCGAGGCAAGATGGCAGGCCGGAGCGGTAAAGAGAGCGTGTCATAGTGGGATTGGTTATATTAGTTTAGTTATACTAGTTAGAATATTGATTTTAATATTTGTTTGACGGAGTTGGTATTTTTTTTCGGATATTATCTTTTTGGTTCAGATAGTTCAGTTTCAGTAGGCGTTGTGACGTATTTGATTATTTATAATTTTCGGGGATTCATGCATGATTACGTTTTTCTAAGTTTTATTAAATAAAGGTTGGATGTTTTATTATGTTTTCTCGTCGTGCCCGAGTTGTATGGTCCTACAGTGTAGTTGTCAACCTAAATAATAGTACCTGGTAAGGTCTATTCCCTAGTAGCGCCTCGACGGAAGTCGGGGTGTTACAGCCGCCTCGGTGAGGTTGTTGGCCCACGCGACCTCCTCCTTCCACTCCTCCCTACCCCACTTCAGTGGGGCACCCCTAACCGGCCCTGGGCAATGAAACTTGGTGGGCGAAGGACCAGCGGTGTCGAGGGCTCGTCCCTCAAAATTATAGGGGGGAATAACCCCCTTCCTCGACGGACCTCGTTGATCCTTCCTTGATGAAACTCGCTGATCCTTCCCCGACGAACCTCGCTGCTCGTCCGCCCGGTGTTTTTCCCCCTCTCCTTACGGGGGGACTCCACGCCCTTCCTCTTATGCCTGGCTCCGTCGCCGGAGCCTCGAGAGGCTTGGGAGGATGTCTTAGTGACATCTCCCTTCGGTGGGACCTCCCCAGCGATCTTCTCCTCGGACGTCTTCGGCGGCGGGGGTGTAGGTTTCAACTGTTGAGGGGGCGGCTTCGCTGGCGGAGTCGGGCCCTTGATAACTATCCCCGTTTGAGCTCGGGGAACCGGGGCCGTAGAACTGGAAGTCACAGGTTTCTTTCTCTCTGACTTCGATGTAAGAGCGCGCAAAAGATCCACTGCCAAAGAGAAACATGGAAATAAGTTAAAAGGAAGAGCAGAGAAACAAAGTGAGGTTAGCAAGGTTTCTAAAAAACGGCGTTAGAATAAGCTATGATCGTGAGGCTGTTGACCTCGCTACCCAACAAAATATATATATATAACAAAGGAAGAAAAATTAAATACCATTGCGTGGCGGAAGGGCAAGGCTCAAGCCGGCCCGCTCAAGCCGGTCCTGTGCTAGATACTTCTGGTACGGTGCCTGACGCACTAGAGCATATCGTGCTTTAAGTGCGTTGAGCTCGGGGACCGTGTGCGGACCCACTTGCCGGATGAAGCGGCCCGACGCCGTGGGAAAATTAAGATACCTCCCGGTGAGGTCTCGGACCAGGAACCAATTCTTCTTCCACGGCCTGACAACGAAACGTTCGTGGTAATCTTGATACCCGACAAGCTAAGGTTGACGAGGCAGGACTTTTGCTCCTTCCTCGCTAGGAACAGAGTCGACATATTGTCGACATTCGGCCCATCCCCAATCTCGCGACTATGGACCGTGTAGGCGAACAACAACCTCCAAGCATTGGGAAACAACTGTGCAGGGCAGATCTGCATGGCCCACAAAAAATCGACGATGTGTTGGGCCAAGGGCAACCTGAAGCCCGCTTGAAGGCTGAACAGGTGCACAACCACGCACCTTTCATAAGACGCCAAGGAGTTTCCCTCCTCATCGGGGAGTGCTAGCTCAACCCCCTCGAGCCAAGCAAATTTCTTGGCGATGTCCACAAGATGCTTGGGCTTCATCTTGGTAGGCATTCCCCCGGACAGAAAAACCTCGCGTGTATCCGAGGACATGGGGATCCTTTCCTCAAGAATAGATGGGACGCGGGACACGGCATCGGTAATATACGCCGCATCAAAGTCCGCGGGCTCATAGGAGTCGGACGACGTCGCTACGACCTCAACAACGACCTCATAAGAGACGGAAGACGAGGCCATTTCAACACCCGACGACGCGTGAAGTCGGGAAAAGCGCGAGTTAATGGAGACCTCGGAATTGCTAGAAGAAGGGTCACTAAAAATCAGCGAAGGCGACCTTGGGTTTTGAGAATCGCTAGGCTCTACGCTTCCCACGGACTCGGAGACCTCCTCGTAAAAACCCTCTTGAACTTTGAACACGAAACCTGGTGGGGGCTCACAGAAGCTCTCCTAGGCATGAAAGAACGACGTCCAGGCCGCAAGAGGCTAGCACCTAGAAAATAGACAAGCGATGAGACATCGGGCAAGATAACCAAGGGGAAGAAAAAGCACGAGGTGATAACCCCGAAGTGAAAAGCAACACGAGGTCACAACGACAAAGGAAAGAAAAGCACGAGGTCATAACCCCGAAAGGTGAGGCAACACGAGGTCACAACAACAAAGGGAAGAAGGCCACGTGGCACCCTAGAAGCTACTCTGACAAGATAGGACGACGGAGGAGAATTTGAAGCGCCAAAAGGAAGAAAGAGAAAGAAGAGTGCTAACCAGCGGTGGAAACCCAAACATCCCGTCAGTCGGACATCATGACGTTTGGGTTTCTGAGGACCTCTAGTTTCAAAAAATGGCGGAAAGAAAAACAGGAACCCAACCGTCACTTAAACAAGCAAAGGCTTCGAGGGCATGGCGGTGGTATGACGGTGGTAACCACTTGCCACTGCCGTCTCACCTCCGCAACGCTAACGAAAAACACCAGGAAACAACCCCCCCACCCCCGCCCCGTAGCACAAACTCAAAAAAAAAAGAACAAAGCAAAACTAAAAGAAGGAGGAGAAGAAAAGTAAAGACGCAACAAGGACACCACACCAGAGCAAGAACCACCCTCAACACCACCGCCTCACCGCCAACAAGAAACACCCAGAAATCACCGTCACCCACCCAAGTACAAAACGAAACAAGGGAAGAACGAAGAAAAATAACAAGTGCAACGCCCAGAACACACGCAACCCTACCACCGCCGCTTCGCCACCGTGACACCGGCGCGAAGCACCAGGCGATACACCATCGCCTTTCCAGAACTCGGAGCAAAAAGCAAACAGGGAAAAATCGAAAGTAAAGAACACCAAAAGACAAGAACAAGAGGGTCGAGTACTTACTTGCTTGGAATCGGCGTGAAAAGAGCGGCGGTGCAACCAGAGGGTGGCGGAAGATCGTTGAAAACCTTCTCAAAAACCGTTCATAAGAAACTGAAAGGACGGAGGGAGAGAAAGTGAAAAGTCTGGAGAAGGAAGATGAAGAGGAAGCGTGTAAGATACGCCCTTATAAAGAGCAGGCTTGGGCCTCCCCCGCTCCCGAAAGGATTATTGGGCCTATTCCACCTAAGCGGCCCATTAAGCAAGATATGAAGAACGGGACCAGGAAGCTTCGCCCATGCAAGCAAGAGAAAAACCTAAGTACAGAACCTTGCAAGGAGAAAGCCTCGCAAAAGCGCTCTCCCAACCTCTAGAACCTCATACCTCGCAAAAGCGCTCTCCCAACCTCCAAAACCTCGTACCCCTCGACCTCAAGAAACTTATGCCCTGCAGCCCTCGGGTCGAGATCCCCAGACCATGGGTTTGTGATGATGTCCAAAATGGTAAAATAAGAGGTGGGCTCGGGGTACAAAAAAACAAATAGACACGACGGGATTCCCAAGGATGATTTTGGGACCCACAACCATATGCCTTTTAAGTTTAAACAAGCATTCCCATCTCCGCGAGGTCTTCCGAATCCCCGAGGCGAGGTCTAAACCTCGCCACCGACTCTGCTGACACCCCCGCCCACACGGACCACTCACGGATGCTGCTTCCTCGAACCAATCACTGTCTGCCTCATCCCCGGACCAATCAAGAGCCCCCATCTCGGGCATCGCACATCTGACCTTGGCCAAAACTCAACTCCCCAATCCTCTATAAATAGAGGAGAACCTCGTAAGAAGAGGGGGTCGAAAAACATCTTGATCTCAAGAACTGTCTTGCTCGTTGAAGATCGACGTGATCGAAACATCGTCAAAAGACCTCGCTATAGACAAGTGAAGTCCACAAAAAGACTTCAAGTCACACAAAAACCTCGCTCACACTAAAGACCTCGCTACACAATCTTGTCGGATTCCTCACACCACGCTCTCAAGTCTATCTCGTTCTTTGTCTTCTAGCGAGTCGTTATTTCGGGTTTCATCAGTAGTAGTCTACTTTGATGACATCTTAGTTTATAACAAAACTTTGCATGAACATGTAGATCATCTTAAGGCTGTTTTGGACACTTTGAGATTGGAAAAGCTTTATGTTAATTTAAAGAAGTGTTCTTTTTGCTCGGAATCTACTGTTTTTCTTGGTTTTGTTGTGTCTAAAGGTGGATTGAAGGTAGATGAAGACAAGATCAAGGCTATCAAGTAGTGGCCACATCCGACTACACCAACAATGGTTCGATCCTCGACTTGGATGGCTTCTATAGACGGTTTGTGCGTGATTTCAACACAATTGCACCCCTCTCCATGAGCTTACAAAGAAAGATACATCATTCAAATGGAGAGAGCAACAAGAGAACGCCTTCAACACTTTGAAGGACAGGTTGTTCAACGCCCCGGTGCTCCAGCTCCTTGATTTCTCTAAAGCATTCGAGATTGAGGCGGATGCATTAGGCCATGGCATAGGAGGCGTCTTCTTACAAGACAAGAAACCCATAGCTTATTTCAGTGAAAAGCTTAGTAGGGCTGAGTTGAAATACCCTACATATGATAAAGAACTTTATGATTTAATTAGGGTTTTGAAAACTTTTTCTCATTATTTGTGGCCTAAAGAGTTTGTAATTAATTCTGATCATGAGGCCTTGAAGTATTTAAAAGGCCAATCCAGACTCAGCAGGCGACATGCAAGATGGGTTGAATTTATGGAGACCTTTCCTTATGTTGTAAAACATAAGAAAGTGAAAGAGAATGTGGTAGCTGGCACCCTTTCTTGCAGGTACATTCTCTTGAACCAATGTGATGTGAAAATCCTTGGATTTGCAATGATTAGGGAGTTGTATGCTAGTGATCCTCACTTTGCTAAAATTTACTAAAATTGCATGTCTAGGGGAGAAGTTGATTCCTACTTTATAGATGATGGTTATTTGTTTAAAGCTAGAAAATTGTGTATACCTTCATCTAGCATTCGTAAGCTTTTAACTAAAGAATTGCATGAGTCAAGAGGACATAGAGGGTTAGAAAAAATGTTAGAAGGCTTAAAAGAACACTACTATTGGCCGAAAATGAGTAACTATGTGCTTAGATTTGTCAAAAGTTGTGTTGTTTGTGCTAAAGCCAAATCTAGATTAAACCCTCATGGCTTGTACCAGCCCTTGCCTATTCCTAGTTCACCTTGGGAGGATATTTCTATGGAATTCATTGTTGGATTGCCTAGAACTAGGAAAGGTAGGGACTCTATATTTGTGGTTGTAGACCGTTTTTCTGAAATGGCTCACTTTATTCCATGTCACACGACTGATGATGTTGTGCATATTGCTGATTTGTTCTTTAGGGAACTTGTTAGATTGCATGGCATTCCTTGTTCTATTGTTTCAGATCGTGATGCTAAATTTTTGAGTTATTTTTAGAAAAGTCTGTGGTCTAAGTTGGTAACTAAATTGTTTTTTTTCTACATCATGTCATCCACAAACTGATGGGAAAACTGAAGTTACTAATAGAACGTTAGGCGTTTTATTAAGAACTATGCTTAAAGCTAACCTCAAATGTTGGGAAGATGTTGTGCCTTTTGTGGAGTTTTCTTATAACAGGTCAATCCATTCAGCTACTAAAATGACCCGTTTTGAGGTTGTTTATGGGTTGAATCCAAGGGCGCCATTGGACTTGACGCCTTAGCCATACATGGGAAAGGAGAGCTTTGAAGCTAACAAGAGGGCTGAGTTTGTGAAGAAGCTACATGAGAGAACTAAAATGCACTTGGAGAGGAAATCCATGAAGTATAAGGCCCATGTTATCATGCTGACAAGGGGCAAAAGCTGGTTATCTTTGAAGAAGGTGATCTTGTTTGGGTGCATCTTAGGAAGGAGAGGTTTCCCAACCAAAGGAAGAATAAGCTAGATCAGCATGGAGATGGACCGTTCAAAATTCTCAAAACAATCGGCCCTAATGCTTACCATGTCGATTTGCATGGTGAGTATAATGTCCACCCAACGTTTAATGTGGCTGATCTTTCTCTTTATGTGCCAGATTTTGATTCCGACGTCGAATCAGAGACGATTCGAGCTCAAGTGGAGGAGAATGATGCAGTGAAGCCAACCATGTCTCTTACTGACGTCGACGAGTTGATTCGAGTGCCATCTGATGGACCAATTACAAGGAGTCAGGCTAAGAAGATTGCTCAAGGGACGAAGGCGATCTTAGTTCGATTGGCAGCTATAGTTGAAGGGTCCAACAAGACGAGATGGGTTACTTGCATTCGACATCAGCTAAGCACGGATTCTATGGATTAATATAATTGAGCCGAGTTTCACTTGAATGGGGCGCCATTTGCTATTTTGGGCCTTGTTCACTCTTATTTCCTTATTTAGATACATGGAATAACTTGTCTCACTTTAGGGTTGAATTTAGGAAGTAACTGGGTGAGATGAGTTGTTACATGGGTCAAAGTCAACCCTTTGACTTGACCAATCTAAATATGGAAAATATCTTTATTTTTAGTTATTTATGGAACAATATAATTTCAGTTTATTTGAGGAGATTTCAGCCATATAGGAGTTGTTAGTTGGTTGATTATTCTCTCTCCTATCTTTTTATTATCTTTAAGATATTTATAGTTTGTTAGGATAATTTCCTTAATTAAATAAGTTAGATAAATCTTTATTTGATTTATTTAATTTAAGGGGATCTAGTTAGCTATGCTTAGATATTTTATTATTATCTTGGGAAGCAAGACAATGAGCCTTTTAACCCTAGCTAGGGCCGATCATGTGATGTGCCTTGCTCTCCAAGGATCAGCTTTGTACTCCTTTAAATACTTTGCAATTTTCATTCAATAAAATCTGCTTGAGATTAGATAGACCCTAGAAAAGGTTTATCTAGTCTTTGGGCCCCAAAACCTGCGTACTTTGGATCCAAAGAGAGGATCACCTCATACTCAATTCTCTCTCTCGGTTTCATACTTGCAATTTCAGATTTGTGTTGATAAGTTGTTCAACTAGTTTAGTTCTAGATTGATTGTTAAAGATCAATCCTAGTTCATCAACTGAATTTAGCGTTAGAGCCAATTCAATTGAACTATCTATTTGGATCTTCATATCAATTCGAATACATTCCATCATTTGTTGGACCCAGATTTTAGGCAAAGAAGCGTCAACCCATAGTCAGAAAATCTCCAACGCATCTAGAGCTATGGAAGATCTTCGGGGTTGGTTAAGTCGGTTGGAGGAAAGAGAATCCGAGATATATTTGTTACAAGATAAATTCCTCTTAAGATTGTATCTGTTATAAGATAGGAATAAGCCAAGATTTGTTACTTAGAGATAAAATCATATCTTTAGTTAAGATAAGATATACCCTAAGGAGCTATATAAATCAATGTAATCCTTAGGGGTAGGGGGACGATGGATTCACATAACTTCTTGTGATTTCTACATCAATAAGAAAAGTGCATTTTCGTTCATATTCTTCTTAGTTCATTCGATCAAAGCCCTATCTTGGTCAAAGTTCTACCATTGGTAAATTTTGGCTCAAACAATTTGGCGCCCACCGTGGGGCCGTGATCGATACAACCATCAGAAGGATCGCTATTCTACTTCCTCTCCGATCAAGAACACGATGTCTGGTAACGGGGATGAAATCCCTAAAACTTCGATCACCGAGGACGATCAAAACCTTGAGAACCAAGGCATTCAGTCCCAGGAGGAGGAGATGATGGATCTCAGACAACGCATGGAATTTCTCCAAAAGGCATTGAGCGACCAAAAAAGCTTTTATGACGCTCATGTCGAATGCCTCACTTCTAAAAACAGCCAACTCAAACAACAACACGAGGTCTTGGCTACGGGACGTCGTTCCCTCCGCGTCACCCGACACACTGACGGAATAATAAGGAGGCTATATTTCAACACTGGAGAAGGAACTTCTGGAAAGGGTGCAGACCCGGACCCCCGAGACAAGGCACCCGCACAACGAGACGTGACTCCGGAGCCCATGGGCCGAGTCCGCCTGAAGAAGTCTTCCACGACAATAATCCTCCAATCAATATCCGGTCAGCGGCTAACCAACGCTGAGCGCCATCTCAAGAAGTCTGGATCGAAGATGATGGCACCGATGGGTAAGATCGAGAACGGCGCGAGCCGATCGATTTAGACGCAGCCATCCGGAGAAAGGTGACCAAACAAATAAGCGTCATCGCTGACATACTCCGGAGGGGAAGCCACGCATCCATCCGGAGAAAGGTGACCGAACAAATAAGCGTCATCGCTGACATACTCCGGAGGGGAAGCCAAGGTTTCCAGCCTTTGGAGCCCGAAGCACCTGACGGGTTTGACGAATCTCCGTTTTCTCGTCGAATCGCCCGAGTGGAGATTCCAAAAAAGTTCTCAGTGCCTAGCATGCCCACGTACAACGGGACTACGGACCCTAACGAGCACGTGGCCGTATACAAACAAAAGATGATGACGAGTGCGGTCCCATCCCACTCAAAAGTGGCAGTGATGTGCAAGGGGTTCGGCACAACTCTAACGGGGCCGACCCTCACCTGGTTCATCAACCTCCCACGCGGGAGTATTAGGTCCTTCGCAGGTCTCTCAGACACTTTCCGGTCTCAATTCGGGAGCAGCCACAAATTCGAGAAGCAATCCAGCGACCTTTACCAAATCCTCCAACGGTACCAGGAAACTACCAGAGAATTCTTGGATCGCTTCAATCGCGAAAAGATCTCCATCCCATCTTGCGACGTGACGACCGCGGTGGAAGTATTCAGACAAGGGGTCACCCCCGATGGTGGCCTGTACAAGGAACTAACTAAACAGCCTTGCGCTACCTTTGAAGAGGTGCAAGCTAGAGCTCTGGTGCACGTTCGGCTAGAGGAAGATAGGTCCCTAAGGAAGAGATCTTCAGAGACGGAAAGGGCTGAAAGAAGGGCTCCCGTTGACAACCGTCGAGGTTCAGCGGATCATAGAAAGGACCGTCGTGCCCATCCTTACTCGCGGCCTACCTCAGGGCAAGTCCACGTGACCAAGACACAATCAATGGATGATAAAGAACGAGAACCCATGCCACCCTCACTCGACTCCTTCAAACTTAACATATCCACGGAAAAGCTGCTCCGGAACATGGTGAAACAAGGAGAACTCGAGAGGTGGCCAAGAAGGGACACTGGACTCGTGATTGTCTGATGCTCGGGAAAGAATTGGCCCGCTTAGTCGCGAAGGGAAGAATAAGAGACGTAGCTCCAGACGCTCGAGTACCCAAAGATTTGCTAGAGAATCCTCACTCCGAGCACCAAGAAAGGCGAAATCCTCCAACTCCTGACATGGTGGTTAACGTGATATTCGGGGGATCAAGCATCTGTGAATTATCGTACTCAGCAGCAAAGCGCCATGCAAGGGAAAGCAGTTTTGGCATACCTCAATCATCAAGGCACTACGCTAGAGAATCTCCAAGACAAGCCATAATGTTTGACGACACCGATACAGAGAACACCTCCGAGCCGCATCATGATGGTCTTGTGATATCCCTACACATTGAAAACGTGCTGATGAAACGGGTATTGATTTATACGGGAAGCTCCACAAATCTCATGACCCTAACTGCCCTGAAGGAGATGGGTCTGTCTGAAAACAACATCCATAAACACCTAGTTACTTTAGTGGGGTTCAACGGTGAGGTCAAACACACCGTGGGCGATATCGCAATTCCAACCTTCGCCAAAGGTGTAAATATGCAAGCCAATTTCTTGGTGATGGACTGCCCTTCTTGCTACAATGTAATCTTGGGGCGACCATGGTTACACGACATGAAAGCCGTAGCCTCCACCTACCACCAAACGGTGAAATTTCCGACACCATGGGGAATAGACGAGATTCGCGGGGATCAGAGATTGGCTAGAGAGTGTTACAAAGCAGCCCTCAAGCCAAGCACTCTGAGACCTGAAGCATAGCAATTACAGAACGTCACCCCTCCGCCAGCGCGAACCGAAGATGGAGAAAAAGCGGAGGAGGTGACCCTAGAGGAAGGGAAGGTTGTCAGGATCGGAGAAAATCTAGAACCCTCAATCAGAGAAGAATTGGTATCTTTCCTGAAGAATCACAAGAGCTGTTTCGCTTGGAGTCACGAAGACATGACCGGAATAAACCCTTCCATCATCACACACAAACTCAACGTAGATCCAGCGCACCCTCCGGTTAAGCAAAAGAGACAAAGATTCGCCCCAGATCGAATACAAGCGGTCGACGAAGAGGTCAAAAAGTTACTAGATACCAAGAAGATCAGAGAAGTGAAGTATCCCGATTGGCTAGCTAACGTAGTCGTGGTGCCTAAGAATAACGGGAAGTGGAGAGTTTGTGTGGACTTCACTGACCTCAACAAAGCTTGCCCTAAGGATTCTTTCCCTCTTCCCCACATCGATATAATGGTGGATGCAACCACGGGGCACGAACTCCTTACTTTCATGGATGCATTCAACGGTTATCACCAGATCCAGAAGGAGCCAGGAGATCAGGAGAAGACCTCCTTCATCACCGGGCAGGGCACGTATTGCTACCGTGTAATGCCCTTCGGCTTGAGAAACGCCGGAGCCACTTACCAACGATTAGTCAATCGGATGTTCCGTGATCATATTGGCAAAATAATGGAGGTGTATATTGACGATATGGTGGTGAAAAGCACGAGCGCTTCCCTGCATAAGGGGCAATTGGAAGAAGCATTCAGAATCCTAGAGGAATACAACATGAAGCTGAATCCCCAAAAGTGCATCTTCGGGGTACAATCTGGGACTTTTCTGGGGCACGTGGTAACCAAGCGGGGGATTGAGGCCAGCCTAGACCAAGTTCGGGCAATTGCTTCCCTGAAATCCCCTCGAAGCGTGAAGGACGTGCAAAAGCTGACTGGCAAGATAGCTGCACTTAATCGGTTAATCTCCAAATCCTCAGACAAGTGTCGACTATTTTACGAGGTACTAAAGAAGAACAAGAGCTTTCAGTGGACAAAAAAGCACGAGACCGCCTTCCAAGAGATGAAGGGATACTTCGCCAATCCCCTATTGCTGGCTAAACCGACCCCGGGGGAAGTGTTGTACCTCTACTTAGCCGTGTCGGACCGCGCCTTAAGCGGAGTCCTTGTCAAAGAGGAAGACGGCCAACAGGTTCCAGTTTACTTTGTAAGTAGAACAATGGTGTCCGCTGAGACACGCTACTCTTCGACAGAAAAACTAGTCCTGGCGGTCGTGATACTCTCGAACAAACTCCGACCATACTTCGAGGCACACACCATCATCGTCCTGACGAATTATCCGCTCTGATAGATCATGCAAAAGCCAGAATTCTCAGGGAGAATGGCAAAATGGGCAATCCAACTAAGTGGATACGACGTCAGATACGAACCTCGAAGAGCAATCAAGTCACAAGTATTGGCCGACTTCGTTGCCGACTTCACCCCAACTCTAGAAGAAAGAGCTAAAGAGGAGGTCCTGGTCTCGTCCCTTGACGAACCTCAGGAGGAATGGGTACTAAACACTGATGGAGCCTCGAACACAAGGGGAGCAGGTCTCGGCGTTGTGCTAAAGTCGGCAAGGGGGGAAACAATAGCTCAGGCAGTCAGGTGCAACTTTGAAGCCACCAACAACGAATCGGAGTATGAAGCCCTCATCTTTGGGCTGGAGTTGGCCAAAGATTTGTCCATCAAGAAAATCAAGGCACGCGCTGATTCCTTACTCATCATCAATCAAATTTTTGGCATTTTCGACGCCAAAGATGACAGGATGGCTAGCTACCTCAATGTGGTTAAAACACTATCCGAGAGCTTCGAGCAAATACAATTCGAGCAAATCCCTCGGGACCAAAATGCTCTGGCCGATGCCCTAGCCGGTTTGGGCTCAACCCTAGACCCCAGGGAGTATAATAATATACCGTTAGTCCACTTATTACAGTCGGCTATAACGGAAACGTCGGTGACACAGGATGCTGAACCACCACCAGAGCAACTCGCCCCGGACATTCTCCAAGCATCCGCCAGTCTAGGGGTCAGTTCGGGCGACCATTGGACCAAGCCATACCTTGATTGGTTCCTATGCGGCGAAGTACCCGAAGACAAGATCGAATCCAAAGCCTTAAGGTCAAAAGCGACGTGATTCGCCATCTTAGATGGGATCCTCTTCCACAAATCTGCCTTAGGCTTCCTACAGCTGTGCGTTGAGAAGGAAGAGGCTAAGAAAATCATGCATGAGGTACACAGCGGAGATTACGGTAACCATACTGGGGGTCGAAGCCTAGCTAACAAGATCCTTAGACAAGGGTGGTATTGTCCTACCATTCGCCAGGATGCCACCAAGTATGCTCAATCTTTCGAGGCATGCCAACGGCACGCACCAATCCCACATCAGCCACCAGAGATTCTCCACCCCTCAGTCACTACCTGGCCATTCATGCGATGGGGGATGGACATCGTCGGCAAATTACCCCCTTCCACGGGGCAAAAGGTGTTCTTCATCGCCATGACAGACTACTTCTCTAAGTGGATTGAAGCTGAGGCCTTTCGCGAAATCAAAGATAAGCAAGTAATCTCCTTCATCAAGCGTAACATCTTGAGTAGATTTGGGGTTCTCGCGGAGATTACTTGCGACAATGGGTCACAATTCATAAGCAAGAAGATGCATAACTTCTGCAAGGAATGGAACATTGACTTAGTCATGTCCACTCCCAAGTACCCGCAGGCCAACGGACAGGCCGAAGCTAGCAACAAGGTTATCATCAACAACCTAAAGAAGCGGATGATAAAATCCAAAGGGAAGTGGGCTGAGGAACTACCTTACGTACTCTGGGCGGATCGCACCACCCCAAAGGGAGCCACCGGACAGACCCCGTTCTCACTAGTACACAATTGCGAGGCCGTTATCCCTGCCTAGATCTTAGTCCTGGCCGTAAGGTATGGACTCGCTACCTCGGATAGCAACAAGTATGAACTGGAAGCAAATCTGGATACTATCCAGGAGCTCAGAGAGGCTGCCCATGCTCGGATCACGAAGTACCAACATCAAGTGGCTAGGAGCTACAATAAAAACGTTCGAGTAAAAAGTTTTCAACTTGGATACTGGGTGTTGCGAAAAGTTTTCCAGAACACCGCAGAAGCGAACGCTGGCAAATTAGCACCCAATTGAGAGGGGTCGTACAAAATCACCAAAGTCGCGGGGAACGGAGCTTACCAGCTAGAATCCATAGATGGAAAGGTGGTTCCACGAAGCTGGAACGCAACCCATCTGAAGAAGTATTACTTCTAAACTGATTCATTATCATGTTTCGTTTCTAAAACATTTCTTAGCTTTAGCTTATAGAATCTTTAGACTATTTTTGACTTTTTCGAATAAACGACTCAGGGCACTTGCTCACACTATCGAACAAAGTTTTCAAAAATTTCTAGTTCATAAGGTTTATTTCACACATTTTTACATAATGATTTGCGAGAAAATATTCTCCCATCATTGCACACTCTCTTATTGCTCATAAACGCAAACATGCGCTAATCAACGTTGCATACAACATGAAACGCGTCGAATTCAAAATACCACTGTTAAGACACATGGTTATACCGTCTAGAAATGACGAAGTCGTCATGAATACAACGTCGACGAAGTAACCCATAAGATGGTTACCCCCTATCTAAGTCCGATCAACAAAACATCCGATTAGTACGGGAAGGAGAAAGCTATTGCATATAACTCAAAATGGCCATATTCGCAGGACGCCGCGATGACACCCACATCCTAAGTCCTGAACTTAAGGATCCATTGTCCAAAAACGCGTCAATTCCTACTGACCCTTGGCAATGGCCAAAGGAAGCCTAATCGTAACTAACTATGCACGGCCCTTTGCATAAAATTAAAACACCCAAAAACGCGAAATGTAAATCCACATGAGATTCACAACAACTCGCTAAAAAGAGGAGCACCAAAACTCCCTCTTAAAACGCTAAAACCTAACGCGTACCCCACCCGCGGGCAAACAATTCATGGAGATTCTCCAGGAATCTACCTATGCTAATTTACTACGCAAAACTTATTTTCAAACAAAGACAGATAAGCAAGCAAATATAATATTGCGCCATTCACGGGGCATCAAAACCATCCAAAATAGACGCCATAAGAGTTTTAAGCCCCAGACCAAAGAGTTACCAAGTCTTCAAACGGATCACACAACAAAAACAAAACAAGTACTGCTTAAAGTTCATAAAACAGAAGTCAAAGAGAAACGCGGCTAGGGCTTACTGTCCATCGGCTGGGGTCGAAGGCTCCTCCCTGGCCATGGCCTTCTCGCCATCTCCCTCCTTGTTGGTTGGGCCCCCATCATCATCGTCTTGACCCTTTTCCTTGTTCGGAGAGCTAACATCATCATCCTGGTCTTCAGCCACCAGATACTCCTTGCCGGGAGGGGGATTGCCAGCGGGGTAATACTCCTCAAAGACCTCCAGATGCGTCTTCAAGTCCCACTTGGCGCTCTTGCCGTCAGCAAAGTCCTGCAGCAGCTCCACTTGAGATTTCATCATGTAGTACGCTGCCACGTTCACCACCACCTGGGAAAAGCCCTTGATCTCCTTCTCTGCCTCAGTCGTCCTTGCCTCGAGCGATGCCTTCTCAGACTAAAGACCCTCCACCTGAACCCTCGGGGAATCCACTGACGATTGGAGTTTGCGAGACTTCCTATCTGATGAGGCGGCCAATTCCCTTGCTTGCTTCTCTTTCTCCTCCAACGCCCTCATTTCCTCTTGGCAACGGCCGTTGGTGGCCATTAGCTCCCGGAAAGCCTACAACAGGGGAAAGTGGAGGAATGAGGATAAACCAGATAAAAAGCAAGTGAGCACCAAAGAAATACCAAATAAACGGTAACAAATATCTAAAGACTCGAATGAGCAAACCTACCATTCTCAGCGTCGTGCCCACATGACTGAATGCGGCGTCTGGGGTTAGAGCCTGGAAGTCCAGCTTGACGTTCGGCAGCAACGTATCCCCGAAAGTGCTGAGGAGATCTTTGGGCTCTTTCTTCCTGACGACAGGCGAAGCTGGAGAATCTTCAACTCTTTTTCGTTTTAGCGCGAGGGACTTAGTTGCTTCGGAACTAGGAGAGGGAGAAGTAAGAAGTCTGGGACCTCCAGACCTTAGTCGGCGAACCATTGCCGCATCAGAGGTATCCACACCAGCACCTCGAGAGTTCAAGGAAAAAGGGACATGGATTTAAAAGCAAAGTGGAAGGAATTAATCGCATAGGGAGCGGAGAAAAGAGCGAACTACCAACCTGATTTCTTCTTAGAGGAGCTCGCCATATCAGAGGACATGGGAGTGACTTTCGTTTCGGTTTTGTCTTCGTCGGATTCTGGAGATTCTTCGTCCTCACCACTACCCTCTGGGTCAGGACGAATCTTTCTGGGTTTTCGTTTCTCGGCCTTGATCTTCAGCAAGCGGCGACACACGCCCGTATTTGTACACTTGGAGTTAATCCCTACCGAAACTGCACAAACAGGTCAACATGAAAACAAGGCAACGGGAATGTATAAAAAAAAGAAGAAGAACAATAAAGAAGATCAGATCGTCTTACGAGATGTGTTCCATTCATCTCGAAAGACGTCTTTCACTTCATCATCAAGATCGCCTAAAGACGCTTTCTCAACAAAGAAGAAGCGAGATTGCCAGCACCGGGAAGACATTTTCAGCTTAGGAATAAGGGGGTTTTTGGTGTCCCTATCATGCAAGGTGATGCGGCCTGCCCTCTGAGGAACGATTTTGAATGCCAATAGGAGTTCTCCCACATTTGTAAATCCCTCTCTGCGGCAAGCTCATCAATTCGAGCAAGAGTGCGTCAGGTGGTCGGGAGAATTTGGCAAGGAGAAACTTTTAGGGTTTGGATGAAGTCTCGAATGAAAGGAGAGAAGGGAAATTTCAAGCCCAAGGTGAAAGGATAATCAAGAAAACAAATCCACCCCGGCCGAACCCAGTCGATGAGCTCGACAGTCGGGGCATGGAAGCGGGTCCCTTCAGGAAAGCCACCGAAGGAGATCCAATCGGCGATCTCCTCCGGCGTCATTTCGTAGTGCTAAAGATCTTTGGAACCTAGGGCTGAAGAAGAGGTGAAGGGAGAAGGTTTGGCTATGGAAATTGAGTAGAGTAAAACTAGAAAGGAAGAAGAAGGGAGAGTTACCTGAGGAGCCGGGAGAAAGATTGGGAAGGAAGGAGGACGAAGGCGAAATGATGGTAAAAAGAAAAGAGCCTCTCAGGTCATTAAGAAAAGGCAGCAGAAGTAAATCCCGTTTTCCAAGGCATCTCCAAACGTCTAATCAACTTAAATGCAAATTTTGAAATTTGAAGTTTAAATTTTGAAATTGCATTTAGGGGTATTGTTGGACCCAGATTTTAGGCAAAAAAGCGTCAGCCCATAGTTAGGAAATCTCCAACACATCTAGAGCTACGAAAGATCTTCGGGGTTGGTTAAGTCGGTTGGAAAAAAGATAATCTGAGATATACTTGTTACAAGATAAATTCCTCTTAAGATTGTATCTGTTATAAGATAGGAATAAGCCAAGATTTGTTAGTTAGAGATAAAATCATATCTTTAGTTAAGATAAGATATACCCTAAGGAGCTATATAAATCAATGTAATTGATGTCTCTTTATTTGGTGGTGTTTTATATATGATTCCCTTTGTAAATATGTTTCTTTTTCCCCTTTTCTTGTGTGTTTTGTTCCTTTTTAGCTTAGTTCCCGTATTTCTATGAGATCCGGAGACTATGCGCGTTTTATGTGTTTTGTAGGTGTTTTGGCATGGATCAAGGGTCGTTTTGAAGGAGAATCGGAACATGGAGCAAGCCCGAGCTTAAGAGGGAAAGAGAGGAGCAAGCCATGAAGAAGAACAAGAGAAAAGCCAACCAGAAGAAGGTGGAACGAGGTCCGGATCGAGTTAGAACCAACGCCGGACCCGAGATGATTTTTCGACCTTGGACCGACTTGCCCAGTAAGTCGGGCCCGAGGTGCTCCGTGTCGGTCCGAGTCGGTCGCTGGCTGGATTGGGCTCCAAGGCACGAAATTGTAAACTACCACTTTTGCCCCTCATCTATTAAGGCTCTCTTATCTTCTAATTGGAGGAGGTTCCCACACACTTAGCAACTAACCAACTCTCAAAAACTCTCAAGAGGATACTTGGAGAGCAAGGAGGAAGGAGAGGAGAAGGAGAAGAGAGGGAATCGGCATAGGAGAAGGAGATTTGATAGGTTTGGTTGATAGATTAGCTTTGCCTTGTTTTGATTTTGTGGATTTGGAAACCTTGGATTGGAGTTTGTGGATTGCTTTTGATTTGTGAATGAAATTTGGCTTTGGTTTGAGATTGATGATGTTGATTGCTTTGCTTTGTGATTTGTTTGCTTTCTTTGTTTGCCATATGGAGTAGATCTCCTTGATCTTGGGTTATGGGGGAAAACTCTAGCTAGGTTGGGCTAGAAACCCCAATTCCATAAGCCTTGAGTGCTTGATCTAGGAACCCACTCTACATAGAGCTACAATTCCTTATGAAAGTAAGGAATCAAGGCTTGTGATTGGCAAAGTAACGAAAGTGAACATTTGTCCATCTCAAGACCTTGCTTCGAAGGGGATTTCCCCAATGATCGATGTGTAGAAGTGGTTGGAACGAGGGTGAAAGCACCTCGATCCTATTCCGATCATCACTTATTGCTTGAATTGGGGTGGAAAAGCCTTAATCTACTAGAGAAGGAACCCAAAAGCCCAAGATCTACTTTCAATCTTTGAGTTCGACAAAACCAGCTACATCGGGCCCGACTTGCTCTACGTCGGTCCCGACTTCCCTCTTTGTCGCCAACATCGGGCCCGACGTGACACTTGTGTCGGTCCCGACTGTTCTCTTTGTTTTCCTTTGTTTTAAGTTCTCCTTTCCAGCTTTCTAGTGTTTAGGCACCTCAATCGAGTAGATTTCCCGAGCGTTCGACACCCACCACGTGCTACAACGGGGTCGGGTTATAAATTGTATCTCTAGATCCTCGCATTCGTGAGCGATCAGTAATCCTTAGGGGTAGGGGGGCGATTGATTCACATAACTTCTTGTGATTTCTACATCAATAAGAAAAGTGCATTTTCGTTCATATTCTTCTTAGTTCATTCGATCAAGGCCCGATCTTGGTCAAAGTTCTACCCTTGGTAAATTTTGGCTCAAACATCATTCATCATCAAATTCGAATTCACTTTACTTGCAATTCAAGTTATTAACTTTGTTTAGCAAATCAGGTTTGAATCGTTTTCTAGCAAGATCGGGACTTGTGTGGGTTCAAAACGGGATCAATGAGGAGTAATCCGAGGCGATCATGTATCAGACACTAGAGGGTCGATCGTGACGATAAAATCGTGAAAGTCGGTTTATCTGAAAAGGGGCGGGAAGATTGTTCCAACAACGTGCACTTGAAATGGCTCAAACTCTCGACCTTCTAACGCGCTCAACTATTTGGGGGCAATTATTTTATGATATTTATTTATACCATTTATAATTAATGTAATTAATTTTATGTGGATTATATACCTTAAGAAAGGATATTAAAAGATCATCGAGAATATTCTCCTGAAAAAGCCCTATTTAAAAAGATATCTACATCAATAAAAGGATCTAACTTGCTTTCAAAGAAACCCTAGTACTACAGACAATTATTACATTATTCCACCATTTTGTAATCATCAAATTCTTCTTCCTATAGACAATTTCAATCAACCCATGCATATAAGACAAAGGGTGAGAGTTCATCCGGATACATACATATGGCGTATGATTAACAGTGAAAGAGAGTTACATTTCACACCGGGAAGCTGCCGGTATAACGTATATGATCCAAAGTTGTACGGAGGCCATACTTGCTGACAGCAGCATTGGCGGCCCTGAAGCCACCTCCGTAGGTCGGGGAGGTGTCTTTGGCAATCTGGTGCATGAAGAACTCCCCTAGTCTCTTCTCAGCTTCAGAATTTCGGCCTTTCTTAGAAGAAGATGATGTGGATGGAGCGCTTTTGAACCCGGGCATCACCTCAGACTCGAGCCACATGTAGGACATCACTTGACAGATTCCCTCCTCAACCTCAGGATTAAGATTGCTGTATCCTGTTCATTTATACCAAGAAACAATCAAGCTACATATGTAACATTAAAACAGGAATATAGATCTGAACTGAAAGAATCTGACACCAACAGTAATAGTGTATTAATGTATGTATATATGTACGCACATATATACCTTTAAGGCGCAGCCAGCCGTGCATCAGTTCATGAGCAAGTATGGCACCAGTTAGTAATCTGCAAGAAAAGCCAAAAAAGCAGTTATAAGATCACATAGAAATCAACTCACCTCCCCGGATGGAGTATAGAAAAATTAAAATTAAAAAAAATGTTACCTAGGGAGGCCATAGAGAACAAGTATAGCAGTTACTTCACACTTGTGAATCAGCTTCTGATTCTGTGTCCTCGTTGCTGCTAATCTTTGGCCACCCATTCTCGTCCTTGACTTTATCTTACCAAATCAATATAGGAAAAAATAAATAAAAAATAAAACATGAGAGAAATAAATATTGTTGAATATATATGTATATATCTATACTTTGAAGAAGATAATATATATGAGGTCAGGTGGAATCAAGTTTACTCAGACGTACACTGGTGACAGTCTCCTCTTCAGAGAAGCACAAACCCCTCGTCTCAGGTATGTGATGGAAACCCTGCAAATGATTTTCTTGGGAATGAAAAAAGAAAGCCTTATCCGGGAAAAACAGAAGGATGGCATATGGGGATTACCTTTTTTTTCATTGACAATGGCTTCATTAAGGGCTTGTCGTTCGACCAGAAGCATGGGAATCTGTTGATCCAGTTTCATGTTCATCCCTTCATAATAGTCCCTAATGGAATGGTATAGGGGTTGGCAATCTCCACTATCCATTATAGCAGATTCCGTACACACTAAGCATAAAGTCCTTCCATCCCCTAAAGCTATGTATTTTGAATTCCGAGACTTTGAAGCAGGGGCACACAAGTAACCAGAACAAATTGTTAGCAATGAAGAAATTCTTGTATACAAAAAAAACAGTAACTGGAAATCTTACAATCTGCAAGTACCTCCAACCGCTCACAGCTACAACAGCGAACAGTGTTATCATACTCATGTGAAGGGCAATATTTCTGCGACCAAAATGGATGGCACCTATACTCAATCAAGCCAGCTGCATTTGTTGGGATCTGACATTCAGGATGAGGACATTTTGTTGAGTTCACAAGTCCAATTGCATGGGAAATTAAAAGTGCAGTAGAGTAGAGGTAATGTTTCCTTACAAATTGGTGACAAACTTCACATTTAGGATGTGTCAACTCTGTGAAACAGGTCTTGTGGTACGGATCCCTCCCTGACAAAGAGAACTTGAATCAACAAAGAATAAAAAACAGTAAGAGTAGATTTGACAGAGAGAATATGAAGGTTTTGACAGAATAGAATAATAAGCTGTGGTTTGGGCTACCTCATATTCATTGATTGGGTAACCACAGCCCCGACAGCAAAAGCAATCCGGATGGAAGTACATTCCTAGGCACCCCAGATAGTTTCCATATCCAATATTGCGGTTACAGCCACCACATACCCTACAAGTACAACAAGGAGCATCTAAGATATCATATACTTTCAGGAGAAGCTGTGATCTTACTGTTAGTATTCATATGCCATGAAGGATTCGGAAGAATACCTGTAGCCCATTGAATAATATGGCTCGGGACAGTAGGGAGGATAGGAAGGTATACTTCCCATATCAGCAACTTCTCTTTCAAAATATTCATATTGGTCTTGTAGCCATCCTGGATTAGCAGTATACGAATTGTTCAGTCACGAGGGAGAAATAAATACAAGGGAAACGATAAATTCTTTGACATTGTAGTATATGATAATATGATATGATGCAAGGGGATAATGAATGAAAGAAAAATAGATAACTGAATAGTCAATATAGAAACATAAATTACCTCTTTTGTTGGGCATTCTACCACTTGGTATCTTCTGGTCCTCAGCTAATGATAGGGCCATTGCAAAGTCTGCATCTTCTTGCTCGCTTCTCGAACTATGTCGATCATCCTGATGAATTTTCGGACGACAACAAGGGGGAAAAATTGGTTACAGTCCCCTATTAGATACGCTAGATGCAGATTATTCAACCAAATTCTGTGGGAAACATAAATTTCTGAGTTGCTCTTCCGAGTTTGGACAACCAATATGCTATTGATGTTTCCTCTTGGATACAAAGACGAAAATATTTATGTAGCAAGTTAATTCCTCCTTAACGTAGGAAAACGAGATGAGGAGTAATATCATGCATATAAGAATTACATTACAACTTGCAATGCATTTTACTCTCTCCCTCAACCAATTAAAGCAAATTAAGTGCATAGAAAGTAAATTATTATCATCATAGTGCTCGCCCTGTGCAGTTTATAATAAAAATTACACCAATCACTGGAAATTTGGAACCTTATAGTTACTAAGAATGTTTATGAATGACATTTAATGCTTTTCGAGTGTGATTATTTCTAATAATGTCAAAACCAAACCATAATATGTCGGAAGCCACCTAGTACTGTGACTACAAGAATAAAGGTTTATATTGTTGATGAACAATACCAAATTCTAAAGGTTTGTTTGGCATGTAATGACGATATGGTACTTTTAGCCTATATTACACATAAATGGATAAGAAAACTGAAATGGAAACATATGGACATGAGGTAATGTTAAGTATAGTAATCATAGTATGATATAAGGATACACTTGACCAAGTTTCCCCAAGAAATGGAAACCGACAAACACTGTCCATAGGCTTCCGACATATCATGGTTTGGTTGTGAGGTCTAATATATGATGAGGTACGTAACATGACAAAACTATGCTAATATGATGTCATAAATGTCTAGCAAACTGCAATTGAGATTTTCCCTCAGACACATCAACAACAAAAATTTCACTGAGTAAATTAAGGGGAAAATAATCTAAATAAAGAACAAAGCAATCATCCAAGATCATACATACTAATTCAATTGCTACAAAGTCACGTCAAAACAATGGTGAATGACTGTGAATAAAGAAAAACGAGGAAAGAGTAAACATCACCATTGATCTTGAGGGAGCACGCCAAACTGTATTTTCATCCTCCAGGACTTGCTGATGCTGATCACCACCATTGAATCTAAGAGACCTAGTGCTAGACCCACCACCACCCTTAAATATCTTACTCAGCCATTTCATAAAGAGCGACTTCCTCTCTGTGTTGGAAGAAAACAAGTGCCCTGCTTATCATCAAAATCTCAAACCAAACAAACCAAAATTGTGTTCATCATCAATCTCGAAATGGAAGGCCTAAAAACAGAGGTCTCTTAGATTCAATGGTGGTGATCAGCATCAACAAAACGAACACCAGAAACCCTAAAAACAGAACTCACCTAAAGACATTTGCATACATATAAACTCTCATTGGGTTGAATTGTAATGGAACACACGCCGTTCAACTACTACTACTGATGCTTCATACTACGATTAAATCTGGTAGAGATTGACCACTGAATCATAGAACTACGATGAAATGCCTAACCAGAGTTCAACCCTAGTCGTGACAGCCAGCATACACGAAATGGAAGAAATCATTCAAGGTAATCATCAACTGCATCTTTAGATTAAACACATGAAACGACAGCCTAGATCAAAAGCTGTAAGAAGAAAAGAAAAAAAAAATACTGACCATATATACAAGGCCGAGAGATGCCAGAGGAAGCCATGGAAGAACAGCTTGACGTTGAGAAGGACAAACGGAGAGAAAGGGGGAAAGTGGAATGAGAACGGGTAAAAGGACACTCGCAAATAAAAGTGAACAGTAGCAATTAAGCTACAGAGGAGATGGAGGAACAAAGTGGGCATCATTAAAAGCCCTTTTTAGAGCGAAAAAGGGAGAGATTCTTGACTTGCACCAGTGATCAAAATGAAATTGAGAGATTGGCGAGGGTAAGAGAATCTGCTGAGGAGGACGATCTTTCCGAACCTTGCCTTCTGACAGCTTACTACTTCGGCATGGGTAAGCCAATTGAAGCTTGGTTTTGTGGGATGGGCGGAGAAAAGTAATATGAGATTCCAACTATTTTTTTATTATTTATTTATTTATTTTTGTTCCTTTGCCTTTCGATGGGAATGATGGCAATTTATTTATAGGAGGTTGTTAGGCTTACATCCGGTGTAAGTGGAATACTAGTCTTAGTTTTCGTGCCTTGAACAGATTTTTATAAAATTATTTTATTATTTATTTGTATTTGTTAAGTTTTGATTAATTGATATCAATCTAAAAATAAAATAAAATATTCTATAATTTGTATGGAATAAAATCTTTCTAGTTATCATATCCAAAAATAAAAGATTGTTTAATAATGAGATTTTTTATCATATATTCTAAAAATATGTGTGGTGTGGTCTAATCTAGAAGTGACATGTGTCGTTTAATAATTTTTTAACCTCCGCTTTAGTATTTAGTTATGATATTCCAGCGGACACCTGTCACCTTATAGTGGTGCCACATTCCTTAGTATAAAAAGTGATAAATTTTATATAAAAAAGGATTTTACTATATTACCCTTATTAATTTTCAAACCATTTTTTACCACCAACTACGCTTTTTTACCAAATTTAATTTTTCAATCTCCCATTAAATTTTCGATAACTCTCTTATTTAAAAAATTATATTAAAATATTTATTTAGTTACTTATCTTCTTTAATTTAAATAATTTTCAATTTTGATGCAACACATAACTTTATAAAAATAAATATAATATTCATTGTGAATTTCATATATCTTGGGTGTGCAATCTAGCATCTTGTGAGTGTGTATTTTAATTATTCTTGAGTTTGAATTTCTAGAATATGTGTGGATTTAATAAATATAATCACTATATTTAATAAATATTTTTATTAATTACTTTATTAAATTAATTGAGTCGAAAAAATACCGAACGAGATGAAAAGTCATATTCAATCTCGTGCACGTTACTGAAAGAAATCCACACATATACGAAATTTGACTAAACTCGATACCCGACTTATACGAAATCTATATGGACCGAAAATCCGACCCGTAACTTGTAATTCTAATTTTTTTCACTCGGGTTAACTTTTTAATATAATTTTTTGTGTGGATCTTCAGTGTGCAATTCATGCATATTGAGTGTGCAATTCATGACCAAATAAGAACTTTTTAATAAATTTGAAACCCGACTTATAGGAAATCTAGTTGGACCGAAAACAAGACCCGTAACCCGTAATCCCAAATTTTTTCACACGGGTTAACTTTTTAATATAATTTTTTGTGTGGATCTTCAGTGTGCAATTCATGTATATTGAGTGTGCAATTCATGACCAAATTAGAATGTTTTTAATAAATTTAAAACCCGACTTATAGGAAATCTAGTTGGACCGAAAACAAGACCCGTAACCCGTAATCCCAATTTTTTTTCACTCGGGTTAACTTTTTAAAATAATTTTTTGTGTGGATCTTCAGTGTGCAATTCATGCATATTGAGTGTGCAATTCATGACCAAATAAGAACTTTTTAATAAATTTGAAACCCGACTTATAGGAAATCTAGTGACCGAAAACAAGACCCGTAACCCGTAATCCCAAATTTTTTCACCCGGGTTAACATTTTAATATAATTTTTAGTGTGGATCTACAATGTGCAATTCATGCATATTGAGTGTGCAAGTCATGGTTCTTTAGTGTGTAGTTGTAATTAGTCTTTTTTATTTAAGTAGGACAACTGGGTTAACATTAGGGTTGTGAAAACTAGGACCGGAGCGGCAGAACGGACCGGACCGGGCCGGAATTTTACGGTCCGGTCCAAGACCGGGACCGAGTCAGTCCGGTTCTCGGTCCGAGAAAATTGAAAATTTCGGTCCCGGTTTTGGACCGGGACCGGACCGAGAATTTTCGGTCCGGACCGTAAAATCGATTAAGCTATATGATATAATTGTTATTAGGCATTTAGGCGGTAATTGGGCTAGGCCCAATTTTGCAATAATTAGCTAGGGAGCCTTGTATTTTTGGGTCTCTTTCATCTGTCTGTCGATCTCGATTTTCCACCAGCAAAGCTACAGAGTACTAATGAAAAGAGATTGAAATCTTTGTTAATTAGGTACTAATTAACCACGCTTTGTGTTTAGCTTGATCAGTTCTTATATATACATACGCTCCTACTGCAAATATACATATGTTCTTGCTTAATTAATTGGCATCAATTTCTTATGTTAATTTTTGGTTGCAGCGAAGATGTACAAGTATAGGGTATGCACACATTGAACAGTAATTTACAACGATGAGATCCGATCTTTTAGTAGCTAAAAAGCTTTAATTTGATGGGTCATATATTTATTATTCAATCAACCTAATTTATGCTTAATTAATTAAGTTAAGTTTGCCTATCGGTCAAACCGGTCCAAACCCGGGCCGGACCGTATTAGGATCAGACCGTAATGATTCGGTCCGGTCCGATCTATGGTCCATATTTTTTTTGAATTACGGTCCACGGGTCTGGACTGAACCGTATATATCCGGCCCAGTCCGGACCGGTTGCACAGCCTTAGTTAACATATCCCAAAATCAAGCCAAACGTATCAAGAGTCAAGCGGGCCAATGTGTGAAGTGGATCATTTTGACCCCATTCGCTCGGTCAAATGGGCTGACCCGTGAAGTCATCTTCATCCTTGTGCACGTTACTAAAAGAACTCCACACCCGGAAATCTATAAACCGACTCTCTTGAAATCCACAATCCCAAAACTCGACTCATGCACACGAATCCCACACAATACATTTAATAAAATCTAAAAACCGACTCTCCTAAAATCCGACACTCCTAAAATCCGACAATCCCAAAAACCGACTCTTCCAAAATCCGACAATCCCAAATTTGTGTTTAGAGTGGATGGTTAGGGTTTAGGGTGTGCAACTGATTATACAAGGTGTGCAATTCTTTCGCATTCTCTTCCTCCTTCCCCTTCCTTTTTCATTCTTCTTCCCTTAATGGATTCAAATCCAATATCGGATCATTCTAACCCACGATTGTGGCTAACTTTTGAAAGGAAGTTAGCTTCAATCGTGGCGTTGAATGATCCGAAATCGTTGATCTGGCCAAATGAACAATCCCAAAACCTGACTCACAAAAATCCGACTAAATTTGATATTTCTCCAGTCGTATTTCACGATTTAGAAAATACTCTGTATGTTTCTTGTTCAATCATTATTAGTTTATTCGATTTTATTATCTGCTATTGTAGGGGGAGTCAACTCTTTTTGTCAACAATAATAAAACTTTTAATTTTTCAAAGAACAGGATACACATGGTTTCATGACAGGATATACATAGTTGCATGACAGGATACATGCGTAATTAAATGGGTACAAAAAAAAGTTGGCGGGAAATTGAATTTTTGCCAGAAAATTGAACTTTTGGCGAAAAATTGAATTTTTTGGCGGGAAACTGGATTTTTGGCGGGAAATTGATTTTTTTTACCTAGAAATTTAATTTCTGGAGGGAAATTTAATTTTTTTTCTCTTAAATGTCATTTTTCATTTTCGAATCAATAAGAAAAGATTTAATCAATTTTTAAGTGGGTCTCACATGCCTAGAATTTGACGCAATTTGAAAATTGAAATAAAAAAATTAATTAATTATTTTATCTACTCCAAATTGAATAAAAAAAAGAGAAAACAACTCATTCCACTTGAAAAAGAAAATTAATTAATTAATTTCAAACACCCACTTACTGTACATGTTCTTCCTCAACAAATGAGGAACTTTGCTTGGCTTTCTCTACACCTCTCGATTTTGACTCAATTTCGGTCTGGTCATTCGGTTTTCGATCCAACTTGATTTCGGATAAGTCCGGTTTCAGGTTTAGTTAGATTTCGGATTTAGTCGGTTTTCGGGTGAGCCGGGTTCGGGTTTTTCGGATTTTGGGTGAATCGGATTTCGACTTTGGCCGAATTTTGGGTTAATATGATTTCGAGTAGGCCGGATTTTGATTCAGACCATATGTCGAATGATGATTTTTTCTAGTTTAACTACTCTAGGGTCTAAATATTTAATGTAACATTTAAATTAAAAACATAATTATAATAAATATTCACTATTATTTATATTGTAAAACATACTAAAATTAAAAACATAATTATAATAATATTCACATTTAAATTAAAAAGATAATTATAATAAATATTCACAATTGATTATACAAGGTGTGCAATTCTCATTTCTCAAGATGCATTAAATGCACACTCAAGATCCATGAAATGTAAACTGATAATTATATTAAAAAAATTAACCCGAGTCATAAATTTTGGGATTACGGGTTTAGGGTTTAGGGTTTAGGGTGTGAAATTGATTATACAAGGTGTGAAATTCTCAATATGCATTAAATGCACACTCAAGATCCATGAAATGCACACTCAAGATCCAAAAATTCAACTTCCCGCCAAAAATCACTTTCCCGCCAAAAAATCGATTTTTTGCCAAAAAATCAAATTTCCCGCCAAAAATTCAATTTCCCACCAAAAAATTGACTATACAAGGTGTGCAATTGATTATACGAGGTGTGCAATTGGTTATACAAGGTGTGCAATTGGTCATTACAATGTTTGTAATCCATAACCAAATGTGTTCGTGCTTTCATTCTTTCGCATTCTATAATAAGGATTTATGTTTTATGATTAGGGTTTAGGGTCTATTGGTTAAGAATTTGTATATAGAGTGGAGGGTTAGGGTTTAAGGTTTAGGGTTTAGGGTTTGCAATTGATTATACAAGGTGTGCAATTCTCATGATGCATAGAATGCACACTCAAGACTCATTAAATGCATACTAAAAATTAAAAAATTGACCCGGATGATAAGTTTTTGGACTACGGGTTACGGTTCGGGTTAATAATTAAATTTTAGGGTTTAGGGTGTGCAATTGATTATACAAGGGGTGCAATTCTTACACATTCTCTTCGTCCTTCCCCTTCCTTTTACATTCTTCTTCCCTTAATGGATTCAAATCCGATTTCGCATCATTCTAAGCCACGATTGTGGCTAACCTCTGAAAGGAAGTTTTAGATCTTCGATTGCTTTATGGATTAGGGTTCAAGGTTTAGACCCTTGTGGTTAAGAATTTGTGCTTAGAGTGGAGCGTTAGGGTTTAGGGTTTATGTTGTGCAATTGGTTATACAAGGTGTGCAATTCTCAAGATGCATAAAATGCACACTCAAGATCAATGAAATGCACACTAAAAATTATATTAAAAAATTGACCCGAGTCATAAATTTTGGGATTACGGATTTATGGTCGGGTTAACAACTAAAGTTTAGGGTTTAGGGTTTAGGGTTTAAGGTATACAATTGATTATACAAGGTGTGCAATTCTCAAGATGCATTAAATGCACACTCAAGATCCATGAAATGTACACTGATAATTATATTAAAAATTGACCCGAGTCATAAATTTTGGGATTATGGGTTTAGGGTCGGGTTAACAACTAAATTTAGGGTTTATGGTTTAGGGTGTGCAATGGATTATACAAGGTGTGTAATTCTGAATATGCATTAAATGCACACTCAAGATTCAAAAATTCAATTTTCCGCCAAAATTCAATTTTCCGTCAAAAATTCAATTTCCCGCCAAATGTTGCCACATAAGCACCACATAATCCAATCTCATTAAAATTTTGCCACATAAGCACCACATAATATGCTTTAACATAATTAAAAATTTTAAAATATTAAATTACTTTTATACCCCTGCCATTTTTATTAATTTACTCACAAATCACCTAATCACCTTTCTTCTCCCTTGTAGAAGATGATCTAATTTATTTTTAAAAACTTTTATTAAAAAAAACACTAGCAAATCACCATTTTCTTGCAATAACTCTCCAAAAAAACCAAACCATTCTACCAAAAAAAAAACCATTCCCAAAAAAATCGATCCATAGAGATAATAGTCAAGAAATCTACACTCCCAAACCAGAGGCGACGCTCCGACTCCCAAATTAGAGCCGTCGCAACCGCCTCCCTCCGTCACCCCATCTTCGCGTCCCCAAGCAACCTCGCCGGAGGTGTCTCCGAAGCTGAACTACAAGTAGGCAGCCGCAAGGCCAACCACCGAAAGAACGTCGCCGATGAGAAATCGGCTCCCGGCATCCTCTGCGCGGCGGAGGCGGTGGTCGGATCCGGCGGTAGGGCCCACGAGTGATCGATATGTCACAAGACCTTCCCCACCGGACAAGCCCTCGGCGGCCACAAGCGTTGCAAAATTCAGATCTAGATCTGGATTTTAAGCAAAATCAGCTAATTGGAGTTCTCATTTCCAGAAATCCAAAACCTTAGTCGCTTACTCCTCCCGCCTCCGCCATCGATCTAGACTGGTTCCTTCCTAGGAATGTTCATCAGGAAGAAGAGAAGAATTCTAAAATAATTAATCTTGTCACAAGACCTTCCCCACTTGGAATTTGGCCTTCGTTGTTCTGGTTGGCGGAGGAACGAATTCTTTCTCCAAGTTCGTCTTTCCGTCCTGACTCGGCCCGACAAAAACCACAGTCGCTGCTCCATTGTTCCAGAGAACGTCATCGCTCCAGAGATTGACTCGGCCCGACGCTCGCCATTTTGCGCTCACCCCGGTCGGTTGTTCCAGCCTCCAATCGCCGAGTCGAGTTTGATCAGGTATGCCCCTTTCAGTTTGAGTCGAGTCGAGTCTCCATTGTTCTAGAGAAAGTCACCCTTTTCGATTGATATTGGCATTTTGTTGTCTTCCTTGCTGCTGCGGTGTGAACTTGGTGTCTTCCTTGCTTCAGTTGTAACTTGTTGCTGTTGCGGTTTCGATTGATATTTGCTTCAGTTGGAACTTGCTGTTTTACCCATTTTTATCCTTCAATTTGGAACTTGTTTACTCTTTCGATTGATATTGGCATGTTGAAATTGAGTTGTGACTTGCTATTGCGGTGTGTTATGGTCGATTATCCCTGTGAGGGGCACCACTCCTACAGCGAAGAGCCAGGTGGTGAGGACGGGGAATCAGCGGACGACGAGGACGGTTATGGCTGTATGCACCATTGAAGTCGTCGACGATTTCACCCTCCCTCCAAATCTCATTGAAATCGGTAGTGGGCAAATCAGATTTGGAATCCCCCGGCGGCGGAACAGGCTCCTTCCTCTGAATCAGATCTGGAACCAGCGATTGACATGTGCTCGAGAGCACTATTCGCCTCCTTCATCTTTCATTTGCTTTCTTTTTATTTTTTATTTTTTTTTGGTTGAAGGTTTATTTTAATTTTCTTTTATATTAAAGTCTAAGAGGGATTAGAATAACTAAATAAGGTGTATTAAAAATGTATTTTTTTTACGAGTTTACAAGTCTTTGTTTATTTACGAGTTTACAAATTCTACAATTCTTCTTCTTTGGATTAAAATGTTTTTTTTTGTAATTATAAAAATTTCCATGTCAGCAAATATGTGATTCCTGAAATATAGTAATATATGAACGAACTGTACAAAGAAATCTATAAAAATTTCCATGTCAGCATATATGTGATTCTAACTAAAATAAAATCATTGAGTTTGAAACAAAATCTATAAAATTAAAGAAAATTATTCATATATGATTTTGTTTAATTATTTTTTGAGAAAATCTGTGATTCTAACTAAATATAACAAAAACAAGAAGTTATATATTTTTCTTTTATTAAATTTACTAAAAATAATAAAATTATAGGTTAAGAGTCAGTTATCTAAAAGGAAGAGTTGGTTTTCGGTCCACACTCAATATGGGTTACGGGTCGGGTTTTCGGTCCAACTAGATTTCGTATAAGTCGGGTTTTAAGTTTAGCCAAATTTTATATTAAGTTGGATTTCTGTGATTGGGCCATTACATGAAAAAAGATATATCGTATTTCCATATAATACAAAATACTTTTTTCATATATAGGACTTCTTGTTCGGGTTGACTTCACGGGTCAACCCGTTTGACTGAGCCAATCGGGTCAAAATGATCCATTTCACACTTTGACTCTCTTGACTGTTTTGATCCGTTTGGCTTGATCCATCTACCAATTTGATAAAAATAAACTCGTTTTTAGAGAGTCGAGTTTTGGGATTGTCGGATTTCAAGAGAGTCGGTTTTTAGATTTCTGGGTGTGGAGTTCTTTTAGTAACGTGCACAAGGTTGAAGATGGCTTTATGGGTCAACCCATTTGACCGGGCCAATTGGGTCAAAATGATCCACTTCACACATTGACCCGATGAAAATTTGATCCGAGATCTAGGTCGTCGGTGATCGCCTCTCGGATTGCGAGGGTCTAGAGATACAATTTATAACCCGACCCCATTGTAGTACGTGGTGGGTGTCGAACACTCGGGAAGTCTACTCGATCGATGTGCCTAGATGCTAGGAAGCTAGAAAGGAGAGCATAAAACAAAGGAAAACAAAGAAAACAGTCGGGACCGACACTGAGGTCACGTCGGGCACGAGGTTGGCGACAAGAGGAAGTCGGGACCGACACTGGGTAAGTCGGGCCCGAGGTAGCTGGGGATGTCGAACTCAAGGATTTAAAAGTAGATCTTGGGCTTTTGGGTTCCTTCCCTAGTAGATTAAGGCCTTTCCACCCCAATTCAAGCAATGAGTGATGATCGGACTAGGATCGAGTGCTTTCGCCCTCGTTCCAACCACATCTACACTTCGATCCATGGGGAAATCCCCTTCGAAGCAAGGTCTTGAGATTGACACATGTTCACTTTCGCTACTTTGCCAATCTCAAGCCTTGATTCCCAACTTTCGCAAGGAATTGTAGCTCTATGTAGAGTGGGTTCCTTAGATCAAACACTCAAGGCTATGGAATTGGGGTTTCTAGCCTAAACCTAGATAGGGTTTTCCTCCATAACCCAAGATCAAGGAGATCTACTCCATGTAGCAAGCAAAGAAAGCAAACAAATCAAAAGGGAAAGCAATCAACATCATCAATCTCAAAACAAAGCAAAGTTTCATTCAAATCCAAAGCAATCAACAAATTCCAATCAAAGGTTTTCAAATCCACAAGATCAAACAAAGCAAAGCTAAACAATCAACAAAACCTATCAAGCCTTCCTCTCTTGGCCGATTCTCTCTCTCTTCCTTCTCCTCTCCTTCCTCCTTGCTCTCCAAGAATCCTCTTGGCTCCCTTGGAACCCCCTTTTTGTTGTGTGTGTGTGGGAACCCTTTCTTAGAAGACAAGAGGGCCTTTTATAGATTAGATGAGGGGTAAAAGTGGAAGTCCACAAATTTGTGCCTTGGAGCCCAAGTAGTTCGGTGACCGACTCGGACCGACACGGAGGACCTCGGGCGCGAGTTACTGTGCAACTCGGTCCGAGGTTGGAGACTTCAAAGTCAGGCCCGATGTAATTGCAACTCGGTCCTGACCTCGTTCCACCTTCTTCTTAGTTGGCTTCTCTTGTTCTTCTTCATGGCTTGCTTCTCTCCTTCCCGCTTTAGCTCGGCCTTTGCTCCATGTCTCGACCCTCCTCCAAATCGATCCTTGATTCATGCCAAATTACCTACAAAACACATAAAATGTGCGTAGTCTCCGAATCTCATAGAAATACGGGAACTAGGCTAAAAAGGAACAAAACGCACAAGAAAAGGGGAAAAAGAAACATATTTACAAAGGAAATCACATATGAAAACACCACCAAATAGAGAGACATCAAAATACCCCATACTTAAACTTGCTTGTCCTCAAGCAATAACAATGTGAGCAAGACCGAAACATAATCTTCAAGTAAAGCCTCGTATGAAAACACATTTTAAGCACAAGTGATCGATATTCAAGCAAGATTACATCATCACACGTGATTAAGTGTTCCAAGGAATAAAGTCAATGCAACTAAGCCTCACTTTAGGGATATGTGAATGTGTATCACTCATCATGTGTTTTGGGTTTAGCAATGAACACTCAAGCTCAAAAATCATGCAAGTAAGGACTTTACTATTGAAGCTAATATCACCAATTCCTCCACCTAGAGATGCCTAATGCAAAGTACACAAAGAATTTCGAACTTGGCTCAATGGAGGTCCTCAAAGAGGTTCCATTCGGCCGGGTTGTAATGGGGCTTTTGGTATTTCTCAAGGTGGGAATTATTTGGCCTTGTGGTGCTTACAATGGGGATTGAACAACCTAAACTCTCACCAACTTCACCAAATTCCACAATTACTTTCACACTCACCCAAAAGACTTAACATTTTCCTTTCAACCCAAAATTTCACTTAACATTCCACTTCATCTTTGCTCTTATGCTTTTTGTTGGATTTTCAACACTTTCTACATTTGGACCGACTTTCTTATGACATCGGGCCCGATGTTGCTTGTAACTCGGTCGGACCATTTTCTTCACTTAAGCTCCTTGCTTTATTCCACTTTATATTTCCAACATTTTCTTTCTTCCTTTTCTTTCTTTTTTTTTTCATTTTTGTACAACAAAGATGCACTACCCACATGATTCATAACACCATTCTTTTGCCCTTAAACCCAAGAGAATCTCAACTCTTCAAATACAATCCCAACCTTTCTTCTAAAGTCCAATCCCATAAGGGTCAAGTCATATAAGGCTAGGAATAATATTTTTGAGGAGTTTCAAACAAAGGCTTAGGCTAGAACGGGGCTACAAACAAAGGATTATCTTCATGGTAGGATATGGAACATTTATGTGACTAGAAGAATAAAGTTCAAAATCAATGTGACCATGCTAGGACAATTCTCATGACGGTCTTGGAAAATAGATAAACACCGCAATAGCAAGTTTTACTAAGCATGAATGAGCTAATCACACAAGAAACATGAGGGATATGCAAATATGAACAAGAATCCCTAAAATGGCCAAAAATAAATCTCACAAGGGTCACTCATATTTAGTTGCATAAGAACTCATCCTATAACTCACATGTTCAATAAAACAAGCAAGATATCATGATCACATCAAAATCAACATCATTTTTAGAGGCTAAACTATCCAAAAATATGCAAAGGAATTTACATGCTCACATCATCATTAGCTTTTATTTTGGCAATCTAAGATGGGAATTTCTAGTCCAAAACCTACAAAACACAAAATCTTTTTGTTGTTTTTAACACAATTTTTCAATTTTTTTTTTTTTGGATTTTTGCAAAAATTTCTCTAAAACCAAAAACTCATCCATTCTAGACCAAATTAATCATCCATGTCATTCCAAAAACCAATAAGCAAACATCCCAAATACAAACTAGAAACACAAACTAAATATCCTCAAAATAACAAACAAACATAAACAAGTGAAATCATGAACACACTTACCCCCACCCCATACTTAAAATTTTGATGTCCCCATCAAACTTAAAAGCAAGAGAGAAGAGTATGAAGAGCTCACAATTTCTTATTCTTCAATGGCATGTTTAGGATCAATCGGCAAGGACGAGAGCCCATGAGGCTCTAACTTCTTCGTTTGGACCGTCCTTGTCATAGAAATTCTTCACTCGATGACCATTCACTTTGAAAATATGTCCTTGTTCATCAACCAAGTCCACCGCACCATGAGCATAGATACGGTGGACCACAAATGGTCCGCTCCACCTAGTCCTTAACTTCCCGGGGAAAAGTTTAAGCCTTGAATTGAAAAGGAGAACCTTGTCACCGGTTTGATAGGTCTTTGGAATTAACTTCCTATCATGCCACTTCTTGGTCTTCTCCTTGTATAGCTTGGAGTTCTCATAGGCAGTCAACCTTAATTCCCCCAACTCATGAAGTTCTAGAAATCTTTTCTCACCGGCCAAGTTGATATCCCAATTCATCTCTTTGAGTGCCCATTTCGCCTTGTGCTCAAGCTCTACCGGAAGATGACATGCCTTGCCATAAACTAGATTGAAGGGTGTAGTTCCCAAAGGTGTCTTGAAGGCGGTTCTATAAGCCCAAAGTGCATCATCGAGCTTAGAGGCCCAATCTTTCCTTGATCGAGATACGGTCTTCTCCAAGATAGCCTTGATTTGACGGTTTGACACCTCGACTTGCCCGCTTGTTTGAGGATGATAAGGTGTAGCCACTCGATGAGACACCCCATACTTAATCAACACATTTTCGAAGCACCTCTCAATGAAATGAGGTCCGCCATCACTTATGAGAACCCTAGGCACACCAAACCTTGCAAAAATGTTGCTTTTCAAAAACTTCATCACCACCTTAGCATCATTGGTTCTTGTTGGTATGGCCTCCACCCATTTTGAGACATAGTCTACGGCTACCAAGATGTACTTGTAAGGCCCTGATGTGGGAAATGGTCCCATGAAGTCAATACCCCATACATCAAATAACTCAACTTCTAGAATACCAGTTTGAGGAGTCTCATTCCTCCTTGATAGGTTCCCCTCTCTTTGGCACTCCTCACACTTCTTCACATAATCATGCACATCCTTGAACATGGTTGGCCAATAATAACCACATTGAAGAATTTTTGAGGTGGTTTTGGAACTCTTGGCGTGACCCCCCGTAGGCAAGGAGTGGCAATGGTGAATTATGCTCTCAACCTCTTCACTTGACACACACCGTCTATAGATTTGATCACGCCCTTCCTTGTAGAGATATGGATCATCCCAAAAGTATTGTCTAGCATCATGTAAGAATTTCTTCCTAGCTTGATAAGACAAATTTGGTGGGATCACTCCCCCTACGACAAAGTTAGCAAAATCCGCAAACCAAGGGGAGACCCCTCGTCTTACGGCACTAATAGAAAAAAAGCCAGTGGGAGAGAAAGAAGCAATCAATTGAGAACGAGAAGGAATGGAAATCGAGCTAGGAAACTTACTTTCTTCCACGGACCGACATTGAAGTGTACTGGGCCCGACATGGTTGGACGCCGGTCCAGTTTCGCAGACACACAAGTCACTCGGGCCCGATGTTGAAGTCCTCGGTCCCGACTCACTCGTACTCGCCTTACCTTCGGTCCGATGTTCTGAACCTCGGGCCCGACTTACTCGGTTCGTCGATCCACCCTTCCTTTCCTCCTTTCCTTTCATGAGACCTTCATCTGCTCTTGAATCATCTATAGTCAAACCATCCTCCATCTCCAACATGTACTCGATGGGTAAACGGGATAGATGATCCGCTAACATATTTTCCGCACCAGTTTTGTCCTTGATCTCATGGTCAAACTCTTGGAGAAGGAGCATCAATCTTAGAAGCCTCGGCTTTGCATCTTTCTTTTTCATGAGGTATTTGATTGCCGCATGGTCCGTGAAGACTACCACCTTTGATCCCACAAGATATGAACGGAACTTCTCAAATGCAAACACTATCGCAAGAAACTCTTTCTCCGTTGTTGTGTAATTGCACTGAGTTTCATCCAAAGTTTTGCTTGCGTAGTAGATGGCATGCAACTTTCCATCCTTTCTTTGCCCAAGAACGGCCCCTACGGCGAATTCACTAGCATCACACATCACCTCGAATGGAAGATTCCAATCGGGTGCCGCCATTATTGGAGCCGAGATCAAGGCATCTCTCAACCTACAAAAAGAACTCATGCAATCCTCGGATAATACAAAGGGCACATCCTTCATCAAGAGGTTAGACAATGGTTTTGCAATTTTAGAAAAATCCTTGATGAACCGTCTATAAAATCCTGCATGACCTAAGAAACTCCTAACATCACGAACACAAGAGGGAGGAGGTAGTTTTTCAATTATTTCAACCTTAGCTTTATCTACCTCTATCCCCCTACTTGAAACTAGGTGTCCTAGTACTATGCCCTCCTTCACCATAAAGTGGCATTTTTCCCAATTAAGCACCAAGCTAGTCTCCTCACATCTAGTCAAAACCTTGTCTAAGTTAGCTAAGCAAACATCAAATGAGGAACCGTAGACGGAGAAATCATCCATAAACACTTCTACTATATCCTCAACCATATCGGAGAAGATGGACATCATGCATCTTTGAAATGTTGTCGGTGCATTACATAAACCAAAAGGCATGCGTCTATAGGCAAAAGTCCCATAAGGACATGTGAATGTCGTCTTCTCTTGATCATCGGGATGAATAGGGATTTGCCAAAACCTGCTATACCCGTCTAGGTAGCAAAAATATTCATGTTGTGCTAATCTTTCTAGGACTTGGTCTATGAAAGGAAGAGGGAAATGGTCTTTGCGAGTGCCACTATTAAGCTTACGGTAATCAATACACATACGCCATTTTGTTGTGGTTCTCATAGGTATCATTTCTCCCTTTTCATTTTGCACAACGGTGAGACCTCCTTTCTTAGGAACTACATGCACGGGACTCACATACTTGCTATCGGAAATTGGGAAGATAATTCCCGCATCCAACATCCTAAGTATTTCACTCTTTACCACTTCTTTCATGTTAGGATTTAATCTTCTTTGGGGTTCAATAGTGGGTTTATGGTTATCCTCCATATAAATCCTATGCATGCAAATTGAGGGAGAGATTCCCTTTAGTTCCTCTAGTGAATACCCTAAAGCTCCTCTATGTTTTCTTATAACCTCCAACAACATAGACTCCTCCTCATCATTCAAGTTGGCATTTATGATTACGGGTAAAGAAGAGTTGGGACCAAGAAATGCGTACCTCAAATCTTTTGGAAGCTCCTTGAGTTCTTGAGATGGTTCCGGTGGTGCTTGAACTTCTTCTTTCTCGGCCTTGAACACCTCCAAATAAGACATCCTTTCCTCCAATTGCTCATGCTCAATCATATTGAGGGCTAGACTTTGGCGCTTTATCTCAATTTCTCTAGGTGGTGGGATGGCTTTCAACCTAAGCTCCCTTGGCCTTGACTTCTTAGAAACGGCTTCCCATTGCAATCCAAGAGGAACTTGGATCATCTTAGCTTCCTTATGTACGGTCCCTTTTGAAGTTGGCCTAAAGAAAAACTCAATTTATCTTCCTCCAATGTCAAGAGACAAGTGGCCCTTCTTTACATCAATGATTGCCCCAACCGTAGCAAGGAAAGGTCTCCCTAGTATGATCGGTTCACCCGACACTTCTATCATGTCCACTACAACAAAGTCGATTGGGACATAGTGGCCTTCAATGCAAACGGGATAATCCTCGACGATACCAATTGGTTCGATGGACGACCCATCCGCTATCGTTAACCTCATGTTGACCGAAGCTATGAGACCTATAGATGTGGATTTCCATATGGTGTAAGGAATGATGCTCGTGCTTGCTCCAAGATCACACAAGGCTTGGAAATTTTGAGACCCCACATCAATGGTTATAGCAAAGCGACCAGGATCTCCTAACTTTTGTGGTAACTCCAAGGTCTTGACTTCATCTTGCATTTCCACTATGGACCTCTTCTTGCTCAAAATCTCCTTTAAAAACTTGGCATAAGATGGCATCTCACTCAATGCGTCGGTGAACGGGATAGAGATGTTCAAGCCTTGCAAGAGTTTGAGAAACCTCTTGAACTTGTTCTCAACAACATCTTTCGGCTTCTTCGAGGGGTATGGAAGAATTGTTGCACCTTGAATCTTGTTTGGATCAACTTCTTTGGACTTCCCTACTCAATGCGTCGGGCCCGATGTTGTGAATCTCGGTCCTAGACAAAGGAGTCGGATCGAGGTCTGTGTACGTCGGTCCCGAGTTGCTCTCGACCTCGGTCCGTGGTGAAGGAGTCGATCTTCTTGCTGGGTCGACTTCGGGGAACGTCGGACCCGACTTACTGGGTAAGTTGGTCCGACTCTCTTCATTCTTCTTAGGCATGTGTGGCTCGGGTAGGTTTCGGCCACTTCTCAATCCAATTGCCCGGACTTCATTTTGATTGTTTTGAGCTCGAGGGTTCTCCTCGGGTCGGCCCGGAAGTCTCCCATTCTCTCTCGGGGTTTGAGTCGCAATTTGGGCAAATTGATTGTCGACTTGCCTCCTCCATGCACCAAACTGATTAAATTGGGTCCTCATTTCCTTGAACCCATCTCTCATCTCTTGAGCAAATGATTGTAACTCATTGAATCCCGGTGGTCTATATGGTGGTGGTGGCGCCCTTGGCTCGTTTTGGTTGAAGTTGTTGTTGTAGCCTTGAGCTTGACCGTTGTTCCACCGGCCATTGCCACCATTGTTGAAATTGCCTCTTCCACCGAAATTTCCTCGAACATAGTTTGCCTCCTCAATTCGCTCGGCCAAGCGCACTTGGCTCTCATTCGGGCAACCTTGTGTAGCATGTGCAAAGGATCCACACTCCTCACAAGCTCTAGCATTTTGCTTGTAGTAGTGGACTTGCCTCTTAAGCTTGCTCACTTCACCTTCAAGGAATTGGAGCTTCACATCCCTATCAATGTCTTCTCCCTTTGGATCATATAACTTCCTTGCACCTTCACCTTGAACTTTCACCTCCTTGCTAGCTTGACTCACCCCATACATAGCCTCATAATCGGATAGCTTGTCAAGTAGCTCCGAAGCTTGATCCGGTGTCAAGTCTATGAACCCACAATCGGTGTGGAGATTAAGCTTGTCCTTCGTTACCGGATTGATGCCTTGGAAAAAGATGTCTTGAAGCACATATGGTTGTTGGCCATGAGTAGGACATTGGCGCAACATCTCCTTGAAACGGTCCCATGCTTCGAAGAGAGGCTCATTCGGACCTTGTTGAAAACTTGCAATCTTCCTTCTTAACTCGGTTGTCTTTGAGGGCGGGAAGAACTTCATAAAGAAAGCATCATAGAGTGTCTTCCAAGTTGTGATTGACCTAGGAGCTTGGCTCTCGAGCCAATGTGTGGCCTTGCCCCCAAGTGACCATTTGAACGCCTTTAGAAGCACATACTCCAATGTCTCCTCGTCGGTGGAGATCGTCTCACACATATCCACAAATCGTTTAACATGCTCTATGGGACACTCATGTGGACGGCCCTCGAATTGATCACGCTTGATGAGGGAGATGAATTGCGTCTTGATCTCAAAATTCTTGGCAACCTCGGGAAGCACAATAGCCGGCTCGGGTACCCTCAACTCCGGATGCATGTATTGGCGTGCATTCCGGGGTAGAGCGTTGAGTTGAGCCTCGGCTCTCATCCGTTGCTCCCGTTCTCTTCTTGCCACCTCCTCTTGATTGTCCCTCTCAAGTTGCAATCTAGCCATTTCGGCCCTAAGTTGAGCCAACTCCTCATCAACATGGAGAGCTTGATTCGCCATCCTTTTCCTTCTTCGGGCTTCCTTGAGAATACTTTCCGGATCACTCACAAACTCAAGCTCAAGTGTTCCTCGGGAGGAACGAGCTAGCATACACCTATGAAACAAAAACACAAACCAAAACAAATCAAAAATAAACAAAGGGTTTGGGCTATTCCCTCACCCAAATCACTACCAAAACACAGGAAACTCACCAAATTGGCACTCAATGCACTTAGACTTCCCCGGCAACGGCGCCAATCTTTTTGATCGCCTCTCGGATTGCGAGGGTCTAGAGATACAATTTATAACCCGACCCCGTTGTAGTACGTGGTGGGTGTCGAACACTCGGGAAGTCTACTCGATCGATGTGCCTAGATGCTAGGAAGCTAGAAAGGAGAGCATAAAACAAAGGAAAACAAAGAAAACAGTCGGGACCGACACTGAGGTCACGTCGGGCCCGAGGTTGGCGACAAGAGGAAGTCGGGACCCACACTGGGTAAGTCGGGCCCGAGGTAGCTGGAGATGTCGAACTCAAGGATTTAAAAGTAGATCTTGGGCTTTTGGGTTCCTTCCCTAGTAGATTAAGGCCTTTCCACCCCAATTCAAGCAATGAGTGATGATCGGACTAGGATCGAGTGCTTTCGCCCTCGTTCCAACCACATCTACACCTCGATCCATGGGTAAATCCCCTTCGAAGCAAGGTCTTGAGATTGACACATGTTCACTTTCGCTACTTTGCCAATCTCAAGCCTTGATTCCCAACTTTCGCAAGGAATTGTAGCTCTATGTAGAGTGGGTTCCTTAGATCAAACACTCAAGGCTATGGAATTGGGGTTTCTAGCCTAAACCTAGCTAGTGTTTTCCCCCATAACCCAAGATCAAGGAGATCTACTCCATGTAGCAAGCAAAGAATGCAAACAAATCAAAAGGGAAAGCAATCAACATCATCAATCTCAAAACAAAGCAAAGTTTCATTCAAATCCAGAGCAATCTACAAATTCCAATCAAAGGTTTTCAAATCCACAAGATCAAACAAAGCAAAGCTAAACAATCAACAAAACCTATCAAGCCTTCCTCTCTTGGCCGATTCTCTCTCTCTTCCTTCTCCTCTCCTTCCTCCTTGCTCTCCAAGAATCCTCTTGGCTCCCTTGGAACCCCCTTTTTGTTGTGTGTGTGTGGGAACCCTTTCTTAGAAGACAAGAGGGCCTTTTATAGATTAGATGAGGGGTAAAAGTGGAAGTCCACAAATTTGTGCCTTGGAGCCCAAGTAGTTCGGTGACCGACTCGGACCGACACGGAGGACCTCGGGCGCGAGTTACTGTGCAACTCGGTCCGAGGTTGGAGACTTCAAAGTCGGGCCCGATGTGGTTGCAACTCGGTCCTGACCTCGTTCCACCTTCTTCTTAGTTGGCTTCTCTTGTTCTTCTTCATGGCTTGCTTCTCTCCTTCCCGCTTTAGCTCGGCCTTTGCTCCATGTCTCGACCCTCCTCCAAATCGATCCTTGATTCATGCCAAATTACCTACAAAACACATAAAATGTGCGTAGTCTCCGAATCTCATAGAAATACGGGAACTAGGCTAAAAAGGAACAAAACGCACAAGAAAAGGGGAAAAAGAAACATATTTACAAAGGAAATCACATATGAAAACACCACCAAATAGAGAGACATCAGTCGACGACCTCTAACAAGTTAATTTCAGTTTTTTGAAATTTATTTTCTTTTATTTTTATAATGTTGAAATTTAAATTCAAAAGATTTATACCATTGTGCCATTTTTAATAACACCTTCTTAATTTATGTTTATTTTGAATTGTTTTAAAGTTTGTGTTATTTTCGGCAACTATAGCGATAGTTTGTGTTACTTTAAGCAATTTTGCCTATTATTATTTATAAACGATAATGTAATATAAGTATACACGCGCACATATAAGATTGATAAACACGCGTACTATTTTTTTGTTGTCATCCAAACACAATTTATGGAGATTGCACACCTTGTATAATTAGTTGCACACCCTAAACCCTAAATTTTAGTTGTTAACCTGACCCTAAACCCACAATCCCAAAATTTATGACTCGGGTCAATTTTTTAATATAATTTTCAGTGTACATTTCATGGATCTTGAGTGTGCATTTAATACATCTTGAGAATTGCACACCTTGTATAATGAATTGCACACTCTAAACCCTAAATTTTAGTTCTTAACCCGACCCTAAACCCCTAATCCCAAAATTTATGACTCGGGTTAATTTTTTAATATGATTTTCAGTGTACTTTTCATGGATCTTGAGTGTGCATTTAATGCATCTTAAGAATTGCACACCTTGTATAATCAATTGCACACCCTAAACCCTAAATTTTAGTTGTTAACCCGACCCTAAACCCGTAATCCCAAAATTTACGACTCGTGTCAATTTTTTAATATAATTATCAGTGTACATTTCATGGATCTTGAGTGCGCATTTAATGCATCTTGAGAATTGCACACCTTGTATAATCAATTGCACACCCTTAACCCTAAACCCTAAATCCTAAACCCTAAAATTTAGTTGTTACCCATAACTAAGGCTGTCAAAACTTGACCCGGGCCGAGAAACCCGCCCGACACCGAACCCAACCTGACCCGAGAAAAAAATAAAAAGTTTTAACCCAAAACCGATTATACTCGAATGGACTAGCATGATGCAACTCGATATCCGAAATTACTCGACCCGAAACCATCCGAAAATTACATTATGTTTTAAAATATAAATAGTAGTGAATATTTATTATAATTATGTTTTTAATTTAAACATTACATTAAATATTTAGACCCTAGACTAGTTAAACTAGAAAAAATCATCATTCGACATATGGTCTGAATCAAAATCCGGCTTACTCGAAATCATTTTAACCCAAAATTCGGCCAAAGTCCAAATCCGATTCACATTAAATCCGAGAAACCCGAACCCGACTCACATGAAATCCGACTAAATCCGAAATCTAACTAAACCTGAAACTGGACTTATCCGAAATCAAGTTGGACCGAAAACCGAATGACCCGGCCGAAATTGACTCGAAACCCGACTTTGCTTGATTAATTTAGCACCCGACCCGAAATGATTCAACCTAATTTGACCCGAATTTCAAAATATTCGAATTTCAGTCAATCGGGTCAATGTGTGAAGTGGATTATTTTGACCCGATTGGTCCGATCAAATAGGTTGACCCGTGAAGTCATCTTCAACCTTGTGCACGTTACTAAAAGAACTCCACACCTAGAAATCTAAAAACCGACTCTTTTGAAATCCGACAATCCCAAAACATGACTCTCTAAAAACGAGATTATTTTTATCAAATTGGTAGATGGATCTTCTTTATTAAAGTATGAATTTTCAAATTGAGTCAAAATCCATAGGTGTAGAGAAAGCCAAGCTCCTCCTTTGTTGAGGAAGAAGATGTACACTAAATCTGTGTTTGAAATTAATTAATTAATCTATTTTTTTCTTTTTTTTTTCAAATGGAATGAGTTGTCTTTTTTTATTCAATTAGGAGTAGGTAAAATAATTAATTAATCTTTTATTTCAATTTTCAAATTGAGTCAAATTCTAGGCATGTGAGACCCACTTAAAAATTGATTAAATCTTTTCTTATTGATTCGAAAATGAAAAATGATATTTAAGAAAAAAATTAAATTTCCCGCCAAAAATTAAATTTCTACGCAAAAAAAAAAATCAATTTCCCACCAAAAATTCAATTTCCCGCCAAAAAATTCAAATTTTCGCCAAAAGTTCAATTTTTTGGCAAAAAATCAATTTCCCGCAAATTTTTTTTGTACCCATTTAATTATGCATGTATCCTGTCATCCAACTATGTATATCCTATCATGAAACCATGTGTATCCTGTCTTTGAAAATTAAAAGTTTTATTATTGTTGACAAAGAGAGTCGACTCCCCCTACAAAAGCAGATAATAAAATCGAATAAACTAATAATGATTGAACAAGAAACATACAAAGTATTTTCTAAATCGTGAAATACGATTGGAGAAATATCAAATTTAGTCGGATTTTTGGGAGTCGGGTTTTGGGATTGTTCATTTGTCCCGATCAACGATTTCGGATCATTCGACGCCACGATTGAGGCTAACTTCCTTTCAAAAGTTAGCCACAATCGTGGGTTAGAATGATCCGACATTGGAATTGAATCCATTAAGGAAGAAGAATGAAAAAGGAAGGGGAAGGAGGAAGAGAATGCGAAAGAATTGCACACCTTGTATAATCAATTGCACACCCTAAACCCTAAACCCTAAATCCTAAATTTTAGTTGTTAACCCGACCCTAAACCCATAATCCCAAAATTTATGACTCGGGTTAATTTTTTAGTATAATTATCAGTGTACATTTCATGGATCTTGAGTGTGCATTTAATGCATCTTGAGAATTGCACACCTTGTATAATCAATTGCACACCCTAAATCCTAAACCCTAAATTTTAGTTTTTAACCCGACCCTAAACCCGTAATCCCAAAATTTATGACTCGGCTCAATTTTTTAATATAATTATCAGTATACATTTCATGGATCTTGAGTGTGCATTTAATGCATCTTGAGAGTTGCACACCTTGTATAATCAATTGCACACCTTAAACCCTAAACCCTAACCCTCCACTCTAAATACAAATTCTTAACCACTAGAGCCTAAACCCTAAACCCTAATCATAAAACACAAATCCTTATTATAGAATGTGAAGGAATGAAAGCACGAACGCATTTGTTTATGGATTACGAACATTGTAATGACCAATTGCACACCTTGTATAATCAATTGCAAACCTTGTATAATCAAATGCATGAACTGCACACTCAATATGCATGAACTGCACACTGAAGATCCACACTAAGAATTATATTAAAAAGTTAACCCAGGTGAAAAATTTGGGATTGCGGGTTACGGGTCGGGTTTGCGGTCCAACTAGATTTCGTATAAGTCGGGTTTTGAGTTTAGTGAAAGTTTTTATTTGGTCATGAAATGCACACTCAATATGAATGAACTGCACATTGAAGATCCACACTGAAAATTATATTAAAAGGTTAACCCATGTGAAAAAATTTGGGATTACGGGTTATGGGTCGGGTTTTCGGTCCAACTAGATTTCGTATAAGTCGAGTTTTGAGTTTAGTGAAAGTTTTTATTTGGTCATGAAATGCACACTCAATATGAATGAACTGCACACTGAAGATTCACACTAGAAATTTAATTAAAAAGTTAACCCGGGTGAAAAAATTATGGATTACGGGTTATGGATCGGGTTTTAGGTCCAACTAGATCTGGTATAAGTCTGGTTTCGAGTTTAGTCAAATTTGGTATTTTGTCATGAATTGCACACTCAATATGCATGAACTGCACATTGAAGATCCACACTAAAAATTATATTAAAAAGTTAACCCGGGTGAAAATATTTAGGATTATGGGTTATGGGCCGGATTTTCGTTCCAACTAGATTTTGTATAAGTCGGGTTTCGAGTTTAGTCAAATTTGGTATTTTGTCAAGTATTGCACACTCAATATGTACGAATTGCACACTGAAGATCTTCACTAAACATTCTTTTTTTTTCCAAATATATATAAATTTTTTTTATCTCTATACTAATCAAATTATGAACACAATATCTAGATGAAAATGTGAACACAACATATGCATATTACATGTACGTAACAAAGAATATTTATATTCATGTGAGTAATTTTTTTTTCTTTATATGAGAATATAATAACACGTATAAGTAAATTATGAAATAATCTTTATATATGAAAAGTGTTTAATAAAAAACAAATTTAGGCTCCAAATTAATTTTATACTCTAATTTTAAAAACACATAAAGATGAAAAAGGTTAATTGTAAAAGTGGTGAAAAGTTAAAAAGAAATAAAATTAATAAGGTTACTATAGTAAAAGTCTATTTTATAGGACCCATTACTTTTTGATAAAATGACACGTGGTAAACTCATATAATGACATGTGTCCGGTGTAAGAGATTCCTCTTACACCGGGTGTAACCCTACATGTTTCCTTATTTATAGGGAAATAAATTAGAAAAACTGCTAACAGGCTAGCAATTTTTTTAGGGTATCCTAAAAGATGAAGTTCCTAAAAATTGGATCAGTTGCAAATGGAAGGGTGGAACCCGACGGAAGAATACAATAATGTAATCCACCACCTAGTTGCACCATCAAAATTAAGCTTAGTAAAATTCGATGTGCGTTTCTTCCATTTAGCGCTTCTACGCTCCAGCCTTTTGGGTTGGTTGGTGTTTTGCAATCCGTTGTCTTCTTTTTTGTTTGCACAACTCCAATCCTTTTTTTGGTTTCGGATGAAGTCTTTGATATTGTTATGGTGGTTAGATTCAGTTGCATCATTAGTTTTAAATACCTATTTATTTATGAAAAACCATAAGCTCCACTATGTCAAGTAGAGGTCCTCAGTCTCGGTGTTGTTGGCCAATGCCCTTATTTCTTCGAGTATTTCGACAGGTTTTTTCCCTTCTTGTTTAATTTGGTTGACAATCTTGGATATTTTAGGATTTATCCCATTGAGAGTATTTTTTGTGTGTACACAATCGAGGAGAATGTGGTTAATATCCTCATTCGAATGGTTGCAAGCAACGCATCCTTATACTACTGGGATGTGGTTGGAAGCCAAACGACATTTTGTGGGAGACCGTTTTGGGCAATTTTCCACAAGAAGTATTTTAGGGGGAATGTTTTGCTTTTCGATCCAGCTTAGGTTGATGGTAGGTTCTCCGTTGTTCTTGTGGAGCCATTGCATGGTTGAATGGGTAGAGTATCACCCGTTTTTGCTTGGTTGCAAATACAGTCTGTCCAAGATTTTATTAAGTTTGGTGGTAATTTGGTTTATACGTTGGACGTCCTCCATGTTAAGGACCCGTTGCAACTTCACCATGTTCCACGAGTTATCCTCAAGGAGGAAATTGGAAACCCGATCCTCCCAATCTCACAGACCGTCAGATTTTAGGTATTTTTCCGTGACTATTTTAACCCAAATGTTGTCAGGTTCAGCCAGGATTTTCCATAGTAACTTCATTTGGAGTGCTATGTTCATTTTTTCCGCTTTTGCGATCCCAAGTCCACCCAGAGAGGGAGGTTGGAAAATTGAGTTCCAACTTATCAGGGGTTTGTGATTCCCATCTTTATTCCAAAAGAAATTTTTATTGATTTGGTCAAGTTATTTCAGGTTATTTTTTGGTAGAAGAAATGATTGCATGGTGTAGTTTGGTTGTGCTGATAGGTTTGCTTTAATTAGTGTTTTTCGTCCCTCTTGTGAAAGGGAATTGGCTTTCCACTTAGATAGTTGTGCCCTTGTTTTGAGTGTTAGTGGTTTGAAAGTGTTTTTAGACACTCTTCAGTTTATAATTGGACATCCAAGGTATTTGTCGAAGGCAATGGTGTTTTTAATATGGACGATTTGCTTAAGTTGCTCACACGTGTTGTGGTTCGTGCTTTTGGTAACTTAGAAGGCGGATTTGTGAAAGTTGACTTTTTGGCCAGAAATCTGGCAATAGTCATCGATTATGCCTTTTATTTTGTTGCATGCTTGGCTTTTTGCTTTCGCAAAAGATAATAATATCGCCAGTAAATGTGGGGAAAGGGATTTTTGTTCCATTACGCGAAATTTGGATGCCTATTCCATTGTTCAGTTAAGAGCTTTGGAGTTGGAGTTGTCTGGAAAGAACTTCAGTGCTTAGTATGAATAGATATGGGGATAATGGGTCTCTTTCCCCTTTGGGGGAAGAATTGTTCCATTGTTCAATAGGACAGAAAAATAAACGGTTTCGACACATTCACGGATCCAGCCCACAAAAGTGGGATGAAAATCGAATTTATTGAGCGTAAATGCTAGGAATTCCCAATTGACTCAATCATAGGCTTTCTCCATATCCAATTTTATGGATATCTGGTCGTCCTTCCCCTTTTTATTTCGGAAGGAATGGAAAATTTCATGTGCAATGAGTGTTTTATTGTGGATACTGTGGTTTTGGATAAATGCTTCCTGCATGAGGTGAGTAATTTTTCGTCATGACTAATTTAAGTCGGTTTGTGATGATTTTTTATATCACTTTGTAGATGGTATTGCATAGACTTATAGGTCTATAATGATTTGTTGAATTAGGGTTCTCACATTTGGGTAGTAGGGTAATGAACGTGTGATTGATTTGCTTTAGGATTTTTCCTGAATGAAAGAAGCTTTTGACTGCTTTTGTGACATCAGGGTCGACGATACGCCGATACTTTTTATAGAAGCAAGCCGGCATACTGTCAAGGCCTGATGATTTGTCATCACCGATGTCGAACATGGCTTTCTTGATTTCCACGTTTGTAACTGGTCGGGTTAACACAACATTGTTTGCCTCAGTGATTTCTCGTTGAATTGTTTGGGTCATATTTTGTAGTTTTTCACGGTTGATTCAGTTGCGCGAAACAGCTTTTGGAAATCGCGCCTGACTTCTGTTTTAATGTTTTCTAGTCCCATAATCTGGGTTCCATTTGTTTTTCTTATCTCCTTTATGTTCGTTATATTTCTCCTTCAATTTGCAATTTGATGGAAATATTTGGTAATTTTGTCATTTAGCTTAATATGGTTATTTTTGGTTCTTTGGTTCCAATACGAGCGTTGAAATTGAATGAGGCATGATCGTTTTTTGGAAAGCCTTTCTTGCTTTTGTATAAGTTGTGTGTTCTTATTCTCGGTGATCTCTTTTTGGATGTCGATGAGTTCATCATCAATTTTCCTAATTTGCTCGAATATATTTCCGAAGGTTTTTTTATTCCATTCTTTTGCTTTGACTTTTAGTAGTTGGGTCTTTTTTGTAATGTTGAACATATGGTATCCACCCGCGTTAAGGCGTCACGATTGTTTTATGATGTGTTGGAAGTCTTTCATTTCAATCCACATCATTTCAAACTTGAATGGTTGGGCACAAAAAGCTTTGCCAGTTGGGATATTGCATGCTATTGGGCAATGGTCAAAAGATGAGAAAGCATGGTTTTTAGTTATAATAGATGGGTACCACTGGAGGATTTGGTTGCTTACTAGGGTTCGATCTAGTTTCTCGAGGGTTGTGTTCTCTAGGTTCTTGGATTTTCTCCAAGTAAATTTGTTCCCAATAGTGGGAATGTCACATAGGTCGCAACCATTTCTAAATTTTATTAGGCGCTCGAATCTGGTCGGTTCTGGGACTGCTCCCCCTTGTTTTTCATCAGGGTGTTGGATTTCATTTAGGTCTCCCATAATAATGCACGGGAGGCTTCGCGTTTTGATGATTTCGCTAAGTATTTTCCAGAATTGCTCCTTTTCATGTGCCCGAGGCGGCACATACAAAAGGATAATGATTAATTCATTTAAAGTGTTCAGGTTAGTATAGTGGATATCAATAAAATGGTCATCTTTGTGGATAGGTTTTAGTGTCTCGTTTGAAAGTTGGTGCCCTTTCCACAGTACGCACAACCCGCTGGAGAAGCCGTTAGCTGGGATAAACTCCAAGGAGTCAAAATCGATTTTTGCTTTTGTTTGAAATAAAACGATGAGATTGATGTTATCAAGGCGACACATAGAGTTGATTTCGGTCCAGAAGGACTTCCGTTTAATACCTCTACAATTCCACAGGTAAATCTTCATAATAAACCCGTTTTGGTGTGGTTTTTTACTGTTTGAGGTTTGGGAACCTTCCTTTTTTAAGCTTTTATGTATTTGTACTTGCGTTGGTATTATTATTGTCATTGGTTTATATTTTGTTTTTAGCTTAGGGGGTTTTGGGTAATTAATTTCCCATCTTTGGTTCGACTGCAAATCGAGACCGATAATTGGCAACAAACTAGAAGAGTTAGTAGAAGGCTCGGTGGAGCCATTATATTTTGTAACACACTCATTCATTAATTTAAAAGGTGGGTTGGTTAAACCAGTGAAGTTCATCTTCATCAAAGGCGTTTGGTGCCTAATTCGTGTGACATCTATTTTTGCGGGTTTCCACACTTGGTTGTTATTTGATGATTTCCAGCGGGTTGGAGGTGGACCCACCAAGAGGACCACACACGAAACAACAAAAAAACAAACAAAAAAAAAACAGACGATAAAAAGCCGAAAAATCAAAGCCATGAAACCGCCAAAAACAAACCGAACAAAGCACACACACCAGTAACACAAACAAGACAACACCAATTTTTTATACTTAGTGACCCAACAACAACACAAACGAACATCAACAAAGCCAACAGTCGGCTGACACAACAAATGGAAAACAAAGGAACAAAACCAAAAAACCCGAGGGTCGACGAAACAACTGACCAACAACAACAAACATAAAAACAAGAGCAAAGCTTTCTGGAGCATGGACCGGAGAAATTGGTTAAACAGAGTTGGATAGGTTTGAAGACTTCGAATAGAGGGTTAGTTGTGGTGCTTGGTCGCACCACCTGGTTTGCCAGGAAATCTAAAGGCCTGGGGATCATACGTTTCTTCTCTTTCAAGGCACTTTCGGCACCGATGTCGTCGGTGCCCTCGACCACCGTTCGCCTTTTTCGACTAGCCTCGGAGGTTTCAATCTCTTCCCCTGAAGGGCCCAAGTGGAGCATGTGGTCTTTACAAGTTTGTGAGACTTTGGGGGATTTACCCGAAGTGGTCGAGTTATAGCCATCGGACCTGTCTTTGTTGCCATCGGGTTGGGATATCTTCAAATCCCCCACAGGAAAAGTTATCTACTTTTTTCTCCGGGTCGAGCAGTGGTGCAGTGCAACAACAATGTCAATAGGGTCAACCATCAGGGGGTGGTGTTTGCTGGGAGTATCGAGTATGGGATTAGGTTCATTGGATGATGGGTTGTCACCACAAAGACCGCCCGACATAGTGATTCCGTCGTCCATTTTGGCTTGTGCCATACATGGCATGACCCGGTTTGCTTTTGAAGTCAGGGTTGGATCCCGAGTGGTTTCTAGGACCGAACGGCCCATCACATTGCCTCATTTTTTTGCTCTTCTTGTTGTCTTCATGGGTGGGTATGGTAGTCGAGTTCTTGGCCGCACATTAGTTGAACTTGTGATCACGCTCGCCATAAAATTCGCAACCCCATTCGTTATTTTAAAACCAAATGCTAAGTTCATTTGGTTATTGGCCTTTGCTTTTCTTTCATGGTTTTCTATTTGGTTTGATATTTGAAGAATTTGTTAGGAAAGACGACACAAAAAAAAAATATCAATGTCCTTGTAATTTTATGAATTCAGTTAGATACTTAGTAAATTACTTGTATTATGTATTGGGGGCATTGTTTAAAATCATTTATTATTTTATATATAAATAGTTTAAATAATATATGCCTTTTGGGTTATAAATTAACAATGTTTTCATGCATCAATAACTCTTCTTATCGAATACATAAATTTTTTTATTGACATGTTCACTTTTTAATACGTATAATGATGCTTATTAAGTAAATGAACTTTTTTAATATAGGTAGTGAATCGTATGAAAATCGTTCTTATTGTGAAAACTGAAATTCATTCCTATCCGTTTGATCACATACCATGGACAACTACGATTGGCACGCGTGTTCTTTTAATTTTAAGATGCAAGGGTAAAATTGTTATTTAGCATGTTTTAATTTTATTATCCGTATCTCACTCTTGCAGCATGAACGACTTCCATGGAGTTTTAGCTTCCAACCTCCCATTCGATCGTCCTCTTCGATTAGCTTTTAATTTTCGATCGTTCCTAAGCTTCCAACCTCTCATTCAAGTATTTTTTTGGCTTGTTATGGATTCAATTCTAGGTATGAGGTTTCATTCACTTTCAATTTTGATTTTTTATTTTACTTAATTTTGGGTTTGATTTCACCTTTTGAATCTCAATTGGCATCAATATGAGTGTGAATCAATCCTAAAATTCAAGTATGTAGTGCTTTGATATCGTTTTTTTATTGTATATTTTCGAAAATTGTTTCTATGATGTTTTAGCGGAAGAGTTTTGAGATGCACAAAACATGTTCGATAAATTTTACGTGAACTTAGATTTTACGTGAATGTAGTATAATTTTACGTGAACTTCATATGTTTGAAAGATTAAACCTTACAACAAAATGCGTGTTATGTTATCTAATTTTTTCTTCACTCATCCTTTTATTGTAGGATGTCCATCAACTATAATTGATTAATTTGATTGGTGAAATGTCTCATGCTTGTAGTGTTGATGGTCAAGATGATTGAGATTACGAATTTAAGTGGTATTATGAAGCTCTTTTATCTCAAGGAGGGACGACATATTTTGTTCCCATTTGCCCGAATGGTATCAAGCATGCTCTTGGAATTCAATTTAGCACATCAGATGAAGGCATTCAAAATTTCAAGGACTATGTCTCTATTGACATTTTTATGTAAATTTAGGTTCGGATCGTCTACATTCCTAAGTCAAAACTATTGTGTTGAAATATCTTCTTTATAGTAGGGAAGGTTATAATGATGGACATAGCAATAAACATGCACAACTTTTGTCAATTTCGTTATGGTTAGCGGCTTAATTTTTCGTCTCATACTATATGTGAACACAAAAACTAAACATGTGAACCTACAAGTACTATAGCAAGGGAGGTCACCATTAATGTCAAGGATGAGAAATCGCAGATAAAGACTCAAATCCTAGTAGATGACTTCATAAATAATAAGGACCTTGTTCAAAAATATGTGATTGTGTGACCATACATAATCAATATGTTAACATACAAAGTCAATAAGTGAATGTTAAGGCAATATATGTAAACTTGAACATGATACAAGGAAGCTCGACTTTGAATTGAGATATCATAAGCACACTATGTAGCCTATGAGGGATTTGAACCCACATCCATGTGTATCAACACATTGCTCTACCATTTGAGCTAATAGGCTATGACAAATCAATTAAAATGAGCATAAATAAAATGGGAAGATATGAGGTGCAAACAATAGTTAAATATCACATAAAAGAGTTTAACAACAACTATCTTTGCATCAAAATTAACACCACATGAAGCAAACCGAGAAAAGAATCAAATACTTTGAAAATGTAGCCAACATAAATAGATTTCGAAGCTAGAATGAATAACAAGTGTACAATAATGAAAGAGAAGCATCAAATAGCTCAAGTCATCGGCAAAAAATCAACAAATATGTTGGGCGAGATAGTGATAAAGGTTTGTAATGACCAAAACAAATACAATAGCAATCAAAAGGGATAAGCATCTAAAACATTAGCAACAAAAAAGACAAAATCAGACACAATAAATGAAAAATTTTCTTATGGAAAAATATGAACATTGGAATATTATATATGAACATTACAATGTTATACATGAACCCAACTCTAAACTGTCAGAAAAGGAGGGAGAATTCCACCACTTTGAAGAATGAGTGTACTTAGATGTATTAATTTCTAATTTCATACAATTATTTTAATCCTTCACTTACCACAAAATAAGGGATTCATTGCTCATCTAATTTAAGTATATCATAGAATCTAATCTAGAGTCACGCTCGGGTAGAAGTTAATGCTACAGTACAAAATGCGAGCAAATCTTAACCCATTAGATTAAGAGAACGAACGGACTAGATTAAATAAAAGGGGTTTGATAAAAAAAATAAGGAAAAGGGGTCCGTTCATTAACAATGGCACGCGAGTAAATAGTTTTATTTGTTCATTTATAGACGAAATTACCCTTTGAATAAATAATACCCTAAAAGTAAAAAACTCACACGCTCTCTTTCCCAACCGTCTTCTCCTTCTCCCTCTTTCTCTCCCACCTACTCCCACTCCCACTCCACCATGGATCTAAAGATGAAATTCACTCACATCGCTAAATAAATCGCTCCCACCATCCTCTATCTCATTCAAATCGTCGATTGTTCTAATTCTACGGAGAAACAAACACAAGAAGGTATGCATAAACGTATAGGATTTTCTAATGTTTGATTTTCCAGGGGTTAATTTCTAGTAATGGAAGTGTTTATGGTTTTTTTGGGTGATTTTTGATGGTTTTGGTGTGGTGAACTATTATTGCTCACTTTGTGTTTATTTTTCTAGAAAAATGGCCGCCTATTGATGTATTGTGATGTTTTGATCTTGTGGTTCATAAGTTATCAGAAAAATGCTTAAGTTAGAAGTGAAATTGAATCTTTGATGACATGCTTTTGGTATAGAAGGCATGATTGATGATATGTTGCCATTGTTGAAGTTGTTTACTAAGTCTTCCTATGAGAAATCTCAATGTAAGTTTGTCTAGATCTAGTTGTATTAGTGAGAAATGAGAAATGTGCATTTGACACTTGAGAAATAATATATTTTGCAGCCTATTAGCTCAAATAGTAGAGCAATGTGCATGTGCACATAGATGTGGGTTCAAATCTCACATAGGCTAATTCTTAATACGGTCATGTCTTTTTGTTCGTATCGGTTGTTCTTTTGGTTCATGACTTTTTAAGGTAAGGTTCATAATATTTCTTCTTATGGTTCATAAATGTTGTTCCATGCTTTTTTATTTATAACAATTGTTCTTCTAGTTCATGTTTGAATAACATTAGTTTCATCAAAGTTCATCTTATAGTTCATGTCTTGTAGTTCATGTTAGTTATTATTTTCTTTCATGATTTTTGGTTCATGGTACTTGTTCTTTCTGTTCATTTTTTTAAAGCTAGGTTCATAATAACTCTTACGGTTCATGACTTTTAATTCTTAGTAGTTTATCTTATAGTTCATGTCATTTGGTAGCCTATTAGCTCAAATGGTAGAGCAATGTGCTTATGCACATAGATGTGGGTTCAAATCCCACATAGACTAACTCTTCGTACGGTTAATGTCTTTTGGTTCATGGTAGTTTTTTTTTGGTTTATGTTTTTATATGCTTAGGTTCATGATAGTTTATCTTATAAATCATGTCTTTTAAGTCGTATCCTAGTTGTTATTTTGATTCACATCTTTTGGTTCATAATATTTATTCATTTGGTTCATGTTTTTATAAACTCATGTTCATAATATATAATCTCATAGTCTATAACTTTTAGTTCATAAAAGTTGGTCTATTGGTTCATGTTCTTACATTTTTAGGTTCATAACAATTGTCAATAAGGTTCATTTATTTTAATTCATAATACTTGTTGATTTTGTCACATAATCTAGTACATACATCGTATTTTGTGGGTTGATGTCTTTATACGATTAGATTCATAACAATTATCAATAAGTACATAGAATTAAATTCAAATACTTCATAAGTGTGTCATGTATTCTTGTTCATAAATGGTATGAATTTAAAATTTGATGTTCTAGGTTCATAATTTATGACACAATTGGTAAAAAAAATTACCTAAGCTCTAAGTTGATTATTTAGGCATTTTGTCGAACACATGTTGGGTGGTTAGAAGAAATTTGACGCCTTTGTTTTCAATTAAAAACTTGAAATTGTAAAGCAAAACACACATAATCTTCATAGGTTTGATTAAAAGCATCACAAATCAGTTTAAAAACACAAAAAAACATATAAGTCGAAGTACTAAGCTCTCAAATTTGAAAAACCCCAAATGTAAACTTAAAACCATACAAAGTAGATTTATACCTGAATCTATGAAGAGAGAACACGAATTTAGGTCCAAATCAACAAAAAAAGCAAACAAAATTGAAAGAAACAATGGGAAACAAATTGGGATAAGAATTGATCAAAAGCGTATCTTAATTCTCCACGTTGAATAGGAAGAAGAAGACTCTGCATGTTGTCTTCTATAGTTTCCATTCACGAACATATAGATAAAATACATGAATCTACATAAATACATCACTCTAAATCTTATTCAGCCAACCTTCTTTGTTCAAACGCTCAACATAACTCAATGCTCTTGCAAAATCCTTTAATAAAATATGAACCTTATAGTTACCATGCAAGAACATATAGATAAAATACATGAACTTAGATAAAATAGTACAGTCACTACAAATGACGAATCCCTTATTTTAAATAAACAAATACTTCAATTGAAAACCATTCTTCATCTGCCCAACGCTGAAGAAATGAAAAATTGCAGGCCGACTAACTATTACTTTAGTTTCTAACTGAATTAGAGACTTAACATGTATGACCAGGGACAGAATCAGGATTCAAAACCTGGGTAGGCTAAACTCAGTAGTGAATATGGAATAATTTAGAACCGACAGTTTAGGGATAATCGTTCATATATTATTACTATCGATTATAACATCAAATAATTTTCCTATATTTATTCTCAAATCAGCTCTTTATTATAGCATAATAAAGTTACAATTGATACATAAAATTTATTTTTAGGTGGGATGTAGAATCATTTCAATAAATTAAAAAGACTTAAAATTCAGAAAAGATTAGACAATAGACTAATTAATCACTTACTAAAACTATGTATAAATAATTACATTATATTTTAATCACTTAACAAATTTATGCTAATTAATTAACACCTACCAAAATATCAAATTAAATTCACATGATGACATGAACAAATAAAAAATATGAGAAAAAAATGAATTGAAGACAAGGTGGTAGGGGGCAAAAAAGATGGGGTGTATGTTGTAGGTTGTCGAACTGTCGAACTAGTTCATTCAATTCAATAAACTCATCCTCCAGCATGGAAAAATATTTGAGTGAGAGTGTGTTGCTCCACTGATTCGAACTTGTGACCAATGCAATTCAAGGGTAGACTTAAAACCACCAAGCTGGAATATTCACAAGCACAATATCACCAACTAAATACACTAATACTTTTTTTTAGGGTGGGCTGTAGCAAACCCCAGCCCACCCTTGGTTCCGTGCCTGTGTATGACTTAACAAAAGAAATTAAGTGTTTGAGCACAAATAAAATAGAATCACCGAATTTCATCTCAAATTCAAATCTAACAATGCGCAAAAAACCAAAACACATGCCTTTGATCATGAAAAGCACTAAATTTCCAATGGAAATAGAATAGATACCATGCAGATATCCCTAAATCAAGTGTTCAAACAAAAATAAAATAGGAAGCACTCAATTTAAACTTAAGTCAATTTGCAAAAAACCTAACTGCATGTCTTCAATTTCTTAAAAATTTGAAGCATAGATGTTTTTTTTTACCTTCTTTCAAACTTGAATCTGTTGATTCTTGCTCCACATCTGCCATTGAGAAGCTTGAATTCGGTTAGTCACGCTTGATTTCGTTGAATTTGTGCCAAAATGATATCACCGATTGGGAGCTTTTGAGGGTTTTTGTGTGAACGATGTCTTTTTTGCGGGGTTGGGTTCTGTTTTGGAGAAGGATAGGGTATCGTGATTGGTTTTTTACCATTTTGGATATCCTTTTGTTCATATTCACAAAATTGCCATTATTTTTGAGTTCCATTCACGCGCCTCTTTTTTTCCCTTGTTTCTCTTGTTTTAACCCTAGCCTCACATTTAATAAATCTAATTGCTCAGATTGAATTTCAGTTTTCACCCTAAACTATATTTCCAACGGAAACACCCTCTTTTAATAAGCTAATGCTATTCAAACAATATATATATATATATATATATATATATATTATGACACAAACAATATTTAATTAATTAAATAGATATAAATTTAAATTTTTTTTTCCTTTTTTTTCCTTTTTTTATTTATGTAAATGTAAATTATGATAAAAATCTTAAAATTTAAATTACCTCATACAAGATTGAAAATTAATTGCCTACCTTTTTTTGTTAAAACATGTTCAAATATACATCGTCTTCTTTTATTTATCTTTTTTTGTCTATTTATATAAATATAAAATATTAAAAACAAATTGAACTTTAAATAAAAAAAATGATGTAATTTTACATTATATTAGACTTTTTTACATACTTATATTAAATTAAATTTTGATAATAATATAATTAAATACTTTTTCATTAAGATTTACATAAATAAAAAATAAATAAATAAAAGATAAAGTAATTTTATCATTTTTAATCAAAATTAGAGTTTTTTCAAAATATATTGCATAAGAACATAAAATTTAAAGTAAATAATCATCATTTTAATTAAAGTTCAATTTTTTAAATAAATTTTATGTGTAAAGAATATTATCTCTAGTACCATTATTTACATAGACAAAAAAGACAAATAAAACTATTACAAATAATTATCAATCTTTTAAGAAATAATGTAAATTTATTTATTTTGAATAAAAAATATGATATTTAAAAAACTATTACATAAATAGATAAAAGAAATGGATAATGTATTTTTTTTATTATCAAAATTTGTTTCTTAAATGTTTTACATAAACAAATAAAAATGATAATGTAATTGTCTTTATTTTTAATTAAACAATTATTTTAAGATGTGGCGTATTTACAAGCCAACAAATAAATAAAATTAACTTCCTTTAATGAGTACGTAATCTTTTTGTTATCTTTTTGTATGTCATATAGATATTTTTTAATCGGATGGATCATTAAGACATTATTCATAGTTTTATTATCCTAAACTATAGTGATGATACTGATGTTCGTGTTTTTAGTATAGTTTTTAAGTGTTTTTCTTAGTTGTTTAGCTTGAGTTTAGTGTTTGTTTTGTGTGTTTTTGGATAAATTTGCATATTTTTATGAAAAGTATGGAAGCTACTCCGTTTTAGTGTTTTTTTGTAGGTTTTCGAAGCATAGTATAAGGATTCCGAAGAAGTTGAGATCAAGAGGATGAAGGTGAAGCATGGTCAAAGACAAGGAAGGAAGAAGATGATTTAAAGATCCCGACAAATCCAAAAGAGGCTATGACAAAGTACAAAAAAAGATCAAGAAAACGAGCTCGATACCGACCCTATGGGTTCGGTACCGAGCTGTGCAGCAGAGTCAAGTCATGAAGAATTCAACAAAGCACCTACCGACCGTGTGCAGGTCCACACCGAGGTCCCCTGTGTCTGTAGGCGCACCAACTTCAAGATTTCTATCTTTTTATTTCGCAATCTTTTTAAAGTTTGGAAAGTTCTATCTTTTGTAAACTTTTTAGATAGATTCTCTAGTATAAATACCGTGTTTTTAACCTAGTTTAGGGAAGGTTTTTAGTTCGTTCAGGAAGAGACAGAGAGGGAGACACGTGAGACAGAAAGGCTCGACTTTTCTCTTTGTTTTCTAGTTTCTAGTTTGCTTTTGAGGATCACTTGGGGAAGAAGATTGTATTCTAAGACAAGTTTCGACTTTTAATCTCAAGTAAGCTTTGTTTAGTTTTCATACAATGTTCTTATTCAATCCTTTTGTTTGCTTCTTTTCAATTATGTATGAGTAGTTCACTTTTCTGGGGTCGGGGTTGAAAACCCGCCATAGTTGTGCATGATTGAATGTGTGATGAATGTTTGATTAGATTTTATCCTTTATCTACTTGTTTTGTGCTTATGCAATGAAAGTTGAAGTAATTCGAGTTTATTGCTTGATCGAAAGAGAAAGTTGTAACCTTGAATGTTGATATTGTTCGATAACGAACGATTCGAGCTTTGGATAAAAAATAAATAGAGAGTGAATTAATTCATGAAAGTTAATTGACTTGCTTGCTTAAATCAACGAAAGTTGATAGCTTTATCTTCAAGGCATGTTATTTATCCTTCACACTATCTTGAATGCATGATTATGTCGTGGTAAACCCTTACCCTAGATCTTTTTCTCATTCAAAAACACCTTCGTTATACTCTGTTTTGCATCGGTACTGAGGTATCCAGGTCTGTACGAACCTGCATTTGTTTACGTTATTTGCCATGTTTGAGTCGAAAGTCAGCATCGATACTGACCCTGTCAGGGTCGGTACCGACGTGATCGTAACCTCGTCTTTGCTTTCTTCTCTAATTTGCTTTATTTCCGTATTTTCCCTCTTTCTCGGACAGTAAACAAACATAACTTGCTTCCCATGGACGATCTTGACCTCCCTATACACAGCAGAGTCTTGATTAGAAATTTATTTGTTGTCGGGAAACCCTCTGAACAAATTGGCGCCGTTGCTGGAGAAGCAACAATGCTTGTTTGATTACTCGTGGGTTTGGGAATAGCCCAACCCCATTTTTTATTTCTAATTTGTTTCTTTTTGTTTGTTTTCTCAGCTTATGCAAGCAGGGAGACGCCGACTTGAATTTGATCAATCCGATTACTATTATGAGCCTGAACGTGTCCTTCATTGCAGGAGACAAGAAAACCATACGATGGCCGCTACACCTGAGGAGATGGCCGAGCAGATGAACGCCCTCCGTAGGCAGATTGAGGCGTTACAAGCTGATCGAGACGCTGCTACTGTTGTCGCTGAACGTGAACGATTAAACACCAATCGTTTACACGAACAATTGAACACTATCCGAAGGAATGCCAAACAATATATGCATCCGGAACTGAGGGTGCCAGAATCAGCAATAGTGCTTCCTAAGATAGAAAGGGCTTTTGAGATTAATTCTCAGTTCATATCCTTAATTAAGAGGGCTCAGTTTGAGGGAAAACCTACTAAGTGCCCTATGGAGCATATTCGTGATTTTGTTGATTTATGTGACATCATTGCTGTTGATGGTATTTCTTTAGAATATGTCGAACTTAAAGGTTTTAAATGGTCTTTTGCAAGTAAGGCCCTGAGCTGGCTAGAGAGCTTACCTCCTAGATCGGTAGGGACGTGAAGAGCTTTGCATGACTTGTTCATGACTAAGTTCTTCCCTCCTAGCAAGACTACAGAGTTAAGGAAGCGTATTACTTCTTATCACCAGCTGCCTCACGAGACATTCGTGGAGATATGGGAGCGATTCAAGGAGATGCTGAGGCAATGCCCCACCCATGGTCAACCACAATACGTCCTGCAAGAGATATTCTTTCAGGGTATAAACGCTGAGACAAAGAACCACATCAACTTGCATACTGCTTACGGTTTTATAAAGATGGAGCTTGATGTTACATGGGAATTGCTGGATAAATTGACCAATTATGATGCCATGTATGAGACCCAGCAACCACCCCAGCCTAAAAAACGGCTCTATGTTCCAAACAAAGCCGAAGTTGATCCTAATGTTCAAAATCAATTCTTACGTGATGAGGTCAATCGTTTGAAGAAACATGTAAGTTTTATGAAAACCTCTCAAACTTGTCAAGAGTGTGGCTCTCATGCCCATAGTACTTCTGCCTGCACTAACATTGAGCAGGTTAGAGCCGTTGAGACATATGCTGAAATGAATTATTTGAGAGGGCAATACAGAAACCCACCTAATAATTATGATAGGCCAAACAACTATCCCAGTTGGGGAGGTTACAATCAAAGTCAAAACCAAGCACCTCCACTACAGGAAAGGAAGGCTCCTCCTTACAGACCACCAGGATATCAAGAGGTACCTTCATGGGTACAAGGGCTACAGGAGGGCATCCATAGCAAGATTGATGGAGTCCATAGCAAGATTGATGGAGTCCAAGCCAACCTTAACAATCGGTTGAATGGTCTCGAAACATGGAAGAAGAGCATTGACTCCATACCGGGCAACCTTGCTGCACAAATTCCAAGACCTAAAGGGCAACTTCCGAGATGCCCCGACGAGAACCCGAGAGGAAAAATAGCAGCTGTCCACCTCCAGAGCGGAAAGACACTACCGGACCGTGCTGAGGCCAAAGAGAAAGAGCCCGATACCGAAGAAACTACTCCGACCAAGATCGATAACGAGTCAAAAAGGATCGATACCGAGCCTAACTCCCTCGGTACCGATGCTCCAAGGCTCGTTACCGACCCTAATCCAGGTAAGTCCTCGACACCGAGCCACTCCCTTAGTCCCAGGCTCGGCACCGACCCTATTAGGGTTGGTATCGAACCTTCTACAACACGACTCGACCCTGTTGTCGATTCGGTAGCACCACCTCTCGAGCCTGCTTTGGTTCCGAGATCGATTAAGATTCTTCCTTTCCCTACTAAGAAGTCTAAGGACTCAATAGAAGGAAAGTTCAAGCGTTTCGCTAAGTTTAAGGACTCAACAGAAGGAAAGTTCACAATGCTTACAAGAGCAATATTGGGCCAGCTACCGACCCAATCGAGCCCTTCATACAGCAATATGACAAGGGAGGCACATTCTGGCACAGTACTGAGGCAGACCTTGCTCCAGACAGGTCGGTAACGACCTCGGCCACCTCGGTAACGAGCCTCTCGCTGAAGAACGAAGGTCAGTATCCTAACTCCAGTTTTATTATTCCCAGTTATGATCCTTCCTTATCTCAGATTCCTACACCATACCTACTATTCATACTATAGATGAGTCGAAACCTCCTTGGTTTTCGGACTTTACTAGCCCTTGTGTAGGAATACCGAGCATATTGTTAGAGGATGAAGGACCGAATTTAGTAAGAAGGAACCACAATGCCTTTTCGGCTATGTATGGGGTCTTCCATGACCCCGATAGGGCCGAAAAAGAACCACCTTGAAACTAGCCAAGATAAGTTTGTCGGGCTAACGACGTTAAAAATAGCGCTTACGGGAGGCAACCCGTTTGTTTTCTTTTATTTTTATATTTATTTTTGTTAGCTTTCTTTTGAGTTTTTTTAGTAGAGTAGAAGTTTGTGGAATAGAATGTTCTTTGTTAAAGTGTTACAGAAGACGGATCGATAACGACGTTGAAAAAGAGCCGAGACAGGTTGGTATCGACCTACACAGCTCGGTACTGACCCTGCTAAAACCCAGGAGGAAATCCACGCGGAAGGTAAGTCTTTTAACCTAGACACTTCCTTAACCTCTCTTTTCCCCCACGCCGCCTTGCCCTTCTTCTACCAAGCACTCCAAAACACTCTCTAGCCAAATCGCACACCAAATACCACGCATTCCATCAATTAATCCACACATTCCACCATTCAACCCAAATCGTGCATCCTCCTTCGATATCGAGACAAACCTTTAGTTTGTGGGTTACCCAATCTTGCCCTCGTTACACTTTGAACACTTGATTTTCGGTTTTAAATCTTCAAGACTACGGAATGACTTCTTAACCCTAAACTCTTTACTTGCAATTCTTGAAGATTTATGGCAAATTTTTGGGTGGTTTTCATGCCTAGATCTATGTATGATCCGAGAATGCATGTTGTTATTATTTTCGTGTCTCTTTGCCTTCATGTTGGTGTATAAATCTAGATGATTTTCGTTCCCTTATGCTTAGAATACAATTACTTTCCATTATACAAAGCATGAGGTTACTTGTTCTTGATTTGCAAGATTTACACCATGATTTTTGGCAAAATTTGGCATGATTGTTTAGGGCTTTGAGTAAGTATGGGGTTGCAAGTACTTGATTTTGTGGTTTTGATTTGGAATCTTGCTTGGGACATGCTTAATGTTAAAATTCGGGGCTAAGAAACTCGAAATCTTTCATGCGAAGCTCTGGAAACAGGATCGATACCGACCCTCACAGCTTAGTACCGACCCTGTCACACCAGAACAAGCGGGAAATCCAGAGGCCTCGGTACCGACCCTTCAAGCTCGTTACCGACCCCCACCTGAATAGCCAATTGTTGTATTTTGAGCGTGGTTTCAATGCAAGTATAGGATTTCTTGGTGTTTAATTTGCATGAGTCGATTTTACCTTAGTTGTTTATGATATTTCAGGTACTAAGATGGCAAGTTCAAGCAGAGCTAACCAAAGGCTGAGCAAGAAAAAGAGGACCCAAAGATCTCCATCTCCACCGAGAATGGATGATGTTATATTACAGACCGAGAATCAACGATTAATCTACAACTCTGTCCTCAAAAAGCCTAATCTCACAAGATGGTTCTCAAGGTCCAGTGCAAAGTCATCAGGCATTTATGAAGACGTTAAGCATGCCTTCTCCATCCTTAGTGTGCCTCAGCTCCTCAGATATGAAGAAGTCGCTCACTATCTAACCCTCAACTCGGAGTATGTGCCCACTCTCCGTACTAGCTTCAAGACCAAAACATCTCTAGGGAGGATCAAGTTCCGACTAGGCAATGAGGATCATGAGTTCACTATGGCAGAATTCAACGAACTTCTCGATTTTCCTAACCATTTCCGAAACTACAATGCACCGAATGACTTCAAGGTCACGAAAACTTGGAGTTACATCTCTGGAGAAATCAATCCCACCACACTTGCACTCCCCGGGGCACACATCATCAACCCCATCTTCCACATCATCCTCAGAATTTTGGGCTCAACAATTTGGCCTAAAAAGGAGCTCTCTAGGCCGACAAGGACGGAGGTTGGATGTCTCCATATAATTCTTATTGAAGACCCCGCTCCTATGAATCTGGGGTATGAATGGTTGAAGTCTATGGAGCAAAATGGGACCACTTTACAAGGAGTGTATTGTGGAAACTTGGTGAGCCTCTTGGCTATAGCTCTCAGAATCGATCTCTCACGCTACAGTGCACACCGTCCACAAAAGCTGAACACAAGCTACTGGCTGTTGATACGCTGAACACAAGCTACAGTTGAAGATTTGGAAGACAGAAGGCCTAATTTGAGCTGAAGAGTCTATGGAGTCAAAATCCGAGCCCTCGAAAACCAACCGAGCTCACAGTGCCGAGGAAGAAATGAAGAATCCGGGGGCAAGGCAAAGTGGATCCACGGACGCGGATTATTGCCGCGCTCGCGGATCGAAGGGATTCCGCGGCCGAGGTGACGAGCAGATCCGCGCCCGCGGATTATTTCCGCGCTCGCGGATCAAGGATTTTCAGCGCCGCCTTCGTTTGTTTTATTTTATCTTTTAGTATTATTATATCTTAGGGTTTCGGACTTATTTTCTACTATTTAAGCTTTGTTTCGAGTTTCACTTTAGGGGGACACAATTCTAGCATACTTTTACTTTTAGGTTTTTATTTCAGTATTATGGAGAACTAATTTCCCTTTGGAGTTTGTTTAATCAAGGAAGCCTTTTTATGTATTTCGTGAGATTCTGGTAACTTTTCTATTCCTTGCTTAATATCAAAACTCTTGGTTTTATTTATATGATCTATGTTTAATTTGATAAGCCTGATGGTGCGCAAAATAAACCGCTAAATAATCAAAGGGAGATTAATAAATTAATAAAATAAAAGAGAGCAAAATACCGCGTTATGTATACGCATTTGGGCATCACTTGAAGGTACGAATTTATGCATGGTGTGAGTCATCACGTGGGCTATCATGTGAAGCCATGAACATGTACACTTTCGGAAATAACCGATCAAATGAACATGGCTTTGGCCCATTAAGCAAAACGAATGACAATCCATTAGAATATGTTGATGGCCCACGTGTGCATCCCAACCGAACTTCAAAGTTAAACATATCTGTAAAAGCATGGTTCTTGTTTTGGTCCAATTAAAATACACCCCCCCCCCCCCCCCCCATGCATATACTCTCCACGTATGATTCAAAATCAAGTAGCTGTTGAGCTACCTAAATCTCTCATGAGAAGTGTCCCACATCGGTCATTAATTAGTAAACAAGCAGCTCACCGTTACTATAAATAGGAATGAGGTGAGACGGAATAAAGGGTCGAAAATCCTCTCTGGCTCGAGAACTATCTCGTTTGCCAAATCTCGACGTGTTTGATCTCCGAGTGAGATCGCGCTATAAACGGTATAAGGTCTAAAGGCTTTATTCGTAAAGAGCACAAAAACAATCGGCCGAGGGGTGGGGAGGAGGAACAATCCGCGAACGAAAACCGTTTGGTTGTACGAATCCCGAGAGTTAGTATTTTTATAATCCCGTTTATAGTGCAGATTATATCGGGCTTCAACAAAGCCTGATCAAATTGTTTGATTGACTTAGATCTACTGTTTGGATTAGGTTTGATTGTTGTCTGTGCAATCTTATTTATCCTTGAAACAACTCTTTTCTAGGACCGTGGACTAGAATTGAGAAAGAGTGTTTGATTGTTATTTTATGTATGAGATCGTAAATTGATTGCATGAATTAATATCCTTCTATCCTGAAGCGTTCTTGTTCATATCATCGTTTCGCTTGGACCATGGACAAGCGGAAATCTTTTATAAGGATTGGAATTAACTAGGGAATTAATAGAAAAGTGGATGAATTGATGATCGAATGATTAAAAAGGTGGAATTGATTGAATGAACTCTGCTTTCTTCCAATTGATTTAATCCCAATAATATTTGCTTGTTTGTTTATTTGCCTGAATTTTCAAAAATCCTTGTCTTTGCTCTTTGCTGATTATCAGAATCCCGATTCTCTTGGGTTCGACCCCTTGCTTGCTTACTATACTAGTTAGTAGTTTAGGGTTATTTATTTTTGATCTTGGCAACAACGATTTTAGCCGAGTCAAATTTTGGCGCCGTTGCCGGGGAATCGGTTTTTAATTTTCTGTTTAATCGGCGTTTCTGACGAAACCGCGCCCTCAGAAATTTTCCGCGCCCGCGGCAGATCTACACCCTCGGAATTTTGCCGCGCCCACGGATAGGTTTGTCCAGATCCCCCGAATTGGTAAGAACCTATCTTATGGTTCTTATATGTTCTACTGATAATTCTCATGTTGTTCCGTTTGATCCAGAAATTAACAGGACTCTGAGACAGTTGAGACGTTAAGTTCAGGCTCAAGTGCTAGGCATACAGTTTGATCTAGTTTCGTCTTCTTCTTCATCTGATTCAGAGGTTGAAGAGCAGCTAGTAACCATGGCAGATCGCACTATTAGGCAACTGGATCCGCCTAATTTAGAGCAGCAACAGCTTGGTCTTCAATTTCCCGCTCTGGGAGAAGGAGTGAAGTTTGAGCTTAAATCTGGTCTTCTCCATTATTTGCATAAGTTCCATGGGTTGAGTGGGGAAGATCCAAATAAACACCTTGCAGAGTTCCATTTTGTTTGCTTGGGAATGAAGCCAGTTGATGTGACTGAAGATCAGCTTATGTTGAGGGCTTTTCAATTTTCTTTGGCTGATTCAGCTAAGGAATGGTGCCTTTACATAAAACCTGAGACAATCACTACTTGGGCTCAGATGAAGGGTGCTTTTCTGGAGAAATATTTTCCTGCTGCCAAGCAAACGTCCATCAAAAAGCAGCTGAGTAGTTTGGAGCAGGGAGATGATGAGAACTTGTATGAGTACTATGAGCGTTACAAGAGACTCATAGCCAGTTGTCCCTACCATGGCTATTCTGATAAAGACTTGATTTGCTATATTATTGAAGGTCTATGTGATGCTGATAGGCGCCTGATGAATGCTTCATGTCGAGGTTCTTATGAAAATCTCACTCCTAGGCAGGCGTTTGAGAAGTTGGAGACTCTAGTAGAGCAATGCAGAAATCAGAGAAAGAGATCCAACAATAGGTCTGTCCATTCTATTAATGACTCCCTGAATGTTGAAGTAAGGGAGTTGAAAGCTATGATGAAGCAACTGTTGGCGGGCAATGGAGCTTCAAGTTCAAGGGTTTGTGGAATCTGTGGTGAATCTAGCCATCCTTCTTATGCATGCCCTATCATGCAAGAGCCAGCAACTGATGTGAATGCTATAGGGTACTATGATCAAAGACCCCGGAATGACCCATTCTCAAATACCTACAACCCGGGGTGGGCAAACCATCCTAAATTTAGGTGGAATCAACAACCTCAATAACCTTTTCCACCACAGGGAGGTCAGCTCAACTATGTTCCCAGGCCTAATTATGTGCCAAGGCCCCAAGCTCCTCAGGAAAATCCAGCCATTATCAATCAGCTTATGAAGGAAAACCAAGAGACTAAGGCTGCGATGAAGAGTTTGGAAATTCAGTTAAGTCAGATTGCAACCACTCTGAACCGTCTAGAAGCTAAGGACTCGGGAAAACTACCATCTCAGCCCATTAACCCATTAGAGAATGTGACTGCAATGACATTAAGGAGTGGGATAGAGGTTGATAGTGAAATTCCAACCAGCGGAAACCAGCCGAGTTCGCCGGAGGACAATTCTGATCGCGGCGCAAAAATTGAGGCAGACGCAGAATCCGCGCCCACGGAAAATTTCCGCGCCAGCGAATCATCAGTGCCCGTGGGTCCCATTCCGCGCTCGCGGATCGCCCCTCTGACTGAATCTAACGGGTATGTCAGGCCTTCATTTCCCCCCATGGCTTCACAAAAGCCCGCTCCACCATTTCCTGAGGCACTGAAGGACACCAGGAGGCCAACAAATGACAAGGAAATTTTCGAAACCTTCTCCAAGTGTGAGGTAAATGTTCCATTGCTTAAACTTGTTCAAAGTATTCCTCGTTTTGCTATATTTCTGAAAGAATTATGTACTATCAAGAGGAAGCAAAAAGAAAAGGGGCAGGTTAAGAAAATTAATCTTGTTGAGAATACAGAAAATGTATCTTCCATGCTTCAAATGCAATTGCCTAAGAAGTATGGAGATCCAGGGAGATTTACTGTTCCTGTTACAATTGGTGAGGCCAAAATTGAGCATTCTATGCTTGGTCTAGGTGCATCCATTAATGTCATGCCACTTAGCATCTATGAGAAGCTAGGTCTAGGGCCATTACAGGATTCTAATATTACTATTGAGCTAGCTGACCACTCTAAAGCGCATCCGAAAGGATTTTTGGAAGATGTCTTAGTGCAGGTTGATGGCTTAATTTTTCCAACAGACTTTTATATCCTAGAGATCGGTAAGGGGAGATACGACCCAGTTTTGTTGTTGGGTTGTCCATTTATGAAGACGGCGAGCGCCGTAACTGATGTTTCAAAGGGCCTATTATCTATGGCACATGAAGGGAAAATGGTCTAGTTTCAAATGGATGATGATCCATTCTGAGCATAAGGACGTCGGGCCAAACGACGATAAACAAAGGCGCTGCTCGGGAGGCAACCCGAGGTAAGTTTTTCTTTTTCTTTTTTCTTTTTTTTAGTTTTAGTTTTAGTTTTGGTTTTGGTTCTGTCGGGCTAACTTGCAGGTACAATTTTTCCCATCAAAGGAAGCCAATCTGAGGCGAGTCCGAGTTCGCGGCTCGATCCGCGCCCCCGGATTTGATCCGCGCCCGCGGATCGGCCTGATAAAATCATTTTTCGTTTTTATTCAAATAAAAAAAATATATAAAAAATGCAAAAAATAAAAATAAAAATAAAATAAAAAATAAAAAATAAAAGGCTTTCAGGTGAAACCCCTGAAATAAAAGGTTTTCAGGTGAAACCCTTGATATAAAAGGCTTTCGGGTGAAACCCTCGAGATAAGTTAGGAAAAAAAAAAAAAGAGAAAAAAAAGAGTGTTCTTCCATATTCTATCATCACCCACCAATCCACTTTTCTAATTCTTTCCATGTCTAGTTCCTTGGAATTTCCCAAGTATGGGGGAATATTCCTCTTCACGGCTTGTACTACATTAATGTTGAAGGCGAGATTCAGAGTTCGTTTGTGAGTTCGTGTTCAGTTTTGTTGATCGTGTTCTCTAACCATTTTTTCACGATCGGAGCACCACCCGCGCCCGCGGCTTGGCCACCGCGACCGCGGTTTTTCCTGACGACGGATCATCTGGAGATTTCCGAGCTATTCATTCAAGCCTTTGAAGAGTTCTTCCATCTCTTCTTTCGTATGTGAGTCTTCTAATTTTCCTTTTCAATGCTTAATTCCTTTTTCTTTACTTCATTGAGGACAATGAATGATTTAAGTATGGGGGAGGAAGTACTCACTACACCTATCATAGTTAGTTGCTTTTCAGTTTATTTTTCGTTATTTTTATGGAGTTTTTGTTCCATGTTTTGTATAGAGAAATTTAAAAAAAAAAGAAGAAGAAATTTAAAAAAAAAGCCATAAAAATATAAAAAAGGCATAAAAATCCTAGGATGAGCTGAAAACTCGAAAGGGCGGCTCAGGTAATAAGCAGTTAACCCGGACCGGCATTAGCTGGGGTAATGTGAGGTTTATGAGAGATGTGAGTATTTGTGAGCACACCTAAGAAAAATGAAAAGAGTGATTAGGTGAAAACCCGAAAAGGCGCCTAAGTAGAATGAGTGGTAAAATCAGAGTGTTTAGAATCATATTCTACTTTGGGGTCTAGGGATTACACTTTAGATGTTGGGTAGATCCTAGGTTGCTCTACACTTTTTGGAGCTTGAGTGTTATATCTTGTATTTGTGAGGTGTGTGATTTGAGCTTTTATGTCTTTTGCTCATTATTTCTCTACATGGGTCTAGGTTGTGAGTTGAGAGTTAGATTTTTTTTATATTTCCCTTTACTACCCGTGGATCTTTGATTGGATTTATTGTTAGGTTTATTTTGAGCTTACTCGAGGACGAGCAAGATCTAAGTATGGGGGATTTTGATATGCTGGTTTTAGTACAACGTAATTATGTATTTTTATTAGGATTTTCTGAGTATTTTAGGCTAGATTAGGATGATTATCTGTAATGTCAGCAAAAGCCTACAGTTGAAGATTTGGAAGACAGAAGTCCTAATTCGAGCTGAAGAGTCTATGGAGTCAAAATCCGAGCCCTCGGAAACCAACCGAGCTCACAGTGCCGAGGAAGAAATGAAGAATCAAGGGGCGAGGCAAAGTGGATCCGCGGACGTGGATTATTTCCGCGCTCGCGGATCGAAGGGATTCCGTGGCCGAGGTGACGAGCAGATCCGTGCCCGCGGATTATTTCCGCGCTCGCGGATCGAGGATTTTCAGCGCCGCCTTCGTTTGTTTTATTTTATCTTTTAGTAGTATTATATCTTAGGGTTTCAGACTTATTTTCTACTATTTAAGCTTTGTTTCGAGTTTCACTTTAGGGGGACACAATTCTTGCATACTTTTACTTTTAGGTTTTTATTTCAGTATTATGGAGAACTAATTTCCATTTGGAGTTTGTTTAATCAAGGAAGCCTTTTTATGTATTTCGTGAGATTCTGATAACTTTTCTATCCCTTCGTTAATATCAAAACTCTTGGTTTTATTTATATGATCTATGTTTGATTTGATAAGCCTGATCAACTTGTTTGATTGACTTGGATCTACTGTTTGGATTAGGTTTGATTGTTGTCTGTGCAATCTTATTTATCCTTGAAACAACTCTTTTCTAGGACCGTGGACTAGAATTGAGAAAGAGTGTTTGATTGTTATTTTATGTATGAGACTCGTAGCTTGATTGAATGAATCAATATCCTTCTATCCTTAATATTTTGTATGATTTGAATTAAGCGTTCTTGTTCATATCATCGTTTCGCTTGGACCGTGGACAAGCAAAAATCTCTTATAAGGATTGGAATTAACTAGGGAATTAATAGAAAAGTGGATGAATTGATGATCGAATGATTAAAAAGGTGGAATTGATTGAATGAACTCTGCTTTCTTCCAATTGATTTAATCCCAATAATATTTGCTTTTTTGTTTATTTGCCTCAATTTCCAAAAACCCCTGTCTTTGCTCTTTGCTGATTATCAGAATCCCGATTCTCTTGGGTTCGACCCCTTGCTTGCTTACTATACTAGTTAGTAGTTTAGGGTTATTTATTTTTGATCTTGGCAACAACGATTTTAGCCGAGTCAACTGTCTTCCGGTATTTTTCTGAGATGCGAGGGGGGAGTCGCCACCTGATTCATGGACAGCCCGTGCGAATCACTTGAGAAAAGCTGGAGCTACTATACTTGCCTAATTGGTATGAAGTGTGGACATCTCAACCATTCCCCCCCGGCCAAGAAGCCTCAAGACGAGGCTACATTACGGATATTCGAGACTAGGAATGAGTGTGAGGAGGCCGCTATGGAAGAAGATAATTCATCCCCTACGGTAGAGGTCGGTACCGAGCATCCTAGACTCGGTATCGAGGCTCCAACATATGTAGACAACGACGGTACCGAGCATCCTGGCCTCGTTACCGAGTACTAAGAGGCTGACACCGAGGCTTTTCACTTCGATATCGTTCCTGATTAGCACACTGCCGCGCCACCAGCATTCGACCTTATGCCATATGCTCCCTTTGCCCAGCACCACCATTACCAGCAGCCGCCCCATACCGACTACTCCAGTACAGATGCTCCACCACAGTGGACACAAGAGTTGTCATCCCAGATGCAACAGTTGAATCTGCAGCATTCTCATCTGCATCAACGGATGAACCATTGGCAGGATATTTATTCAGCTCGTATGGCACTTGAGGATGCACGTCAACGGAGGGCCGATGCTCGCTGGAGGACAACGGCTGAGTTTATGAACAACATGGAGCGCTACTTCCCCCCTCCGAACCACCGATGATCTCTCTCAAGGATGTTTCCTTTGCTTCAATAACTACTCTGTAAGTTTATTTTCTTTTCCCTGTCTTTTCTTATGCTTTACTTTGTTTTTACAGTGAGGACACTGTAATGTTTAAGTATGAGGTAGGGAGGGAAAAGAAAACTTGTTTTGTCTTTGTGTGTCTTCTTGTTCTTGTGTTAGTTTGTTTTCCTTAATAGTTGCTTTAGTTGCTTTCATTTTTAAAGAAAAAAATCACAAAAAATTGAAAAAAATTGAAAATTCCAAAAAGATTTTAGAACAGATGAGTACCCTTGATCTTATTGTTCTATGATTGCTTTTACTTTGCATGACCATGTAATCCCTTTTAGCATGTTTTTGATAGTATAGCCTGAATCTCTTGATGAAATTATTTTTATAGTGAAATAGCATATGATGAAACTGAGTGCATATGACTTTTAACATGAGTAGTTGCAATCCAACAAAAACATGACCTTGTGAGCTTTATTTTCAGCCTTGATTTTTCATGTGTGATTTTGCCCTCTATATGTATATTATCTCTTGGAATTGTGATGGTTATCTATTTCTCAAGACCTATATAAGATTTTTAGTTCATTACTTGTGAAAGTCATATGATAGAGAACTTATTTTTTCATAAGCCCTATTAATCCATATCCACCCTTACATTATCCTTGTTTTTGATAGCCAATTTGAGCCTTAAGCCTTTTATTTGTAGCTGCACAAATTATTCCTTAGCCGATATAAGCTTGACCATATCTGGGGATTAGGACTTAGTTGGAGAGGAGTTGTTTTTGTTGAGTGCAAAAGATGTATGTTGGCTCAAAAATGAAAGGGATTGGTTGGGGTAGATTGGAAGTATCTTGTTTCGTTATGTAAAAAGATCTCTTGGTTAAAAATGCACAATAGAAGGGAAGATAAGAAAAGGAAATTAACAGACTCGATACCGAACTTGTGGGTTCGGTACCGAGGTTCTTTAAAGGAATCCAAGAGGAAGATTTTACAGCTCGATACCGACCCTTCAGACTCGGTACCGAGGCTTTTCCAGTAAATAAAAGTACAGAAAAAAAAGAAGGAAGAAAAAAGGAAAGGAGGAATAAGAAAGAAAAAGTGTGCAAGTGCTTCAAAGTTCAAAACCAAGAGTTTTTTTATGTTTATATTAATGAGACTTTCTAGGATTTAATGGGTGAGTGAAAGAGAATGTGCTTAAAGTTTAAGAGAGTTTGGTAATTTCTTTTATAAGAGTTTTGGAAGTGTGTGAGTTTTTAGGAGTCTTTGATTCCCGGATATTATTAGCACCACATGACCAAAAATATTTCAATGCCTTTTTGTCTTTACCAAGCCCCATTACAACCCGACCGAATGGAAGCTTCTATGAAGTTTTTCGTTGAGCCTAAGTTCTCTTGATATTTTTACTTGTTTTGACAAATCTTTGGTGGAGAGTTTGGTGATATAAGTTCCAATTTCTATGAGTTTTTGCATATAAGATTGAGTAGAGAGATGAATTTATAAGCCTAAACACATGAGAGACGAGTGAAACACATTATCCTTGATGAGGTTGGATTGTGATTGCTTATGTCTATTAGTTGCATACATATGTGTTATGACGTTAAGAGTCATTTGCTATTTTGCTATACTTTGAAGTTGCTTTTTAGATGAAGGCTATTACTTGATGAGCATGTTGATTTTTGATAGGGTTTATTGACAACAAATAAATTTATATCAAGACCTCGCTATGTATAGCAGAGTCAGGTTCGTCCATAGGGAGAAAGTCAGTATCAAGTTTGTTACTTGTTACGCAAGCAATAAATAAAGCAAGGGAATTTAGCAACAAAAAGAGGAATTCTAAGGTAAAGGTATCACCACAACAACAATCATGCATGCCAAGCACTAATGAAACATAAAGATCATGCTTTTATCACATAAAGGTGTCAACTTTTGTCAACCTAAGCAAGTAAATCAACTAACTTTCGCTAAATCAATAAACTTACTATCTAATCTCTTCTACTTCAACTAGGATAGATCTGCTTTCGCTTCAAATTTCCTAATTTGACTATTCTGATTCAAGGTTTCTGCTTTCGCTTCAACTATGAATGAGAAATTCCCTTCAACATTCGTTTTAAGGATTAAAAACAAGAGAATAGATTTATGCAGTAAAAATAATCAAATCATGATCACAAACAAGCATGCACAACCATTGTTGGGTTTAACCCCAACCTTAGAGAGGAAGACTACTCACAAAGCATAATTAAAAGAGAAAATTGCACTAAACCACTCGTTAAATAGGCGAATTTACACTTAACCACTCGTTATACACGAATTGGTTTTAAACCACCCAAAACTTGGATTCCATTAACAAATAGCCACCCATGGCGTTATTCCATCAAAAATTCGGTTAGATCGTGTACAATTACTACTTTGCCCTCAATTAAAAACCCCAAAGAAATCGATCTCCACCATCACACATTTTCCTTCTCAAATTCCCTCTTTCCCTTCCCAAACAAACAGAAATGGAAAATGAACAGCTTCCATCCCAAACCCAACTCACTCTCATCTCCAAATACACAAAAATAGATATCCTGAAAACCGTCCTCTGTCGAAACGACGCCGGATTGGGGCTCATCGGTCAAAAAATTGTGATCGGAGGTTGGGTCAAATCAGCCAAGGAAGTCAGTAGAGAGTCTAGAGACACAATTCCTCCTCCGTCGTCGGCGATTGCGCCAGATCCGGTCGATCCGGATAGGTTTCCAGCGAAAAAGGGTGGGTTGACTTGTTCGGTCGATCCGGATAGGTTTCCATCAACACTCTCTCTCTTTTGGTTTTTATATGGTGTTTGTCGGTTAGAGCATCTCAGAAGCTCTTCAATTATTCCCTGCTCTGTGTTACAGTCAGTGCCTCTCTCTAGCTAAGTAAGTCGAAGAAATTCTCCCTGATCATTAATTTGCTCAATTTTCAATTCTATTGTTTGTTTTTGTTCGTTGGTTTTGGATTTAGTGCTTGTACGGATATTTTTTTCTCCTCACAGCTTTCAGTTTTGAGTTTTCTGCTTAATTAATGGCGATGGAGTACTCAAAATTGGGAACCAAAATTCTGTTCTGTCTTTTCAATTTGGTATGGTTGGAGTTCCTCTTAATTGTCTGTTGTTTGTCTTTCTTTTGGTGGGAATTATGCCTAGTGCTTTCTTACTAGAAAGCTCTCAAATTTCATCACTATTGCTGATTATTGGGCTGAAGAATGTGTGTAGGTCTAAAATCTGAGTAGAGGCTCAACATTTTATTTCTTGACTTTGTGTCAATGGCGGATTATTTGATTTTGACCGATGAGCCCCAATCCGGCATCGTTTTTAATTTTCATCACTATTGCTAATCTTTGGGGTTTTTACTTGAGGGCAAAGTAGTAATTATATATATCTCAACTATTCAACAAACAGGTGATTGATTTTGTTTGTTCTCATATTCGATTGAATCAAACTCCATTCCTCATTCTTCACGTTTTGGCTTTTTTGTGAAAGTAAGACTTCTACAGTTCTACTCTTATGTATATATATACTAAGCTATGTTCCATTAATTAATTCTTTGTGATTGTTGTTTGATTCTATGTTCGGGTTTCCCTTACACTTCAATTGTTAAATACTTCACATATTATTGTCTTCATAGTCTATAATTTTGCTGTGTGACCATTGATTTAATCAAATGTATCACTTGTACATAAGCATCAAACTTGCTATTTGCTCTTGTTGTATCTTTCAAGAAAAAATTCAGGCCTTCATGATCTTAATCCATCTTAATTCTCTCTTGTATTATGGGTTATTAGTGAAAAAAGATATGTGGGTTATTAGTGAAAAAGTTTGATTCGATCCGGTTGATGCTCCAAGCTGATGGCTGAAACCTAAAAGTTAAGCAATCTAATTAAGATAAAGGACTAATATTTCATACTTTGTGATCAACTCCATCCCGATATCTAAATTTACTTGGGAACATAAATAATAAAATTTATAGCTAAATGCTCATAAGTTCCCACATACTTAGATTACATAAATAAGTTCTGAATTATATTTTGGGCATTCTAGTGTAGTTTTGATGGTAAAAAAGTAGTCTAATTATCTTTGGGGATCACTGTAAAACTTCAGTTGAAAAAGAGATATATGTACAAATGTTAGGAATAGTTGATTATGAAATATTAGTAAATGCAGTGATGTCCATCTTTGTGGAATGAGTATGCAAGTTTTAATGCATATCTAAAGTTGAAAGTTATTGTATTCCATTTCCATAAGATAGCTAGAATTGGAGAATTGTGAAAATTTTGAAAACTGATGGAAAGGGAGTACTGAATTCTCCATTTGTGAGTAAGGAGTCCAATCTGAACCCAGAGTCAAATTGATTGGGCAAATGTGGATTTGACCATCTTCTAGAGGTAATATAAGTTGGGAACAAGGAATTTAATTCAGACAATATTCATTTAGACGACAATTTTATGTAGTTAGAAAAGATTTAAGCTAGTTAACACAGATCACTGGGGTAAATTTCCCTTCTATTTTCCTTCTTTGTTATTAATTTTCCTCCCACCCTAAAGGAATACAACAACACCATGTATTTTTATTAATTAAACACGAAACTCACGAAACTCTTTTTCAACATGAGTAGAGTTATGTCGACGAAGGGGAAGAATGAACCAAGCGCAGCACCTCAGCCAGATCGTTGGTTTCCATTAACCCTAGGCTCGTCCTTCAAGAATCACCCCCACACCTCTTCCAAATTCTGCACTCTCCGATGTACAGATCTCTCTCCCCTATTAAGTTTGTCCTCGTGCGTTCTGAAATTCGAATAATACCATACACTTTTCTGTTCGGTTTGACTGTTTTTGGTGCACAGATGAGTTCAAACCGGCCTCAATCGACAAATCCCAGCCCGGGACTCTGCACAAGAGCAAGGAAAACAGGGTCATTGTCTAGTTCCAGAACAACCAGTCTGGCAAACATAAGCTCACCTTCGAAGGGAGCTGTGAGGATTACAAAGAAAACGACGCCTTTTTGTTTTTCGATGGCCAACAGTTTCGATTGGAGCGCCTGCACAGCTCCTTTAAGCGCCTTATGTTACAGAAAAACCGTAACCAATTAGAATTTGGATAGAATGATTCAAACAGGACTAATGTTCTTTAGAACAACAATCCACCTACTCAATTCGCGGATCCTTGAAAGATTTAGAACAAGAATCAGGCAAAGATGAGTTTCATTGATAGTGAGATACAAGGATTCGAGACAGAACGTGAATGAATGAATGAATTTTGTAAATATGAGGTGGGGTCAGAATCGTTCTAGTGGCTCGAAAAAGGATAGCTTTAATATATAGTTATAGATACTAGCTTAGTTAACTGGTTCTTGTGTAATATTGGACTCGTTTCTTTTCAACGCACACCTATTTGGCCTTTAAGACTCTCCTACAATGCTCTCTATTGGAGTTATCTGGACCCTCCTTTGCTACTGGTTCAAATGGAAATTCCAAGATATACGAAACAAGTTGTTTTGTTTAGAGATCCCAAACCGAACGCTCCCAACTTTGTTAAAAGCACAAATCGGAAAAACATAAATAGCTAGAAAAAAAAAATTTGGTAGAAGGAGAGGCGGCACTCTCTGTTCCCTCTAGGGGAGTTTTATTAATAATAGAAAAAGGGCTAAGTAGTCATCAAACGGGAGATAGCCTGACCCCTTACATCATCAAATAACTGAAAATAAATCCCTTTCGGTGGGGCACGCAATGCATAGACGTGAGGTAATCTACAAGAGAATTTGCCTCTCGATACACATGACGAAACCGGACAAGCCAGTTTCTACGAAAATAGAATTGGCATTGGTTAACCAGGCTGAATAACAGATGTCACTTATTGAGTCTAGAATTAAAAAGATTAATAATGAGTAGCGAATCAATTTCAATACTAACTTGTTTGAAACCCCGCTCCCAAGCAAGCTTGATCCCGTTGAGGGCTCCCCAAAGTTCCACCATAGGCACTAAGCAAATCCCGATATATGCATGAAGCCTTCAATCCAGTTTCCATTTCTATCTCTGAAAACGCCCCCAGCCGCCGCCAATCCATCGCCTCTCACTGCTCCATCGGAATTTAATCCATCCTTCGTCTGGTTTGGACCACGCGACATCCTACCAACTTTTATTAACAATTTTGGAAGTGTTCGAAAACTTACCAGTAAAATTTATATAGTCGGTCACATGATTTAGAATATTGATCGATTTATTCAGTACCACATCCTCGTCCTTGAACACCTTCGCATTCCGCCACGACCAAGCCCACCAAAGAGTCATAGCGAAGAGCTCATTCCAAGCTGTCTGACCTGGCCTCTCCTTTGTATCATTCACGTTAAAGGCTCGAATTTGACAACACTGGTTATTATTCAGAACCTGAATGTTCCCTGCACCGTAGACGTTGAGAGAACCAAGCCATGGCTAATCAGGAGGAGATTACTTGCCAGATGGCCGAACTCCAGAGGCAAATGGAGGTGTTAAAAAACGAAAAAGATATCGTTGATGCCGAGGCTGAACGTCATCGAGTCAACATCACTCGTTTACAGGAAGAGCTGAATGCCTATCCGAGAAATGCCAAGCAATACATGCATTCAGAAGCGAGGGTGCCAGAGTCTCCAATTGTGCTTTCGGAGATAGAGAAACCTTTTGAGATTAAGTCTCAGTTTATATCCTTGATTAAACGGGCTCAGTTTGAAGGAAATCCTACTGAGTGCCCTATGGAACATATTAGAAATTTTCTTGATTTATGTGACACTATAGCTGCTGAAGGTGTCTCACTTGAATATGTTCTGTTAAAAGCTTTTAGGTGGTCTCTTTCTGGAAAGGCCCTGAGCTGGTTGGAGAGCTTACCTCCTAAGTCTATCAGGACTTGGAAGGCTTTGTATGATCAATTTCTTACAAAGTTTTTCCCTCCTACCAAGACAACGGAGTTGAGAAAACGCATCATCTCCTATCACCAGCTGCCTAATGAGACCTTTGTAGAAACAGGGGAAAGATTTAAGGAAATGCTTAGACAATGTCCTACTCATGGGCAACCTTTATATGTGCTCCAAGAAATCTTTTTCCAGGGTATTAATGCGAAAACGAAGAACCGCATCAACACGCATACATCATGCGGTTTTATAGAGATGGACCCCACGGATGCATGGGAATTGTTGGACAAGCTGTCTAATTACGATGCCATGTATGGTACCCAGCAATCTCCCCAGCCCCAAAGGCGTCTCTACATGCCTAACAAGGAAGATGTTGACCCCGATGTCAAAAATCAATTTCTGCAAGACGAGGTCAACCGCCTAAAGAAGCAGGTAAGTTTTCTGAAATCCTTTCAATCTTGTCAAGAGTGTGGCTCTTCTACCCATGTTACTTCTGCTTGCACTAACATAGAACAGGTAAGAGCCGCTGAGACATATGTTGAAGTGAACTATATGAGAGGCCCATACAGAAACCAGCCTAGTAATTTTGACAAGTCAAACAATTATCCAACATGGGGCAACCAAAACCCGAATCCCAACTATGCAGCACCCCCACCGGATAGACGACCTGCACCATATCGACGTCCATGCTATCAAGAGCCACCATCATGGGTACAAGGGTTACAAGAAGGTATCAACGAAGTTCAAGCCAACCTAAATAACCAACTAAAAAGATGGGGAGAGTTCGATGTGTGGAAGAAAAATGTTGATTCGCAATTAGGGAACCTTGCTGCACAGATTCCAAGACCACAAGGGCAACTCCTGGGCCGACCCGAGGAGAACCCGAAGGGGCAAATAGCAGCAGTACACCTTAGGAGCGGAAAGACACTACCGGAGCGTGTCCAAGCTAAGGACAAGGGCCCTACGACTGAAGAGGACGCCACGGTTTAGCTCGGTAACGAGCCAGCGAGTGCAAGTACCGAATTGGCACACCATGGTGACGGAGCTCCCAGGGTCGTCAACGACACTAATCCAGGTAAGTTTCCTGATCCGAGCCCCTCTCCCAATCTCAGGCTAGTTAACGACCCCATCAGGGTCGATAACGACCCGCCGAGAGCAACTAACGACCCTAGTGTCGACCCGATAGCATCACCTCTCGAGCCTGACTTGGTTCCGAGAATGGTGAAATCTCTTCCTTTTCCTATTAAGAAATCAAAGGACTCTACTGAGAGTAAGTTCAAGCGTTTCGTAAAAATTCTCCAGGGCATTAATAGTTCCATCCCATTCACTGAGGCCCTAAGTGAAATGCCGGCTTACACGAAATTTTTGAAAGATATTCTTAGCAGGAAACGATCCATCATAGAGTTGCAAGACGAGGTCCGATCACTACTCTACCAGAAAAGCTAGGAGACCCAGGGAGATTTGCCATAACAATTGGCATAGGCGACCACAAATTCAAGGCTCTATGTGATTTGGGAGCCAGTGCTAGTTTACTCCCACTTTCAAACTGGTCAAAAGCCAACATGGGACCACTGAAGCCAATCAACATGCGGTTATACATGGCAGATGGCTCTTGTATCAAACCAACAGAGGTTGTAGAAGACTTTCTGGTTCAAGTGGGCAAATTCTTTGTTCCAAATGATTTCATAGTTATGGCAATGCCCGAAGACCCGGTAGTTCCTATTTTCTTGAGGAGACCGTTCCTCGCCACATTTGGAGCCATAATTGATGTTAGGAGGGGACTCCTAACTTTCGAAATCGGGGATGAGGTGACGGAATTCCGGTTCAAACAGTCAATAAAGGATACCGATAGAGTCAAAGTCAAATGCTCTACACCCACAATGATATTATCGAATGTGGGGACCCTGTTAGAAGATTAGTGTCGAATGATGAATTATCCAGTCAAAGATGGGCTGAGATAGCCCCTGCAGTTTCGGTAACGAATCTCCCAACTTCAGTACCGATTCTCCTGGAAGAAGAAACAGGTTCGTTAACGACCCCACCAGCATCGTTAACAACCTTGACCGAGGACAATGAAATTTCAGCATTTGAATACCTAGAAGAGGTGCTGAAGACGGAGCCAGAAGAACCGATTCTCATTCCAACTGAACCTTCTCCAACACTTAAACCTCTTCCGGACTCTCTCAAGTATGAATTTCTTGGTCCTAATTCTACTTTTCATGTCATTATCAATGCCCAATTAAAAGATGAGGAAGTAGAGAAATTGTTGAATGTGCTTAGGATGCATAGAAAAGCCATAGGCTACTCCCTACATGATATAACCGGCATATCCCCTTCTCTTTGCATGCATAGGATATACATGGAGGATAATCATAAACCTACTATAGAGCATCAACGTAGGTTAAATCCTAACATGAAGGATGTGGTCAAAAAGGAAATCATTAAATTACTTAATGCTGGGATCATATTTCCTATATCGGACAGCCAATGGGTTAGTCCAGTCCATGTAGTTCCAAAAAATGGGGGAATGATTGTTATAGAAAATGAAAAGGGAGAGCTTATTCCAACTAGGACCACTACTAGTTGGAGGATGTGTATTGATTATAGGAAGCTTAATAGTGCTACTAGAAAAGATCATTTTCTGCTTCCTTTCATTGATCAAGTGTTAGAACGCTTAGCCCAGCATGATTATTTCTGTTATTTAGATGGCTATAGCGGTTTTTGGCAGATTCTCATTCATCCTGATGATCAGGAGAAGACCACCTTTACATGTCCCTATGGGACTTTTGCTTATAAAAGAATGCCATCCGGGCTTTGCAATGCCCCTGCCACCTTTCAAAGGTGCATGATGGTCATTTTTTCAGATATGATAGAGAAGATTGTAGAGGTCTTTATGGATGATTTTTCTGTTTATGGCTCTTCATTTGATTCTTGTCTTGCTAACCTTGCACGTGTGCTTAAAAGATGTGAAGAAACCAATCTTGTGTTAAACTGGGAAAAATGCAATTTCATGGTTCAAGAGGGGATAGTGTTAGGACATCTTGTCTCTAAGAGAGGGATAGAAGTAGATAAAGAGAAAATTGAGCTTATTGAAAAACTACCTCCTCCCTCTTCTGTAAAAGACATTAGGAGTTTCCTAGGGCATGCTGGTTTTTATAGACGCTTTATTCAGGGCTTTTCTAAGATAGCTAAACCTTTGACTAACCTACTAATGAAAGATGTAGTGTTTGAGCTGTCTCCAGAATGTCTTGAAGCATTTTACAAGCTAAGAGCAGCCCTGGTGTCCGCCCCTATTATGCAGTCCCCGGATTGGACACTGCCCTTTGAGATTACGTGTGACGCTAGCGACTATGCGGTCGGCGCAGTCTTGGGACAACGGAGAAGGAATTCCTTGCTGTGGTATTTGCTTTTGAAAAATTCCGGTCTTACCTTGTTGGATCAAAAGTGATTGTTTATACTGACCATGAGGCCGTTAGATATTTAATGGCCAAAAAGGATGCCAAGCCTAGATTGCTTCGTTGGATGCTCTTACTGCAGGAATTTGATCATGAAATAAGAGATAAGAATCCTAGTAGCGGTCGATTATGTCTCTAAGTGGGTGGAAGCTTTTGCTATAGGACCAACGACGCTAAAACCGTGGCCAAGTTTATTAAGACTAACATTTTTCCTAGGTTTGGCGTTCCAAGAGTCCTCATTAGTGATGGTGGATCTCATTTCATTGAGCGGAGCTTTGAAGCACTTTTGGCTAAGTATGGGGTATCACACCAGGTGGCAACACCATATCATCCCCAAACTAGTGGCCAAGTTGAAGTTTCAAACAGGAAGATAAAGAGCATATTGGAAAAGAAGGTGTCCCGCTCTCGAAAGGATTGATCGTCCAAATTGGATGACGCTCTATGGGCATATAGGACAGCATACAAGACGCCTCTACGCACCACTCCTTATAATCTAATGTATGGCAAAGCATGCCATTTACCGGTCGAGATGGAACATAAAGCATTATGGGCATTTAAGGAGCTCAACATGAATCTCGATGCAGCCGGAGCAAAAAGATTCATGGACTTGCAAGCATTGGAGGAGCTGAGGCTTAAGTTTTGAAGGGTTTCTTGAACAAATAAATTTATATTCAAAACCCCGCTGAGTATAGCGGAGTCAGGTTCGTCCACGGGAATGAGAATAGTGCTAAAGATTAGTTGATAAACTAAGAAAAGCAAAGAAATAACAAGCAAACAACGCCAAGACCGAACCAAAGTAGGTCGTGCACGACCTTAAGGGGGTCGGTCCTGAGCACAATCACACACGATCGAACAATAAACACAAGCAAGGGTTCGAGCGCGACTTTATTGGTCGAGATCGAAGAAAAGACACGGATTTTAATCAATATAAAGGACGAATTCCAAGTCTAGGGCTACCACAACAACAATCATACATTCCAACAAGAACTCACAATTATCATGCAATCTAGATCATAGAAGAGTCAACTTTCGCAAACAATTCAAGTTATTCAATCAACTTTCGCAAATTAAACAACTTTCTATCTATCCTTCAACCTAGGAATATCAACTTTCGCAAATAATCCTATTTGAACTAATCAAACAATCAACCTTACACTTTCACTTAGATTAATTACAAGAATATGCCTCAACGTTCGTAAAGGAATTTATCATAAGATAGATGGATATGATCATCAAGCACTCAAATTATGAATTCATGTTTTAGACATGCATGATCGTGTTGGGTTTTCACCCAACCCTAGAATTTAAGAAAACTACTCACTCATGACATAGAGAGACAAGAAAAAGAAAGAAGAAGACATGATCAATCCAAACAAAATTCAAACTAAACCAAGAAGAAATCTTACAAAAGTCTCGAACTTGTTCCTCAAGTCTCCCTTCGTTCTAGAGAGTACTTTTTAACGCCAAAATAAACGATCCTTCAGCCTTAGGGTTTATCCTCCCCTTTTATATGAAAAGGAGCCCTAATTAACTAGGAAATAAGATAAAACAACCTTCCTAAAATACAAAGATAGAATATATCACAAAAGATCTCGGAATAGAGAGAAAGTCGGCGCCTCGCACGACCCAAATGGGTTGTGCACGACCCTCATAGGGTCGTTTCTGAGTCTTATTCTCTAACTTCCTTAGCTTGGCTCTCTTGGGTCAATTTCTTCACCTTCCTCTTGTTTTCACTCTTCTTGGCTCTTCTTCCTTAGCTTGGCAACTTCAAATCTTCCTCATGGCTTGTCCACCCTCTCTTGCAATGCTCCAAAATCTTCTTTCAAGTTCCAAAACTCCTACAAAAAGACACAAAAAATGCGTAGCTTCTGAATATCAAGGAAATACGAAAACTAAAGCAAAAAGACTCAAAAACATAAACTCAAGCACGAAAACTAACTCAATCTAATCTATTCAGACACTAAAAACCTACCTAAAAGGCGGACATCATTAAGGCGTACGAAAATGCTGAAATCTACAAAGAGCGCACCAAGCGGTGGCACGATCACAAGTTAGTGCCCAAAACCTATGAGGTTGGCGATAAGGTACTTCTCTTCAACTCTAGGCTCCGTTTATTCCCAGGAAAGCTAAGAACAAGATGGAGCGGGCCATTTGTGGTTCACCACATCTATCCCCACGGGGCAGTAGAGTTGATTGATAACCAAGGCGCAATCTTCAAGGTTAACGGCCACAGACTGAAAAAGTTTTACGAGCAACCCTACCCGGATGAAGAGATTAGAGTCACCATGGCTCTTACAACGTCGGATTAGCCAAGGTGAGTATGTCGGGCTGACGACGTTAAAAATAGCGCTTACGTGAGACAACTCGCTTTTAGTATAGTTTAAGTTTTTCTTCTTTCTTTTAGATCTTTTTTTCCTAGTTTTCTTTTGAGTTTTTAGTAGTTTTTAGAGTAGAAAGATAGAATAGTTTTAAGCTAACAAGATGCAAGAGTTGGGCTCGTAAATCACTCGAAAAGGGCTACGACGGCTCGTTAACGACCCAGCCCAGGGTCGTTAACGACCCGGTTTGGCGAACCGACTTCGGAAATGGGCAGGTAAGAAATTTTAACCTAATCTATCTTCTATCTTTACCTATGTGCCGCCTCTTACCCCTTCCCTTACCTCTAGCCCTCTCCTATAAAGCCCTTCCAAAACTCCCAAAATTCCACCCTCAAATCTCTCAAATTCAAAGCTTAAATTCTCAAAAATTCCATCGGTATCTCCTCACCATCGATCGGAAATCTCACCACCACCGAGACTCGGAGTCCCACCCTGGTTAATGAGATCGCCGCTCTTGATTTGCTTTCCGACGAGGATATTTACTCGTTAACCATCCAAAATTTCAAATTCTTGTTCTTCATTTCTCGATCTAACGGTATGATTTCTAAATCCTAACTCCTTACTTGGTATGGTTCATGATTTTTTAGGGTAGGAAGTTCATATCTTGTTCTTATTTGAAGCACTTGAGTTGCATGCCTATTATTGCCTAACGATCCTATTGCTTCAAATATTGGTGTTTGATCTTGATTAATATTGGTTTGTTCTTGCTTGCTTCTCCAATTGAAATTTGATTAGGAAAAGCATGAACTACCTTGTTTCTAGAATTGTTTGATCTTCACCATGTGACTTTTCTTGGGCATTTTTGGCATGTTCGGGACGGTAATCGGGCAAGTATGGGGTGCATATACCCGATTGTGTGCTATATGTGGGATTTTGTTTGATGCATGCTTGTTTTGTTGGAAATTTTGGAGTAATTAGTCCTCGGAATTCGCGATTGGTTCTCGATCAGGATCGTTAACGACCTACCCAGGTTTGTTAACGACCCTGCGTATTATCAAGTCCAAAAAACCAGTCCAGGCCTATTAACGAACCCAATTGGGCAGTTAACAAGGCATTCCGAGAGCTATTTCGAGACCAAGTATGGGGTCTCTTGACTATTGATTTGTGTGGATTTTATCTTGGAAAATTCGTATTGTTTATAGGTCCACATGGCAAGTTCTAGCCGAGCTGCAACCCGAGCCCAAAAGAAGAAGAGGACTCAACGGTCCCCATTTCCACCCTGCATGGACAACGTGATTTTACGCACTCAAGGACAAGCGGACCGCTACAACGCCATATTAGACAAGGATCACTACACTCGGTGGTTCTCGAGGTCGAGTGCTAAGGCGATGAGGCTTTATGACGATGTCAAGGAGGCCTTTTCTATTCTCGGTGTGCCTAACTTGTTGAAGAAAGAAGCATTACCACACTTCCCGGCTCTCACATCCGAGTTCCTAGGCACCCTTGAGACAAGATTTCCAACAAAGAATTCGGCCAGACGGATCAGATTCAGGCTCGGCAATGTCAGTCACGAGTACACAATGGCGGAGTTCAATGGTATTCTTAAGCTCCCTAATCCTTCTCGAGATTACAGTCTCAAGGACTACAAGGTGACAAAGACATGGAGCTATATCACCGGGGAAGTAGAGCCTTCCGCTGCAGCACTATCCGGGGCAAGCATCATCAACCCCATTTTCTGAATCATTCTGCGAGTCCTTGCTGCTACTTTTTGGCCCAAGAGAGAGTTGAACAAGCCGACAAGGATGGAAGTTGCATGCCTCCGCACCATCCTTTTTGAGGAACCAACCCCATTAAACTTGGGGTATGAATGGCTATACTATGTTGAGAAGTTGATCAAGTCAAAGGAAGTGTGGTGCGGGAATTTGGTTAGTCTCTTGGCAACCAATCTTGGAGTTGATCTATCTCGCTACACGCCATCCCACGCCCAATTGCTCAACATAAACTATTGGTTTAGCTCCGACATTTTCACTCAGGTTCAGGGAGGGTACACTACAAAAGTTCAAGGCCAAGATGTCATGCCCACTAGGGAAAAATTAGAGCTGCTATACGTACTGAATTGGTACAAGGCGTGGATGGGCCATGCATTCCCGTTAGAGGATAATCCGCAAGATGAGCCTTCGCTTAGGCCATGTGAGTCTCAGTTCGAGAGAGAGGAGGATGCTATGGATGAAGATGATGGTGATAACAAGGCAGCTACAGAGGCCTCTACCGAGGCTGCAACTGAAGAGCTCGACCTTGGAGATAATGACCTCGACATTGAAATTCTGGGTAATAATATCTTCGTTAACGATCCCACCAGGGTCGTTAACGACCACTTCGAGACTTCTACCGATGCTACTACCGAGGCTCACATCGTCGGTAACGACCACCCACAGCAACCTACCGAGCCACATTCTTATGGTCTCATGCCTTACAATCCGGTAATTTTTCAAGAGCACTTCCATCCCCACTATCAACCACCTTCTCAGCCCGAGTACACTGGATCGAGTATCCCGCCTCCATGGGCCGAAGATCTTTCATCTCAGATGCAGCAGCTTAACCTTCAGCAGACACATATTCATTAGAGGATGGATAGGTGGGAGAGTGTCTATTCTGCTCGCATGGCATTTGAGCATGCGAGGCACCATCAGAGGGAGGTAGATGATGCAGAGCGTTGGAGGACGATGTATGAGTTTATGGGGAACTTTGAGCGCCAATTTCCACCACTTGGGCGCTGATTTAGTTTGAGAGTTGTTTTCTTTTCTGCTTCAAAGATCTTGTATGTTTTTCTTTTGTTTTCTTTTGTTTTCTTTTGTTTTCTTTTCTATTCTTTTCTTCTGCTTATTTTTATTACAGTGGGGACATTGTAATTTTAAGTATGGGGTGGGAAAGGGTAGAAAACTTGTGTCTTGTTTGTTTTATGTGTCTTTTGTGTCTTGTTCTTTGTTTCATAAAAAATCAAAAATCACAAAAAAAAAGAAAAAATTTGAGAATTTCAAAAATATTTTTAGAATTGATAGATACCCTTTTTCTTATGGTTCTATGATAGTAGTTGCTAGCATGATTATGTAATTCCTTGCAAGCATGTCTTTGAGAGTATAGCCTGATTCTTGTTATGAAGTTGTTTTATGAAGGAATAGCATTTGATGAAATTGAGCATGTATACTTTTTAGCATAAGTGATGCAATCCAACAAAAATTTTACCTTGTGAGTTATTTTGGCCTTATAGGGAGAACATTATAAATCCCTCTTCTTTTCTTGTGTGATTTACTCTCTATATGCATATTATCTCTTGGAATTGTGATGGTTATCTATTACTTGAGACCTATATAAGATTTATAGTTCATTACTTGTGAAGATCATATGATGGAGAACTTACTTTTTCATAAGCCCTATTTATCCATATCCACCCTTACATTATCCTTCTTTTTGAAGCCAATTTGAGCCTTTAAGCCTTTATTTTTAGCTCCACAAAAATTATTCCCTAGCCGAGATAAGCTTGACCCTATCCGGGGATTAGGAGTTAGATTGGAGAGGATTGTTTTGTTGAGTAAAAGATGTTATGATTGGTTTGAAATTCAAGGGATTGTTAGGAAGGGTAGATTGGAAGTCTCTTGTTTTATTTTGTAAGGAAAGATCTCTTGGTAAGAAAGGATGCACGAAAAGAACGTTGGTTGTTGAAAGAAAAATTGAAGAAAGTGTACACGATGAAGCTCGTTAACGACCCTGTTGGTTCGTTAACGAGGTTGCGCAAAGAAAAAAAAGAAACATAAGAAATATTTAAAAAGGGAAGAAAAGTAAGATGTGCATAGTGTTTAAAGACAAACTAGAGATGCTTTTGAGCTGTTTTATGAGACTTTCTAGGATATGTTGGGTGAGTGAAAGAAAAAGTGCTTAAAGAAGAGTTAGTTTGGTATGTTTTTATGAGAGTTTTGTTATGTGTGAGTTTTTAGGAGTCTTTGATTCACGGATATTATTAGCACCACATGGTCAAAAGTTTTCCACGCCTATTTGTTTTTACCAAGCCCCATTACAACGCAGCCGAATGGAAACTTCTATGAAGTTTTTCATTGAGCCTAAGTTTCTCTTGATGATTCTTTGCTTGTTTTGACAAACCTTAGGTGGAGAGTTTGGTGATATAAGTTCCAATTTCTATGAGTTTTTGTATATATTATGAGTTGAGAGTTGAATTTACAAAGCCCAAACACTTGAGAGTTGAGTGAAACACATATATCCCTTGTGAGGTTGGATTGTATTTGCTTATGTCTATTTAGTGCATATATGTGTGATGACATTAATAGTCATTTGCTATTTTCTTCTATGTTTTTGGAAGTTGCTTTTAAGATAATGGCTATTTGCTTGATGAGTATGATTGTTTGGTTTTGATTATTGTTTAGTGATTGCTTGAGGACAAGCAAGTTTAAGTATAGGGTATTTTGATATTCATGTTTTAGGTATAGTGTTTTAGTGTGTTTTCTTAGTTTGTTTAGTTTATTTTAGTAGTTTTGGAGTTAGTTTTTGTGTGTTTTTGGATGATTTTGCATATTTTGTGAGAAGTATGGAAGCTACTCCGTTTTGTGTCTTTTTGTAGGTTTTGAGCAGGAAAGAGTGATTTTGGAGCTGAATTGGAGTACTATGGAGGAGGACGGAAGAGCATGAAGATAAAGAAATCGAAGTCCATGCTTTTAGAGTTGAAGAGTTGAAGAAGAGTAAATCCAGACTCGTTAACGAGGCTGTGAAGGGTCGTTAACGACGCTTAGAGATAGAATTTTTTCGAGAGATCTGTGTGATGTCTACCGACCCTGTGCAGAAATCTATCTTGCTAATTCCGTGTCGGTAGGGTTTTTAATGAGTCTTAGAGTTATTATATTTTATATTTTATGTCTTGTTATCTATCTAGATATTCTTTCTATCTTTTTAGAGTAAGTTTCTATCTTTTAGGTAAGTTTTTATCTTCTAGCCTTTTTATTAGATAGCTTTATTAGTATAAATACCCTTCTTTTCTAGCTTAGAAGGGGAGTTGGAACAGAGACGAGTATTATTTTCTAGGAGAGCCGATACGAGAGAAGTCGAGTGGGAAGATCATCGAGCCAAGGTCGATCAAGAGAGAAGCGTTGGGTCGTTAATCGGTTCGTCTGCTCGTTATTCTCTTGTTTGTTTTCGGTTTCTTCGGGATATTGTAAGACGATATTTTTCTTAGTAATTTTAAGTAAGGTTGTTTTGTTTTCAATGTTTTATCTTATTGAAGTTGTTTGTTTTATAGTTATGAGTAGTGAGTAGTTTTCCTATCTAGGGTCGGGGTTGAAACCCGGCATAGTTATGCATGTTTGATGAGTAAGTTGATGTGTTGAATGCCTTTTATCTATTTTAGATTTCTTGTTGTGCTTATGCCTAGACGATAGTCGAAATAATTTGAGTTTTTAACTTGATAAAAAGAGAAGGTTATTAACTTGAATTTTGATATTGTTTGATAACGAAAGTTTCGAGCTTTGGATCCAAAACAAGTGATCGAGTGAATTGATTTATGAGAATTGATTGATTTGCTTGCTAGTCAGCGAAAGTTGATGAATTTATCTTTTTAAAAGCATGATCTTTATCTTCTTACGAGTTTATATGCATGACTGTGTTGTGGTTAACCCTTGTCCTAGGTTTTTATTCTTAATTGAGTTTGTTTTTGGTATACTCGTTATTCAGATTCGTTGAATCGGTACCGAACTTGAGTTTCTAGTCGTTAATCTGTATTCGTAGTGTTATCCAGGTTCGTCAACGACCCTGACAAAGTCGTTAACGAGGTTGGTCGTAGGTGTTCTGTTTTGCTTTGTTTTATTTTTAGTAGTTGATAGACAAACAATAATGCTTCACGTGGAACGATCCTGACTTCGCTATACTCAGCGGGGTCTCAACTTATAAATTTATTTGTTGTCTAGTTAGTCAAGAAAACACCCGTCAACAAAAATTAATATTGAAAAATTAAAAACTAATATGAAAAATATGGTCAATATTTATTAAAAACATTGACATACTTACAAATAAAAAATTATTATGGGATTTTGAAGTAAAAGGGGATAGTTGGGATATTAAATTACTATTTTATATTTTTCATATTTATGGATAGAAACTTAATATTAACAATATACTTATAGATAGAAAAGATATAAAAAATAATTTTATATTTATCATTATTTATGGATAAAAAACTTATCTATTTTTTTATCTAATATATTAAAGTAGTATTTTTATGTGTTATACATATGGATAGAATTATTGTATTATTTATTTGTATTTGTTAAATTTTGATTAAATTGATATATGTAAGGATATTTCATATTTCAATAAGATTATACCTATTTTATCTACAAAAAACTATCATTTACAATATAATAAACGTGTGCAAAGATAAAAATAATGAAAATTCGTACCAAATTTTCAAATTGATAATCATACCAAATTGATAATTAAATATTAGAATATAATGAAAAAATTTCAAGATAAAGTTAATATTCGTATGACAAATCGTAATCATTAAAATTGATCAATTTTAACTATGCAAATTTCATTATCCATATAGTATAATATTTATAACTATTGTACGTACAAACCGTAATCGTGAAAAAAAATAATCATACGATACGATCAATTATGTAGTATACTTTTTCTATATTATATGGATAGCAGACAATTAAATATTTACAATATAATGAACATGAACAAAGATAAGAAGAATAGTAGAAAAAAAAGTTGTCCAATCTCATAGTAATTTGAAAAAAAAAATATAAATTCTTATATAGTATATTTTATTTATACTATATGGATATAAGATAATAAATATTATAATATAATGAACATGAATAAAGATAAAAATAATGGGTAGAGTCAATTGTTTTTTATCAAATCTCATATAAATTTGATAAAAAAAAATTATTAAGTTAATTAAGTGGATAAAATTGGAAATTCCATAAGGTGCTTGAAGTACATAATATATAATTTATTAAAAAATCATTATTAAAAATAGGTTGGCTGGGATATAAATTCTTGATGACGAATCTACCCAAAAGTGTTTCAGGTTTAGATGATATATATTGATCTGTAAATTTGTAATTTGAATTCACTACATCTTTCGTGAGGTGAATGGCATTGCAAATTAACTGACCGGGCTGGCATTTTTATTCTCTTCTATGGATGCCTTGGAAGGCCTAGAACTTAAAAGTTCATTTTTAAGGATGCCCTAGGTAGTGTTCAAACTGTAGTTTGAATCTACCCTAACCCTTTCCTATATTAATAAAAAAAAATAAGCCCTTTGCTTTGGACTTGCACAGTTGCACTAACTTCTTGTCAGGGTTCTTAACTACGTTCCAAAAAAATATTGTTCAATTTCTAAAATCTTATATATTTTTGGATCACTAAATAGACCTTACATCTAAAATGGTTCAAGAAGCGTAGCTTTGCGTTTGGACTAATTCATGTTTAGGAGTATTTCTTCTTTCTAACGTGCCGGCTATAGCTTTATAATTGTGAGCTGAAAAACGAGACATGGGTGCAAATGCTTTTGGATTGATTTTTCGTTCTAGAAATTGAACCCTTATCTCCGGCCAAATCATATGATACAACTAATCAAAGAGTTGGTTTTTGACCAAATTATATAATTATATTGCTTTGAACTGCTGGGTATTGTCCTTGGCTTTGTGGGATAAGCAATAAGCTTGGCCTGCACAATGTAGGTGACCAGGTTAGCCAACCATATACATCCATGGCATCATAATATATCAGGATCTTCCAGTTCTGTCAAATGACCAGGATTAACCAACTTACATTGCAACCTAACAACTATAAAACAAAGTTCCCGATTTCCTGCTTCCAAGGGTGTTATACACTAATCCTTGTGTAGTAACGGTACAACAGTGCAAACCCAAAACCTGAAATCAAATTTGGACTTGTAAGGGAGCCACTAATAAATATCACCATAGTCCAACACCAACATGATCCTATTTATTACGTCTCGATCTTCTGTAAGAACTTATGCTCTGAGGGCAAGTTCTTTTTGGCTTTCTTGGTACCTTCAGCCTTCCAATAGTGCCAGACCTTGGACTTGGGTGGTGGGGATAAATCTGTAAGAGGTGCAACCAATCCTGGTTTACCGTCGTCAATAACGAGATCAACTAATCCATAATCCTTGGCCTCCCACGGACCCATGAAATAGTCACGATCAGTGTCCATTTCAATCTGACATCAAGCAAGGAAGAGGATAGGTAATCATGTCTTAGATGAAGATAGTAAACTAACACATTCTTCCTGGTGCTAATGGGATGAACAGGCCCAATTTTTAATTAAGGTTTTTAACTTTGATATTATTAAAAATCAAATGAAGCTTGTTAAGTATATATTTTAATATGTTTCATCTTTGGGGTGCATCCTCATGCTCATTGGCAATACATTGCCTTTGAGATGGATTTAGTCCCTATATTAATTTTGTTGCATTCTAACTAAATTCAGTTATTGTTGTTGTTGATCTTGTGCCCTTTACTAGGGTGAAACAATGGAAGCTACAATTTTGTGGAAACTCCTTCACAAGTTTACGTCACTCCTGAATTATAGTTGATCATATGTGATAAAAAAATCTTTCATGCTTGTGAAGGTTGTGTTATAAATATTGAAGGCATATATATATAGTAAGTTCAAGTAAAACGACTTTTATTGTGTGAACGTGTGCCTAGTTTGTATTCATATTTTTTAGTTGAATATTCATTCTTTCCATACTGTATTCATGGTTATAAGTCACACATTCATATTTTTATATTATTATGTTTTTTGAAGTTTTCTTAATATTCCATCTCTTTATCATGCTTATGAGTTACATAATCATATTTTAAAATTGTATATTCATAAAAGTGAGTAACTCAACAGAATGCATATGCAACTCAAAATCATGAATATAGTCATACAAAATTATGCATATGTAACTCAAAAGCATGAATACAAACTGGGTGCACGTTCGCACAATAAAAGTCATTTTACTTGAACTTAAATCTATATATAGTCGATTTGAACTACCATACTACTATAATAAGAAGTGAGTTTTATCTTTGTTAGCTTTGCAGATAATCCTAAGCATATAACTCGTTTAGTTATTATTCAACTGGGAGCTTGAACGGTGTAATAAAAAGCGTACATTGAATCAATGTTGGTCATAAGGTCAATATCCTTACATGGTTCCTACACCAATAGACATGACAATGCCTATTAGGTTCTAATGAAGGCAATTTCCTTTAATGGTAATTTTCAATGATTATTAACAAGAGCCAAGGCTAGTTTCTATCATAACTCATAAGTTGGTCTTAATCTCGAAACAAATATTCGCACATGGACAAATACGTAGTTGTTACAGGTAAAGATGGATTGAAGATATCACTACTGATATATGACAATAAAGGTTAACTATTAAGTAGGACCACCAATAGTATTTATAAATTAAAGAAGTTTTTCCAAAATTTTTGATGATGTCCAATGCATGTTACACTCTATGTACCCTGAAACGTGGTTTTAGGGCTGGAAGGAGTTTCTGAAACTCTGAAACACACAGAAACGCGAGCTGAAACGTTTCTAGAGGGGGTGAAACGGTCAAAGTTTCGTTGACCATAAATTAAGGAAACGAAATGCGTTTCTGGGCATTTTTGGGAATTTGTACAAACGTTTCTGGGTTTTTTATAATTTTCTAAAATAAAACCCTAATTATTTACCTCTTCTCTTAAGTCATGGTTGAGTAGCGTGCCTCTTTTCTCAATTCTATACCCTAATTTTATACCGCTTGCAGCATGTTGGGATCCATTTTTTGGGCTTTCTTTCGTTCTCTTTCTCTCCGTTCCTCTGTTGGGGTTTAATTGGCTGAGTTGAAGGAGAAGACAAGAGAATAGGGGCACTTTGGGGATTCTGAGTTTGAATTTATGAGTAGGGTTTTGTTAGCAAGTGTTGTGTTGACAAATTGAGATGGACTTGTCACACAAGTGTAAGTGTAATTTCATGGGCTTGTCACACAAGTTTAAGTTGTCAATTTATCTTTTTATACTAAATGAATAACATACCTTATTGTTTATGAATTGTTTTAACTATTTTTACTTCGTGCACAAGGTGATTTATCTTGTTTGTTTGAATTGTTATTTGATTGTTGTGGTCATATTTATGTTATTTTCATCTAGATCTTTAAATGTTATGCTGTCATTTCTTATAAATTTTGGGATTGTAATTTTACCATTTAGTGTTTCGGCATTTTGTGTTTCAGGGCAGCATAGGTTACACTTGGCGTCATAAGACTTCATTCTTTGAATGTGTTGGTTTTTCTCTTTTAATGTTACTAGGCATATGTATGATTAGTTCACATCAGCCTTGTTTTTCATTTTAACTAATTTTTTGTTTTAAAAATTTAGCATTATAACTTTCCACTATTGACACTACTTCGAAACTAATTGGAAACTATTTGCCTACTTTTTCCACTACTTCGAAACTAACCTCCCACTGCTTAAAAACTAACTTTCCACTACATTACTATTAAACTTTACAATACTTAGAAATTGCTAATGAACTTTCCACCATCCTCACTACATAGAAACTAAATTTCCACTTTGAGGCAAACTTTCAACTTTTCTCATTACTTATAAATTGCCATTATAACTTACCACTCTTCCCATTACTTTAAATCTAACTCCTCACTTTTCTCACAATTTAGAAATTGTCTCTTCCATTTCTTCCCACATATTATGAGCACCAGGATATTCTCTTCCTTCCAAATTTGTATCTTTAGCACTATGTTCATCAATAATATCAAATAAAAATTATTTGTTGCTCATTAGAATGAAGGGGGATAGCATGAAAATTTCATATATATAATTATTTTTATTGTTAATGTCCTGTAATTACAATTAAGCTTGCTAGCAGTTTAATTTAATGTTGCTTTAGCTTTGATTCATTCCCAACTTTATTTGTGTGCTCTTTACTTTGGTCTTCAAGGAATTATGGATAATGTCCAAGATATAGTTATTAGAGTTATTCATTTGTATGAAATGACTAAGCTAAAGGATTTCATTCATATCAAATTGATGTGTACTGCAAGTGGCGTACATTACTCTTAATGTTTCCAAATGTATATATTAGGATTTCACACTAAGGTTTTTATGCACATTAGTATGTCCTATTTCCTTATGAGGGTATAGTGAATTTTTTGCATGACATTAAATAAACAATGATTTTATATCACATTTCAGTGAATGTTTTGCACGGGTAATATACTAGTAATTGATATAACTGAGCTTTGATGACAAGTGGTACCTGTGACTCTGGTTTCCCAGTGATTCGTGACAATATCTTGTTAATCTTGATCTTGTGATATACCATTTCTTTGACACGTATGCTCATCTCTGTTGCCTGGACCCACATGAAGCAGACATTCAGTAATTTTATTCCAGGATTTCAATAAGAAACAGGATGCCATACAATAACAAAGTTACAACATACAATCTCAATTGACATTAGCATAAAACCTTTGCTGGGTACAGCAGTTAGCATTTACTAAGACAAGAAAAGCTGAAAAGTGAACCATGTTGAACTTCCAGACATTTTTCTCCAAAAATAATTAAGAGGTGGAATGTAAAGTAACATCCCATAATTTCAGTAGTTGAAGAAACTTAGAATTCATGGTTTCCACTCCTTGGACATCCTCCATCTCTAAGGCAAGAGATATTTAAAAAGAAAGTGAGAGGATATTGGCAACAACCCCGCAAGCAAGACTCTTGCACTCACCTTGCCTCCTGCAGCCCCAAGTGGCTGATGAATCATCACCCTTGAATTAGGCATGCAGAATCTTTTCCCTTTTGTACCAGCAGCAAGGATAAATGCACCCATGGATGCAGCCAATCCGAGAGCAACAGTGGAGACGTCTGCCTTACACTGCTTCATGGCATCATAGATTCCCATTCCTGGATGCAGCGAGAACCAAAAAGGAATACTTGAATTTTAAAATTTTTGAATTAATGAATAGATATATCCATACATGTTTAGCTTTTATTGTCAAATTTCTTCAGTAGCAGATGAGAAGTTTTAAGACAATGAAACCAAACCTTGCAGGTTATTATGAAGGAGATACCTGCTGTTACTGATCCACCGGGTGAATTGATGAACAATTTAATATCCTTCGTTGGGTCTTCAGCATCCAATAGTAAGAGCTGGCTTATCACGAAATCAGCTGACATATCATCAATCTGACCATCACCATAGTGAATGTCAAAGATTGTCCTTGAGAACTCCAAATAATATGAACTCCAAGAAAATCAGGATTCAGTAGTATATGATATTCTGAAGGGTGAGACAAACTTTAAACCCATAAAAACCACACAAATTTCTATACACCTTGTCAAAATTCAAGAGAGTAAAAATGGTATGGTCAAATACTACCACCTTTACACGGGCCTCCAAAAAAATCAATCTATTAGCATGTCAGGCTTAATATAGAGCATATGAACAAGGTCATAACTCTGCAAGGAAGGACCTTTCTCAAAAAAATTCTAATCATACCTACGATGGTACATTTCAAAAACTCTCAGAGCACTAATTAAGAATTATTTGAAAAATAAATTTGCAAAACTAACCGATTAATTAAGGGTGAAATGATATTTGTTATTTCCGCATCAACAAACACGTAATCGCAGTGAAAGCCAACCCTAATCAGTAAAATTCCAATCACCGACAAAGCAAATTTAATCGAATGCATCGAAAGAGAAAGAGGTACACGGAAAGCAGAAGCGCAGTAAAACCTGAGAGCCGATAAAGACAATTCTCTGGCGGAGAAGCATGTTTGTGGTGTCAAGATCTTCGAATCGGGGCAATACAGGAGGAGAAGAGGCCGAGATGTCCCAGTTGGCCGACAAGGATTGGCCTTTGAAGGCGTTCGCATGAACCTGTCTTCTCCTGCCACCACTAAAAGAGGAGGCGGTAACCGGGGAGCTGGACGTCGTTATCGCCGAAGGAATTGAAGGTGGTAACGGCTGGAACTGTAGATTCCGATGGCCAATGAACAGGCTCAGTGGCCTTGATAAAGGTGCTACGAAAGTTAAACTGCTCATCTCCATCCCCCTCTCTCTCTCTTTCTAATACTGTCTTCAATGGAGGCTCTCCTAATCCTCTCGGTTTATGAGGTAGGAAAAGGCAAAGAAGAAGGGCACAGGGCTGTCAATTACCCATGGGTGACCGACTCACCTGTTTAATTCACCCGAAATAAACGGGTGAAAATCCAATCAAAGCGGATGACGGATGAAACGGGTTATGGGTCGGGTAACAGTGAGATTTTATCACCCAATAACCCAACTCATCACGTGTTTCACCCAAACCACCCACATAACCTGTTTCAGCCCATAATTTCTAATATGTATGGGCCTTTAAAATGACCCATATAACTCATTTCGGGCCTTTGATAAAAACTCATTTGTAACCCATCAGCTTTGACACCATTTTGATACTTATTGCTTATGACTTATGAGATTTGTTTTTGTTTATGTATGGATTATGAATATTTGTTTTAGTTTATGTATGACAATTTATTTATATACATAAAATACAATGGTTATACAACGGTTATATGGGTCACCCATATAACGAGCGGGTGTCGGGTGATTTGGTTGACGGGTAAAATATTTCACGGGTGACATTTGGGTCATGGGGGGCGTTTTAACTCGCGGGTCGAGTGGTGGAAGTGATCCACCCACCCATAACCCGACCCATTGACATCCCTAAAGAAGGCGCAAGTGTGATGAAGAGTAATCTGTTCATGTTATTTTAAATTAGGGAAATTCTTTTCATGCCCTTAAATTTCCGTCTTTTTCTTTTGGTATCCTAAAAATAAAGTATTCCTCTTGATACCCCAATACTTTGTATAAATTTTGTCACGTAGCCTTAATTATAAAAAAAAATCAAAATTTTGTTCAATCTACCTTCGGTCATTTTTATGTTAAAAAAATATAATCGATTCTGTAATAGCGGTTACGAGTACTATAGCTGTCGTAATCAAACCAGTAATTCATGTAGTTACATGTGCCAATGAATATCTCATATATGATGGGGAAATAGAAATTCCGGTATTTCTATTCCATATAGAAGCGCCAAATAAGGTTTCAATTTCCACCTTGTTTTAACATATAATGGTGCTTCATGTATTTTCGAAATTAAACTAAAAGTAAACTTTTAACCTAAGGAATTATGGATCTTAGATTTACGGGAGGAGAGCAGCAAGAACTTCGATCCAGGACTCGCAACTCCGAGCACGACTCCGGTAAAGATGAATGGAGACGGGCGGCTGATGAGGAGGAGGAGGATTCCCCGCGAACTCCGAATTTGATTTCCAATTCGGGTTTCAAGTTGGAGTAATTGTAACACCCCTATTTTGCAACATTGGGTATTACCGCCAGTGACCTCGGACTTTACCGTCCAAAGTCACCCAAGGCTTTATAATGATATTTAGAACTTATAAAATGCGGAAATTGACATAAATATTACATAAGTTAAAGAGTTCTCCCGAAGGAGACTTTGTTCTTACAACCTTCATTACAAAAATAAAAACAACGTTTCATAGCGGAAAACGTAATCCTTTCCTTGCAACATAAACATAAATGAACCAAAATAAGCGTAAGGTACATCTTTGCGAATTCAACCCTTCCTTCGTAATGCGGTCTTCACCTACATCTTCTGGGAGTTCCTAGGGTCTGGCATAAGTCGCGAAGGGCGAGAAATGCCAGGCAAAACATGCGGAAAAGCGGAATTAGTCTAAGAGACTAAGCAAGTGAGAACGGAACTTCTCAAGGGTATTTCGGTAATTTATAATATTCGAGAGATATTATTGGGATGTGTTTAAGGTATAGATCTTTATGTGGGGCTTATCGGACGGAGAAGAGTGTATCTCAAGAGGAGATAACTCGTTAATCGATAGAAGAACTACGAGATTATAGACTTCTTAGAATAGAAAGTATGTTGGGAACGTTTATTAATTCATACAAGTTTTGAAAACCTCCCGCGCCCTTGTCGGACCTCAACCAACCTCATCTTATTTGGTGCTCCAAATAGAGGAGGTGGCCCGAAGGCGCTTAAGTACCCGCCCACCTTAGACAAGCCCGAATAAGCATTCAGATTGGAAAGATGATCTTTTCAAGAACCGGTGTAACATCCCCGAACAAAGTGCATACGTCATTTTGCATTCATATAATATTAAGAGCATATGCATAGCATATTGGCATGAGATATAGTGTATTTTTAAAAGTAATATTTATTTTCTAATTAAGTTTATTATATTTTAAAAAGTTTTTAAGAAAAAGTTAATTATTAATTAATTCAGATTAAAGTTTGTAGTAAAGGAGATTTGAGGGTAAAAACGTAATTTTAGCTAAAATTTAGCCGAACTTGATATATATCCATATGATTGCCTTGTTCTTGCATCTTTCACAAATGAAAAAAAAAGGCGTACAGAGAAAGTAAGTTTGTGATTTGAAAGATTAAAGTTTGATATTTTTAAGGTTGATTCTTGGATCTGGTACAAGATCTCTTCTATCAGGTTTTAATCCTGAAGTACAAGCTTGATTTGGTAAGTTTTTAATTAGTTAATGGTTTATCTGGATTTTATTGATTTTTCCAGATCTAGATCTACAGTTGCTTTTGATTTGAAAATCAGTCGATTTATAGTTCTTAGAGGGTGTTTTCGATATCGGATTTATATTCGGTAAAAGATTTCTGAGTAATTTTAGGGCTTTGCCTTGTAATGATATTAGGGAGCCCTTTGATCAAGTTTTTCAAAAAGGTTTGAACTAGAAAAATGTTCTTATATATATAGTTTATTGTTGTCAAGTTTTAAAGGATTTGGAATTATGCACAGAAAGTTATAATGCATTCTGGCATTTCATTGCATTTGGGGATAGAGTTTGTAAGAGTAAATAGCCTAATTTGCATTGGGTTATATATAGGAGCACAAGTCATAGATCGTGGTCAAAGACAATGGGAAGAGATATAGTATTTGTTTTAAACAGGTGAGTATTGACCGGAGATTCAACCCTATGTGCTATATGTGAAATATGAATATATGAATACATGCGCTATATGATATATATATGCTATATGGATATATGTGAGTATAGACCGAAGATTCAACTCTATGTGCTATATGTGAAACATGAATATATGGATATATATATATATATATAAATATGTGCGCTATATGTGGTATATGAGGTATATGAATATATGTGCTATATGAGCTATATGGATATATGTGTTATATGAGTTATATGGATATATGTGATAGCTCTGAAATTTCCAGAGTTGTTTGCACAGAAAGTATGTTAACAGATGGCATATGATATATGGTTACATGATGCACTTGATTGCATAGCATATTGCATGAGATTAAAAGGAATTGTGACCGTCTTGCCCTGAACTGTAATGAGGAAATCTTCGGATTTCTTTCTTAAAGCATACAGGATCTTCGGATCATACAGGACCTACGAGTCAATGAGGAGATCTTCGAATTTCTTTCTTAAAGCGACCATAAGAGTCATAATGAGGAGATCTTCAGATTTCTTTCTTAAAGGGGACCATAAGAGTCCATATATAGTAAACCCGGGGCAGATTCAGGCTTGAACAGTTCACAGAATAATGAATTGGATACATCGGCATTTGCATTTGCATAGTAAATTCATATATGAGATATATAATATGTATGTATATGTAGATGGACTAATTGTTTGACTCTGTGTGAAATAATTGATGATGGTTTATATTCACTGAGTATGCGACTCACGTAAATCGCAAAACAATTTTTCAGGTTCAGCTAGATTTTTATGACGTGTGTCTCTTTTAGAGGTCACATTCATACAGGTCGGCCGGCTGAAGCTCAATGCAAACTTCTCCTCCTCATTTTGCATCATAGACATATAGGTTGTAATAGAAAATAGAGTAATAGATGTTTTAGTATGAGTAGTAACGGCATAGAACTGTGTGTGTGCAACCTTTTATGGTTGTTAATGTCTGCTATGTGCTTACGTGAATAATTTCTTATATGTGAATTATCTCTTTATATAAGAGATAAGTTTTACAAAGTATACGTCATAGGGTATAAGGGTGTCACAACCGAGAGCCGGGTGGTCCAGATATGCTAATCAAAGATGCGCGTGCATCATTAATTTTTCAGATTTTGGGGGTATTTTCGTCATTTTAGGGTCATTTACATTCAATTTCAGCATTCAACTGAAAAATTTTCTCGTACGATCGTCTCCTTCTCGTACGCTCGATCGTCTCCTTCTCTTACGCTCATACAAGCAAATATCCTCGATTTACTGTAATCTATCTTCCTCTCAAGCAAATTCAACTTGAACCTCCTCCTTATTGATGGATTTAGGTACGTTTTTCGTTGGTTTTTAGGTTTTTAATCTTTTTTCATGGATTTTATATCTTTGTTTCTGGATTTCGGTGAAGAGAGCCTTTGATTTAATAAATATTGCACAATAAAGATTTATGTATGTTTTTTGCTTTGCAATTTGAAGGATTTGATTGAAATATAGTTTGATTTCGTATGTTTATTTGATTGCCCCCCAAGTATTTGATCAAATGCCTAAACCGTTTTTCTCCATTATAACTCAAACTAATAGACATAATAAAAATTTAGAATGCTTGAGACTATTTACATGAAGTATTTTATTGATGCTTGAGGCTAATGAACCTTAGAATCATTTAATTATGTTTGGAAGAGGGGGTGAAAACCCTTAAATGAATGTTCAACCTTTTCTATTTGATAAGTTTATGTAAATTTGAGGCTAATAAATTGTTGCATTTAGAGGGTCGTGTTTATCAAGATGATGTGGCAATATGTTGATGGATTAACCAGCTGCAAGTTCTAGGTCTTACTACACTTGTTTTTCTCTTTATGCAAATGCAACAGTTTATTAAATTTTGTCTCTAAACAATATGTAAGGTTAAAAGTGGAACTAGTCAGGAAGTCGTAAACCGAATTGTCATTTTCAATGAACTTTAATGTCTATTGTTATGAACCGCATTGGCAATCTTTGTGAACCAAAAGAACACAGTTATTTTGCACCTTTTTACTAGATCTCTTCTTTATCTCCCTTTTTTAATTGTATTTTGTTCATCAAGCTCCGTCCAACCTAATTTGTCTAATTCATATAAAGATCGTAGTATTGATGGGGTTGAATTGACGAGTCTTGATAATGATGTTAGTGTTGAAGGGGTTCCATTGGATGATGCTGATGAAGCTAGTGATGCCTACATTCTTCAATTATCACAGGATTGTTCTTATTACATTCCCAATTGTCCAGACGAGTGTAAACCACACGAAGGTCAATATTTTATCACATTGGATGAAGGCATCTCCTTTTACAATCAGTGTGCTTCTATTTGTGGTTTTGTTGTTCGACATGGCGGTTCTCGTATAGACTCAACTGATAATACTATAATTCACAAGTATTTATACTGTAACCGTCATGGGTTCAAAGATGGGAAACCCAAAACGGGCAAACGTAAAAGACCGTCAACTCGAGTTGGCTGTGAAGCGCAAATTAAGTTTAAATTTGTCGGCATGCTCGGGTATGTGGTCCAGATTTTTGTTAAGCGTCATAGTCACACGCTTGTAACTAGTAATTACAAACAATTTCTAAAGTCCAACATAAAGCTTGATATTGGCCATAAGAACTTCATGTTGAGCTGTGAGAAATCTAATATCGGTCCAACGATGAGTCATAAGTTGTACAACCACCTTGTTGGAGGATATGCAAATGTGGGTGCTTCAGTTGTTGATTTTAAGAACTACAAACGAGATTTGATGGCTCACATTGAGGGTTCCGATTCTCAAATGGTTATTAATAGATTCTTGAAAAAAAAAGGAGGTGTGTAGTGCATTTTATTATGCATACGATGTTGATTCTTCTGATCGTTTGACAAGGCTATTCTGGGCTGATCCCATTTCTCGCAAGAATTTCTCATGTTTTGGTGAGGTTGTGTCTTTTTTATTCTACATACAAGACTAATAGGTAATTTTTTTGATATCTTAGATTTCATGAACCTTTGACTTATAATTTTTTGTTTTATGAACTTCTTTGTTAAAATTTGTGAACTTCTGTGTTTAAATGCATGAACTGTTATCTTAGTATCTATGAACTATCAACTTTAAACTTGGTACACTAATATTGTATTCCATTTTTTCTTATTTTTTTATAATTATGTTTGCTCAATTCACATGTATTATATGGTATTTTCTCCCTTTACTGGCCTTGATCATCATAAAAAATGTGTTACATTTAGTGCCGGACTTTTGCTCAAGGAAGATATAAAATCTTTTGTTTGGTTGTTTGAACATTTTAAGAAAGCAATGGGGCACGATCCAAGAATTCTTGTGACTGATCAGGATGCCGCCATGAAAGTTGCTATTCAGAGAGTGTTTCCTCGGACCTGCCACCGGCTTTGCATGTGGCACATTATGACAAAAGTGTCTGGAAAGATAAAGACCGAATCTGGCGAAGTGGATGAGTTTAGGCAGCAGCTCAACATTAAAGTGTGGAGTCATAAGATTGTACCAGTTGAGTTTGAGTCTAGGTGGTTGGAGTTGGTTAGTCGTATCTCCTCGCAGAATAGACGATGGTTTGATGACATGTTTGCCATTCACCATTTTTGGATTCCAGCTTATTTCAGGGACAAAATGTTTGGTGGATTAGTCAGGACTACTTCCATTTCAGAGGTTCAGAACAGCTTTTTCGGCCATTTTACCGACCGATATTTTAGGCTTTGTGAGTTGGTGATGCACTTTGAGACTGCCATGGAATCCCAAAGACACACTCAGGCCAAGTTAAACCATGATTCTACTCATATGGTTCCAGATCTGAAGACACCTCTACAATTAGAGCGTCATGGAGATGATGTTTACACAATTTCTGTTTTTTACGAGGTCCAAAAGGAAATCTTTTCTGCATGCTTCTCATGTTGCATTGACAAAATAGTTCTAGAAAATGGAAGTAAATTTTTTGGTATAAAGGAGGATGGCCAGAGTGTAGTTCAAGTTGTTTATGATTTGCTGAACAATGAGGTTATTTGTGGGTGCCGAATGTTTCAGAGGATCGGTTTACCTTGCCGTCATATGTTTGTGGTTTTCAAGAACCTCAGTATGGAATCGATTCCGAAAAAATTCGTCCTTTCACGTTGGACAAAAGCTGCAACTATTACCCCAATTTTTACAATTGATGGTGCTATTGTAGAACAATGTGTTGCCATTATGGAAACACAAGCCTTAACGAGTTCAGTGATATCAGACTTTTATAATTTCTTAGGTATATTAGAAGACCATCCTCAATTATTGCATGAGTTTTCTTCAGTTATCAAGGAGCAAAAAGAGAAACTCGTGTCTGGTAGTAGTTCTTTATATAGTGACAAATCAGTTAATGCTAGGAGTGTGGAGTCATTAGCTGGTATTAGTATACCCAGTGAGATTCATGTACACCAACCTAAACAAGCTAAGAACAAGGGTTTTGGTTCTAGCAAGCGCATATTGGGTGCTAGGGAGAGTGCAATGTCTTCAAGTAAAGCCAGGAAAAGGCGTTGTGGAAAATGCGGGAAAACGGATTGTCATAATATCCGTACTTGTGTTGGGAAGTGATTTGCTTTATGTGGTCCAAGATTAAACATTGAAGTTGAAGTTCTCTATTTGTCCTTTTTAGTAGTTTTTATGTGTTTTTGGGGATTAAGTTGTTTGTTTTATGGTACTTTGTGTTTGAGAAATTACTTTGCTACATTGTAATTGCTTTTAAAGTTGTCTTAGACTTTGAAAATTGCCTTTTGATGCTTCTTTATGTTTTAAGTTTTGTTTTTTTTTATAGTTTTTCTACAATTATGCTTTATACTCTTTTGGAATCACACATATTGAACAAAATGAACCGAATGTTTTGGTTCACAACATTTATGCATTTCTCTGTTAAATGAACCAAAACATTTAACACTATGAACCTTCGCGTTGAATACAATGAACCTTCCTGTTAAACACATTGAACCGCGTAAATAATACTTTGTAAAACTGATTGTCAAAGTCCGTCTTGAAAGGTTAATGAAGCAAGAATGCTCAACATATAATTTCATTGCAAAAAATTGCGCAAAATGAGCATATACATTTAACAGAATGCAACAAGCATTCAATGACTAATCTTTACATTGTTTTCTCAAAATGGACCCTTTCCATTGCCTAGAACTGTAGCCATTTCTACTGATTTCATGTTAGCTATTCATCAATCATTTAACTTATAGATTGTTTTTCAAATATCCCAAAAGACAAGTTTCAATACTTAGTAATATACTAATTGTGCACTCCCAAAAAAAAACCATCTCACTACATCTTACTTCTTCTCCTCCTTACTCTTATCCTTGTTGTACTTTTTTTATCTCTGCCATTACAAAATCCTTCAATTCATTGATCTCTGAAATGATGATTGCATGCATGTACTTTGTTTTGAGACTCTTAATGTTGTTCATTGTAGTTTTGGCCTTGAGTTCAGTCTCCCATTCTTCAGTTGCTGATCCCATATACATCTCCATGTGTCTCATGGAAACAACTCCAAAGTCTACCTTATCACCAAGTTTCTCCCAAGGACTTTGAACTTTTGTTATCTTTGTTTGCTCTTCCTTGATCCTTTTAACCTTCGCATGCAAAGAGTTTACTCCAAGAAAAGTTTTTACCATTTCCCTCTGAAAGTACAAAAAAAAACACAATCAATATGAACCTTTAAAGCGTTACATATGAACCAGTATGTGAAGGTTTATGAACCTTCAATTCAATACTTAACATAGCGCTTACCAGCTTGTTTGGAATCTCTCCGTAAATTTCTTGGAACACTTTTTCAGAACTCACACTATTTAGTATTTCCATTGCCGACTTCTTCAAATTAAAGCTCATGACATAGTAGTGGTCTTCAAAAGAATGGATCCGGATAATAATCTACTATTTTTGCTTTTTAATATTAGTGTAAGCTATGCAAAAAACTGGACATTCAGAATGCATGAACCTTAGCACACAATAGCATGAACCTTAGCACAAGTACTTACCAGTTCAATATCTCTGACTTTTCGTCCCTTTACCACATTCACAGCTTCAGTTAAGTTTTTTTTTTGAAAATCAGCCTTGTTTTTCTCACCCTCCTACAAGATAAGTAAGCATTAAATATGACAAGTAATCTAGAGTAAGTACAAAAATACATTACAAGATATTGTTTTATGTTTAAGCACATACCTGTCGGAGCACCTTAGAAAACAGTCTTTCAGGTTTCGGTGTGCTTTTCCTTGGTTCTAGGAAGTTGAGGTGCATAGCCCATGCATCAAGGAGTTCACAAAATGGATCGTTGTCAAAAGAGATGAAGTGCATCCTATTAAGATGCAAGTCGTTCCACTCAAACATCCTCTCCAAGCGACTAGCATACAAATTAATTTCGGTTATATATTTGACCATGATGCAACACAAAACAAAAGTTAAAGTATTTAATATAAAACATCTTAAAACTTACACTGGGTTTAAAGATCTAATCATAACATATGTCCAAATTGCCTTCTGTTCTTCATTTGGTTTTTCTTGGATTTGGATGATTCTTTTATAATATGGGCTTCTCGTGCTGTCACCAAACTTTGTGGTTCTTTTGCCACGACCCACCTCATCCATTTGGTTGTTTGATGATTTTACTATTTTTAACCCCTTCTTTCCAATTTTCTTCGAATGAACAAGATAAAAAAATATTGCATTAATTAGTATGAACCTTAATATTGTGTCACTTGAACTGTAAAAGCCTACATTATGAACCAACATTCAAGTTTTGGACCCTAACCTTTCTTTTTTGGGGTTGGTTATCCATGTTATATTGCTCTTCAACTGGACCTTTTCCTTTGTCCTGTAGCATTATTGAAATTGAAAACACAATTATTATTTTTAAAACACAAACACATGAAGAACAAAAAGGCAATCTAAATTTAAGTGTTAGATGTTAACCTTCTTATTTGTAGTTGCATTTGGTTGCTCCATTTGAATTTCATTATGACCACCTTCATTTGGTTGCTCATTGCCATGTTCCACATCCTCCATGTTGACTTCTTGGGTAGTAATGAGTTTGAAGGATGGTGGTGTGAGATCAAAACTAACCTTCTTCCCAGCACTTTCCACTAATTCATCCACTTTATCTCCCACCTTTCCACCATCCACTTCACTAGCTACTACAACATTCTCTGCACCTACCAATACTTGTCCCTCATCGATGTCTCCACCATTTTCTTGATTATAATTCTGAAAAGGATCATCAACTATTTGTCGAGCTTTTTCAACCTTCAATGTGGCTTCATCGACTGCTTTCAAACACTCGAGTAACTCCGGATCTGACCAAAATGAATGCTGAGAGTTTTCCCATGTCTGCATAAAGTCACTTTGGGTTGGGCTCTCTTCTTTGGATGTGCTGATCCAAGCTTTTGCATTGTTCAACATGGTTTGAAGTGTGTTATCCTCTCTGAATCATATGGGGATCAATTCAATAGCTTCAGCCACTTCTATAATTGCATGAGCTAATTTCATTTGTCTCTCGACAATCATTTGAATACACTCCTGTATTAAAATCATTAAAGATATAAAAACATTTGCATGAACCAAACTTTAATGTACTATGAACCATACTATTTAGTATCATGAACCAAAGCCTTAAATTGCATGAACCGACCAAAAACCCTAAATATCTATGAACTTTATTTTACAATAGAATGAACCGTATTGTACAATAGCATGAGCCTTATTAAGCAATAGCATGAACCTAGGCTTTTAAATGTACAAAAGCATGGATTTTTTCTAATGCTTTTTCATACCTGCAGTGTATCTGTTATTTTGCTCTCTTGTCTTCTTTCTTGCTCTTTTCTACACTCCATTTTCTCTTGAGAAGGTCCTTCCCCTGGATTAACCGGTTCATTTTTCTTCCCATAACACGGCCAAGACCAAATCCTCCAAATGTAATCGCTTCTTCATCTTGTTGAGCTATTAATCTCTCCCTGCCCTAGTTCAAGAAAATAGGCAAGTTCCTTGTATTTTCCTTGCCTAGTACGATGACATTATCAACATAGCAAAGCTACAAAAAAATAGACAAAAAAATTAAGTCAAGTATAGAAAATAAAAACTCTACATTATAATCAATTTAGAAAAATTACTCACTAGTAAGAAGAGGATTGGCCCTTTGAAGAACCCATTCTTATTTTCTTTCCGGTCCCTTTTTGTTGCAATCAATCTCTTGAAGACAAAATCACAACAATTCATTTTTGGTATATCATCAACATTCTCCACTATGAATTCCCTCATAACAGTTCCTTTTTTATTACTTTCAATGAGGGAGGTCACAAATAATGAAATGAAGTGGCGCTTGAACCAAGCTTCATCATCTTCACCATCTTCCCATTTCTCTAACTTTGTTGCAATGTGAGAAGACCTTGCATCATCAATTCCTTCAAACCGCGCACTCCAACTTGCCCATATTTCTGGCGCTTCCTTTTTGTTTTTCTTTCAACAAGTATAGGGCCTTTTGAAATCCCGAACACCCTATGTACATCATCTGTAGTGATGTAGAATCCTTTCGCACCTTTTACCTTCAATCTGCATTGGACTTCATCAAAGTTATCTAAAATCCAATATGCAAGATAATGAGGAATCTCACTTTTGGTCAAGTTCAGCAACTCCCCAAACCCCATTTCTCTAATCATTTCTTTCTTCTTTTCGCTTGTCTTGATCTCATCCATTGACCCCACAAAAGCTTTCCCAGTGTTTCTTGTCTTCAAGGAAGGGTAATGGTTGCCCAAGTTTCCCTTTTTAACCAACTTATCATCTTTTGCTCCTCTAGTAGTACATCCTTTATTTTTTTTCTCTTTTCAAAATCGCACCATCATTCTTCACCCTCCCCTTTCCTTCTTTCTTGTCCACCTTCTTCTTGTCAATCTTGACAACTTGAACTTGCTTTACCCTCCCCTTCCTTCTTTCTTGTCAACCTTCTTCTTTGATGTAGAAGCCTTTGCTAACATAAGCTTTGACTATACAATACGAAGTGGGGTCTCAAAATCATCAGATTCCTTATCCATTTTGCTTTCACTGATTGTCTTCTCATAATCTGCATCATCAGAATCAGAATCATCAGATTCTTCATCCGCTTCATCTTCACTTTCACATCCTTCAAACTCCAAGCTACCGGTTAGTGGAGTTGAAAGCTTTAATATTTTCTTTCCTCACAGACTTTGACGTGTGGAGCTAACTTGTGTCTTTCTTTTCAAGCCTTTTGAATTTGCCGCTTTCATATGTATAAAATAGAATATTACACAAATAAGAGCATGAACTGTAATAAGAAACTAAGTGTGAATTTTCATGAACTTACAAACATAAGAACATGAATTGTAATATGAAACTTCAAAATACAACACACATTAGAAGTATTTGTCTACTAAATCTTATGAACCTTATTGGCAAAAATTATGAACCTAATAGCATAAGAACATGAACCATAAACTAATAAGCACATCCAGCTTAATGAGTGAGTCTTTTTGGCCTATATTTGAACATGAGACATGGCAATACTGAAAAATGAACCATATTGTTTGTAAACATGAACCACGACGACATGTTTTATGAACCACACATCAAGTTTAATGATAAATACTATGAACTTGCAAAAAACTACTTCATTAACCTTTGTCTTGAGCGAATTTGCTTCGAATTTCTCTCAGTTGGACTTCTTCATTTTGTTTTCCTTTAGTGTACCTGAGCAAACACAATAATATCAACATCAAGTGCTCTTTTAACCAAATAACAAGGTGCAAGTATAATAATACCTTATTATTCAATAGCATGAACTGTATTATACCATAGCATGAACTATATTATACAATAGCATGAACCTTATTAAGCAATATCATGAACTATATAATACACTTTTTCTGGTGCTTTCCTCAATGGAGATAGGAAAGGGCATAAAACAGAGGAAATGAAGATAGAGCACCAGTACTTGTTTATCCGCACAGAAAATGCAAATCACACAAATCTCACCAGTCATGAGCAACGCAAATAGAAAATGCATTTTCTCAACACAAATCCAGTTCATTTATCCATAAAAAAACCGAAATGAAAATGCGAATAGAAAATCCAGTTCATTCATCCATAAGCAAGGCGAATAGAAAATGCAAATCACACAAACCGAAAGTTCATTCATCCATAAACAAAGTAGCAGAAAGCAAAACCCTAACCGAAATGAAAATCCAGTTCAAGACACAAATATAGTTCAAGCGGAATGAAAATTAAAACTGTAACCGGGGGCGGTGTCTTCCGAGCTCGCAAGCATCGTCGGAGACAAGAGAAAGCAAACCGGAACAAGGAGGAACGAAACCGGAATGATCGCCGAAGGCAGGGATCGCCCAATCGTCGCCTAGATCGTCGCAGCTCTGATTCTCTCTCTTGGTTGTGGAAAAGGGCCGGGTTTTGGGGAGAGGATGAAGGGTATTTTTGACAGTACAATGGTATTTTTAAAAAATTACATTCCGTGCCATTAATAAATAAATCAGTCTTTATTTTTTATTTTGCCTAGTTTAATCTCATCCATCCATAATTCTCATCCAACGTTCATGATTTTTTCTTAGTTCTCACCCTAAGAAATTTGCACATGGGAACCGAACTCTTATATTATAATATGGACTTATTCTAGTACTTTCCTTATGTAGAGAGATTCCCAATTACTTAATATAGTATACTCTCCATGTTTGAGAGATAATAATAAAAATTCCATTATCTATTTAAATGGTTTCCCCATGTCTTAGAATATTATTCTATAAAAATATGGGCATGCAACTATTTATTTATGTCTAAGTTAGTAATGATAATATCTTAGTATATCTTTTCTTATCACTTGGATCTTTTATATAATATATCTTTAACAAACTAGCATACTCAATATTTTATAGCATTACTAAAATAATGTTAATAAGTCCATTATTTTTATTTAAGAATTTCCATGTCTTGGGATTTATTTTATTATCAAAAATAACATGCACGATAAAGGCTTTATCTAAGTATAATAAAATTTACTTAATTGATTTTATCTTGTTTAACTAACAATATCTCTAGGTGAATATTTTTATTAGGTTATTAGCATAAATCCATTCTTATTATTTAGATTTCTATGGAAGACAATTTAAGTGATTTAAATTAAAAATAAAAAGATTTTTAAGAGGAAATTAGACCTCTGTTTATTGGATTGAACGTACAGGAGAACATGACACTTCAGGGGAGAAGCCAGAGGGGGCGGCGACACCAATGCTGGGACGACGGCGGGCTCGGTGGCGGCTCGGCCACCGTGCGGTGGTCCGTCAGTGGCCTGGAGGGGGTGTGGTGGTGGCTTGGTGGTGATTTGGGGGTATTCAATGGTGTTTTTAGGGCAAAAATTCAGAAATTAAAAGGGCTTTTTAAGGGTGATTTTTGAGGATTAAAGTAGAAGCAAGATTCTAGAGAGGAGGAGGAGAATTTGTGTGAGTTCTAATGGGGGTTTTCAGCCTTTAAATAGGCAAAGGGGGGGAGCTCTTGGTGATCTATGTCAATGGAAGTTGAGCAATGGTGGAAGAGGGGATTGATGCCAATTGGTGGGGGTGTGCTAGTTAGGGATGACACAAGGGGATGCAAGCCTTTGGGTGGTCTTAGAAGCAAGAATGGAGAATGGTTGACAAATTTCTCATTCACTGGTTTAACGTCAATTCAATATCAGACTTCTTTGACTCTTGAAGAAAAAGGAGAAGAGAGAGGGCTTATTATTAAAAGAGTGGTGAATTGGGTTGTCAAGTTACAATAGTCTAGCGGTTTGAGGAGTGTGTGCTTGTATGAAAGGAGCGAGAGGTCTCAGGTTTGAGTCCCAGTTCTTGCCTCCTTTTTATTTAATTTTGTTTGTACTATTTTTAGCCTTGAGCACTCCACTGCTTAATAAAATTCGGAAATTATATTAGTCTTATTTTACTTGAAAATTTTCATACCTTATAATCCTTTATACAATGTTCTTAATTTATTTAATTTAAATTACTTAAAATCTCTTTTTAAAGAGAAAAGGTGATGCGTCCCTCGTTTGGGATGCTTCGGATCGATCGTTGGCTTGAGTATTGGGTCTCCAATTGGCGTAGCGGAAGGCTGATTTGATTGTGAGTTGGTACGGACAAGAGGAAGAATTCGAGAGTAATGGTGTTTGTTTGAGAATAGAGAGGCGGCGCAAGCACTAGGATAGAATTAAGGAGAAACCTCAACTTGAATTAAACCCTAAATGTGCGCTAATTGAAAAACATAAGCCTATTCTCCCTTATATAGAGAGGCGGCTGAAGCAAATGCAAAGAAACCCTAATCTATCGGCGACGCGCCTAGGGCAAGCTTGCAAACTTAGGCCCAACGACGCGGTCCGAAAATGATCGGCGTAAGGCCCATAAAAGTCTTTCTAAATGTGTAAAACCAACAATAGAAATGTCCCATAATAGAAAGAATGCATAAAAGTACTAAAAATGGATAGGTCGTCCGTGACCGTGCCGGGAGTGTCATGACAAGGGCTGTCGCGACGCTGGCAAGGCTGGGACTCGGCGCTGGCGAAGTCACGGCGCGCGTCGGGGCGCTGGCGAGGTCGCTGGCACGACGCGGGACGCTGGTGACGTCGCTAGCGAGGTCTCGAGGACTTGAGGTTCGCCGATGCTTCCGAGAACCTCAAGTTGAGACTCGATCCCGAGGTCCGATGCGAGAACCTCAAGTTGGGCTCCGAGGTCTTGGCGAAGGCTGGTGGAGACCTCGTCTCGCGATCCGATGCTCGAGAATGGTGCGCCTTGGCGAGGTTGATCCGAGAGCTCGTCGCGAGGTTCCTCGGCGCCGATGGTGGTGATGGTGCCGAGCGAGGTCGCGGTGTAGGGCGCGCCGTGGCTTGCGGAGAGGCGCGCCACAAGAGACCTCGTTGCATCTTGGATTGCTCTGGTTCTGGCACGAGTGATGGGGCCATCCGAGCGAAGAGTGAATGCGTCGTCCTCTTGGCTAGCATCCATGACGGGGGTCGCATCACCAGGATTATTTAAATATTATATTGGTTTTAAAAACCTTGGAATATTGCGTATATTACAGTAATTTTGAAATTAAGTTTTGGAGCTCCCCACTTCTTCTGGATGGCGATGAAGTGAACACTTTTGGTGAGCCGATCCACGATAACCCAAATAGCGTCCTTTTGTTTCTGAGTCTTGGGTAGGTCTGTCACAAAGTTCATTGCAATATCCTCCCACAGTCCCACTTTCATTCCGGCACGGGGAGTGATTACAATTTCCCTCCGGGTCTCCGGTGCTCAATCTTCACCTTTTGACAAACCAAGCACTTTGAGATGAATTCTGCGACCTCTTGTTTCATGTTTTGATGCAACCTCGTTTGAAGACGCGACAGATCTTTGTCAATGTTTGAGTATTAGGTCTCGAATCTGCAGAGTGGAAGTCTTTAAAGATCGAACCAACATTGGATTGGCTAGATCTAACGAGAACCACACGAGAACAAGAGCGTTTGAATGCTTGAAACCAATCAAAAAGGTGTTTGCACAGCACAAGGATGAGAAAATCGGAGCAATCCTCTACTATAATTCTAATCTCAAGTGTGCGTGGCTGAAATAAAACATATAGCGCCCTATATATAGGTGTAGCACATGTAAACCCTAAAACTAAAGCAAGTGCTCCTAGTGTTTTGGATGCAACCAAGCCCATCGACGCAAGTTCTAAGCCTGTAGGCGCAAGGCCCATAAATGACCTTTTAATTATATAAAACTACTAATAATATTGTTCGAGAATTAGAAAACAAGCTAAAAATAGTATAATATAGATATGTCATCCGTGGCCAGCACCGAGGTATCAAGACAAGGCCGTCGCGAGGCTGGCGCGGCATGGCGAGGTTCGGACACGGTGCTGGCGTGCGTCGCTGGCGAGGCTATGGCGCTGGCGAGGGAGCTGCGGTCCCTATAATCTCGCTCGTGAATATACGTCATATACTTGCGTGTCCCTATAATCTCGCACCAATTAGTGGCGATCTGCGGTCCGGGGACCACCATTGTACCGATCGAAATGGCGACTTTCCTTGATTGACTCCATGTGATGCATGGTGCCAAATTGAGAAGAAGGCGATGCATGGCTCTTTCCCTTGGCACGTGCGTGCGCGACATCGTCCGCGGACACGCCCGAATTGGCATGAATCTCCGATGCGAGGCCTTGTGCCTGGGGGACGGTGTGCTTGGACTGAGTTTGACTCTCGGCCAAGAGGTGTTCGAGTTCCTCAATCCGAGCCACTGCCTCCGGTGGAAATTTTTGTTGTTGATTTTGCAACATCGGAGGTGGATCCTTGTCTCGGTTGTCATTGTTTCCCGAGTCCGACACGGTACCTATCGTCACACCCGTCATAGCAAGTAAGCAGTTCACAACAAAAGGCGAAGAGTTGAAGGTTAGCTTAAGTCGGCCGACCCTTAATGTTCAAACCACACAAACAAACAAGGATAGGCTAGGCTCAAGGTAACTCAACTATATCAAAGAAATATGGATCCAAAAAACAAAAAAGCAAGTTAAACAAAACACAAAGAAGAATTGCAAAACCGAAACTAAACAAGCAAGAAGTAGTCGACGTTATAAGGGAATTTGCCAAAACTTGGATATTGAATTGAATTTGGAAAGATCTTGCCTTATTTTGGCTTGTGATCTTCCAAAGATTTTTTTAAGCAATAAAATCGAAGATATCTTGCCTTATTTTGGCTTGTGATATCCGATTCCTTCCTTCGTTTTTCTTTATAAAAACAAACGATCTCTAGGGTTTCTTTTCTAGAGATATGGAAGCAAGATAACAATGGAATCAACACAAATATACTCGAAGATGCAAGCAAGAAATCAGCAAAACAAAATCCTATGTGCATGCAACTAGCAAGACAAAGTGTAATCTTCACCAAAATCAATAGATCTAGTCGAGTATGGTCAATGTTGATTTTTTTTAACAAGTTACGTGAACAAGAAAAAAATTTGGGGTCCTAGATGAAGGTCTACGAAGTGGAGGACGAATCTAGGTTTGATGCAACAGAATGGATCGTGTGAGAATGAACAAAGTAGGGTGTAGCGAGACTTACTCAAACCTTGGCTCTGATGCCAGTTGATGTGACCTCGTTTGAAGAGGCGACGAATCTTTGTCAATGTTTGAGTATTAGGTCTCGAATCTGCGGAGCGAAAGTCTTTAAAGATCGAACCAACGTTGGATTGGCTAGATCTAACGAGAACAACACAAGAACAAGAGCATTTGAATGCTTGAAAACAATCAAAAAGGTGTTTGCACAGCACAAGGACGAGAAAATAGGAGCAATCCTCTGCTATAATTCTAATCTCAAGTGTGCGTGGCTAAAATAAAACATATAGTACCCTATATATAGGTGCGGCACATATAAACCCTAAAACTAAAGCACGCGCGCCTAGGGTTTTGGATGCAACCAAGCCCATCGACGCAAGTTCTAAGCCCGTAGGCGCAAGGCCCATAAATGACCTTCTAATTATATAAAACTACTAATAGTAATGTTCGGGAATAGAAAACAAGCTAAAAATAGTATAAAATAGATATGCCATCCGTGGTCGGCACCGAGGTGTCAAGACAAGGCCGTCGCGAGGCTGGCGCGGCATGGCGAGGTCCGGACACGGCGCTGGCGCACGTCACCGGAGAGGCTACGGCGTTGGCGCGTGAGACTGGTCAAAGTTCTCTTGAACCTCAAGTTGCGATCCGGCTCCGAGGCTTGGCACGATAGACTGGCCGGTGCTTGCAAGAACCTCATGACGCAACTCGATTCCGAGCGCTGGCGTGAAGGACGAGTCTTGGATGGTTGGTTTTGAGGACTCAACTCAAGGTTCTAGCGCGCCTACGATGCAAATGCTGGTGAGCACTAGTGCGGTGCATGGCGTGCCGTGGCCCGCAGACAAGTGCGACACGAGGGATTGTGTCGCGGTCTCAATGGCCCGAGCCCCAGCACAGGTGACGGGGCCATCCGAGCACAAGGTGAATGACTCAGCCTCCTGGCTAGCATCCAACGCTGGGGTCGCATCATGTTTGGCCACCAGAAATTCTTCCGTACATCCTTATACATCTTACTTGCTCATGGGTGTACGGAATAGGCGGATGCATGGGCCTCCTTCAAAATGATCTTTCGAAGCTCTTCCACGGCTGACACCCAAATTCAATTTTAAAACCAAAGGGATCTGTCATCCTAATGATGAACCCCAGTGCTTTGCGTTCTTGTACTTCGCCAATGATTCGAATCAGCATAATGTCATCAGCTTGCTTTTCTTTGATTTCTGCTAACAAATCGGGACGGATTTCCAAGGTGTTTAGGCAACGTTGTTACCTTCCAAACCCGACTTTGATGCCTTCTCTTATCAGCTCTTGTTGTAGTTTAGGCTGAACCGTTAGCATTGCGATTAAGCCCTCTTGTTGTGTCTTACGACTGAGAGCATCGGCCACGACGTTAGCTTTGCCCGGGTGATAGAGCAACTCGATGTCGTAGTCCTTTAGTAGTTCAAGCCATATTCTTTGTCTCATGTTCAATTCCTTTTGAGTGAACACGTACTTCAGACTCTTGTGGTCGGTGAAAATCTGACACTTCACCCCGTACAAGTAGTGTCGCCAAATTGTTAAGGCAAACACCACCGTTGCTTGTTCGAGGTCGTGCGTTGGATAATTCAATTCATAGACCTTGAGTTTCTGAGATGCATAAGCGATCATCTTCCCATTTTGTATTAATACACATCCCAAGCCTTGTTTGGAGGCGTCACTGTACACCACATAACCTTCTTGTCCATCTGGCAGAGTCAGTACTGGTGCACTTGTGAGACGCTTCTTGAGTTCTTGGAAGCTTTCTTCACATTTCTCATCCCACACAAACATCTTGTGGGTATTCCGGAGCAGCTTTGTCATTGGTAAAGCGATCTTGGAAAATCCTTCGACGAACCTTCAGGAGTACCCTGCGAGTCCTAGGATGCTGCGAATTTCTTTTACATTTCGCGGTTGCTTCCATTCTGAGACTGCTTCAATCTTCTTTAGGTCCACCATTACTGATGTCGCACTTTTTAGTTGGTTTTTTAGGGCAGTTTTTTCTAGGATTATTGTGTTGCCCTGCATATAACTCTGACCCTCTTTAGAGAGTTGGAGTCGTTTGTGCTTGTTTGTTGTTTTTGTAGGGTTTTGAAGCGTTGAGGAGGAGATATCCCGAGTTTTCAAGCTTTCTAGGAGGTAGCATTAGAGTTGTCGTGTAGCGTTGTGGATAGAAGGATGAGAGATGTTGATCTTTGGAGATATTGATGAAGTTTGCAAGATGAAGATGTCTTAGAAGGAGTCTAAAGAAGTCTAAGAAGACCAAGGACGTTTAAGGAAAAAGCATTGAAGAAGAATCGAGCTTTGGGGCAAGATTTGAGCAAAGAAATGAAGAATCAACGGCATGCCATGGTCGGTGACGACCCACTTTGGGTCGGTACCGAGCGCCTCCGTGCCTTGCGGGAATAAAACTTGAGCCATAAGTTAGGTTTTAGTAATTTTATTATTTATGGGTCTTTTTAAGATAAGATTTAGTTTCCTTATGAGAACATTCATACCACTATTTAAGGGCCTTTTAGGTTAAAAATCAAGGGGGCGTTTTTTTGGAGGCACGAGAAGAGAAGGAATGAGTTGCAAGTAGATTTTATAGGGTTAACTCTTATTCAAGCTCTTGGACAATTTTAAGAGAGCTTTTGGAAGATTGTCTTGAGATTCGTAAGCTGTTATTTCAATCGAAGTTTGCTTGTTTTGATTCATGTCTTCTTTTCTATCTTTGGTTGATGATTGCATAATGAATCGTGAGTAGTCTACCTTTCTAGGGTTGGGGTGAAACCCGACAAGTTGCGCATGGTTAAAGCATGAATCTTTGATATTAAACCACTCTTTTAATCTCTATTTTTATTCCCTATTAGTTGTGCTTGATTCCTTGAATGAAAGTTAAAGGCATATTCATCTTCATGATTGAATTGAAAGATTGAATTTTGAAGTTTGAATAATATTTGGTTGAAACGAAAGTTAAGACCTTAGATAACAAAGGGTTACAAGTTTATATCTTTACGAAAGTTGGGTTGTTTTGCTTGTTTGTTCATGGCGAAAGTCATTCGTGAGATTATTGTTGGTCGATATTTGATTCATGTTTACATTCAAGGCTTGTTGCGGTGGATCCTTTGCTCTAGATTTATTTTATATTGATTTTTCCGAGGTTTTATCGTCCCCGAAATAGGTCGTCACCGATTACCTTTAGGTCGGTGCCGAGCTCTCATAATTTTTCCGGTCTTCTCTGCGTCGTTGTCCAGGTTTTGGGTCGTCACCGAGCACTAGCTGGGTCGGTGCCGAGTACTAGTTGTGTGTGTTTTGTTTTGTTTTGCCTTCTTTTTGTTAGGAATGGTTGCTAGACGTAGATATTTCTAATTCCCGTGGACGAACCTGACCTCCCTGTACTCAACGGGGTCTTGATCTATAAATTTATTTGCTTGTTAGGATCAAGGTAAAACCCTGACAACAAATTGGCGCTGTTGCCGGGGAGTTATTCTAGTTTCTTTGTCTAGTTATCTTTCGGGTTTGGGAATAGCCCATACCCTTTTGTGTTTACTAATTCGTTTTTTTTGTGATTGTTTCTTTAGGTGTATGCCCTCTAGTTCGCGAAGGGGAGTCGACTATTTTCCTTTTGATCCCGAACTTGAGAGAACCCTTCACCGCAGGCTAAGAGAACGTAGAGCAATGGCCAGTGCTGAGGAACTTGCTCGCCAGATGGCTGATCTTCGCCTTCAAATGGAAGGTATGCAAAGAGAGCGTGATGCTCAAACTGCTGCTCCACAAAGAAAGAGAGAGAGAGAGAGAGAGAGAGAGAGAGAGAGAGAGAGAGAGAGGTTGCTGCCCGTCTCCAAGAACAGCTTAATGCTATTCCGCGTAACGCACAGCAATACATGCATCCGGAATTTAAAGTTCCCGAATCTGCTATTGTGCTCCATGTGATTGAGCACGCCTTTGAGATTAAGTCACACTTCATCACTCTTATCAAGAGGTCTCAATTTGAAGGCAAGCCCACCGAGTACCCCATGGAGCACATCAAGAACTTCACGGACCTCTGTGACACTATCGTCGTTGATGATGTATCGCTTGAATATGTACTCTTGAAGGCGTTCAAATGGTCTTTGGCCGGAAAGGCACTTACTTGGCTTGAAAGTTTACCCTCTAGGTCGATTACTACATGGAAGACTTTACATGATCAGTTTTTGACTAAATTCTTCCCGCCAGCTAAGACTACGGAGCTAAGAAAGCGCATCACTTCTTATCATCAAATTCCCAATGAAACTTTTGTGGAAACTTGAGAGCGGTTTAAAGAACTTCTTCGGCAATGTCCTACTCATGGACAACCACCCTATGTGCTTTAGGAGACTTTCTTACAGGGGATTAACGCTGCTACAAAGGACCGAATCAACCTTCACACAGATTGCGGGTTCATTGAGATGGATCCCGATCAAGCTTGGGGCTTGTTGGACAAACTCACCAACTATGATGCAATGTATGGCACTCCACAAGCCGTCAAGGTTCCGATGAAGAAGCTATATGATCCTAGTGCTGAACCGATTGATCAAGACGTGAGGTTTCAATTCATGCAAGATGAGATCAACCGGCTCAAGAAGCAAGTAATCCACTACAAATCCACCGCTCAATCTTGTCAAGAATATGGTTCCCAAGCTCATCCTACCACTTGTTGTACAAACGTGGATCAAATATGGGCCGCCGAAACTTATGCGGAGGCGAATTATATGCGAGGGCGTTACCGAGGTCAGAACAATGCTTATCCAGGAAGGAACAACAACAACAATTATCCTAAATGGAACAACAATGGCCACGATCAAGGTTTTAAAAATCAGCCACAAGAGCCAAGAGCCCCTCCTTATAGACATCCCGGATACCAAGAGCCACCAACTTGGGCACAAAGACTCCTTGAGGGAATGAATGGCGTCCGAACCGATCTTAAAGGAGTTCAATATCAATTGGGAGATTTTGAAGCTTAGAGGAAGAATGTGAACTCTCAACTTGGTGACTTAGCAGCCCAAATTCCACGACCTCAAGGGCGATTACCGGGCCATCCCGATGAGAATCCGAGAGGTCAAATTGTTGCGGTCCATCTGAGAAGCGGAAAGAAGTTGCCGGATCGAGAAACAAGCAAGAAGACAGAGGATGAGAAGGACCAGCCTAGCTCAGAGGCGGTCATTGCCGACCCATCAAGGGTCGTGACCGACCCTATCTCCATTTCAGCGGAGGTTGTCACCGACCCTCCCCAGGTCGTCACCGACCCTCTTTCCGGAGTTCTCACACCCGTTCCTTCTACATCAACACCGAAGGTGCTTCTTTCCCATCTAAGAAGGCTAAGGATTCCACGGACGGAAAATTCAAGCGTTTTGTGCAGGTTCTTTAAGGGCTCAACATCACTATTCCTTTTGCCAAAGTTTGAATGAGATGCCCGCATACACCAAATCTCATAAAGAGATCTTGTCAAAGAAGCAGTCGATGTCCGAGTTGACCGATGAGGTGCGATCTCTAGAGCTTCCAGAGAAACTCGACGATCCGGGTAAATTTGCAATTACTATTGGTATAGGCGCTCATCGCTTTAAAGCTTTATATGATCTTGGTGCAAGTGCCAGTCATCTTCCTCTCTCTATTTGGTCCAAACCAACATGGGTCCTTTGGTCCCGGTGAATATGAGGCTCTATATGGAAGACGGTTCTTGTGTAAAGCCAACAGGTGTTGTCGACGATTTCTTTATTCAAGTCAACAAGTTCTTTGTGCCTAATGATTTTATTGTTATGGAGATGCCGGAGGATCCCGTCGTCCTGATCATTCTTGGGCGACCTTTCCTTGCAACCGCCGGAGCTATCATTGATGTGAAGAAAGGCCTCCTTACTTTTGAAATCGGCAATGAGGTGGTTGAGTTCCGGTTCAATCCAACAATCAAAGAGACCGATGGAGCTATGGAGGTGAAAATGTTGTACACTCGCTTGGATTACATTGACTGTGAAGATCCGATCGAACGCTTGCTTGGAGCTTATACAAGTGAAGATGAAGAAGAGGAAGAAACTGTAGGGTCGGCACCGACCACATCCAGCTCGACACCAACCCCCATTCCGCTCGTTTATGAGGATTTTGCTATTGCCTCTGGCTCGGTACCAACCCCCTTATGGTCGGAGCCGACCCTTCTGGAGGTAGATGACGAAGCACACCTCTTCACCAACAGTGATTACTTTGAGGAGCTTTTCAAAATGGAGAAGGATTTTCAAAATGGAGAAGGATGATGGCATTGTTACACCACCACCTACTCCAGAGCTTAAGACTCTTCCCGAGTCTTTGAGGTATGAGTTTCTTGGCCCAAATTCCACTTTTCCCGTAATTATTAATGCTAACCTTAATGCGGAAGAAGTTGGAAAGTTGTTGAATGTTCTTAGGACTCATAGGAAGGTCATTGGATACTCACTTGAGGATTTGAGTGGCCTATCACCTTCTTTGTGTATGCATCGTATTTTTCTTGAGGAAGGACACAAGCCAACCATAGAGCACCAACGGAGGCTTAACCCGAATATGAAGGAAGTGGTAAAGAAAGAGATATTAAGAATGCTTGATGCAGGTATCATCTTCCCAATTTCGGATAGTAAGTGGGTAAGCCAGTTCATGTTGTGACTAAAAAGAGTGGTCTTACTGTTGTTGAGAATGAAAAAGGCGAGTTAGTTCCCACTCGGACTACCACTAGTTGGCGCATGTGCATAGACTATAGAAAGCTTAATAGTGCCACCAGAAAGGATCACTTCCCCTTGCCTTTTATTGACCAAGTGCTAGAGAGATTAGCTTTACATGACTATTTTTGTTATCTCGATGGCTATAGTGGTTTTTGGCAGGTTCCGATACATCCCGATGATCAAGAGAAGACCACCTTCACATGTCCTTATGGTACATTTGCTTATAGGAGGATGCCATTCGGGCTTTGCAATGCCCCGACCACCTTTCAACTGTGTATGATGGCCATCTTTTCCGACATGATTGAGGATATTGTGGAGGTGTTTATGGATGATTTCTCGGTTTACGACACCACTTTTGACTCTTGTCTTGCCAATCTTGCTAGAGTACTTAGGAGATGTTAGGAGACTAAACTAGTGCTTAATTGGGAGAAGTGTCACTTTATGGTTCAAGAAGGGATTGTCTTAGGTCATATAATGTTAAAAAGGGGGATTGAAGTTGATAAAGCTAAAATTGAATTAATTAAAAATTTGCCACCCCCTTCTTCCGTGAAAGATGTTAGGAATTTCCTAGGCCATGCCGGGTTTTATAGAAGGTTCATTCAAGATTTCTCTAAGATTACTAAACCATTAACTAACCTATTAATGAAGGATGTTATGTTTGAGTTTTCTTCCAATTGTCTTGAAGCTTTTCACAGGATTCGGGATGCGCTTGTGTCGGCCCCTATCATGCAACCTCCAGATTCGACACTTCCCTTCGAGATCATGTGCGACGCTAGTGACTACGCTGTGGGCGCGTCTCTTGGGCAAAGAAGAGAGAAGAAGCTTCATGCTATCTACTATGCGAGCAAGACGCTCGATGAGGCCCAAAGTAAGTACACCACTACGGAAAAGGAGTTCCTTGCTGTAGTGTTTGCTTTCGAGAAGTTCCGGACATACTTGGTAGGCTCCAAGGTAATCGTCTACACCGATCATGCAGCTATCCGTTACCTTATGGATAAGAAGGACACCAAGCCGAGATTACTCTGATGGATGCTCCTATTGTAAGAATTTGACCTTGAGGTAAGGGATAAGAAAGGAGCGGAGAATCTTGCGTCGGACGACCTTTCTCGGTTGCCCATCGAGCACATCAAGGAGTCCGGAGACACGGTACCCATCAATGACTCTCGCCCGGATGAAATTCTCTTGAGCAATGAAGTCTTACGGATCGAGGTCGACCATTTTGGATCGGAGACGACCCCTTCTGGATCGGAGACGACCACTTCTAGGTCGAAGACGACCACTCATGGATCGGTGATGACCACCCATATGCAGGATTCGGCCGACGCCGAGCCAGACAGTACGACTCTAACCCTCACTACGGTCGATTCAGGTCACTCTTCTCCCTCTTCTTGTGTGCTTACTAGTATTCTTCACTCTTCTCTTCCCATTCTCTCTTGCCATTCTTTATATGCTATTCGAGGGGTGAAAACCCCTTGGTTTGCGGATGTTTCTAACTATGTTGTAGGAGGCATTATCCCCGATGGATTGACTTCCCAAGCCAAAAAGAAGTTCCTCCACGACGCCAAGCAATACTATTGGGACGATCCTTACCTATTCAAGCAAGGGAGTGATCATATCTTTAGGCGTTGTGTGCCGGACGATGAGATAGAGGGAGTAATTCGACATTCTCATACTCTTCCAACAGGTGGCCATGCTAAGGGATTCAAAACCAGCACAAAAATTCTTCAAAGCGGATTCTATTGGCCCACCCTCTTCAAAGATGTTCAAGCATATGTAACGACATGTGATGAGTGCCAACGTGCGGGAAATATCACATGGAGGAATGAGAACCCACTCACGGGAATTCTAGAGGTCGAGCTTTTCGACGTATGGGGAATTGACTTCATGGGACCCTTCCCCTCTTCGGGCCCCTATAAGTACATCCTCGTGGCAGTCGATTACGTTTCTAAGTGGGTCGAGGCCATAGCTACAAGAACCAATGATGCACGAGTGGTGGCCAAGTTCATGAAGACCAACATCTTTCCTTGCTTTGGTGTTCCCAGAGTCCTTATTAGTGATGGCGGTTCTCACTTCATTGAGCGTAGCTTCGAGGCACTTTTGACCAAGTATGAGGTATCTCATAAGGTGGCAACTCCTTACCACCCCCAAACAAGTGGTCAAGTTGAGATCTCTAACCGGCAAATTAAAAGCATCTTGGAGAAGACGGTTTCCCGCTCAAGGAAGGATTGGGCCTCCAAGTTGGATGATGCACTTTGGGCATACCGCACTGCATACAAGACGCCACTTCGCACTACTCCCTACAATCTTGTGTATGGCAAGTCATGTCACTTGCCCGTCGAGCTTGAACACAAAGCTTTATGGGCTCTCAAGGAGCTCAACATGGACCTTGACGCGGACGGAGCAAAGAGATTTATGGACTTGCAAGAATTAGATGAGTTAAGGCTTAAGGCGTATGAGAATGCCAAGATTTACAAAGAGAAAACCAAACAACGGCATGATAAGAAGATCGTCTCGAAGACCTTCAACACCGGTGATCAAGTACTCCTTTTCAACTCTAGACTTCGACTTTTCCCCGAAAAATTACGATCCCGATGGCGTGGACCATTTTTGGTTCACCACATCTACCCACATGGAGCGGTCGATCTCATAGACAAGAATGGAGAGATTTTCAAGGTCAACGGGCACCGATCGAAGAAGTACTATGCAAAGGCCAAGCCCGATGAGGAAATCCGAGCTACATGGGCTCTCACATCTTCTGACTAAGCTGAGGTACTTCTCGTCTAGATAAAGACGTTAAATGAAGCGCTTACGGGAGGCAACCCGCTTTGTTTTTGTTTTTGGACTTTCTTTATAGCTTAGTTTAATTTATTTTTATTAGAATAGAGTAGCTAGGATTCTTGTCTTGCATCTCCACTAATGTTTTGTAGGGACCCGAGGCATCGGAAAGGGAATGTGAGGGTTGGAACACGTTGCAACGCAAGGGAACAAAATCAGGGGAGGTCGGAGACAACCCAAATCCGGTCGGTACCGACCCCTTCAAGCAAAAACGGTAAAATTTTGGAAATTCCGAAAATTGCAGGTAAGTCCCTGAACTTTTAACCCTTTTTAACCCTATTCCTCCCCTTCTTTTCCCCCACGCCGCCGACCCATTTCTCTCTCAAAACTCCATTGCCTCCATTCCTACCAAGGCTTCACAAATCCATCAAAATTCCTCCCAAATCTACTAAACTCCATCCTTGTGCTACTTAATCTTCCACATCTATCACCAAAAACCAAAAAAATTTGGCCCCTTCCCACAAATCTCAGCTTTTGAACCGCTCTAAGTGCTCGTCTACGACCCATTTTCTACTTCTATTCCTCTAATTTCACTCGTTTTGGTATGTTCTTCTACTCTCTTGCTCTTAAATTCAAGTTCTACTTGATTAATTTTGAAGGGTTAGTTGAAAAATCTAGGTTTTGGGTGTTCTTGAGTTTGAATATGGAAATTTGGGATGTTTATATGCTTTAGTGGTTAAATCTATATGATTATGATGATTTGTGGTTTGAAGGTGATTTTCTTGATAGATACTTGGTTGTTTGGTTGATTGTGAGCATATATGATTTTTCGATTTTTGGTAGCCATTCTAAGGTCATAATGCTGGAATTTCGAGCAAAATTTTTCCCAGAACGGTCAGTGACGACCCAAAGTAGGTCGGTCTCGACCCAACAGTGCCATGATAGTTGCGTCTTGGCGTGTATTAGGTCGTTAACGAGCTTCCAAGGGTCGGTTCCGACCCCGGTTGCCTCGAACTCTTGATTGTTGCATGCTTAATGACTCTCTTTATCCATGATTTGAGTAATTTAAGCATGAGATTCCCCCTCTACCTACATATTTTTCATGATTAAGCATGCTTGGTTGAGATTCTTTCTAACAAAATTTGAGCATGTTGCTTACTGTAAGTATGGGGTACTTCTTTGATGGTATGTGCGCTCTTTGTTTGGTTTTGTCCTTTAAAACTTTGGAAATTATCTTGGAAGTTTGATCATTTTGTAGGACAATGGCCTCTTCTTCTAGTCATCCCGCCAAGAAGCAAAAGTTGGATTGTGTGGAGTTTGATTCCAATGAGCAAATGGACCGATTTCTTGAGATGTGGCGCGGAGATGTCAGTGTGCGATCTTATCAGAGGGTCGGCACCGCTAAGATTGATTTCCATGCGGAGGTGCTTGAGGCCTTCGAATGTATCAAAGCTCAACACCTTATCTTGCATCCTATTGAGGAACATTACGTGGCTCTCACGTGCGAGTTCATGTCTGATTTTTGCTTGTACCCGGATGAAACCGACTTCAACAAGTCCATGGTCAGATTTCAGCTCAGCAATAGGCATCACGAGATGGAAATTAGAAAGTTCAACAAACATCTTGGCTTCCGTGCATTGTCAAGGGTGTACACAACAAAGGACTTCCCCACCAAGGATTTGTGGCATTATCTCACCGGTAGGGTTGAATTCCCCACCAACGCGCTTCCCGGTCGGTTCATTGCTAGCACAGTTTTCAGGATTATTCTACGCATCCTCGGCTCCACAATTTGGCCAAGGTACGAGCTCTCACGCCCCCACAAGCAAGAGTTTGTTTGCTTATCCACAATGCTCTTTGAGACGCCCATTCACATGAATTTGGGGTACGAGTTTGCCAACGCCGTCATAAGCCACCAAGCCCTAAAGACCCACACTAGCACTTACTTTGGTTGGCTTGTGGCTCTCCTTGCCAAGTCCTTAAAGGTCAAACTCTCCGCCTATTCTTCAAAGAGGGTCATTGCTATGGATGTGATGTACTACACAAATGCTAAGGTTATCTTCCAATCCTCTGTCGGCTTCATCAACAAGTTGAAGATCGATGACAACACGACACATGATGTGGTGCTCACCAAAGAAAATCTTGAGCTTTATTTGAAGTTTCACTTCACACACGTAGTCTACACCTAGACATCAAGACTTTCCAATCCTTACAATTAAAGAAGGCCGGTGCCTACTATGGCGTCGACGGCCAACGCCGTCAGCCCTCCTGTCCCACCGGATATTTCTACGGCTATAGATATCGACAAACCATCCACTCCAGCCATTCAACCACTCAATCCTCCTGTTGCAACAAATTCATTAGCAAACTCTACTGCGGTGTCCCCTTCGGTGGTTCCTCTATTCATGCAACCACAACCGATTGCTAGTCCGGTTGGTGGATCAGATGCACCACCCACTACGGTCTCTTACAAAGATAAAGTTGCTGGAAATATATCGAATACTTCTCCAAAGGCGGACAGTGTTTCTGCTGCCCTAGCAAGTCTTGACGAAAGACCAGAACTATACGACACTGATGACGATGAGATCCCGGAAGAAGACGATCCGACATGTCCGACTATCACATTGACCAAGCAAGAGAAATGTGAACTACGTCGTCCTTGGGCTCATACGTTGATCATCAATACGTTTGATAAAGGTCCGGGCTACGTGCAACTTAAGAAGAGGTTGGAGCAGAAATGGAAACTTAAAGGTGCTCTCATTCTTGTTGACATAGGCAATGCGCATTACGTGGCAAAATTTTCCAATATGGAAGATCTAAACTATGTACTAACGCAAGATCCATGGATGATCGGTGACAATTATTTGATGATACGTCGATGGGTTCCAAATTTTGACCCATTCGAGGATACGGCTAAGATCCTTACAGCATGGATTCGAATTCCGAGGTTTAGCATGGAGTATTTCAATGCGAATTTCCTGAAGCGCATTGGCAATACTGTTGGAAAAGTTATACGAATTGATAAGACGACAATGGATGCAGATCGAGGCCAGTTTGTTCGATTGGGAGTTGAGATCAATTTTGATCATGCTTTATTATCAAAATTTCGTTTCCGGGGGAGAATGTGGTCTATTCAATATAAGGGATACGGTCACTTTGTTATGAATGTGGTGTAATAGGCCACACAAAAGATCGATGTCCATTACTAGCACCTTCAACTCATTTGCACAAAGAGGAGGAGGATAGGAGAGTTGCCACGAGAGTGGTAAAGTCTAATATACCAACAGCTCCGACGGGTGAACAATTTGGTCCATGGATGCATGTGAAAAAGCCAATCCGCAGATCAAGACCTCAATATCATCAGGGTGATTCTTCGCCTAAACAAAGCCATCCAAATAAGCAAGATCAACCGGTTCAAGAGCAGAACAAGGGGTCACGATTTGCTGCGTTAATGCAAACTGAGGCAGAGGTGTATAATTCGGATAATCCGGGAACAAGCACACAAGCACAACATCGCTATGTGGAGAAGGGCAAGAATGTCATCACTGTTGAAAACGCCAATCCAAAACCTAGCCCTAACGTGTCAAGCAAGAAACAAAACAATGCGAAGATAGTGATATCCGAAGCGGCTGCAATTGCGGCAAAGGTGGACCCAAAAGATTTTGGTGCTAGAATCATGGAAAGAAAATCTCAGGAAACCAAACAATCCGTTCAACAAGGTAACAAAAATTTAAAGAAGAAAGAAAAAAAAAGATTCTAGAGATTCTATACTATCCTCTGTGATCAAGCCCACCAAGAAACAATCCACCGTGTCAACCACAACTGCCAAAGATATGGAAATCAAGAGGGCCCAACTGATAGCAGAGAATCTTGACCTTCTGAAAGAAAAGTCAAATAACCCTGGCTTAACCATTCAAATCCCAAACACATCTCCTCTGCCGTCCCAAACTGAAAACTTCCACCGAACCAATCATGAACCATCAACCGAGACTCGAGACGCGCCTCGTCCTCAACAGGTCAAGTTTGATGGTCTCAAACCTCCGGATGGGTCCAGTACTCCTGAACCTCCCCCGCCTGGTGAATCGAATGACTCTGGAATTCCTTCCAATGCTAGCAGAGACTCAACCACTACTGTGTCGGGTCTCGATTCCAACTCAAATCAGTGATGCAATGCTTTGCATCGCTAGAGCGGCTGTCGCTTTTGCAGTCAACTCTAATGCTATGAATGCTCCTATATTTGGAGATTTAATAAATTCAGTTATGTCTATGAATAACCTTAGCCTACTGGTTTGGAATGTTCGGGGTGCAGGGAATGCCAACTTCATGACAGCTATTAGAGATATTATTCGTATCCATAATCCTTCAGTTCTTGCTCTTGTTGAACCAAGAATCAGTGGTGTTCGAGCTGATGAGGTGTGCAGGCAGCTAGGTTTTGATGGAGTTCTTAGAATGGATGCTATCGGTTTTTCGGGTGGTATTTGGTTACTTTGGAGAACATCTGATATTCTGATTATTCCCTTGTCTCTTAACCCCCAACACATTACTGTGGACGTGATTAGAAGAGGAGAGGAACCTTGGATGCTTACAACGGTCTATGCTTCGTCGGATCCTACTAATCGGGCTGCCCTATGGGACAACCTTTCTATCATGGCTCGCACTAATAATCGGCCTTGGTTGATTGCTGGGGATTTTAACGCCACAATTAATTCAAGTGAGCGAACAAATTCTTCTGTTGGTTCTAACAGGTCTTCGGCGGTATTTGTTGAATGGATTGATAAAGTTCATCTCATCGATCTTGGCTTTGAAGGCCCTCATTTCACTTGGTCAGTTGGTTCATCCCCGGAGACTTATAAAGCAGCTCGTTTAGACAGAGCTCTCTGTTCTGATTCTTGGCGTCTTCGGTTCCAAGAAGCCTCTGTGCGTCATCTTATTGCACCCTATTCAGATCATTTACCCTTGCTTGTTGAGCTTTCTCATAGTGATTCCCGTAACACTGGCAATCGGCCCTTTTGCTTCCAAGCAACATGGCTTACTCATACTAGTTTCCAGTCTTTTGTTCAGGAAAGTTGGAATGATGCCTGTACTTTGAGCTCCTCTCTTGAAACTCTGGCTACTTCGTTGAGGCAATGGAATAAGTCGACTTTTGGTAATATTTTCTTCAAGAAGAGAAAGCTTCTGGCCCGTCTCGAGGGTGTTCGACGTGCTTTAGACACCAGAAATTCCCCGGGTCTTTTTTGGAGAGAACGAGAATTACGAAAAGAACTTGAACAAGTTCTCCACCAAGAGCAGTTGTTATGGTTTCAAAAGTCTCGTGCGTCTTTTCTTATAGATGGTGATCGGAATACTAAATATTATCATCTGTCTACGATTATTAGGCGACGGTCTAATAGAATTACAACGCTGTAGAAGGAGGATGGCAGCTGGACTTCGGATTCTTGTGAAACCAGTAAGGTCATTCTTGATTTCTTCTCCAAACTTTTTATGGCTGAAGGGAGAGAACCTCTTTATTCAACTATGTCGCCTCCAATCTCTTCCCACTTTTATCTGATGCTATGATTGAAGATTTAAACCGACCTTTCTCAACAAGTGATGTGTGGGATGCACTTTGTATGATGGCTCCTTTTAAAGCGCCTGGCCCGGATGGATTCTCGGCTGTTTTCTTTCAAAAAAACTGGGAAGTTGTTGGTTCACACGTATGCTCTAGTATTCTGGATTTTCTGAATAATGGTCGTATGCCACAGGGTATGGCCGACGCCCTTATGCATTTGATTCCAAAAGTTGATCACCCGACTTCTGCTGCTCAATTCCGTCCTATTTCATTGCTCAATGTCACCTTCAAGTTAGCTACCAAGATGATAGTTAATCGTCTTAAACCAATCTTGCCTTTACTTGTGTCTCCAACTCAGGCGAGTTTTATCCCGGGTCGACAGATAAATGACAATGTTGTGGTTATCCAAGAGTTACTTCACACTTTTTCTTCCAACTCAGAAAATAGGAGCATGATGATGCTTAAAATTGATTTAGCAAAAGCCTATGATAGAGTACGTTGGAGCTTTTTACGTCTTATTCTGAAACGTGTTGGTCTGCCTGCTAAGTTAATTGAAACTATTATGAGCTGCCAGACGCAAGGATCAACGGAACTGTTATGGAATGGCTCTAAATCAAGGGTCTTCAAGCCGACTCGGGGTATCCGTCAAGGAGACCCGCTTTCTCCATACTTATTCGTGCTCTGTATGGAATATCTGTCGCATATCATTCAAGAGGCTGCTTGTTTTGGTGGTTGGCATCCTATTTATGAGGGTGGTGTTGGACTTTCTCATCTGTTTTTCGCTGATGATTTAGTCCTCTTCGCTGAAGCATCAATACATCAGGCTGTTGTCATCCAGAGTTGTTTGAAACGCTTCTGTTTCTATTCCGGGGAAACAATGAACTTGGATAAGAGCAGCATATATTTCTCCAAGAAAGTTAAGGAAACCGATCGATCGACAATTAGCTCCTTCTTATCAATCCCAGTCACTGATGATTTCGGCACGTATTTGGGAGTTCCTACAACAAGTGATCGAATGACAGCTGATAAGTACAATTTTCTTCTGGATAAAGTTTCAGCACGTTTGAGCACTTGGCAGTCCAAATATCTCTCTGCTGCAGGGAGAATCACCTTGGAAAATTCTATTCTTTCAAGCTTACCGTTGTATACCATGCAATCAACTCTCGTGCCTCGGTCTATTTGCGACGCAATTGATCAAAAGATCCGTAACTTTGTTTGGGGATCTACTTCGGATCATCGTAAAATCCACCTGCTGAGTTGGGACAGTATTTGCAAGCCAAAGTCCGCGGGAGGCTTAGGTATTCGAATTATGAGAGCTTCTAATGCTGCTTTCCTTGCCAAATTAAATTGGAGAGTTTTGAATGAGCCGGAAGCGATTTGGAGTAGGATTATTCGAGGAAAGTACTGTCACAATAGGCTGGACTGTGATATGTTTTTTCCCCGCTCTCGCTCATCACACATGTGGAAAGGGTTGGTTCATGGTTCATCTACTCTGTTGCAAGGTATTGCTGTGGCAGTTGGTAATGGAGAAAAGACTCTCTTTTGGCAGCATTCTTGGTTAGTGGATAAACCGTTAGTTGAAGTTGTTGTTGTTGCTATTCCCTTGGAGGCTCAATTGTCAACCGTGGCCGATTATTATATTGGTGGAAACTGGAATTGGACGGCTCTTTCCCCGCTTTTACCTGCAGCTATCCTTCAAAAACTTGCAGGGGTGCAACTGAATATTAATATTGAAAGTGCAGACAAGTATTACTGGCGTGCCTCTCCAAATGGTGTTTTTACTACAAAATCAGCTTATGCTCTGGTGAGAAAGAATGATGATGACCACAATTCTCCTATTTGGGCAAAGATTTGGAAGGTACCGGTCCAAAAAAGGGCTAGACATTTCCTCTTCCTTGCTGCACATAACGTGATGATGTGTAATGAAGTTCGATGGCGAAGGCATCTATCCGAATCAGCTGATTGTCCCCGCTGTGGAATGGTGGAAACACCTCTCCATTTACTTCGGGATTGCTATGAAATTTCTCAAGTTTGGCGTGCCATTACTGGGAATTCAATAGCTTCTGATTTCTTTTCTGAAGCTGATATTTGTAATTGGATTTTCAGAAATATTACACAGCTGGATAGATGGAGTACTACTTTTGCTTCCATGATATGGATCACTTGGAAAACACGAAACTCTTTGGTTTTCGATCAGGTGGATGGCGTGAATCAGCTTAGCACAAGGGTGACAACTGTTGTTGATGCATATGACATTGCACAACAAACCAATGATCGAACCCAGCTAAAAAATGGGGCAACTGATTCGCCGAAAAGGTGGTTTGCTCCTCCTCTGAATTGGGTTGCTCTTAACACCGATGGAATTTCTAAGGGTAACCCGGGTATCGCGGGAGGAGGTGGTATCTTTCGCGATCATAAAGGGCAGTTCATCCAAGCGTTTTCTATCCAGTTGGGTGTGTGTGATGCCCTCCAAGCTGAGATTCAAGCCATTTATAAAGGCCTGTAGATTGCTAAGAGTGCTGGTTTTGGACTTGTTTTGCTGCAAACAGACTCACTTCAGGCGGCTAATCTTCTTCAGCAAACAACAATTCAGCCTCATCGCTATTTCTTCATGTTGGAAGCATGCCACAAATTAATCAAGGATCACTCATGGGTGGTTAAAATCAAGCATATCTCAAGAACCGCTAACCGGGTAGCGGATGCTTTAGCCAATCATTCTATTAATATTTCAACTCCTCTTGTTGAGTTTTTCTTTGAACATGACTGCTTTGCGAACTTATTAGCTTTGGATGTAATTTCCCCGCTAGGGGCTTAATTTTCGCTATGCTTAATAATACTACCGCAGGAGTCTGACTCCGTTTTCTGATAAAAAAAAAGAAAATCTTGAGCTTTTCTACTGCCCCAATTGGTATGATGCATGGGCCCCCACACCTTACCCTTTGGTGCCCATCTCCGAGTTGATGAGAGGATTCGACGATAGCCAAGAAGGTATCTGAGAGCCGAGCCTAACCCACCGCCGAGAGAGCATGTCTTCGAGTGGGAATCACCAAGTGACCAGCCTAGGGGGGTTGGAGACGACCCACATGGGGTCGGTTACGACCCGGTAGAGGGCGGTACCCACCATCAACAACATGGGGCCGACCCTATGGACTTCACGATGGGACCTCAGACTGACATGGTCCCCTATTACTCACACCCCTACAACTTTGATGGGTCCAGCGGCTCTCATTTTCAAGGACATGGAACGTATCATACAAGGTCGAGTTCGGGTGGTAACCCCGACATTTCTCTCCTCTCAGCTAAGATGGACGCCCTTATGCTTCACCAACACCAACTCTATGGGGCGCTTAACTACCACCATAACCAATTTGTTGATCACAAAAGAGAGCTTCAAGACTTCCGGGTTGAGTATTATGAGGACCACAAGAAAGATGTCGCAAGGTGGAATGCTCAACTGGAATGCAACAATTGGTTGGCACAACAACTCTTCCCCGCTCCACCTTCACCTCCTAACCCTCCTCAAGAGTGATTCTCCTTTTCCAACGCTTCAAAGTGTCCAAGTAAGTTTCTCTTTCCTTTCTCTTTACTTTTCTAATCAATGGGGACATTGATGTTTTAAGTATGGGGTGGTTTGGGAGATTACTTGTTTGAGTCATGTGTTGTCTTGTGTTTTGTTGATATTTTTGTGTTTGCTTGTGTTTGCTTGAGTCTTTTTCTTTTTGATTTTAGATGGATAAATGCCCTTTTTCTTAGATGTCCTAGGACGGAAATTGCTCGCTTCATCATGTAAATCCTATAGCATGCTTTAAGAATTGCCTAAACCATGATCTTCCTTTTTGAGTTTTGTGCTTATAATGGACATTGATCATGCATGTTTCTAACTGAAAGCAATCCAACAAAATTGAACCTAAGTGAGATATTTTTGGCTTATAAAGGATGTATCATCTTATTCCTTTCTCCTTCATGTGTGATTACTCTTCCAAATGCAATTTACCAGTTGACAATGGAATGGTTATTTTGAACTTGAAACCAATGGAGATTTACTCATTACTTGATTGAATCAAATGATTTTGAACTTATTTTTATAAGCCTACTATATTCCCTTTCCTACCTTACATGATCCCTCTGTTTGTAGCCCCTTGTTTTGAGCTTTAAGCCTATTTCTAACTCCACAAAAATTCCCTAGCCATGATAAGCTTGACCCTTTTGATCCGGGAATTAGGACTTAAAATGGATTGTTAAAGATTGTTGTGGATTGATGGGGTGAAAACAAAGTGATTGCGAAAGGTAGAGAAGGAGAATAGTCTTTAGAAAATTATGGTATGGAGCGTTTCGGGATCAAAAATGTACAAATCAGATCGTCACCGACCCACAAATTAAAGGGTCGGTACCGACCCCCCTGAAAAAAATATCAACAAAAAATCGGGGTGAATCATGTAATAAATGCAAGAGTCCGGAGCCTTCTAAGTAAGAAGAGAAGAAAGACAATTAAAATAGGTGAAAAAGGGAAGTGTGTTGAAAAGTTTGAAAAGTGTTTGGTAAATGAGTGAAGGAAGTGTGTTGGTCAAGTATTGTGTAGTCTAGGAGTCTTGGTTCCCGGATTAGTTAGCACCACAAGGCCAAAATATCTCCACGCCCTTTGAATTACCAAGCCCCATTACAACCCGGCCGAATGGAAGCTTCTTTGAAGTTTTCATTGAGCCCCCTAAGTTCATTTGATGATTTGACTTGTTTCGATTTCTTCGGTGGAGAGTTTGGTAATATAAGTTCCATTGTCTATGAGGTTTTGTGTTTGGAATATGAGTTGACTGATTATTGATATACCCTAAACACTTGAGAGTTGAGTGAGATACATTCCTTGGTGAGGTTGGATTGTGATTGCTTAGAATGTTCATGTGTGCTATGATGTGGAAGTTGTTTGCTCATTATTCTACTTGTGCTTATTTTTCTTTAAAGGTGATTCTTGAGTTTTGTTATTTGGCGTTGATGCATGTTGAGTAATTGCTTGAGGACAAGCAAGTCTAAGTATGGGGTATTTTGATGTCGCACTTTTTAGTTGGTTTTTTAGGGTAGTTTTCTAGTTAGGTTGAGTCTTTTCTAGGATTATTGTGTTGTTTTGCATATAACTCCGACCCTCTTTAGAGAGTTGGAGTCATTTGTGCTTGTTTTTTGTTTTTGTAGGGTTTTGAAGCGTTGAGGAGGAGATATCCCGAGTTTTCAAGCTTTCTAGGTGGTAGCATTAGATTTGTCGTATGGCGTTGTGGATAGAAGGATGAGAGATGTTGATCTTTGGAGATATTGATGAAGTTTTCAAGATGAAGATTTCTTAGAAGGAGTCTAAAGAAGTCTAAGAAGACCAAGGACGTTTAAGGAAAAAGCATTGAAGAAGAATCGAGCTTTGGGGCAAGATTTGAGCAAAGAAATGAAGAATCAACGGCATGCCATGGTCGGTGACGACCCACTTTGGGTCGGTACCGAGCGCCTCCGTGCCTTGCGGGAATAAAACTTGAGCCATAAGTTAGATTTTAGTAAATGTTTTATTTATGGGTCTTTTTAAGATAAGATTTAGTTTCCTTATGAGAACATTCGTACCACTATTTAAGGGCCTTTTAGGTTAAAAATCAAGGGGGCGTTTTTTTGGAGGCACGAGAAGAGACGGAATGAGTTGCAAGTAGATTTTATAGGGTTAACTCTTATTCAAGCTCTTGGACAATTTTAAGAGAGCTTTTGGAAGATTGTCTTGAGATTCGTAAGTTGTTATTTCAATCGAAGTTTGCTTGTTTTGATTCATGTCTTCTTTTCTATCTTTGGTTGATGATTGCATAATGAATCGTGAGTAGTCTACCTTTCTAAGGTTGGGGTGAAACCCGACAAGTTGCACATGGTTAAAGCATGAATCTTTGATTTTAAACCACTCTTTTAATCTCTATTTTTATTCCCTATTAGTTGTGCTTGATCCTTTGAATGAAAGTTAAAGGCATTTTCATCTTCATGATTGAATTTAAAGATTAAATTTTGAAGTTTGAATAATATTTGGTTGAAACGAAAGTTAAGACCTTAGATAACAAATAGGGTTACAAGTTTATATCTTTACGAAAGTTGGGATGTTTTGCTTGTTTATTCATGGAGAAAGTCATTCATGAGATTATTGTTGGTCAATATTTGATTCATGTTTACATGCAAGGCTTGTTGTGGTGGATCCTTTGCTCTAGATTTATTTTATATTGATTTTTCCCAGGTTTTATCGTCCCTTAAATAGGTCGTCGCCGATTACCTTTAGGTCGGTGCCGAGCTCCCATAATTTTTTCGGTCTTCTCTGCGTCGTTGTCCAGGTTTTGGTTCGTCACCGAGCACTAGCTGGGTCGGTGCCGAGCACTAGTTGTGTGTGTTTTGTTTTGTTTTGCCTTCTTTTTGTTAGGAATGGTTGCTAGACTTAGATATTTCTAATTCCCGTGGATGAACTTGACCTCCCTGTACTCAGCGGGGTCTTGATCTATAAGTTTATTTGCTTGTTAGGATCAAGGTAAAACCCTTACAACAATTACTCCGTTTTTGTTGATGACGTGATTGAGGAAGGCGACTTCCTTAAGCCATAGGTCACACTTTGATAACTTGTCATACAACTGGTTGTGCCTTAGAATTTGCAACACGGTTCTGAGATGCGCCTCGTGATCTGCCTGATTTCTGGAGTAGATTAAGATGTCGTCGATGAAGACGATCACAAACTTGTCGAGGTACTCATAGAAACATCGGTGCATCAAATCCATGAATACCACAGGTGCATTTGTCAACCAAACTGGTATCACTACAAACTCGTAGTGGCCATAGCGAGTTCAGAAAGCTGTCTTTGGTATATCCTCCTCGCGGATCCTGAGCTGGTGATACCTGGATCTTAGGTCGATCTTCGAAAACACCTTAGCACCTCTAAGCTAATCTAGGAGGTCATCTATCCTTGGTAGAGGATATTTGTTTTTGATGGTGACTTTGTTCAACTCTCTGTAGTCGATGCATAAGCGGAAAGTCCCATTTTCTTCTTCACGAATAGCACAGGTGCTCCCCAGGGCGAGGCGCTCGGTCGAATGAAACCCTTCTCTAGCAGCTCTTCGAGTTGATTCTTGAGTTCTTTCATCTCTATCGGAGCCATCCTATAGGGTGCCTTGGAGATCGACGCAGTTCTTGGCTCGAGACTAACTGAGAACTCGACTTCTCGCCGGGGAGGTAATCCTGGAAGCTCTTCTGGGAAGACGTCGGAAAATTCTCTAGCTACCGAAATCTCTTGAATATCCATGACCTTTTTCTCCGTTGGTTCGAGGTAGCAAAAGTACCCAACACAGCCTTGTCGGAGTAGCTTCCCGGCCTTCATGGCGTTGATCAAATCACCATTTTCTTCTTCTCGTTTTCCCTTGAACTTGCAAATGTGTTTCCCTCTTGAGTTGATGGTTACGGTTCGGGTGTAGAAATCGAATATCGCTCCATGAAGAGACAACCAGTCTCTTGCGAGAATGATGTCGTAGGGGTCCATTGGAATGCATATCAAGTTGGAGTTGAAACTTCCTCCTTGAATGCTTAGAGGGAAGATACTTAATTGTTTTGCCCCTATTATTCTTTCTCCGTTTGGAAGGTTCACAACAAACGGTTCACACTCTTCTAGGTTATCTATTTCTAGGAGTTCTACACATTTTTCGGATATGAATGAATGCGAAGCACCGGAATCGAAGAGTATGAAAACATCTTTAGAGCGGATATGGAGAGTACCTTGACAAATAGGCTCCTCCGGCTTGTCGGTGGTGTGCATCTCGTATAATCATTGTCCTTGACCTTGGGGATGCATTGGTCCTTTTCCCTTGTTGTGAGTTGTAGATTGGACCGATGCAGTTCCCGCAGTTTTCTTAGATGCTTGGGGACGCTGTGAGACCGTGTTTGAATGGGTTTGGCCTGACTTGTTTACTGGTTGCCTACAAAATTGGTGAAGATGTCCGTCTTTCCCACAGTTGAAGCACTTCTTAGGATCCTTAGTACAGTTTCGGTTGAGGTGTCCAGGTTCTGCACAGTTGTGGCAGACTATCAGACCTTTCCTTGATTCCGAGCTTTGGAAGTATTTTGGCCCAACTGACATAGTCTTGTTCTTGCTTTTCTTGGACCAGTGTGATCCTTGTGGAGAAGCCGGCCTTTTGAATCCGCTTTGGCTAGAGTGGTGAGGCTTCCCTCCACCATTCTTTCTACGCTCGGGGCCTTTAAGCGTCACTTCATTTTGTAGGTTGCATCTACGTACTCCTCGAAGGTCTTGAAAGTGCGATTCATCATCCAAGGTTTGATGGTGTCGCTCATCCAACGGTGAAAGCGCTTGATCTTTGGTGCTCGGTGGTGATCTCGTCCTTAGCATGTTGTAGCAGGCGATTAAAATTTTTGGCGCGCTCAAGCACACTCAACCCATGGATTTTTGGGGAGTGGAGTTCATCAAGTTTCTCATTTTTCATATCCTCGGAGAAGAAGCGGTGCATCATTTTAACCTTGAACATAGCCCAGCTCAGATTGGGGCGAGTAGCCAGGCTAGAACTCTCCCACCACTCTCCGGCTTCTTCTTTAAGCCGTAACGCAGCCATGTGCACCTTGTCAGCTTCTGAGCAATGCACATTCCATAGGAGTCTCTCCACATGGGAGAACCAATACTGGATTTCAGAAGGGTCGCTTGTCCCGTCATAAGAGTTTGGCTTCATGGCATTGAAGGTTTTGATTGCCTCCGCGAAGTTGACCTCCTTTCATTTTTCGGGAATGACCTCGACTACCTGAGCCTCTTCTTGCACTTCCTCCTGAATCTCTATGTTTGCCGGGTTTGGTACTGTGGCGGGGATTGCCTCCTACACCAATTGTTGTACTATAGTGCGTAGGGTTACCATGGTGGCTTCGTTGAGCACAACTAGGGCAACAGGTGCTGGGGGAGGATCAACTCGAGGAACACCTTTGACCTCTTATTGGCTTTCATCGTGACCCTCCCCAACGGTATCGGGATTGTCCCGGCGGTCGTTTCCTCTCATGTTGACCATCTGAAGGTTTTAAGTAAGTTGGTTCTTTTGTTAATTCATAATTATAGATAAGAATTAACGCGCAAGTTTCAAAGAAGAAAAGGAAATTTTATTAGAACTTTTACTTGAAATTGATTACAAGGGCTTTATAACGCAAGCCATTACACTTAAGGATGGAAAAGGAAAACTAAAGCCGACTCAAATTTTCAAGGACAAAATGAAAGTCGAGAGAAGTGGACTAAGCTCACTTCTTTAAAAAGGAAAGTACAAATAAGACAAATCTAGGTACGGTCGGGGTAAGTGTACTCATCGAGAAAGCCTTCGTCGAAGGGGTTCTCGTCAATTATCCCGCTCTCGTTGCGAAGGTCCGCCTGCTGCGATGTATCTCGCGGACTTGGAGTTCTGCGAGGTGGATCCGGTGTTGGACCCTCTCATCCTGTTCGGCCATGGACTCGTCGACCCAGGCCTCCTTGTGCCTTTGCAGTAGGCCATAATTCACATTGCGGGTACGGGAGGGTAGAACACCTGGGGGGGTGGAGAGTTCACCAATGGTTGGCGTGCTCGGTTGTTGGATGACTCTCCTTGCATCCAGCTGGAAAAGTCGATCCATTTGACATTGCAGGGGAGCTTGGCTTGCCCTCTCGTAGAGCGTTGGCCAACTGGTGGGACCCTAAGGCCGGGTACCTGGGAACCTTTCCTCCGAGCAGTGAAAGTTGGATGGTCCGAGGCGAAGTCGTTGAAGAAGCTCCTCATCTTCACGACCCCAAAAGTCAGTCAAGGGCATGGTCCCTTCAGGCTCGGGCATTCTCGAGAGTGAGACAACCTCCATCATCGGGATCAGGGGTGGTGGTGCTACGGGGTCAATGACTTCCCCGTCAGAGTCATCTTCCTCGGACCCTTCAAACTCTTGGTTCTGTTGATGCCATGCGTCCCATTCATCTTGGGAGACCCATTCCGCCTCATCTCCCTCCACTATGTTGAAGTCCAAGTCGAAATCTCCTTCTCTTCCCCTTCGTTCACAAAGTAGTTGTCGGGGTTGAGGTTGAAAAGTTCCTCTCCTTCCTCCTCAGGGTCAAACTCTTTGGGTTGATTCTCGGGCACCATTTATTCGTTCCCGTTAGAGGGGTAGTCTTCTGGCTCATAAACAGGCACCATCTCCTCATCCCCCGAAGGATATTCCTCGGGTTCGTACACAAGGGATGGGGGAGGTGCTACTGGCTCGGGTACTTCTTGTGGTGCCTCGTCGTTGAGCTCGGGATCTTCCTCGGGATCCTCCTCCTCGTCCTCCATAGGTATCGCCTCCTCGGGCTCAAAGAGAGGGTCATCTTCAGCATTCTCGTAGGGTCAGTAGGGGTTCTGAGCTTCCAAGGCTTGGAGTACTTGTTGAAGTTGGTTTCAGAGGCGGGTGTTTTGGTGAGTTTCAATCATTGTTTGAGGAAAGGGAAAGAAAGGAATCGTTAATATAGAACATCCTTAGATTCTATAAGGTGAATAAACGTTGAAGGAAGTTAAGGCATTATTTATAAAGTATATATAAAACTTTTAAGTTAAGCCTTTTCATTTTATTGGTCCTATTTAGAAATCTCGGATTCCTTTGAACATGTTTCTAGAAAAGAGTTCCCTAAGTTTAAAGAAAGGTTTTAACTAAGATGATTAAGTTTAAAAGTTGAAATAATTATGTTACTCAAAATTCTAGAAGGTAGAAAGGAAGTTCTTTAGAAATAGGAGTTTAGGGTTGCGGAATTAAAAATTTAGGTTAAAAAGTTCTCAGTTTTGAAAATTTCCGATTTTGAAAGTTTCCGGTTCTGAAAATTTTCAGTTTTGAAAGTTTTCAGTTTTGAAAACAAATCGTTCGGCTCTAATACCATAATAATAACATCCCAATTTTACAACATTGGGTATTACCGTCGGTGACCTCGGACTTTACCGTCCAAAGTCACCCAAGGCTTTATAATGATATTTAGAACTTATAAAATGCGAAAATTGACATAAATATTACATAAATTAAAGAGTGCTCCCAAAGGAGACTTTGTTCTTACAACCTTCATTACAAAAATAAAAACAACTTTTGATAGCGGAAATGGGTAAACCTTTCCTTGCAACATAAACATAAATGAACCAAAGGGCGAAATCAGCCCTTCCGTCATGATGCGGTCTTCACCTACGTCTTCTGGGAGTTCTTAGGGTCTGGCATAAGTCGCGAAGGGCGAGAAATGCCAGGCAAAACATGCGGAAAAGAGGAATTAGTCTAAGAGACTAAGCAAGTGAGAACGAAACTTCATAAAGGTATTTCGGTAATTTTATAATATTCGAGAGATATTATTGGGATGTGCTTAAGGTATAGGTCTTTATGTGGGGCTTATCGGACGAAGAAGAGTGTATCTCGAGAGGAGACAACTCGTTAATCGACAGAAGAACTACGAGATTGTAGAGTTCTTAGAATAGAAAGTATGTTGGGAATGTTTATTAATTCATACAAGTTTTAAAAACCTCTCGCGCCCTTGTCCGACCTCAACCAATTTCATCTTATTCGGTGCTCCAGATAGAGGAAGTGTCCCGAAGGCGTTTAAGTACCCGCCCACCTTAGAAAAGCCCTAATAAGCATTCAGATTGGAAAGACGATCTTTTCAAGAACCGGGAGCCGGGTGGTCTTCCACGTTGTACTATTCCGACCCGGTTTTGGTTTCTTTTAATTGTGCTTTGGCACTTATCTTATATCGTGATGAAAGATTTCACTTACTTTAATGATTTTTAAAGAATGTGGGGGGCATGCATGGGCCCGGACCACTGACAGGAACCTAGTTTCGGCACTTAGCTAAGGTGCACTCATCCCTCCGTTGCGTGGGAGCGGACATAGATCATGATCCTGAAAGTCGTACTTTAGGCACGGCAACATATGACTTAATTGGTTATATAGAGGTGTCGGGTTAATCCCGCACCGCTTACTATTTCATCCAAACCGATCTCGAAAAGGGATCGTAAACAATCAAGGTCACAAACAAGACTAGCACAGTAGTCCTATTAAATAGTGGAATAACGATAACAATTGGGCCGTTATTTCTAACAATCGATATTCCTAGATTCATTTATTATTAGCAAACAAGTTGTTCCCAACATCGAAAAATTTCACAAAACGAATTAACAAGGCTTCAAGAAGAAATTCCACTTGCCTTAACTTGTACGATTTTGTGTACTAACGAGTGAACGGAAATGTTGTCTTTAAACGGAACTGGAGCTTGACCTATCGACACGAGATATACGAACGCGCTTTAATAAGAATTTCTTTAAATTCTTTTAAAGTTTTGGAAATCTCTTATATCCTTATTATAAGAGAATTAATTTCTAAATTATTATAATAATAATTTAGGTGGAGGTGAATAAAATAATAATATTCCTTATTATTATTTCATATTTGTAATATCCTTGTATTCTTTATAAAATCTTTATTTTAATTTAATTACTATTTCTTTTGAAGACCAAGTCATAAAATTATTTAAATAATTAGAATATTCCTTTTTGCTTAACTTATTATTCTTTTATTATAACTAAGCAAGGGAATTTCTTTATAAAATTCATTTAAGATATAGTTTCCATATTTATATGAAATATCGTTTATAAAAACTCTTCTTAGGATGTGAAAAGTCTAAAATGCCCTTGTTATAAAAATATATTTTATTTTTCCTTATTATTATCTTTTACCGCCTAATCATATAATATCTTTTCAATAATAGAATATACTTTTATTATACTATCCCCTTATCCTGCTCTTTATAAAAAAAATGCATATGCTCCTTTTTAAGACATGCAATATTTTATAAATATATTTATATTATAATATGGCCTTATTCTAGTACTTTCCTTATGTAGAGAAATTCCCAATTACTTAATATAGTATACTCTCCATGTATGAGAGATAATAATAAAAATTCCATTATCTATTTAATTGGTTTCCCAAGTCTTACAATATTATTCTATAAAAATATGGACATGCAACTATTTATTTATATCTAAGTTAGTAATGATAGAGTTTGGTTCAAATGAAACAAACTCTTATCCTAAAACGAACTCTTATCCTAAAACGAATGCAATTTTTGTAGTTAGTAGTGCACTTTTCATACTTAAAAGTGCACTTTTTCGCATTTGTACTTTTCGTACTTTTTAGTGCACTTTTCAAATTTTTTTAGTGCACTTTTTCGTAATGCACTTTTTGTATTTTTCAATGCACTTTTATATGAAAAGTGCATTACTAACTATGAAAAGTGCATTCGTTTTAGGATAAGAGTTCGTTTTAGGATAAGAGTTTGTTTCATTTGAACCAAACTCAGTAATGATAATATCTTCTTTTTTTGATGAAAACACAATTCATTAACTTAAGCAAGATCGTTTAATACAGCAACATAAAAGTCTTTTGGAAAAAATAGAAAAGGCTAGAAGTGAGCACAGCAGATTCTGGGTTCCATCTACCAAGCAAGTGTGCAGCTTGATTCGCACCTCTGCTGAGTAATCCCTACTCTGATTATTTGATGACAATGCTGAGTAATCCCTACTCTGAGTAGAATCTTGATAGGTGTAGTAAGCATTATTTGGGTATGATTGGTTGCTTGAAGCCTAAATAATGCTGCAGTTCCTGATTTCTTGATTTTTCACTTTTCAATTTTTAAGATCATGTAGCTTACCTACAGATAGTATTTATTTAAGTATGTATCGAAGTTTTCTTTATCGAAATTTATAGAAGTATTTTAGCAAATAATGTTGATGGATTTATATAGTTAGGCAATTTTGAGTTCTTGTTCTGTTAGGTTTTTGAGTTCTTACTGGTCATGCTCTATTAGGTAATTTTAAAAATGTTTGAATTCATATTCTGTTATGGATTGATGTGTTTTAGTTTCAATGTTTCACTTTTAGTCTTCAGTTGAATTCTTGGATTTCAGTTTCTGATGTGAATATAATGGATTCCGGAAAATAGGTTACGTTCAATTGTGTTGATTTTTATGTCTTAGATTTTGCTATTGTGTGCTCATTTTTATGTCTCTGTTTTTAGTCTACACCTAGTGTTCAGCTTTGTTTTCCAAGTGTATTTCACCCACTTTCATAATGTTGGGACGTTGTTGGGACCTCTGGTTCTAAACAACGGATCAACGATTTAATTCTCTTAAGTTTTGATAATGACAAACACCATAGGGAACTAATGTGGTTTGTTCAAGTATCTCTAAGGAACACAGGTACAGCCAAGAACTCCTACGAATGACCAAAAGCCACTGCAGGCCACAATGAAGAGTTTCCATCAAGAGAACTCTGAAAAGGAAAGTTCCCATGAAGTGGGAACTCCCAGAAACAATCAAGAGAACACAAGCTTACAACAATGAAGAGTTTCCATCAAGGGAACTCTGAAGAAGTCAGTTCCCATGACAGGGGAACTCACATGTGAGGACAACGACCGTTCAGCGCAGATCGCGGGATTCTGTCTCAGACAGCCCGAGGGAACAGTCTGAGGATTAGACTGTCACGCTTCATCCAACGGTCCGATTGATCCAAGAAGTTGACCTAGTTCAAACCAAAGTCACATGTGAAGAAAGTACAACTTGGGCATCAAGCAAAGGGCATTTTGGACACAAACGAAAGATGCGACTGCCCAAGCTCATTGGACTATAAAGCCAAATGAATAGTACTCGGCCTGAGTACTTCTCACAGAACTTACAAACACCCACATCAGAGAAAAGAAAGAAAAGGAAGAGAAGTCCCCGCCGGCGAGTGTGTGATCTCGACGACGGTGAAGCTGAAGTTCCCAGGAGCAAGGGAACTGAGAAGTCAGCGTAAGGTTTGAGTTACTTGTGTTTTGCTGTTGTGAGCTTAGGAATTCAGTTGAGAGGATTTACTAGTGTTGCTAGAGTTAGGAAGAACTTGTAGGAACAGAGAAGTGTAAATCCGGCTGTGTAACTAAGGAACAAAGCAATCAATATAAGTAAGTCATTCAAAATCCTCCAAGCGGAGTTAGAGGTTTACCCATACAACTAGTTGGTTGTGGTGGGGTTCCTCTATAAAGAAACTGTGCCTTTTACTGTTTTTATTACTTGCGATTATTTACTTCCGCTGCCTTGGGAACAGCTTAATTGCCAGTTCCCAAGCTCACTGCTAACCGATTACGATCCAACAATTGGTATCAGAGCTTGCGCTCTAGATTTGTGTTAGCATCGCAGGTATCAAAATGGCTCAGGAACTTACTCAGGTGGGGAACAATACCAGTAAGCCGACAAGGCTTATTACAGGAAGATTTGAAAGCTGGCAACGCGACATGAAGGATTGGATGCGTGGCCAAGACTACCAAGCCTGGTGTGTCATCGAGAGGGGGAACTTCGAAATCGATCCAGCTATTGTCAACGACCTCTCAAAGTGGGGTCCCAACGAGCACAAGTGCATGGAGGCAAACTACAAAGCCAAACAGTACCTAAAGAGGTCCATGTGCGTACAAGATTGTGACAGGGTTGCAAACCTTGACACAACCAAGGAAATGTGGGAAGCCATCCTACAAATGCACGTTGGGAACTCAGATCTCAGAGAAGATCTTCAGATGAATGCAAAAAGGGAGTTCTACAACTTCCAAATGGAAATGGGAGAGTCCGTCGATAGCTACCAATCCCGGTTTGAAGGACTTTGCACTAAGATGGAAGGATTGGGGGTCACAAAAGAAGAAATCACCCACAAAATGAAGGTCCAAGAGCTCTTCAATGGATTGACTGGAGAATGGGCAAACGAGAGAACGATGTTCAAGGAAAACCCAGAAAATCGAACACTTATGCTCCATCAAGTGTTTGGAAAGCTAGTGGGACATGAGAAGAGGAAGATCGATGATAAGGAACAAACTCGAGCTCATCGAGGGATCACACTCAAGATCGAAAAGATGCTCAAATCAACCCAAGAACAACATGAAGACTCCGAAGAAGAAGAGGATGAAGAGCTAGTTCTTGTAACAAAGGCTCTTCGAAATTTCTACAAAGGAAAGTCTCAACGGAACAGTGGGAACTGGGGAAAGGGACAAAGTTCCCAAAGAAAGCCCACAGAGAAGGATCTCTCAGAAGTGACTTGCTACAAATGCAACAGGAAAGGACATTTTGCGAAGGAATGTCCACAAGGAACTGATGGCAGGAAGCAAGGAAAGAAGGCCTACATCGCTACCTGGAGCGATGATGAAGACGAAGATCCTGAGTCATGGGCACTCCCAGACATGTGTGGCATGGCCATAGGAGAAACCACTGGGGAACAACCCAGTGAGGTAACCACTGAAACTGTTCTTGATTCCTTGAGTAACTATGAAAAATCTGAGTTGTTGAAAATTCTTTCAAGTCTTGTCAAAGATAACATAAAACTGCAAAACAAGTTGGAAAAACAGGAACACATAAATTCTCAATTAGTTGGTCTTGAGCCCTGTCCCAACTGCATATCCCTTCTAGAAAAACTCAAGTCCCATGTGTCTCACATCGTAGATCTAGAAAGAGAAATCAAAACTCTAGAGAAAGATGAGAACACCCTCTTGCAAAACCTGAGCAAGACTCCCGAACATCTTGAAGCCTCTAGTTCCCAAATTAAGTTTGTCCCGGCCAGACATGGCATAGGATACAAAGGTGAGTGCTCCAAGAACGGAAAGTCACCCCTGAGCGAACATGAGATCTATGAGTGTAGGGCCTTAGAACTCCAGTGCGAGAAACAGAAAAATGCTCATCTCGAGGAGAAAATCAGGGTCCTAGAGAGTGGAAACAATGGTGAGAAAGACTACTATACTGGGAACTCTGGACATAGAATCTATGTCAAAATTGCTAAGGGAAATGGGTCTCGAGTGTACAACAAAGAAACCATGGATAGGAACCGTATCCAGAGACCACACCCAAAATACTACCTGGGAGAATACTACAAGACATGTTGGCACTATGGTGCTCATGGGCACTACAAGGATGCATGTCCCAAAAAGAGAGCCCAAACCCCTAGAAGCCATGAGTTCCCAAACAGACAAAAACGTCATGTTCATCACCAAAGGAACTCCAACTCTCAAAATTCCAAAGACATCAACATTTCTGACTATATCTTGAATGAAAATGTTTTCCCTTATAAGGGACCTGGCAAGAGTCATCTTGCCTGGGTCTCAAAACACTAACTTTTCCTTGTAGGTGGCAGTGAGAGGGAACAATACATGGTTCATAGATAGTGGATGCTCGAACCATATGACAGGAAACAAGGATATCCTCATCTCACTCCACACTCATGCCGAAGGAGGCCACGTCTCATTTGGCAACAAGAACAAGGGAGAAGTTATTGGAAAAGGAGAAGTGTTGCTCAATAGATCCATTAAAGTTAGCAACGTAAATCTGGTAAAGGATCTGGGATACAATCTGCTGAGTGTCTCCCAGATGTGTGATCAAGGGAACAACATCGTCACTTTCGACTCAGATGAATGTCTCGTCATCAACAAGAAGACCAACAAAGTAATTCTGAGAGGAAGAAGATACAACAATGTGTATGTGGTGGACACCAACTTTGAACCACCATTGAAGCTGTGCCTTGCGAGTTCCCAAGATGATACGGAACTCTGGCATCGAAGACTAGGACATGCTGGTGTAAATCAAATCCTGAAGCTTTATCTACAGGATCTGATCATTGGTCTTCCACGGATCAATCTCGAAGGAGTCAAAATGTGTGAAGCATGTGTTCGAGGGAAACAGACCAGGACCTCCTTCAAACCCAAGAAGGTGGTAAGCACAACCAGGTCCCTGGAGTTAATTCACATGGATCTCTGTGGTCCCATGAGAACAGCTAGCTACGGTGGAAAAAGGTACATGTATGTTTTAATTGATGATTTTTCAAGATTCACCTGGGTTATTTTCTTGAAGGCAAAATCACAAGCGTTTGAAGAATTTGAGCCCTTCATCAAAAGAACAGAAGTAAGCTTGGGGCTGAAACTGAAAGCAATCAGATCTGATCACGGAACTGAGTTTCGAAACTCGGAGTTCCTAAACTTCTGTGAGCAAAATGGGATCTCTCGCAACTTTTCAGCTCCTCGCACTCCTCAGCAAAATGGAGTGGTCGAGAGAAAGAACAGAACTCTGGAGGATATGGCTAGAACCATGATGATCGAAAGTGGAGTTCCTGAGTACTTATGGACTGAAGCCATCTCCACAGCTACATACATCCTGAATCGAGCCATGACAAGGCCCCTGATCAACAAGACTTCCTATGAGCTCATCAAAGGGAGAAAACCAAACATCTCACACTTGAGAACATTTGGTTGCACATGTTTTGTTCACAACAACGGCAAAGACAATCTTGGCAAATTCGACCCCAGAAGCGACGAATGGATCTTCCTGGGATACTCATCACAAAGCAAGGCTTACAGGGTCTACAATAAAAGAACCAAGAAGATAGAGGAAAGCATTCATGTCGTCTTCAATGAAAAGTCCGTAAAGATGGGAACCGAGACCCAAGGGAAGGGAACTCTGTTCAAGCTAGTCAGACATGAAGACGATGATGATGACGAGGATGAGCCAAGGAAAAGGGATGAAGATTATCCAAGTGCAAGCAATATCCCACAACCAGGGAACAACGACGAAGGTCCAACCCTCACTGATCAAACCTCCCTCGAGGCTCCTTCCTCAGAAGAACTACAAGACACCTCCAACTCTCTCGAGGTCCCCTCTTCAGGGAACAACTCTGTTGTCCCCCAAGACAATACCCTGCCAGAATCTAGTATTCAAGGGGAACAAAGAGGGAACCTGCCAGAAATCTCTGAAGAAACATCAAATGAAGAAGCTGAAGATGAGAGTTCCCATGACAAAGAAACACCAACTGAGGATGATACACATGCAAAGGAACTCACTCATACAAGAACCTTTCAACAAAGGAAGGACCACCCCCTTGAGAACATCATCTCCCCTCTTGATAAAGGTGTGCAAACTCGTTCCTCTCTCAATAATTTTTGTGCTTTTAACGCGTTTGTTTCAATGGTGGAACCCAAAAATATCAAAGAAGCATTAAAGGACCCAGATTGGATTCAAGCCATGCAAGAGGAACTCCACCAATTCGAGAGGAACAAAGTTTGGAAGCTAGTTCCTAGGCCAAAAACAAGAACATCATAGGAACTCGATGGGTCTTTAGGAACAAGCTCGATGATACTGGAGCTGTAGCACGGAACAAGGCTAGGTTAGTAGCACAAGGATACAGGCAAGAGGAAAGAATTGACTACGATGAGACCTTCGCGCCGGTTGCCAGGATCGAGGCCATCAGACTCCTAATCGCCTATACCGCTCACAAGGAATTCAAGCTTTATCAAATGGATGTGAAAATAGCCTTCCTCAATGGACATCTCAAGGAAGAAGTGTATGTAGCCCAACCTCCAGGATTCGAAGATGAGAAACTACCCAACCATGTCTATTTCCTGGAGAGGGCCCTTTACGGACTCAAACCAGCTCCCCGAGCTTGGTATGACAGGTTTGCTCAATTCCTCTTGTCCCATGGGTACATTCGTGGTTCCATAGACAAGACTTTGTTTTTAAAGAAAGAATCTAAAGACATTTTGATTGTGCAAGTATATGTTGATGACATTGTGTTTGGTGCAACTAACGAAACTCTTGTAGAGAAGTTTAAGGATCTCATGAGCAGTGAGTTTGAAATGAGTCTCATTGGGGAACTCACGTTCTTTCTGGGACTTCAAATATCCCAAACCAAGGAGGGAACAAAGATTCATCAACAGAAATACATCAAGGAAATGCTTGTGAAGTATGGGATGGAACATTCAAAGCCCATTGACACTCCCATCTCACCAAATTCAAGGCTCAATGCAGATGAAACAGGTATCAGTGTGGACCAAAGGAACTATCGAGGTATGATCGGTTCCCTTCTCTACTTAACAGCTAGTAGACCTGATATCATGTTCTCCGTATGTCTTTGTGCTCGTTTTCAAGCTAACCCTAAGGAATCACACCTGAAAGAGGTGAAGAGAATTTTCAGGTATCTCAAAGGGAACGATAACTTGTGCCTTTGGTATCCAAGGAACAGTTCCCTTGAGATCATTGCATACACAGATGCAGATTTTGCAGGGCACTTGGTTGACAGAAAGAGCACATCAGGAATGGCCCAGTTTCTAGGGTCATGCTTAGTCTCGTGGGAATCTAAAAAGCAAAACTCAGTGGCACTCTCCACAGCTGAAGCCGAATATGTGGCTGCCGCATCATGTTGTTCCCAGGTTCTATGGCTTAAGTCACAACTCCAAGATTACGGTATGTCTTTTGGCCCAGTTCCCATACTATGTGATAACACTAGTGCCATAAACATTTCCAAAAATCCTGTGCATCATTCTAGAACTAAGCATATTGATATAAGGCATCACTTTCTACGTGACAATGTCGAAAATGGGAACATCTCGATGGAACACTGTAGAACTGAAGAGCAAATTGCGGACATTATTACCAAAGCTTTAGACAGACGTCCCTACCAGCGTTTTCGAATGATTCTAGGGATGATAACTCTAAACTAAACAAGTCCCTGTTTGTCTCTCTCTCAATGCCTGACTAGTTTATATAAGATTGCATGATCGGAGGAGGGTCCTTGGTCATCGGCAAAATGACCAAGGACCCTCCTCCGATCATCATGGGAACTCTGGAGGAGGAAGCCCAGCTCAAGTCAATCGAGAAAGAGCTCAATCGGGGCACCTCTGAGCACACAGTCTCCCAAGGGACAAAGTCCCCAAAAAAGGTGGCTCCCGAAGAGCCCAAGGAGAGTAGGGACCTCGCACCAGCTGGAGGTGCTGAGGCAACAACGAGTCATCCTGAAGATGATGCGGAGGGCTCAAGCTCGAGCTCCTCCGAAGAAGAAGGGACCTCCCAAGATGAGGTCGAAGAAGAAGAAGAAGCTCCAGCTGCTAAGGAGCCAGCACGGATCCCTACACCTGGACACCAAATGGTGGTGTCCACGAGTTCCCAACCACCAAGGGATCGCGTGCTTATGATTGAAGCGGCTGCACCCCCTCAGCAGAAAGGACCTCGCACGGTCTCTAGGGGGAACACATCTAAAAGCACTTCAAGGAAGGGGAAGGGGACCTCTTCCACCAAGCATCATGTCGATGAGCGCAGGAAGCTTCTTCCTCCCCTCATTGTTTCAGAAGAAGTGCTGACTGAAAATGGTCTAGGGGAACTGTGGGACCTGATCAAGGCACAGGGCTGGGAGAGACTCTGCCAAGAGACTGTGAGCGTAGATCCCTCACAAGTGCGTCGATTCTACAACAACTTCACTATCACCAACCACGACACTCAGGGAACTCTCTCCCACGAAGGCAACGAGTTCATTTTTACAACGTTGACAATCCGCCTTCAACTCCAGGTCCCTGGTCAAGGGCTTAGCGAGGTGCCCAGCAAGCTCTGGGGCGACTTCAATAGCGTCGAGGTGTGCAACACAATTTTTGAGGGTCGGGTTCCCTCTAAAGTCCTCTCGACGCATCATCTGTCCTTGGTTGCCAAGCTCGCTCACCAATTCATCATCAACGTGGTGATCCCACGCCAAGAGAAGCGCCTGGTCGTCAACATCCCAGATGCCATCATCCTCTACCACTTTTTCCTCAAGAAGCCCATAAATCTTCCCCGAATAATCCTTGGGCACATGGAGAAGTGCATGGCCTCCAAGTCCCACTCCCTTCCCTACTCCGGGCTGATCAAGAAGCTCCTACAAAAAGAGGGTCTTTACGACGCCTCTAAAGACGAAATCAAGCTTGGAAGGGAACTGGACATTACAGTTGCCCAGAAGATGAGGCACTCGGAGCCTGTAGAGGAAGCGGCTCCACTAGAGTCTGGTCCACAAGAGGGGAACTCTCCAGTGTTGCTCCGCATTGCCAACACCCTCGACCAGATTGCTAGGGACCAAGCAGTGTTGGCCAGAGGACAAGAAAAGCTTACACAAGTCCTTACGCGCCTCTGTGACGCCCTGTTCCCTCAGAACCCATGATCTCTCCCTTCTTGTTCCCTTAATCCAAAAATGACCACAAATTGTACTTGGGTTCCCATTGTACATATTATCTTAAGTAATGAAATGGTCTTTATTTTGATTGCGTGTTCCCTTCCTTCCTATTGCTTTGCTTATTTTCGATGATGTCAAAAGGGGGAAAGACAAAAAATGCGAGATGAGTTAAAAGTTTAAGTTATCACAGACCACGCATAAGCTAAGGGGGAACAATTGCATAAAAAGCTTAATAGGAACTATGTGTCTCACCAGAAGTGGCTCCCTAAATCTAAGTGTTTCACCAAAAAAAATGACTTCCCAAAATTATACTTAGGAACTCATCAGCATATCATTCATTGAAATACTTGCATTTTTGTGATGGGTTTGTCATCATCAAAAAGGGAGAAATTGTTAGGACGTTGTTGGGACCTCTGGTTCTAAACAACGGATCAACGATTTAATTCTCTTAAGTTTTGATAATGACAAACACCATAGGTGATAGCGATCAAAGGACCATGAAGATTAAAGTTGAAAAGAAGGTGTCTAGAAGGTCAAGATCGAGACCTTTCCCAAGGTCAAGAGCGTTCAAATTCAAAGAGGTGTTCATGGACTTGATACTATCTCTTCAAAATATCCATCCATGGCGTCCAAGGCCAGCAAGGAAGAGAATCAAGTCACAAAAGTTCGGAAAGTAAGAAGTCCGTCAAATGGAAAACAGTGCTCAGTAAACTGATCATAACTTGGGCTAGACAATTCATCTCAAGTCCGTTAAGTACTCGTTGGAAAGATAATTAAAGGTTCTACAACTTTGTAGTTTACATCAAATTCAAAATCCAACCGTAAAGGGCCGAAAACTGGGTTTTACTGAGAGCTGTTCAAGTCTTACGGGAATCAGCCAATAGGCTTATGTTAGTTGGTTGAATATTCTCTCTCCTGGTTGTTAGAGATATTTTTAGTTTGTTAGAGATATTTTGAGTTTGTTAGGATTATTTCCTTAAATAAATAAATCAGCTATGATTTATTTTATTTAAGGGAATCTAGTTAGATTTATTTAGATATTATTATATCTTGGGAAGCAAGCAAAGGAGACCCATTCTCCCCATCTAGGGCCGGCTACTCCCCTTCCTTGCTCCCCAAGTATTAGCTTTTGTATTCTCTATAAATACTTTTCAGTTTCATTAATAAAAATCAGCTTGAGATTAGATAAACCCTAAGAAAGGTTTATCTAGTCCTTGGGCTCAAAAACAATTGTGTTGTGTGCAATACTCGGCCGATCATCATCACCATACTCTCGATCTCTCTCTCTCTTGTGTTGTTAAATTGGTTTGTTGATTTAGTCAATTAGATTGTTCTAGTTGTGATTGTTAAAGATCAAACTAGTTAATCAATTGGATTTAGCGTTAGAGCCAATCCAATTGAACTATCAAGTTGATTCCTTCAACCTATCAATTCTGTTCGATACTTCAATTTTCGGATCTGTTTGTTACTTGGATCGCAAGTTTCTTAATTTAAGAGCTTTTGTAGGTTTGATTCATAATTGCTGGCAAGATCGGGTTCCTGTGTGGTCAAATACGAGGTTTCTAAGGAGTAATCCGAGGCAATCACGTATCAAGTGGTATCATAATCCAGCGTCTCGCCAAGTAATTGTTTCTTTCCTTAATTTGCTTTCTAATTAATTTGATTCAGTTTTTGATCCCAAAAATCCCCCCTTTACCTAAAGTTTGAATTTTTGAGACCAAAGATTGAATTTTTCACCACCACCACCATAATTCCGCCACCCAACCACCACGAACCACCACCACCACACCAAACTGGTGTCGCTCTAGGGCACCGCACCACCCCCCAGCCCTGTCCGAACCCACACCCACAAACCCTAGCCAATTCGGAGACCCTAAACCCTAGATCGCACTCCACCCTTCTCGTAACCCTAACCCTAAATTGGCAGCCTAACCCTAACCCTAACCCTAATTGGCGGCCAAACCCTAATCTGAAACCCTAAACCTAGTTCGAACCCTACCAATCCCTCAAACCCTAGATCCAAATCCGCAAACCCTAACCCTAGCCCTCAGCCGAGATCACCAAACCCTAATTCCTTGTTGTTGCTTGCCCTCCAAGTAATAACCCATCTAAAAGATTTTAAGGGATTTGTTGCATGCTTTTGGTTGAATTGGTTGAGTTTTGTTGCAATTAAGAGTAGCAATTGTCTTCTTACAATTTTTATGAGTTTTTATTTCATGTTGCATGATCAATAGAGATTCATATTGCTTGTTTGATATTTGCTAATTTCTGTCATTGCATCCCATCAAATTCGACCTACCCCTTCTTCTTTTGTTAATTTGGCTTCTAGTTGGTTTCATTGGTAGCAAAAGTCACTTAGTTAAAAAAAAAAAAAAAATTCAGTTCGTATATACCCTTTTAATTTCGTCCTTAGCATTGTTGCATTGCTTTGCTTGTTTCTTCATTATAGCACAAGAGTAGTTTGTGCATAAAAATCAAAAAAAAAAAAAAAAAAGAAAAGAAAAAGTGATCTACCCCAGCTAGTTTTAAGCCACTTTCAACCCTAGTGACTGCTTGCTTAAAAAGATAGCTAAGTAGAAATCACTTTGAAGAAAAAGAGTGACGAAATAAAAGTCACTAAGCCTACCATATTTTCTGTCCTTGCATGCTGAATTTTGGCTTTATTAACTTGCATAGAGTCAATTGAGAGATTGCATGTGTTTTAGAGCTCATAGAGGGATTATTTGCATTGCTTGTCTTATTGCATATTTGCCATTTGCTTAAGCTGCATATTTCCTTTAAATATCATTAGTATTCCATACCTACACTATATCTACCATTTTACTCCCTCAAAACAGCCCAAAAACTGAATTAAGTTGATTGGATTGCTTTGAGGCAAGTTTTGGCTTGATCAAGGTGTGGTATTGCTTGTTGTGAGTTGCTTTAGAACACACTACTCTCTCTACTTTCTTGCTTGTTTCAGGATGTCCCAAAAATATGTTCCACACCGAATAGAGCCTTTTTATGGGATTACTGACCCTACATGGTATTTTGAATGGGAAGAAGACACCAACTCTTTCCTTGAGTACCATAATTACACTGAACAAGAGAAGTTGTATGCAGTAACAACTTGTCTTGTGGGAGCTGCACGTTTTTGGTGGGATCATGTACAGAGAGATCGTTGGAACCGAGGTCTTAAGCCCATTTCAACTTGGCATCAACTGAAATTCTACATGCGCCAGAAGTTTGTTCCATATGAGCATTCTGAACGGTTGAAAAGAGTGGCTAGTTGTAAGCAAGGGTCTAGATCTCCACTTGACTTCTTCATGGAGCTTGAAGAATTGATGTGTTTTGCTGGAGTTGATGTATCACCAAGGTATATATGTCTACAATTCTTAGATGGACTGAATTCTCAATTCCAAGAACATCTTGAAAGCTATACAGAGTACAATGATGTTGATGCCTTGGTTCGAGCTGCTCAGAAGTATTTTTATCAACTCCAACGAAAGAATGAGGCTTTGGCTAATTCTAATCAAATGAGGTACATTTCTAACTCTTCTTCCATTGTTTTGGATCCTAACTCCGTTTTGCAGGAATTGGGAGTTTCTGACTCACCAAAACTAGGATTGTTCACTCAAGCAGAGAAAGTTCTAATCCCAAATAGCCAAGAGACCTCTAAAGAAGAAAGTAACCTCCTATGTGATCTTCAAAGCCATATTGATGAGGAAAATTTGAAGGAGAAGGTGCCAGCTGAAGAAATCATTCAAGAGACGAGCATGGAGGAAGAAACGGATCTCTCAAATGAAGTTTTAGTCAAAGAGAGACCTAATGCCCAAGAGATGGTTCAATGTCTTCCATCAACGATGCTTGTTTTACAACCTTCTTTATTAACCATGGTGCCTTTAGTATTTCCAACATTTCAAGCTTTTTCTCCTCTTAATCTTACATGCAACATCGAATCGAGGACGATTCGAGGTCAAGTGGGGGAGAATGATAGCGATCAAAGGACCATGAAGATTAAAGTTGAAAAGAAGGTGTCTAGAAGGTCAAGACCGAGACCTTTCCCAAGGTCAAGAGCGTTCAAATTCAAAGAGGTGTTCATGGACTTGATACTATCTCTTCAAAATATCCATCCATGGCGTCCAAGGCCAGCAAGGAAGAGAATCAAGTCACAAAAGTTCGGAAAGTAAGAAGTCCGTCAAATGGAAAACAGTGCTCAGTAAACTGGTCATAACTTGGGCTAGAAAATTCATCTCAAGTCCGTTAAGTACTCGTTGGAAAGATAATTAAAGGTTCTACAACTTTGTAGTTTACATCAAATTCAAAATCCAACCGTAAAGGGCCGAAAACTGGGTTTTACTGAGAGCTGTTCAAGTCTTACGGGAATCAGCCAATAGGCTTATGTTAGTTGGTTGAATATTCTCTCTCCTGGTTGTTAGAGATATTTTTAGTTTGTTAGAGATATTTTGAGTTTGTTAGGATTATTTCCTTAAATAAATAAATCAGCTATGATTTATTTTATTTAAGGGAATCTAGTTAGATTTATTTAGATATTATTATATCTTGGGAAGCAAGCAAAGGAGACCCATTCTCCCCATCTAGGGCCGGCTACTCCCCTTCCTTGCTCCCCAAGTATTAGCTTTTGTATTCTCTATAAATACTTTTCAGTTTCATTAATAAAAATCAGCTTGAGATTAGATAAACCCTAAGAAAGGTTTATCTAGTCCTTGGGCTCAAAAACAATTGTGTTGTGTGCAATACTCGGCCGATCATCATCACCATACTCTCGATCTCTCTCTCTCTTGTGTTGTTAAATTGGTTTGTTGATTTAGTCAATTAGATTGTTCTAGTTGTGATTGTTAAAGATCAAACTAGTTAATCAATTGGATTTAGCGTTAGAGCCAATCCAATTGAACTATCAAGTTGATTCCTTCAACCTATCAATTTTGTTCGTTACTTCAATTTTCGGATCTGTTTGTTACTTGGATCGCAAGTTTCTTAATTTAAGAGCTTTTGTAGGTTTGATTCATAATTGCTGGCAAGATCGGGTTCCTGTGTGGTCAAATACGAGGTTTCTAAGGAGTAATCCGAGGCAATCACGTATCAATAGGGAACTAATGTGGTTTGTTCAAGTATCTCTAAGGAACACAGGTACAGCCAAGAACTCCTACGAATGACCAAAAGCCACTGCAGGCCACAATGAAGAGTTTCCATCAAGGGAACTCTGAAGAGGAAAGTTCCCATGAAGTGGGAACTCCCAGAAACAATCAAGAGAACACAAGCTTACAACAATGAAGAGTTTCCATCAAGGGAACTCTGAAGAAGTCAGTTCCCATGACAGGGGAACTCACATGTGAGGACAACGACCGTTCAGCGCAGATCGCGGGATTCTGTCTCAGACAGCCCGAGGGAACAGCTTGAGGATCAGACTGTCACGCTTCATCCAACGGTCCGATTGATCCAAGAAGTTGACCTAGTTCAAACCAAAGTCACATGCGAAGAAAGTACAACTTGGGCATCAAGCAAAGGGCATTTTGGACACAAACGAAAGATGTGACTGCCCAAGCTCATTGGACGATAAAGCCAAATGAATAGTACTCGGTCTGAGTACTTCTCACAGAACATACAAACACCCACATCAGAGAAAAGAAAGAAAAGGAAGAGAAGTCCCCGCCGGCGAGTGTGTGATCTCGACGACGGTGAAGCTGAAGTTCCCAGGAGCAAGGGAACTGAGAAGTCAGCGTAAGGTTTGAGTTACTTGTGTTTTGTTGTTGTGAGCTTAGGAACTCAGTTGAGAGGATTTACTAGTGTTGCTAGAGTTAGGAAGAACTTGTAGGAACAGAGAAGTGTAAATCCGGCTGTGTAACTAAGGAACAAAGCAATCAATATAAGTAAGGATGTATTTAGCGATGAAATAACTTTATCACTAAAAACTATATTTAGGGATGATCAATGTAATTTCTGCACTGACAAAATGATTTTGTCGTTAAAACGTGCATGTACCGAGATAATATTTTCTTGCTAAAAGGGTGTAAATAATGAGGAATTTTTATTTTCTCGATGAAAAGTACATATCTCGAGAAAAAAAACGTCGATAATATTATTTTAAATATTTTTTTATTTATAATATATTAATTAAGAGGCATTTTTAACGAGGAAATAAAAGGATCAGCGAGAAAATTTATTTGGCCTGCAATAATATTCAACGACTATTGTCTAGTCCTTCATCTTATTTGGCAACGAAATCGTATACCCTTTTGCGAGAAAAATAATGGTCGCGGAATTGTAATACCGAGAAAAATATTATCATCGCGAAAAGGCTTTTTCGAGAAAACATTTTTTCCTCATTGAAATCTTTCCTTGACAAGCTTTCTGCGACGAACTTGCGAGGAAATTAATTTCCTCGCCAAACATCTTCAACGACAAAATCTCCACTTTTAGCGAGGACAATTTTTCTCGCTAAAACGCATTTCTGTTGTAGTGACTTCTTAAAATAGAAAGTATGTTGGGAATGTTTATTAATTCATACAAGTTTTGAAAACCTCTCGCGCCCTTGTCCGACAACATCTTATTCGGTGCTCCAGATAGGGGAGGTGGCCCGAAGGCGTTTAAGTACCCGCCCACCTTAGAAAAGCCCGAATAAGCATTCAGATTGGAAAGACGATCTTTTCAAGAACGGGGAGCCTGGTGGTCTTCCACGTTGTACTATTCCGACCTAGTTTTGGTTTCTTTTAATTGTGCTTTGGCACTTATCTTATATCGTGATGAAAGATTTCACTTACTTTAATGATTTTTAAGGAATGTGGGGGGCATGCATGGGCCCGGACCACTGACAGGAACCTAGTTTCGGCACTTAGCTACGGTGCACTCATCCCTCTGTTGCGTGGGAGCGGACATAGATCATGATCCTGAAAGTCGTACTTTAGGCACGGCGGCATACGACTTAATAGGTTATATAGAGGTGTCGGGTTAATCCCGCACCCCTTACTATTTCATCCAAACCGATCTCGAAAAGGGATCGTAAACAATCAAGGTCACAAACAAGACTACCACAATATTCCTATTAAATAGCGGAATAACGATAACAATTGGTCCGTTATTTCTAACAATCGATATTCCTAGATTCATTTATTATTAGCAAACAAGTTGTTCCCAACATCGAAAAATTTCACAAAACGAATTAACAAGGCTTCAAGAAGAAATTCCACTTGCCTTAACTTGTACGATTTTGTGTACTAACGAGTGAACGGAAATGCTGTCTTTAAACGGAACTGGAGCTTGACCTATCGACACGAGATATACGAACACGCTTTAATAAGAATTTCTTTAAATTCTTTTAAAGTTTTGGAAATCTCTTATATCCTTATTATAAGAGAATTAATTTCTAAATTATTATAATAATAATTTAGGTGGAGGTGAATAAAATAATAATATTCCTTATTATTATTTCATATTTGTAATATCCTTGTATTCTTTATAAAATCTTTATTTTAATTTAATTACTATTTTCTTTTGAAGACAAAGTCATAAAATTATTTAAATAATTAGAATATTCCTTTTTGCTTAACTTATTATTCTTTTATTATAACTAAGCAAGGGAATTTCTTTATAAAATTCATTTAAGATATAGTTTCCATATTTATATGAAATATCGTTTATAAAAACTCTTCTTAGGATGTGAAAAGTCTAAAATGCCCTTGTTATAAAAATATATTTTATTTTTCCTTATTATTATCTTTTACCACCTAATCATATAATATCTTTTCAATAATAGAATATACTTTTATTATACTATCCCCTTATCTTGCTCTTTATGCATATGCTCCTTTTTAAGACATGCAGTATTTTGTAAATATATTTATATTATAATATGGCCTTATTCTAGTACTTTCCTTATGTAGAGAAATTCCCAATTACTTAATATAGTATACTCTCCATGTATGAGAGATAATAATAAAAATTACATTATCTATTTAAATGGTTTCCCAAGTCTTAGAATATTATTCTATAAAAATATGGACATGCAATTATTTATTTATATCTAAGTTAGTAATGATAATATCTTCTTCTTTTTGATGAAAACACAATTCATTAACTTAAGCAAGATCGTTTAATACAGCAACATAAAAGTCTTTTGGAAAAATAGAAAGGCTAGAAGTGAGCACAACAGATTCTGGGTTCCATCTACCAAGCAAGTGTGCAGCTTGATTCGCACCTCTGCTCACAAATTCCCACTTACAAGATAAAAGATCATAAATACTATTAATTTTGAGAGCAATCAAAGCACCCTGGCTTGTGCGTGGCAAAACTCCTTGTTTTAACTTCCTAATCAACCCCTGGCAGTCAGATTCCATAATAACAAAGTTTTAACCCATAGAAAGAGCACTTTCCAATCCCCATCTGATTGCTTCTGCCTCTCCCATTTCAACATCAGTACCAGCCTGAATTCTTTTCGATCCCGCAAACACCACTTCACCCACCTCATTTCTACCGATCACTCTAATCCCACATCATGACTCTATTATTGAAGCATCACAATTAACTTTAATCCAACCAGCTGGTGGTTTCTTCCAACTCTCCCTTTTCTTCTGTTGTACTTTCTCTTTTGATCCCAGAGCCAAAGATTTCCTGATGTTTTCGAGCTCAGCACATGCCTCTTGAATGATTTTGCCTGCATCTGTAGTTTCACCTTCAAAAATGCTCAGATTTCGTGCTCTCCATAATCCCCATAATACATAAAACCACAAAATCTGATCATCTTCCTCCATACTCTCTCGAATAGCATCAGCCCAATCAATAATAGCTGACAAACCCTCTCCCAATACTTTAAAATTTGGAAAGAAATCCCAAACCTGACTCACCAAAATGCAGTCTTTGAGGCAATGCATTGTTGTTTCAGACCTACCACACCGATCACACGAGTTAATTGCCACAATTTTCCGCTTCAGTAGGTTATATTCCTTGAGGCAATGCTTTTTCGCGACCATTATTTTAGCGAGAAATTTATTTTCCTCGCTAAATGTGGCTTTTGGCGAGGAATTTAATGATTTCTCATTAAATGTGACTTCACCTTTAGCGAGAAACTTATATTCCTTGTTAAACATCACATTCTACGACAAATATGTTGGTTCATCGCTATTTGTAACCATAATTTGGTCTCATAAAATATAAGGTCAACAACGACGAATTTTGAAGTATTTATTGAGGAATATTTTCGTCGCCAAAAACATTCAACGAGGACATAATAACTTCGTCGCTATATGCTGTTAGCGAAAAATATATTTTCCTCGCTAAATGTGGCTTTTGGCGAGGAATCGTCAAATTCCTCTTTAAATGTGACTTCACTTTTAGCGAGAAACTTATATTCCCAGTTAAAGATCACATTCTACGTTAAATATATTGGTTCATCGCTATTTGTACGATTAAGGTCAACAACGACAAATTTTGAAGCATTTGTTATTTCCGTTGCTAAAAATATTCAACGAGGACACAATAACTTCGTCACTATATGTTTGGCAGGCAATTATTTACCACCCGCAATATTCAACTATATATGATGAAATTTTTATTTTCTCACTAAAAGTACATTATATTTATTCAAATTTTCATTTAATAAATTATTTTCTTGTATAATTTGTATTTTTTATTTATATTGTATCTCTTATAAAAGTACATTATATCTGTCTTTTAATCCATTTATGATGTAAAAAATTCTCTATAAATTGATTTTAATTCAAAATGATAAAAACATATCTTATATATTCATGATTACTTTCCTAAAATAAATATTGATAAAAAATATTTCAAAATTTTCAATGAATAAATTATTTTCTTTTATATTAAATTAAATCTTTTTCAATGAATAAATTATTGCTAATATATATACATTTATTTTATTTTAAGATAACATGAAAAATAAGATAAATTAAACTAAGAAAGATTTTATATACAAATAAAAAACCTAAAAGAGCATTTAATATTAATGCTAAATATTAACATTAAACCATCTAGAATTTTGTCACATAAAAAATAAAGAGGGGACACATTCATGAAAAAAATGAGCTACCAACAGGATTCGAATTCTAGATAATACGTATATGCTAATAGCTTAGTACCACTGGACCAATTAGCACATCAACAATGACACAGGAATCGCTTTTTAATAAACAAAAATTACCAAAGTAAAGACAAGGCAAAACAACAGTGTGTCGTCCATTCCCGGGTTGTTGTGTAAGGTGGCAGATGTTGCTTTGAATGGCCATAACTTTTGACTCGATAATCCATTGGAGTAGTGTGAGTACTCATTTCAAATGTCTTGACCTAAGCTACAATATGAATGTTTTAGCTTTTCATAATGGTTAAATTGAAGCGGTCGAGTCTGGGTTAAACGGTAGACGGTTCCGACACATGTCGATCAAAATGAGCATAACTTTGCGTTCGGTTATCGGATTGGGGCGTATTATATATCAAAAGAAATCTATCGACAAGACGGGTCTACATTTTGAACCACACAAAGTGTAAGAATCGGACTCTCAAAAAAAAGTCATTTAAGCCTCCAAATCTGCGCTTTTCCGTTGAAAACCGCCCTAAACGCTCCGATTTTGACTTTTTCTTGCAATTTGGCTTCTCTCGGCTCGTGCTATCAATTCTTTTTATGGATCTATATTCTATTTTGAGTCAAGAGTTTCAAAATGAGTGGTCATAATATCCAGACGGATCTTGGAGTGAAAAGTTATAGTCTTTTTTACTTCTATGTAAGAGAAACTAGGATTTGGTGTTTGGGTTTGGGGTGTTGGGTTAGGGTATGTGGTTTAGGTTTTGAGATTGGTATATGGGGTTTGTGTTTGAGGTTTAGGATTGGGGTTTGGGTTATTTATTTGGGTTATAGTATAGGTTAGGGTTTAGGGTTTATGGTTTGGGGTTTATGATTTGGGGTTTAAGGTTTGGTCGAGTTTGTGTTTGGGTTAGTGTTTATGGTTTGGGGTTTAGGGTTTGGGGTTTGGGTTTAGGATTTAGGGTTAGGGTATAGGGTATAGGGTTTGGGTTTAGGGTTGGGTATGTGATTGGGGTTTGGGGTTTGGGATTTAGGGTTATGGTTTAGGGTTTGTGTTTGGGGTTTAAGTTTTTGTGTTTGGGATTGGGGTATGGAGTTTGGTTTTAGATCATAAGTTTAAAATAATCTATAATATATAGAAGGAGTTACAAAAAATAACCAAACCAAAAATCAGACATTTTGAGAGTTTGACATTATTATATAACATTTTTTATTAGCATCATTAAGTACTACGAAAATGGATTATGTAACATTATATTTTATTATCATTGTAAATATGTACAAACCAAACCAAAAAATTTGATAATTTTAGTTAACTGAAAAAATGGACCGAAAAATTCGGTTAATCGAGTTTGGTCATCCCTAATAAATTCTTAATAATATTTGTTCTTCATAAAATTGAATTATAATATTACAAATATAAATAAATATCACAAAAAATAAGACTAGTAATATATGAAAACTAGTTCTGTTAATTCTAATTATGAAATAAAATCGTAGTCAGCAACCTATTTTTGAGTAGCGCTAAACGAAATTCTAATAGCGCTAAATAAAAATTTTCAAATTAAGTAGGCGGTAAATCCAATTAATTAGGCGGTCAAAAAATCAAAGATCTAGAATTGGAAGTAATATCCCAGCGCTCTTTCTCGCTCGCTCTCACACCAGCGCCGACTATTATCTCTTGCTCTCACATTTGCTCTCTCTCTCTCGTTCTCACATCCGAATTGGATCTCTCTCTCGCTTTTCCGATCTCCTCTTCTGGGGAGTCCAAGTTCTCGCTCATTTAGGTTAGTCAATACAACTAGGTTCCTGAATAACCCAGTGGTTCCTGATTTGTTTTGCAATTGATCCTGGTTGGAGATGTTTGTTTGCTTGCAATTGATACTATTTTGAACTTTGATGTAGTGTCTTCCTCCTTTTATTTCAGCTATCTCAATGAATCGAGTCTGTTGCTGTTATTTCCGGTTATATGTTATGTTTTAATGTCAAGTCCGGTTTACGCGTCTGTTTAGTTAAACCCGGTCTAGGGAGATATTCCCCTTTTGGTAACCTAGCGTGCTAGTATAAAAACGCTCCTTTGTAATTTGTGCCGTCATCAATCAAACAGTATTCTTCTTCAACCTCTGAAATTTCCCTCATTTGCTCATTGATTCAGTGAACCTCCTACAGATATTCCTCTTCGGTTTGCGTTTCTATCCTTCACGCTAACCCTAGGTTATCTGGAATTGAGTTTTTCGAGCTATAATTAGTTCCTAACTCGATTCTTATCCCTGCAGCCGGCATCATTGGTATCAGAGCATCGCTCCTTCACCGACTCGCTCATCATGACCGTCGCCGAACTCACCCAACGACTGGAGGTCCTACAAAACGAGTTGGCCGCCGAGAGAGAAGCGACCACCGCGAAACACGACAAGGATATTCAAGAGCTCAAGGAAGCCATTGCAGCGATTGCTCAGCTGGTACGACCACCGGACCAGCCTTCTCCCTCGAACACCGCGAGTCAAAATAGTGCCCCCGCAGCTCGCGCCGCCTCACCGATGGAACATGGTAATCACGGTACCCCTTTCATCGCTCCTCTTATTACTTCTGCTGGTGGCTCTGTTTTTCCGGGAGGGTTGGCTTCTAGATTGACCAAGGTTGATTTTCCAAAGTTTGATGGTACGGGGCTTAAGTTGTGGCTTTACAGATGTGAGCAATTTTTTGCCCTGGACAATACTTTGCCTGAGTATCGAGTGCGATTAGCATCTTTGCACCTTGATGGTCGTGCCCTCCAATGGCACCACAATTACATGAGGGAAAGGGGGCAAATATTTCCGTCGTGGTCTGAGTATGTCGTGGACGTTTCCGCTAGATTTTGTGAGCTTATTGATGACCCCCTAGCTGAACTTGTAAATGTGAGATATCAGGGAGACATTGACAACTACTTGGATGCCTTTGAAGGAGCACTCACCAAGCTCAGCATTACACAATTGCAGGCCTTAAGCATATTTTTGGCAAATCTTAGTCCTCAAATGCAGCTGCACGTTCGTCAATTCTCACCAACAACTATCCATCAAGCTGCCAAGTTGGTCAAATTACAAGAGGCCTCTTCTAAGTTCCAATTCAGCTCACCCAAATACCACACCCCTTCAAACAATTCACACCAACCCCTCCTCCCCACACCACCTCAACCACCACCACAAAAACAAACCCCCCTCGCCATTCTTCCACCAGCCAAACCGGCTCCCTTCAAACCAAACCCTGAAAAACAGGGCAGGACTTATACATATGCTGAAATGCAGGATCGCAAAGCTAAAGGCCTATGTATGTACTGCGATGAACAATATACCCCTGGACACCACCTCAAACACAAGAAACCGCAGGTTCATTTCATGGAAGCAGACAGTGACAGTGAGGTTGATGAAGAGCAATCTGACTCTGAGGTTGACACACCTGAAGGGACCGCGCTGCACATCTCCATTCAGGCCCTAACTGGCGTTGCTATGTTTAACACCATAAGAGTAACGGGGTTTTACGAGGGAAGAGCACTACATATTCTCATTGACTCCGGTAGTACACATAACTTCCTTGATTTGGAAGTAGCCAAAGTACTAGGTTGCAAACTTGAACCAATCAAAGCCCTCTCCGTCTCTGTAGCAAATGGTAGTAAACTGAGCACAACCTTTGCTTGCAACAACTTCCCATGGAGAATTCAGAAATCTAACTTCGTGGCTGATGTCGTAGCACTTCCTTTGGGCTGTTGTGACCTTGTCTTAGGAATACAATGGCTCTCCACACTTGGACCGATAATTTGGGACTTCTCTAAACTGAGAATGGAGTTTGTGATAGATGGCTACAAACATGTTATCCGAGGGCTCACAAACCACAATTACAAACCAGTCAAAGCCTCTTCTTTTCATAAAATCTTGGCCGAAGGTCCCCAACTTGCGTTCATTCAAGCCACAAACAAATCGTCCACTGTCTTTAGTCCAACTTTACACCATATAGAAGTTGTTGACCCTACCCCACATATACCACCCTCTCTAGCCAACTTGCTTGCTGAATTCCAAGTGTTGTTCCCCAACCTACACACCTGCCTCCATTTAGAAAGGGCCATGACCATCAAATTATCCTACAACATGATGCCAACTCGGTCAGCAAACGACCGTACAGATATCCAGCCCTTCAAAAAGATGACATAGAAGCACTGATTTCTGAAATGCTCGCTCAGGGAGTGATACAAAACAGTGCCAGCCCATATGCTTCCCCTGTGGTTCTTTTTAAGAAAAAAGACGGCTCTTGGCGTCTATGTGTTGACTATCGGGACCTAAATGCCCAAATAATTAAACACAAGTACCCCATCCCTTTGCTAGATGACCTCTTGGATGAGTTGGGAGGTGCATCTTTATTCTCTAAGCTCGACCTTCAGGCTGGATTTCACCAAATCCGTATGGACCCTCATGATGTCTATAAAACGGCGTTCAAGACACATTCCGGCCACTACGAGTACCTCGTCATGCCCTTTGGCCTCACGAATGCACCGTGCACTTTCCAAGGGCTTATGAATGAGATCTTTAGAGATCACCTTCGAAAATGTGTCCTAGTATTCTTTGATGATATCATGGTATTTAGCAAAAATTGGGCCGATCATATTGTTCATCTTAGAACAGTTTTTGAGCTACTACAGCAACATCAACTTTTCTTGAAAGCTTCCAAATGTAATTTTGGCGCCTCAAAGATTGAGTACCTTGGCCACTTCATTTCTGCAGAAGGAGTTAGCACAGACCCCTCTAAAATACAGGCCATACTCGACTGGCCCAAACCCACAACTGTAAAAAAGCTAAGAGGATTTCTCGGTCTGGCTAATTATTATAGAAGATTCGTGCAAGGTTACAGCCTCATTTCCAAGCCACTCACAAATCTTCTGAAAAAAGACAACTTCTCATGGTCTGCTGAAGCAGAATACTCCTTCAACAAGCTCAAACAAGCTTTGTCTTCCACTCCCGTGCTAGCAATGCCAGATTTTGACAAAATGTTTATAATCGAAACTGATGCTTCAGGAAGAGGAATCGGGGCCGTCCTCATGCAGGATCATCACCCCATATGCTTTATAAGTAAAGCTCTTAGCCCTCGACATCAACTCTTGTCGGTGTATGAACGGGAACTGTTGGCTGTTGTGTACGCTGTCCAAACCTGGAGTTCTTACCTCACCCAAAGACACTTTGTCATCCGAACTGATCAGAAAAGCCTCAAATTCCTCCTTGATCAAGCAGTTACCACTCCATTTCAGCATATGTGGATTGCAAAATTGATGGGCTTTGACTATGAAATACAATATAAAAAAGGGAAGGAAAATCACGCCGTCGATGCCTTATCCAGAGTCTCTCACGCAGACCTACTGCACATGCACCTCTCCCTTCCTAATGATGATCTGTATCCTCAAATTCAGCAAGCTTGGACAACAGATTCATCCTTGAAAAAAATAATCACTGATCTGCAAACCGACCCCGCAACTCATCCAAAGTTCACCTTCTACAACAACGAACTTAGGAGACATGGAAAATTGGTTGTGGGCGATGACCCCCTTCTTAAAACCAAAATTCTGAAGTGGCTCCATGATTCACCTATCGGAGGCCACTCGGGTCGAGATTCCACCACCCATAGGGTCAGATCTCTCTTCTACTGGAAAGGCCTACATAAGAATGTTAAGCATTATGTCCGAAACTGTGCAGTTTGTCAACGCAGCAAACCAGATAATTGTGCTTCACCAGGCCTTTTGCAGCCCCTACCCATCCCAGAAGTTGTTTGGGAAGATGTGAGCCTTGATTTCATCGAAGGCTTACCCACCTCCACCAAAAAATTTACCACCATCCTCGTCGTAGTGGATCGGCTAAGCAAATATGCACACTTCCTTCCCCTCAAGCATCCCTTCACTGCATTAGATGTGGCACAACTCTATCTGGACAATATTTTTAAACTACATGGCTTCCCAAAAACTGTTGTCAGTGACAGGGATCCCTTGTTTCTCAGCGAAGTCTGGAAAGAATTCTTCAAGTTACACGGGGTCCAACTCAACTTCTCCACCGCTTATCACCCTCAAAGCGATGGGCAGACCGAAGTCACCAATCGGACCCTCGAAACCTATTTACGCTGCATGTGTTCCGAGGCACCGACGACTTGGAGTTCTTGGCTTCCACTTGCTGAATGGTGGTACAACACTAATCACCACACTGCCACCAATATCACGCCCTATGAGATCCTATATGGGCAACCTCCTCCACTGCATCTTCCTTATCTCCCTGGCGAATCCAAAATCACCTCTGTTGATCGCAGCTTGCAGAAGCGCGAGGAGCTTATCAAGGTACTGAAGCGCCACCTGCTGAGAGCACAAAATCGAATGACACAATTGGCCAACAAGCGCCGCTCTGACAGATCATTCAATATTGGTGATTGGGTATATTTAAAACTTCAACCATACCGCCAAATCACTGTCAAGGGTCGAGGTCCTCACAAGCTTTCACCAAAATTTTATGGCCCTTTCCAAATTTCCGATAAGATTGGCAAAGTCGCTTATAAATTGAAGCTACCATCCTTTGCTGCAATTCATGATACTTTCCATGTTAGCCAGCTCAAACTGTGCCCCAACCCCGACTCCGTGGCTTCCATTGATGTCCCACAATACCTTGAAGATGTTGGTCTGATCCGTGAGCCTGAATCAGTTTTGGACAGGAAAATTGTCAAACGTGGTAATGCAGTAGCCACTCAATTCCTGGTTAAATGGACGAATGGCACCAATGAAGACGCAACATGGGAATTTGCTGATGAACTAGAGCGCAAATTTCCAGCTTTTCATCCTTGAGGACAAGGATGTTTCGCCGGCGGAGTACTGATGCAGTGTCTTCCTCCTTTTATTTCAGCTATCTCAATGAATCGAGTCTGTTGCTGTTATTTCCGGTTATATGTTATGTTTTAATGTCAAGTCCGGTTTACGCGTCTGTTTAGTTAAACCCGGTCTAGGGAGATATTCCCCTTTTGGTAACCTAGCGTGCTAGTATAAAAACGTTCCTTTGTAATTTGTGCCGTCATCAATCAAACAGTATTCTTCTTCAACCTCTGAAATTTCCCTCATTTGCTCACTGATTCAGTGAACCTCCTACAGATATTCCTCTTCGGTTTGCGTTTCTATCCTTCACGCTAACCCTAGGTTATCTGGAATTGAGTTTTTCGAGCTATAATTAGTTCCTAACTCGATTCTTATCCCTGCAGCCGGCATCAAACTTGTTTTGGCATAACCCAGTTCTTAATTTGTTTGCTATCCTGAATAACCTAGTTGTCAACAATAAACGTAAATATGTACATCCGAATTGGCTATCTGTTGTACGATTGATCTGAATAACCTAGTAGTTTGCAATTGATTCGAATTGGCTATTTGTCTTCTTCTCCGAATTGGCTAATGGCTATCTGTCTTCTTATCCGATCTGGCTAATGGCTAATTGCTATCTGGCTATTTGATCTGAATAACCCTGTTGTTGATTAATGTCTTCTTATCCGAATTTTATATCCTACGGTTGTATAATGAAGTATTTTTCTGTTGTAGTTGCTTGCAGTTCATGATTTGTTTGTTTGCTTGCAATCTTTCTGTTGCAATTGATCCTGCTGTTTTCTTAACCATCAGTCAACACAACAATGTGTTCTCTTTGCTCCAACATTTGCAATTGATTTCAGTTCTCTCTGCTCTGTAGATAGTGCACTAAAAGTGAAAATCAACTAATTGTTAAACTTATTAGATAAGTAGATCCATTAAAATTACTTGTCATTGATACCTTCTTTTCAACTTTGGAGTACAAAGCTACCCACTAACTAAACCTGACTGATGTACAAGACTCGAACCATAAAAAAAACCTCACACAATGGTCAATTTGGATATACTAAATTATATTGATATACTAAATTAATGGCTTACATATTGATATACTATGAAAATTAATGGCTTAGAATTCGGTTATACTAAATTCGAATAGAACTTATTAGATAAGTAGATCCATGAACATTATATTCAAGTTTTAAAGGGTCATGTCAAAGCACAAAAAACAGCTTACATATTGATATACTAAATTAATGTCTTCTTCTGCTACTTGTCTTGAAATCTTGGAAGGTCCTACCACAAATATGAATCAGGCTTCTCTTCTACTTTCTCTCTTTTTATCTTACTTTCTTTTGTATATATTTCTTGGAAGTACACTAAACCATCCAAGTTCCACATGTCATCTGCCATGTCACTGTTGATCCAATTGTGATCTGCCATGTGGACTTCCGGGCATTGCCCGTAGCTGAATTGGCGGGAAACTCTTGCTTGTCATAGTTAGAATTTTCCATATAACACCAATTATTTGATGACAATGCTGAGTAATCCCTACTCTGAGTAGAATCTTGATAGGTGTAGTAAGCATTATTTGGGTATGATTGGTTGCCTGAAGCCTCAATAATGCTGCAGTTCCTGATTTCTTGATTTTTCACTTTTCAATTTTTAAGATCATGTAGCTTACCTACAGATAGTATTTATTTAAGTATGTATCGAAGTTTTCTTTATCGAAATTTATAGAAGTATTTTAGCAAATAATGTTGATGGATTTATATAGTTAGGCAATTTTGAGTTCTTGTTCTGTTAGGTTTTTGAGTTCTTACTGGTCATGCTCTATTAGGTATAAAAATGTTTGAATTCATATTCTGTTATGGATTGATGTGTTTTAGTTTCAATGTTTCACTTTTAGCGTTCTGTTGAATTGTTGGATTTCAGTTTCTGATGTGAATATAATGGATTCCGGAAAATAGGTTATGTTCAATTGTGTTGATTTTTATGTCTTAGATTTTGCTATTGTGTGCTCATTTTTACGTCTCTGTTTTTAATCTACAGCTAGTGTTCAGCTTTGTTTTACAAGTGTATTTCACCCACTTTCATAATTGTCACATTTAGGAAATTCTCAGCACCGACGATGTCAACGCGTTCAAAGTCGACTACGTGTTGTAACTACGTGTCTAACAGCACACCGGTATTGTTGGTGTGTACTTATTTTTAATATGGAATTAGTATCTTTTTCTTTTAGTATAGTAATATTTTTTATTTAATATTTTGTAACCCAATTCGCAGGTGCTTTTGCAAAGAAAAGGTTACGTGTCCAAGCGATCCCCTTCCCATCGAGGCTAGTTTGCAAGATGAATTGGAAGAGAAGGCTAAGAAATTTAAAGAGTGTATGGCAAACTTCAACAACTAACAACTTGATAGTTAGACTTTTAACTCATTTCTAATTGGAATTTAGTTTGCACTTATTAGTACAATTACAAGTTATGCTAGAAATATATTATATTAAGTTTTTTTATTAGGGTTTGAATATATTATTGAATTATAACTATTTATTTAACATTAAGGTATTCGTTTTCTTGATATTTGCACGTTTTATAATATTTTTATCAGGTTTTATCGCTAAAACATCTCATTATATCAATCCTAATACATTTTCTCACTAAAAGGATGTATTTAGCGATGAAATAACTTTATCACTAAAAACTATATTTAGGGATGATCAATGTAATTTCTGCACTGACAAAATGATTTTGTCGTTAAAACGTGCATGTACCGAGATAATATTTTCTTGCTAAAAGGGTGTAAATAATGAGGAATTTTTATTTTCTCGATGAAAAGTACATATCTCGAGAAAAAAAACGTCGATAATATTATTTTAAATATTTTTTTATTTATAATATATTAATTAAGAGGCATTTTTAACGAGGAAATAAAAGGATCAGCGAGAAAATTTATTTGGCCTGCAATAATATTCAACGACTATTGTCTAGTCCTTCATCTTATTTGGCAACGAAATCGTATACCCTTTTGCGAGAAAAATAATGGTCGCGGAATTGTAATACCGAGAAAAATATTATCATCGCGAAAAGGCTTTTTCGAGAAAACATTTTTTCCTCGTTGAAATCTTTCCTTGACAAGCTTTCTGCGACGAACTTGCGAGGAAATTAATTTCCTCGCCAAACATCTTCAACGACAAAATCTCCACTTTTAGCGAGGACAATTTTTCTCGCTAAAACGCATTTCTGTTGTAGTGACTTCTTAAAATAGAAAGTATGTTGGGAATGTTTATTAATTCATACAAGTTTTGAAAACCTCTCGCGCCCTTGTCCGACAACATCTTATTCGGTGCTCCAGATAGGGGAGGTGGCCCGAAGGCGTTTAAGTACCCGCCCACCTTAGAAAAGCCCGAATAAGCATTCAGATTGGAAAGACGATCTTTTCAAGAACGGGGAGCCTGGTGGTCTTCCACGTTGTACTATTCCGACCTAGTTTTGGTTTCTTTTAATTGTGCTTTGGCACTTATCTTATATCGTGATTAAAGATTTCACTTACTTTAATGATTTTTAAAGAATGTGGGGGGCATGCATGGGCCCGGATCATTGACAGGAACCTAGTTTCGGCACTTAGCTACGGTGCACTCATCCCTCCGTTGCGTGGGAGCGGACATAGATCATGATCCTGAAAGTCGTACTTTAGGCACGGCGGCATACGACTTAATAGGTTATATAGAGGTGTCGGGTTAATCCCGCACCCCTTACTATTTCATCCAAACCGATCTCGAAAAGGGATCGTAAACAATCAAGGTCACAAACAAGACTACCACAATAGTCCTATTAAATAGCGGAATAGCGATAACAATTGGGCCGTTATTTCTAACAATCGATATTCCTAGATTTATTTATTATTAGCAAACAAGTTGTTCCCAACATCGAAAAATTTCACAAAACGAATTAACAAGGCTTCAAGAAGAAATTCCACTTGCCTTAACTTGTACGATTTTGTGTACTAACGAGTGAACGGAAATGTTGTCTTTAAACGGAACTGGAGCTTGACCTATCGACACGAGATGAACGCGCTTTAATAAGAATTTCTTTAAATTCTTTTAAAGTTTTGGAAATCTCTTATATCCTTATTATAAGAGAATTAATTTATAAATTATTATAATAATAATTTAGGTGGAGGTGAATAAAATAATAATATTTCTTATTATTATTTCATATTTGTAATATCCTTGTATTCTTTATAAAATCTTTATTTTAATTTAATTACTATTTTCTTTTGAAGACCAAGTCATAAAATTATTTAAATAATTAGAATATTCCTTTTTGCTTAACTTATTATTCTTTTATTATAACTAAGCAAGAGAATTTCTTTATAAAATTCATTTAAGATATAGTTTCCATATTTATATGAAATATCGTTTATAAACACTTTTCTTAGGATGTGAAAAGTCTAAAATGCCCTTGTTATAAAAATATATTTTATTTTTCCTTATTATTATCTTTTACCACCTAATCATATAATATCTTTTCAATAATAGAATATACTTTTATTATACTATCCTCTTATCTTGCTCTTTATAAAAAAAATGCATATGCTCCTTTTTAAGACATGCAATATTTTGTAAATATATTTATATTATAATATGGCCTTATTCTAGTACTTTCCTTATGTAGAGAAATTCCCAATTACTTAATATAGTATACTCTCCATGTATGAGAGATAATAATAAAAATTCCATTATCTATTTAAATGGTTTCCCAAGTCTTAGAATATTATTCTATAAAAATATGGACATGCAACTATTTATTTATATCTAATTTAGTAATGATAATATCTTCTTTTTTTGATGAAAACACAATTCATTAACTTAAGCAAGATCGTTTAATACAGCAACATAAAAGTCTTTTGGAAAAATAGAAAGGCTAGAAGTGAGCACAACAGATTCTGGGTTCCATCTACCAAGCAAGTGTGCAGCTTGATTCGCACCTCTGCTCACAAATTCCCACTTACAAGATAAAAGATCATAAATACTATTAATTTTGAGAGCAATCAAAGCACCCTGGCTTGTGCGTGGCAAAACTCCTCGTTTTAACTTCCTAATCAACCCCTGGCAGTCAGATTCCATAATAACAAAGTTATAACCCATAGAAAGAGCACTTTCCAATCCCCATCTGATTGCTTCTGCCTCTCCCATTTCAACATCAGTACCAGCCTGAATTCTTTTCGATCCTGCAAACACCACTTCACCCACCTCGTTTCTACCGATCACTCCAATCCCACATCATGACTCTATTATTGAAGCATCACAATTAACTTTAATCCAACCAGCTGGTGGTTTCTTCCAACTCTCCCTTTTCTTCTGTTGTACTTTCTCTTTTGATCCCAGAGCCAAAGATTTCCTGATGTTTTCGAGCTCAGCACATGCCTCTTGAATGATTTTGCCTGCATCTGTAGTTTCACCTTCAAAAATGCTCAGATTTCGTGCTCTCCATAATCCCCATAATACATAAAACCACAAAATCTGATCATCTTCCTCCATACTCTCTCGAATAGCATCAGCCCAATCAATAATAGCTGACAAACCCTCTCCCAATACTTTAAAATTTGGAAAGAAATCCCAAACCTGACTCGCCAAAATGCAGTCTTTGAGGCAATGCATTGTTGTTTCAGACCTACCACACCGATCACACGAGTTAATTGCCACAATTTTCCGCTTCAGTAGGTTAACTTTACATGGCAAAACATCTTTACATGCACGCCATGCAAAGTTTTTTACTCTTGGCAATACTTTACTACTCCAAAGCCACTTCCAGAAGCGTCTTGTTGAAGCTTGATCAGCTTGTCCACCTCTGTTCAGTTCAAGTTGCTTTTTCTCCAATAGAAGATGGTAAGTGGATCGTACAGTGAAATTCCCATCTCTCGTATAGAACCACATCAACTGATCTGTAACAGAGGCATCCACCAGGTGAATTTTCAAGACTTCCTCAGCATCGCAAGGAAGCAAATAGCGTCCCACTTCCTCTTCATTCCAGCAACCATCCGTCCAATCTATAATTTCAATTACTCTTTTCCTGTGATCAGCTCCAAAAAAATTCCCTAACACTTTAAACGATCTAGGCCTTTGAAGCCATTTATCATTCCAGACCTCAATATCACTCCCATTTCCAACCTGATAAACCAATCCTAATTCAAGCACCTCGATAGCCTTATGAATACTTCTCCAAGTAAGACTTGGATTGTGCCCCAACTTTGACCCCAAGAACGATCCCCTCGGAAAGTATTTGGCTCTCAACAGCTTAGCAATAAGGGAATTGGGATCATGTATGAGGAGCCAACCCTGTCTTGCTAAAAGAGCTAAATTAAAAGCTTCCATATTCCTCACTTCCAGCCCTCCCAGCAACTTTGAAGCTCCCAGCCTTTCCCATTTAATCCAATGAAGCTTCTTTTTCCCACCATTCCATCCCCCTAGGAAATCAGACATTATTTGCTCAATTTCTTCAGAAAGACTCTTAGGGAGAAGGAAACAAGACATCACATACGTAGGAATAGCTTGAAGAACTGATTTTATGAGAATTTCTTTGCCTGCTCATGAAAATGATACTCCTTTCCAACCTTGAACTCTCTTCCACACCTTCTCCTTTATTTGCTCAAATATAATCCGTTTGGAGTGTCCAATCATGGTTGGCAAACCAAGGTATCTTTCATGCTTGTCCACCTCATGGACTTCAAGAATGCCTTGAATAGCAAACTTCAATCCATCACAAACATTTTTGCTAAAAGAGAGTTCTGATTTTGCTAGATTTACTTGTTGTCCCGAAGCAACTCCATAAACACGGAGGATGTTCACAATCTCATGCGCTTGTTGACAAGTTGCTCTAGCAAACAAAATGCTATCATCAGCAAAAAACAAATGTGACACAATCGGAGCTGATCGAGCAATTCTGATACCTTGAAAACGACCTTCCATCTCACTCTTTCTAATAAGTGCAGACAATCCTTCCACACACATTAAAAAGAGATAAGGAGACAAAGGATCTCCCTGGCGGAGACCCCTTGACGGAAAGAAAACCGGTGAAGGATAGCCGTCGATAAGAACCGAGAAAGAAACCGATCTCACATATTTCATTATCAAATTCACCCAAGAATCACAGAAGCCCATCATTTTCATACATTGCTCCAGATAATTCCATTCCACTCTGTCATAAGCCTTAGCCATATCCAGTTTCAACGCCATATAACCCTTCTTAGCTTCTTTATGATTTTTCATGAAGTGGAACAACTCAAAAGCAGCCAAAACATTATCTGTTATGAGTCTTCCTGGCACAAAAGCGCTCTGGGAGTTTGAGATCACCTTGTTCAACACACCTTTCAACCTGTTTGCAATTACTTTTGACACCAGCTTATACAACACATTACACAAGCTTATAGGCCTCACATCCTTCATACGAAAAGGGTCAGTGACTTTTGGAATTAAAGAAATGAAAGTATGATTGAGTCCCTCAGGAAAAACCTCACCATTAAGAACACTCAGAACAAAATTAATGATATCCGGTCCAATGATATGCTACTGTTTTTTATAAAACAAAGCTGACATCCCATCAGGACCCGGAGATTTTGTAGGGTGCATAGACGAAAGAGCAAAAAATACCTCTTCACCCGTGAATGACGTGTGAGCTCATGATTATCCTCTTCCAACAAAATTGGTGAGATTCCTTGAGGAGCCGCTATATTCGGTACATCATGATCAGAATTTAACAACCCTTTGAAATATTCCATAGCCACTCTCTCCTTGTTCTTTCTGCTCCTCCATTCGACCCCCTCCTCATCTACAAGCCTTTTTAGCTTATTCCTCTTCCTTCTTCCATTTCCTTTTTGGTGAAAAAAGGAAATATTTCTATCTCCCCATTTTAAGTTATGATCTTTTGCTCTCTGGTACCAAATTAACTCCTCCTGAGACATGAGATTCTTTTCATCCCTTTCCAATTCCCTTATTCTTTGTACTAAACCTCCTGACATTCTATTCTTGTTTAAAAATCTCAGCTCCTCCATCACTTTCTTTAATTTTTCTGTAACATTCCCAAAAGTTTTCAAGTTCCAATCTTTTAAATCAACTAAACATCGTTCCATTCTCCCCATAACTCCACCCTCCAAATTCCTACTACTCGGGTTTCCCCAAGCATTAGCCACTATCTCCTCACACCCCTCGTTTTGAGTCCATAAAGCCTCAAAACGCAATGGCCTTTTCCCCTTATGCTCATCATCCCCATTATCAAAACTCTTAAAAGACTCAAGCATAATCGGCACATGATCAGACCCCTCCCGCTCCAAATGACGGATCCTCCCGTTTGGGTATCTATCCTTCCATGCCTCATTAGCAAACCCCATATCCAATCTCTCCTGAATAAACTCATCTCCAATTTGGCCATTGTCCCACGTAAAGCGTTCACCCGAGAAAGGAAGCTCTTCAAGTTTACAAACATCTCATGCCTCTCTAAATGTCACCATAACATCCCATTCTGGATTAGCTCCACCTTCTTTATCCTCAGGCCACATTATATTGTTGAAATCACCCATGAAAACCTAGCTGTCATGTTGATCTTCTTTTAATCTTTTCAGGAGCTCCCATGTCAGTCTTTTCTCATCTTTTTTTGGCCACCCGTAGATCCCTGTAAAGCGCCATTCATCTTCCCCCTTTTCCACTCTCACCATAGCATCAATATGATGAGCAGTATACGAACTCACCGACAAATTCACCTCCTCCTCCCACATAATACACAAACCACCAGACCTTCCAATACACTCCACTACAAAGCATCCATAATAACCTAACCTCTGTTTTATGTCTTCCATTTTCTTACGGTCACATTTCGTTTCCATAAGAAAAACCACCTTCGGGGCCTCCCTCCTTACTAAGTTAGCAAGGCGACTAATTGCTCGGTCCGTCCCCAATCCCCGACAATTATAGCTTAAGAGATTCATAATGATCGGCAATTATATTAGTCTTATTTTACTTGAAAATTTTTCATACCTTATAATCTCTTATACAATGTTCTTAATTTTATTTAATTTAAATTACTTAAACTCTCTTTTTAAAGAGAAAAGGATTATTTGTATATTATATTGGTTTTAAAAACCTTAATATTGCGGATATTACAATAATTTTGAGATTAAGTTTCATTTCAGATTATAGTGAAAATTAGGGGGTCGAGTGTTGAAATTATAATGATAAACTAGGAAAACAGGCTCGTACTTTTGCACGGGACAAATATGTTACAATTGTTTTCATGTTTATAATTTGCTTTAGTTTTATAAATATATTTATATGTTTGGAGTTGTATTTGTGTGATTTCATGGTCTGGTATTATATATCATTTCTGTCTTTAATTTTTCATTGTGAAGGTGTATTTTTATATTGCTTTCCAACTTTGAGATGCCATCTCTGGTTGGAAGATTCTCGATTTGTCTTGTGGGAAATCTCATAGTGGGTTCGATTAGGGCATGGTAAGAGCGGATCCATTGAATTTCTGTCGCTAATGTTTTATTTCTTAAAACAGATTTGCACTATACTTATCTAGACCTCTTCGATTGGAGCTTATTCTTTGTTAGTGTTTTACATTCAGTATGTTAAAATACAAGTGTCTTATTTGTTATTTTTATCTAGACCTGTTGTATTGGGGCTTATCCTCCTTTTGAGAAAGTTCTTATGAGCCAAGGGCAACCTAGGTAAGATCCATCTTTTCCTGTTATTATGTTATGCAAAAAAGGTCTTAAGTATAATTCAGTGTTTGAGGAGGCGTAATACAAACAGAAAACTTATTTACCTGGTACGGACGAAAAAATCCTTCAACTCAAGGATTTCACTATCATCAAAATGCTAGTTGATGAAGTACTTGACAAGTATAGATCATCTATTCAACATAGAGGTGGAGAGTTCATGTACATGTAGTAAGTATATGAAATATAACTATGTGATTACAGAAGTGCTAGTTGATGAATTGCTTAACATTCAAAGAAGATAGTATGATGTGATAGGTTGATGGGTGGTGGGACCTCTTTTCTAAAAATCTTCTCCCAAGTTATCCCACAATGTAATACGCAGCCTTCGTCCTCTGGTGCAATAGGAAATTCAAATGGATGATGAGTAGGGTATTTATAAATAGGGTTGCATAAATTTAATTGGACTAAAAGGCCAACAACATCACCTCTCATTGATGATGTGTACATCAAGAGTTTTCACAATTCTGGTTCATTGTAATTGCTTGCCCACATTTACCACACAACCAATAACATATGCATTACCAAATAAACAGTTCAAATTACCATGGCATAAATTTAAATATTTAAGTGTTGTAAATGTCAAGTTTTCATCTCTTATCAACTATTTTTTATAGGTTGCATGTCCTCAAACCTTATCAAGTCGATAGGGTATCGCACGAACCTTTAGGTTTGCTCTCCTATTCATTGAGTATCGTGGATTTGTCCAATTCAATCATATGAACATCATTTCTCATGATTAAAAAATCCTTCTTGTTTGGGACAACTTTCATCTTTTCTTATATAGTGCCTTCTTTCAATCTTGAGAAACTATGAGCAATATTACTCCTTGCCGTGCAATGAATATTATTTCCCTACTTGATAATATAATATGGTAATCAGGATTTGCACACATATATACAATCGTGTAACTGATCATGATTATTATTTAATGTTTGTGCACAATATATATAGAGCATGTATATGTACCTTAGAGTGTGAGAAAATGAAATATGTGCTCATGAATTTACCAAAATGATTCCTCACATCCCATTTTCTACAAAGCAGAACTCTTAATCTTGCAGTGGCACCTTTTGTCAAGTCATTTATGAAGATCGAATTAGTGGTTCGGTTAGTGTCACAGCTTGTATCCATGGTTAAGTTGGTCTGGAGGTAATGGTTGGTATGAAAGGACATGAAAGGGTATGAATATGGTTGATTTGTGTGGATGTTTGATGAGAGGAGTATATTGGTTGATCTCGATCTATATAGGAGGGTTTTGCTTTGAAATTTGAATAGGAACACAAACGTTACAATATGCACCGACTGTTCACATTGTTGTTTACAATTCTATTATATTGTCGAAATTAATGTGGGCTGGATTAACGTGATATCAATGACCGATGATGTGGAGCAATTTATTGTATTAATAAACTCACATAATTGTATTTTGCATATTTATCATCATAAGTTTCGCTCAATGTAATCTATTTCGGCTTAAGATGGGTATTAATGTGGGTTGGTTTATTGAGATTTGAATGGCCGATAATATGGAAATATTAATTGTATTAACTCACATAATTGTATTAATGTAGGCTGGTTTATTGAGATTTATCAAATTTTTAAAATTTTAACCCCATGGTTTAAACTAAACTATATAATTCAAACCTAAAATAATTAGTCATTGTAATATACTTTAAACAAAATAATTAGTCCTCAAACCTAAACTAATTAGTCCCTGTAATATACTTTTAACAAAATAAGTAGTCGATAGTTTGGTTCAAATGAAACAATCTCTTATCCTAAAGCGTGAAACGAATGCACTTTTTCTCGTTCATAGTGCACTTTTCATACAAAAGTGCATTGCAAAGTACAAAAAGTGCAATCCGAAAAAGTGCACTACAAAAGGTATGAAAAATGCACTGCAAAGTACGAAAAGTGTAAATCTAAAGAAGTGCACTTCGAAATAGGAAAAGTGCACTACGAACTAGAAAAAGTGCATTCGTTTCAGGATAAATGTTTGTTTCAGGATAGGAGTTCGTTTCATTTGAACCAAACTCCATAATAATAATGGGTTGCTTTTGGCAGTAAAATTTCTCCAATGATTCAAAAATAAAATAATTACTCATTGTACTATTTATTAATAACTTTAATAAACTCTATGATTCAACCCTAAAATATTTAGTCGTTGTAATAATTTTTAACAAAATAATTAGTCATGTTTACATTTTTAGATTTCAAACCTAAAATAATTACTCCTTGTAGATATAATTTTAAAAATATTTAGTCATTTGAAATACTTAGCTAAAAAACAAATTAAGTAGTTTAAGATTCAAACCATAGACCTAAAATACAAATACCATTGAACCAAAGAGTCAATCTTGATCACTAATACAATTGGCTTAATATGAGTAAGATGTGTAATATGTATGCACTTTGTACACAACTTTTTAATGTTATATAGTTTGAGCTATTTTTTTTGAATTTTTGTTCCATTTCTGATTAAGTGAAAATAGAGTTTAAATTTGAAGGAGACTCTCAAGTGAAGACGTGTAAAAATGAGATCAACCTAATAACTTAATCGAATCTCTTGCAACTACCCAAAACTCAAAATATTTGGGATTTAGAATACTATTAACACATTAGTTTTTTTTGGTCGAAAGAAAATATTAGTTATTTAGAATTAGAGTTGAGCACCATATAATATAAATTCTAAAATTGCATGTAACTAAATCGTATATGTTGGTGTAATAAAACCTTGCCTGATTCAGTTATTGGATGTGGGGTAGGAACAAGTTTTATTTGACCACATGCAAAAAATCATCTTTTGCAAAAGAAAACATGCGGGAAATCAGATCTCGTGTTGAAAGGAAGACCATTTCTCTTGGAAATTTAGTTTATTTTTAGGCCCCTTCTAAACCAAGGCTACCCTAAAATTCTATGCAAATCCCACCCTACTCGTCTATAGGTATAAATAAAATTTACCCCAAAATTATACCCATACCCTCATCAAAATCTCCTCTCTCCCACAACTCTTTCTTCATCCTCCAAAAAACACTCTCATTTTCCCATATTTCTTTCTTCCTCCTCCTCCAAAGATTCGCAAAGAAATTTGCAAAATTCTCTCATCAAACTCAGATTTATTGCTTGAAAACCATTGAATCAATCATTGAGAGATAAATACCTTTAATTTTAGTTCAATCTTCCATGAATAATGAGGTTCATTTAAACTTTTTAGAGCTTATGTACATTTTTTTTTTATTTGTGAGTAATTTAAATGAATATATGCATTATCTTCTAGATTTGATATGAAAAAAGGGGTTTAGGGGTGAAATTATCAAATTATTAGTAAAACGATGAAGGAGAGTCGTGTTCCACCATTTTTGATCAACCTATTTCCCACTGTGAGTTACGCCAAACTTCCTATCCCGACCTATTTTATATACATGTTTATTTTCAATACCAATAGCTTTAACCCATGCAATGGCCTCTTCCTGGGTACCAAATATTATGTCAGTGGTAAGTAATTGTGAATAACCCTCAAACAACTCGTACACCTCCTCTATATGATTTGAAACGTGTGGATGACTACTCAGAGGTGGAAACCCAAACATTTTTAATATCGATGGTACTTGCTTGGTCGACAATGGTACATGAGGCTGGTATCCCAACATAACCAGTGTAGAGTGTACTAGCTCGATTGACAATGATGGTACATGTGGTGGGTATCTTAACATGATTGGTGTAGCATGTACTTGACCCAACTACTGTGGTACAAAACTTGAAAATCCAAACATAACCGATGTAGTTGGGAACTCGACAACCGGTGTAGATAAGATTGGAATTGAACATGGTTGTTGTGGAAGACATATTTTTGATACGTACATTCATCGCTTATCTAATGGTCGTCTAACCAAAGATACACCTCATTCTCTTCCTAAAACAACGCCAAATTTTTCTGTAAAAACCAGCCGTTCCGGCTAAAAAAATAACCATCACGCGGAAAAAGGCCTTACGGTCGTTATGGCAGAAGGTCCAACTGCCATAACGGCATATGGACTGTCAGTCGTAACGGCCAATGCCGCCTCTTTCCATGACACTTATTGTTGTTCCATTATTCTCAATGTGTGAGTTAAGCATTAAATCACAAAATGAAGTCGTAGGCAATGAAATAGCAACAACATGACTATTATTCTCATTTTGAACTATGCATCTCACTAAACTTTGAACTAATTTTTTTCTCTTTTTTTAACTTTACAACATTACAAACAGGAAAAACTCGGCTTTTGTCTTGAACCAAGTCCAAATCTCACCCTTTGAAACAACTAAAGTAGAAGAAAGGTTATATATCTTCAAAATGTACCAAAACACAAAGAGAATAATGAGAGTTTGGGAAGAAATTATACTCCTCATTATGAACTAGGGTTGGACATTATCCGTGGGTGAGCGATCCACCTGCTTCACTCGACCCAAATATACGAGTGAAAACCCATAATGAACTGGGTGACGAGTGGGTTGGGTGACAGGTGAAATGGGTGACGGGTCGGATATGGGTGAAATTTTACACCCGTTTAACTCGACCCATCACCCACCACCCGTTCACCCGTCTACCACCCGTTAAATTTTATCCCAAATTAAAATTAAGTTTAGCTTTTCCTTAAAAGAAAGTTTGGGACTTTGGGGGCTTTTTTTTAAAAAAAAAAATGGGTTTTTTTTAAAATATTAAAACTATACGGACCCTAAAGGCTAACTTCCCAATGAATGTCGTTACGATAATGTAAGAGTTTTTGCTAAGGGGTCTGAATGACCTAGAAACTTGTTTTAATGAAAGGAAGTTGAGGATTACTATTAGAACTTAAGCAAATGAAAGATATAGAAATTTGTAGGTCAACATATATGAATCTTCACGGATAAAATGTTTGAGAATATCTTGGATATCACTTCAGTAAGTAGATTATTGCATTCACTTGTTTTATATTAATTCTGAAATTTTATAAAATTTTATTGTAATTTTCGAATTCGCGGGTGGCGGGTGGGTCGGATATGGGTGAAAGGTGTCGCGGATGATGTGTGGGTCGGGTGATAGAATTTATTTCGCGGGTTGGGTGGTGGAAGTGCTCCACCCACCCATAACCCGACCCATAACCAACCCTATTTGGAACTATTCTAAAGTGAGTTATTCCTCAAATCGAGGTTGTATGAAATCATCTTCATTAGACATTGTGATGATCAAATGTTGAAGAAAAGAGAGAGTTTGATGTTTTGCAAGGACACTTTTGTTTGCAACGAGTGAGCATAAGCAAGTATAATTAATGTTGTTAGGTAGGGTTATTGGGTTCATTAAATTCGGTAGTTTGTACCAGGGGGCGGTCATTACAGTAGACGGTCCGTTTTCCGTAATGGCCAATGTGAGCGTTTTTTGCCCTACTATGGTCGGGCGTGAAATAAACACTGTATTTTTGAGCCATTTGATCCTACTCACAAGTAGGGGTGTCAATCGGGCGCATCGGGTAGGGTTCGGGCTGGGTTAATTCAGTTTCAGGTAAGTTTGGATTCGGGTCAAATTCGGATATTTTGAAAATCGGGTCAAATTGGGTTGGATCATTTCGGGTCATGTGCTCAATTAATCGGGCAAAGTCGGGTTTCGGGTCAATTTTGGTCAGGTCATTCGGTTTTTAGTCCAACTAGATTTTGGATAAGTCCGGTTTCGGGTTTAGTTAGATTTCGGATTTAGTCGGATTTCGGGTGAGTCGGGTTTTGGGTTTTTCGAATTTCGGGTTAATCTGATTTCGAGTAAGCCGGATTTTGATTCCGACCATATATCGAATGATTATTTTTTGTAGTTTAACTACTCTAAGGTCTACATATTTAATGTAACATTTAAATTAAAAACATAATTATAATAAGTATTCACTATTATGAATATTTTAAAACATAATGTAATATTTGGATGGTTTCGGGTCATATAACGGATTTTTGGATGGTTCTGGTCGGGTAACTTCGGATTTTCGGATGACTTCGGGTTGGGTAGCATCGGATATCGGGTTGCACCGGGCTAGTCCATTCGAGTATAATCAGTTTTGGGTTAATCTCGGTTTTGGGTTTTTTCGGATTCGGGTCAAATCAATTCGGGTGAAACATGTCTCGGGTATAAAACTTTTTATTTTTTTCTCGGGTCGGGTCGGGTTCGGAGTCGGGCGGGTCTGGCGAGTTTTTCGAGTCGGGTCAAAATTTTGACAGCCCTACTCACAAACCATTTGTGTTGCTTTTGTACCTTTTTTCCAAAGAAAGATATGGCCAAGGCTCATTGGCAGAGTACACACACTCAAAGACTCCTTGCTATTTGTAATTCTTGGTCTTTTTCTTGTCATGCATTTCACTCACTTTGGCTTCGAAACTGCTTAGTGCCTTACTGGCTTCACAAAAGTTGATCCGCATTTTGTGTCTTTAAAATTGGTTACGAACATGCACTACTAACATGTCATTATATCTTATCTATTACTAATAACTAAAGTCAAAGCAATTTCTGCCACCACATTGCGCCACATCACTCCTTTATTAAAATAATAATTTTAAATAGTTAATTATACAAAAAAGTTATCTCTAAGTAGACATAAAATAATATTTGTAAAAATTTATCCCCAGATAAACATAAAGATAAAATAATATTTGTAGATTTGACCAATATAGATAAAAAAGACATTATATTTATTATATTTCTAAAAGATAATTAAAAAAATAAGAAAAAGAAATTTTTATTTTGGTGCCCTCGAGGTTTGGACTTTTCCTCTTGGTGTCCAGAAAAAAAAAATTATTCCTTTTGATGTCCTCGAGATTTTGAAAAAGTTCTGGCCGTAACCTAAATTGCAAATAAACCAAATTCCATCTAATTTTACACATTTCCGTTAAAAATTAAAAAAGAAAATTAAAAATCAATTCTAACCCCTATTTTTTTAACCTTTCTTTTACATATACCATGGAAGAGCATAATGAAAGACTATACAGGCGGCTCGCGACCATGTACAAATCAGTGATTCAGTTCAAATGATTTTCTGCAATTTAAACTCCAAGCTCAACCTCTAGATACCCAATCGTAACTCCGCACAAGCAAGATCTACCTTCTTGTCCAATTCCCTATGTTTCCATGGATGAGCTTCGACGATATCTTGAGCGCTAAAGCTCTGTCGGTGGAAAATTCAGGCAGTGGCGCCATTCGTCCGAAAAGATAATGAAGTGGGTGAAAGATGGGGAGCCGGGAGCGACGAGTCTAGGTCGGAGCGATTTGGGTTATGCTTTTTTCCTTCTTCTCACATTCTTATATGCCTCTATCTCTTCTTTTCTGCCAAATACTCAAACAAATGTTTACAATTTCACATTACTATCCTAGATACTCGAACTTCACAATCCTAAAATTGTTTATCCATAACAATTAACTCAATTTCAGTCCAAACTAAATTCCAATTTGTCAATTGGACTACAAATCTACAAATTGGGACAAAACGAATTTCTTGACCTGGAATTTGGGGAAGATTGCTTGAAAAACAGTAATAATGGAGGTTTGAGCTCATATGAGAAAAATCAGACACTGCTCCCAATTAAGAGTAGATGACTTAAACAACTTGGATAACCTCTCCACATTAATAAATTAGGGTGTAGGTGGGAAAGAACAACACTCAAGTTCCCTAATCACAACTTCAATATTTCTTTATCGATTTTTTTAGACGATTGGCTTACTTATCTTTCTACTATCATCAATCATCTCAAATAAGACTTGCAGAGACGAATTTGGTAACAAAGATGAGATTGTTCTTTGGTAGAGATGAGTTTTATCATTTAAATATTTTTCTATTAAAAATTTAACGGAGCCAACGGAAAAAGTGGACGGAACTTTGCTTTTGGGTGAGTTTGGTTACTATATGAACTTTATACAAACTACAAGGCTACCAAAAGGAATAAGTTTTTTTTTCAGGGTACCAAAAGGAAAAGTCAAAAACTCAGGGGTACCGAAAGGAATTTCCCTAAAAAAAAATATGTACGCGTGATCATATATATATATTATTAGGTTTTATTGATACAAGGCTTTATAGTGTTATACAATGACGGAATTTGAGCCGTTAGATCTTATTAGAATAGACGGTTAAGATTAATTAGTAAATATTGTGTAGGTGCAAAGCACTAGATTAAAATTACTAGCGTAATTTTAGGCAGTGGGAGATTTTAGATTGATTTATTTTCCAAAAATAAAAAAATAGCAAATACAACCATATCTCCAAATTGCAAATTTCACAATCGGAATGAGAAATTTAATTCTCTTGAAACTCCAAAAGCTCTCTTTTTTTGTTCACCGGTGATACTAAATATTCTCCGATTCGAACTTCTTCTACGAGCATCATCTCCAAGCATCTTATGTGGGCGATTTCTGTCTTCTTTGTTTAACTTCTCGTTCGTCTTCTCAAGCGAAGTAAGTTTCAAGCAAGTTCATGCAATTTTTTTGAAATTTCTTTTTGATAGAAACAATTTTAATTGTAGATTTCGGGTTAAAAGTTTTTAGTTTATACTAGATTTAACAATGATTTGTTGGAATTTAAAAATTATGATATCAATTTAAAAAAAATTAAGCATCATTCGGTGACTAAATCGATTTAGGTTTTTTCTTGTATGAATAAGTTTTAAATTTTTGATTTTTTGTTTACTTAATTGAAGGTGGATTGGAGATTCTCTAGATCAATGGCACACAAAAGAAGTAGAAAACTTGTCAAAGGTAAGAACCTACCTCGATCTACATTTGAGTCTGATTTACTGTTTTCCGTATGAATTTAAATGGAGTTAGGGATTGGTAATTTAGATTATGCTTTGATTACATGATGTTGGTTTATTATGTACATGGTCTTATTTGTCTATATACGTGGTGTTTTTTGTTTGTAGCATATATTTTATGCATTTATATGGCAATATTTGTCTGTATACATGACTTTAATTTATAAATACACGGTTTTATTTACCTATATACATGATAATCTTCTTCCATTTGCATGATATTATATATTTGTATATAATCTTTGTTTGTATACAAAATAGTAATTATGTATGATTAAAATTGGGCTATCTACATGATTTATTACACGTATATACACTAATTTATTGACCGTTCATGTGCAGGCTCTTGGGTTTATGGTGTGTAGAATTATGATGTCATGGAGGCAAATCATGCCGATTGACTGGATGTAACTGAGGAAGATGCTAAGTTTTGTCTTAGGCTGCCACGGGTGGAAAAGAAATTGTTAAAAAGGGAAACGATGAAAAAATGAGCTTTTTAGGGAATTTAGAAAATACATTGGAAAGGAGAGTTGTGTTCATTGTATAAGACCTTCTTCATTTTTTAATTTGATGTACACTGGTGCAACTTTGTCATTACTTAAAACCATGTATATATATACTCAAAACCGTGTATGTATATACACATAACCATGTACGCATGTATACCTAAAACCATGTATAGAAAATTACAACCGTGTATATATATACTCAAAACCACGTATATACGCGTTTGACCACATTATTACATAAATTGTAATCAATAATTACACTAGTATAAAACATTGAATGAAAAAGTTAAAACATGTATGCATATACACAAAACCATGTATATATGTATTTGAACCAATTATTACATGGATCAGATTTCATCATTGCTTAAATATATACAATCATATAAAATTATGAATAAATATGTTCAACATAATGTATACAGTCAATACAAATCATGATCATGTATATAAAAAATTACAATCATGTATATAAGTAACTATGAATATGCCTATGCGAGAATTCTCAAACGCGAGAATAGAAATTGATTTTATGTGACCTAAAATTACGGGATATTATAGATCTAAAATAAAAATGGAAATTGTAATATTAGATAGAGAAAATCACGTCAATTAAGAGATTTGATTGCCATTATTAATTTGTTTAGATTTAAAAAATAAATAAATTAGATATGGTAGTTTTTTCTCCCTCTAGAAAATTATTCCATAAGACATCCCCATAATAGGATGATTATTACCACAAATCTCATCGTAGATTATTTTTAATCTAATGTTCCACAATCTGTCACATTGTAGCAATATAATATTGGTCTTATTTGATCCTACCTATATATATATATATATATATATATATATATATATATATATATCTTTGATAATATATATGGAGGTCACTCAGGAGAAACGAGTTTTAAGGAGAAATGAGGGAATTCATGTGGGGCGTCAGATCAAGAAAAATGAATGGCTATAAATGAGGGTGTAAATTAAACAATATAGGGGGAAATTAGGGGATAAGCCACGATTTTTAAATAAGGGGGAGATATTTTAGGAGATTGTGGAATAAAAAACTGCCATATCTTGCAAAATCTTGTAGAATATTGTCATATTGGAATAAAAACTACCATATCTCCAAATTTGAATAATATGCAAATTGAAAATTGAAAAAACTCTCTATCGTTAAAAAAACCTAGTAGAATTTCGCCATTGAACCATAGATCTGTTCATCCTCCTTCGTTGGTTTTTTCTTCTACCTTGCAATGAAGTATTGTATTACAATGGAGAGAGGTAAGTGAATTCAATATGCTTTGGAAAAAAAATCGTTTTTTTTATTTTTTTATCATCGATTTTGACGAAAATTAACACATTTGCTCTTGTTTTTTGCTTTCTAAACCTCAATGCTGGATCGAATCAGATAATGAATGAAAACGATGGTGATCATATATTTTTTAATGTTGAATGTCAATTGAATATCATGCTATTGAATATTGAATATCTGTTTATTCAAAAAGGAGGTTTATTGTTGTTCAAATAGGTATACTAAGTTATTCTAATGTGCGTGTATTGATTTTCATAAATGAGCTTTTTATTTTTCGTATCCATACATGAATGGATAAATGTTCCTCTAACTATGTAATTTTATTCATATAGGTGTGACTTATTATTCATATATGAATGTATTATTATTCATATTATGTGGCTTATTATTTTTGTTTGATATTCATTTATTAGTGTCTTACTATTCATCCTTACCTGTATAGTTATTCAACTTTTCATTAAGTATTATTCACATATACGTGTTTTAATTTTCATATAATTGTTAGTTATAAATGTATGATAGATTATTCATGTAGACTTGTCTTGTTATTCATAATTACATAGTGTGTTATTCAACTATGCATAGATTTTAATTCATATATAACTCTTATTATTCGTGTGATTGGTATTTCATAAACACAGAGATTTTTATTCATACATTTGTGAAGTGATATTCAAAATGTGTTATTCAAATATTCGTGACTTATTATTCATATATAGTTGGCTTAATATTCATCTATACCAAGATAATTATTCATAGTTGCATGTAGTATTCTTACAATAGTCGTGTTTTGATATTCCTACATTTGTGATTGGTTATTCGTAAAAGCATATATTTTTATTCATATACTCGTGAGGTGTTATTCAAAAACTTGTGTTTGGATACTCATAATGTCGTGCTTTCTTAACTCAAACAGTTGGAGGAAACAAGTGGAATGACTGTCTTTGAGGATGACATGGACATTTTAGATGCAGAAAAGCGATACATGTCGGGACCAAGACCATTATGATCATGCTTCTAAATTTATGTACAGTGCGGATTGCATAATTGATAAAAAGGACATGAATATTGGGTTCCTTAGTGGACAATGGGATTGAACACTGTCATTGGTATGACATTTGAGTCAATTGAAGATGGGGATCATTTTACAACAATCAAATGAATAATTTGTTCTCTACATATGAATATCGCATATAATCAGCTTGAAAAGACAACATGCATACTTGAATAAGGCAACTTTGTCATTCAATATTCAATTGAATGTAACATCAATCATACTAAGTTGAAAAAGAAAACATGCATACATGAATAATCTATTCTCTTTATATGAATATCATATATAATCATCTTGAAAAATACAACATGCATACATGAATAAGACAACTATGTCACGCAATATTCAAGTAAATTATCATATGATACTAACTTAAAAAAGACAACATGCATACTGTACAACCTTAAATATTATTGAAGTTTAATATCACATCGCACTAACTTGGAAAATATTACATGTTTATGAGAATAAATGAACCTTCGAACAAAAATAAACATAAAACCTCATACAAATACTTACAACTATCAATTACTACTAATAATATGAACATCACGACCTAAGATTTTTTTCATATTTTTCAATCTTTCTTCATCGTCGTCTTGAATTATTCTTTATCTTCTTCCACGTCTTCAAACTCCTTTACTTCAACCTGGTTAGAAATAAACCACACATATATGAATAACGAGACACACATATATGAATAACACATTTTGAATATCACTTCACGAGTGTATGAATAAAAATCTATGTGTTTATGAAATACCAATCACACGAATAGTAAGAGTTATATATGAATAAAAATCCATGCATAGTTGAATAATACGTTATGTAATTATGAATAACAAGACAAGTCTACATGAATAACCTATCACACATTTATAACTAATAATTATAAGAAAATTAAAACACGTATATGTGAATAACACTTAATGAAAAGCTGAATAACTATACTGGTAAGTACGAATAGTAAGCCACTCATAAATGAATATCAAAAAAATAATAAGCAACATAATATGAATAATAATAGATTCATATATGAATAACATGCCACGCTTATATGAATAAAAATACATAATTAGAGAAATATTTATCCATTCATGTATGTATACGAAAAGTAAAAAGCTCATTTATGAAAATCAATACACGCATATTAGAATAGCTTAGCATACCTATTTGAACAACAATAAACGTCCTTTTTGAATAAACAAATATTCAATATCACTAGCATGATATTCAAATGAAACTCAATATTTTTAATATACGAACACTATATCGTTTTTCATTCATTATTCGATTCAATCCAGCATTGAGGATTAGAAAAAACAAGAACAATGAATAAAATTAAATTAATAAACATGAACATTGACTTCACACATATGCAAAATCTGAGATGAATATTACCTTTATGTGAACTTGCAGATCTAATTGAAAATATTGAATCCCTTATGCCTCTACATTTCATATCGATTCTTAGTACATAATGTCACATTGCCTGTGAACCACATCAATAATCGATGATCAGTAACAAAAATTCGCCAGCTTCATGTAAATTTGCAGATCTAATATATGAAGAAAATCTTAATAGAAAAAAGCATCTCACCGGCCACCATGAGAGTCGACGATCGAACAAATCGAACAAATAATGGTTAGGACAATAATTGAAGAAGGAATTAATCGATCATCACCACGCAATCAGATTCGATGGATAATGAGAGGATTGAAGAAAGAGATGATTGTTTTATTTGACTGAATATTGAGCGTTTTTCGGAATTTGGAAAGAATGAGAGATATGGATAGAGAGAGAACATATTATGGGGAGATATTTTAGGGATTAGATAGAATCATGTTTATTCACCCCATAATAGAAAAATTTGCACCTATTTTGAATAAATCTCGGCCCTCTATTATATTAGATCTAACGGCTAAAATTTATTCCTCCGTTCCTCCTTAATAGATTGTTTCTCTAGAGCGTAAATCAATAAAAATAGTCATATATATCTATAACTATATGTTAAAGTTGTAACCTTTCTTGCCACCGCATTAATTTTGGCTCCAATTTATATTTTAAAAAATTATTTTTATTATTTTTTTCCAATTAAATTCTTTTTTATTTATTTATGTGGAAAAAAATCAATTCAAATTTTAATTAAAAATAACAAAAATTATTTAATCTTTATCTTTTTATCTATTTATAAAAAAAATTATCTTAAATCAAATTTTGATAAAAAAAAAAGTAAAAAATTTAAATATCTACATAATTACTTGCATAAATTAAATTTCTATAAAAAAAGTATATTGTTTTTTCCTTAATTTTCTTTTTGGACTGTTTATGTAAATATAGAAGATTTTTTATCTTTAAAAAAAATTATATTTTCTTTTTAATTATCTTTTTAAATTTTTATTGAAAAGATTTTTAAAAAATTGAATTTGATTAAGTTTTTCTAGAATTTACATTATTTTTGGCTTTTTATTTATTTTTGTATATTTACTTGATAAATATCATATTTATAATATATCTAAAAATTGCTCAGTCGTATGCACAACGGGTACAACTAGTTTTTCACTAAAATTGGAGTTACTTGCACAGTAAATCGAGGGAAATAATGAACATCCAAAAAATATCTTCCAGTACGTGCAAGGATGTGTTCATAGATACAATTGAAATGCAAATGTGGACATTGTCTTCGGATGAGAATCAAATGCAGGAACAAGGGCAGAGCCCTGGCGCAGGATTTTACAAACCCTATTTTTCTGTTGCATGACGTAGTGAAACAGCATCAGTTCGAGAATGTTCCACAAAAGTTGAGCAGAAAGGTTCATTATCTGCATACCACCCAGGTTCAACGGTACCTGTCATGGCTAGAAAATCTGAAGTTTTTGACCTCTTAGTCCATTCCAGAAGGCAGCAGCACTTGACACCTTCTTGCCGGGGAGCTGAACTTCTAAAACCTGTTCAGACACCATAAATGAATCTTCAATTTTGGGAAGCATATGATCTTATTTAGAAAAGAATCATAGAGGTTGAATCAAATTTTAAACAATCTTGTTGCTTTGAAAAGTGCATATTCAAGGGCTCATACGATCACATAGCAAGGGGAGTACAAAGGAGCAACAAGTACACTGGTTTAACTTGTCAAAACCCACCGTAATCTAGAGTTAAAATGGCTAGTAAAGCATAGTGATTGCTGATGATGCGCATCAGTTGTTAACATGAAAAAAAATTTAGAATAAGCAGAGAGTAAAAAGAGTCTGACCTCCAGTGCAGTTTGCTCAGCACACGGGAATACCAAAACGCCCTTGTTGAAAATTATAGCATCACGCTCACTGGTTTGAGCACTGCAGACAGTGGCAACTCTGGTGGTGATGATTTTTATCTCTATGGGGTTTGACCCACCATTCTTTGAATCCACAACTTGAACCCTGGCACGGGTACCAGGCCATCCTGCCAATGCCCGGACCTAAAAGAAGTTTTTTGTGGAGAGTGCAACCCAGAAACAATAAACAACAATGTTACCTTATTATGAAGAAGATAAGCCTCTTGGTCAAAAGATAGCCATGACTCCTCAGGGGTAATCTGCAAAACATAAGCCTCACTGTGAAAATTGCTTGTTGAACTGTTAAAATAATGACATTGTAATATTGGCTGAAATTTTCGTAAGGCAACAAAATCAATAAAATGGGGGATATGTTTTTAACATTTCACATTCCCAGAGAATAGGCATATACAGTACCTTTGGAGCCAAAGTCGCCTTAGAATCATCTTGCGGTTGAGCATTAGCCCTCGCTGATCCATCAAGTATTGAGGGTAGTTCATGAGCTAGAAGTTTGGAGCCTACACCCAAAAGTGGTCAAGTTACAACAACAACAACAACAACAACAACAACAACAACCTCCCAATGTATTACCACCTCAGGCAGGATATGGGGTGGCCAAGATTTATAACAACTTTACAAAATTCTTTCATTTCTACAAACAAACCCTTATGAAGGCCATATATGTGTGTTAATGTTTCAATATATGCATGGATAATGGAGGAAAAATGTGCACTCAGCCTGTAGAGCAGTTAGGCTCAAATTATAGGAAGATATCAGTTCAATTGGCAAAAGGTATGAAACATACCAAGACCAAACAATATGTCTAATAATTCTGGTGCCTGCACGAAGATGAATAAGAAACATGAGTCAGATGGATGCATAGATGGCTCTTCATGTATTAATCTTTCACATCTACCTTCCCATAGCGATGCAGTTGTCCCAACTTCATGTAAAGGCAAAAAGAATAACAATATTGGAATAGTTATACATATGAACCGACATCAAAAGAGAGATGTCTGCATTGAACTGCTCTACATTGGAGGAGGGTTGAGTTATGATGTTGTTATTGGCCCTTTTTATTCACATCACTCAAATTTCCTTTACTATTTTATTCTACAGGTTCTCCCTGAAGCTTTTCTGAAGATATTAAAGCTGTATAATATCATAGATTTTGTAAGGGATATAATGAATTTACTAGTTTACAAGGGCAAGGGGCAGGGAAATGAAATTTGTGCAGACTGCAGGCGTGGAGTCAGGTAGTATGGTCCTATGGGCTTTGAGGGAGAGTTTGTTAGGTCACACCCGAGTATAAAAAGGTACCATCCAGGCACGCCTGGGAAGTGCCAGCGCCCACACCTAGCCTCAGGCAAAGCAGGCGCCCCTATATTTTCAACATTTGTTTTTTTATTTCATTTTTATTATTTTCTTTTTCTTTCTCTTAGTAAACAAAACACTACATATCTCTCCTCCCATATTCCTCTCCTCTTCTCCATCTCTCTTTCCATTCTCTTTCCCTCCTTCTGTGCTGCTGCGTTTCTTGTGCTCTTAATATATTTACTTTCTCTTGATTACGCCATGCTCTTTTTGTGAAATCAGAGTTCTTAGTGTCTATTAAGTGCATTAGTTTCTGATTGGAAATTCAGCATAATGAGTATGTTATTGTGCATTAGTTTCTGCTTAATATATTGCTGGATCATTATTTAAGTAGTCATGCATTTGATTTTCTTTTTTTTTTTTTGTTTTGAGCAATGTGCATTTGATTTTCAGAGTATGAGGAAAATTACTGAATATATTAAAGTTTAGATTTTGTTTTATTACAATATAATACTCTAAACTTGGTTTTATCTCATAATATAAATTTTTAGCATTATGCAAGCTTGTTAGCCTCTCAGGCACGCCTAGGCACCATGCACTGCCATCGCCTAGGTGTGCCTTGAGCAGTTTTAAACACTGGTTCGCATTGCAGTTACAATTACTCTGAGATAGATGATTTTTTGGTATAAATAAGAAATAGGGTAAATGTTAGATAGGAGAGGATGAACTACTCACAAACAAGCCCTAAAACACTCTTTTGATTGATAATTGAAAATAGGAACAAATCTCAATGGGAGAAATCCCAAAGAGCCAATCTCAAGGAGATAAATCTCCAAGAGCCCAAAGGCAAAAGCCTTGATCCCTTTCTCTACTTTTCTGGATACCTCTAACAAGAAACCCACTCATTATTTATAGTCTACTACACCACCGACTCCCTCCCTAGCCAGCTCACCATCTGGAATATTCATTCTAACTACCATTACAAGAAAAGACCCATTTACCCTTCCTAACAAACATTATGCCTTTGTCTTGCCATTTTCCTAACAGTAAATTACACAAAACTACCCTTAAAAAGTGGTATTTCATAAAAAAACCCATAATTTACTATTACACAAAATCACTTGTATTCATTAAAAGTTTTCAGTCAAGCACCCCTGCTTCAACTCCGTTAGTTGTCCGTCAAAGCATCTATCAACAAGCCAATCTAATATATTTTTTAAGAGAAAATTAGTCAAAAAAGTGGAAAAAGTTATTCATTTCCTTAAATTTTAGTTTGAATCTCAAGAATTCCAACCCTCAATCCAGCGACCTCCTAGTTTCATTTCAGATTTCAGGTATGGCAATTTGCTTTTAATTAAGAGAGCACGTCAACTCCTAGCACTTACCACTCCGCTTTGCTTCACCACCATTATCACTTCGTCCAATCCCTAGCGCGACTCATCTCTACCAGTGTATTAAAAGGCGTTGCCTAGGCGCACCTGGAGCATGCCATCACCTGCATCATGCAGGGCGAGGCTGCCAGCAAGAGGCGGCTCCTAGGCGACTCAGGCGCCCTAAGGTGGCCAGGCGAGCCAAGGCGTGCCTCAATGCGCCTGATGCTGATTTGTTTGAAAAATAATCTCAACGTAAAAATAGATAGAATCTCAACAAACCAACTACTTATCTTTTTAATACATATTAATATCTTTTACTTTCCCAATTAGAAGTTGTTATCTTTTCAAGATATTTTTTAAATACAATTATCTATTTTCAAAGATCTCTTTAATATTTCATTTACTCTATCCTAACTATATAATCAGAAGTTATTTCTTTTTTTCCTTATAACTCTCCTCTATCTTTTTCAATTGTTCGATTGATTCTCTGGCATTGCTGAACTTGCCCTTGATGATAAAGATTTGGATGATTTGGATGAATGATCCAGCCCTAACTATTCACCTAACTTTGTTTAGTATTTTATATTGGAAAAGACTTATTTTAGTACTTTATTTTACTATCTTTAAACTTTGATTTCGTACTAGTTTATTATAGTATCTTTAAATTTGGATTTATTACTATAAATTTAATAAAATTTTGGTTTTTTCTTTAAAAATATGTTTTTATATCTTACTTAACATTATATTATGTATATTCATTATTTACCGAACATTTGTGTATAAGGCGATCGCCTTCACCTTAGAGGCGCGCCTAGGTGATCTTAGTAAAGGCTTTAGCCTCTTTTTTGTAGAGTTCTCATTCCGGTTGCATAGTGAATCTATACAACTTACATTATAAATCAAATAACTCATCTTATATAGATGGACGATGTTGGAAGCCTTGGGCCTATTTGAATCGCACGTGATAATGCAAGAGTTCAGAATGGATTGGGATCCAACTGGGCCATGCGATCCAAACAGGCCCCTATGAACTACAAGTACTTACACAAACTATTGAATTTTTGAATAATTTAGGCTAAGCAGTGCATACCTTGATATTATCATCAACAACAAATCTTTCATGCGCAATGACAGGTCCAGCATCTAACGCTCTAACAGTAAATGCTAAAGAAACTCCTGTTTCTTTCACACCATCCTGAAGAGCAAATGAAACACTCATGTCACATACAGAATATGAAAGGGCAAATTAACCCTCTAAGGGGGCATTTGGTAAATGGGTATCGGGAATCTAGGTATCAGGTTCGGAAATAGAAACCCCAAACCGAGTGTTTGGCATGCTATTTTTTCATTTTCCAACCAATACCCTAAACTAGATAGGTATGGAATTCTCAAACCCTGCCCCTCCCTCAGGTATGAGATTATATTCCCACTTGGAATGAAATTAAAACCTATCCTTTTCTTCCTTTCTACGTTGCTCCTTACACACTTTTAGCTCATGACATGTCTTCTACTTCGTTTGAGTGGCTTTCCCTCTTCCGATTTTGCTCGTGAATATTCTTTCCCTCTTTTAATTCTTCCGCTCGATAATATTCTTGCCTTGTTTATTGGTAACTAAGCATGCTTTATACACTCTCTTTGTTTATGCTCATCTCCGGTGCTATATACATTCAATTATGCTATTGGCACAATTCAGGGACAAAAGGTACTCATTGTAAATTCTTGCTCTAGGTGTTTCAAGGATATTTTAAGTTTGCATTGGATAGTAACTTACTAATTTTTATTTCATATTTTTAATCTTTATATGGGGCGCATCCTCTTGCTTATTGGCTGATACAGTGCCTTTGAGATGGATATAGCCCCTACATCAATTTGGTGCATTTTAATGAAATTCAGTTATTATTGTCAAATTGTTGAATTTCAGTTTTCCTTGGGCCTATCGGGCGCATCCTATCTTAAGTTTGAATTGGTTAGTAACTTACTAATTTTTATTTCATATTTGTAATCTTTATATGGGGTGCATCCTCTTACTCATTGGCTGATACAGTGCCTTTGAGATGGATATAGCCCCTACATCGAGTTCGTGCATTTTAACTAAATTCAGTTATTATTTTCACATAGCTGAATTTCAGTTTTCCTTGAGTCTATCAAATGCATCCTCCTGATCATGGTACTGGTGCCCCCATCTTGACCCCTCAGATCCTGCTTCTGCAGGAATATACTGGGCAATGATGTTGATGTTGATTTGTAATCTTTATAATTTTTTATAGGTTTATGTTTTTAACAAGCATAAAGTGAAATATTTACAATTTCATTCTAGATCCCAGGTTTGACAACGCCAAACACCGAGTATAGGGTTAAATTTCATTCCAAGATAGTAACCAAATACATGTTTTCAGTAATCAACACCATACCTTCCTAATCCCATACCTCATTCCAAACCCAAATTTATACCAAACGCCCCCTAAGAGATTCATAAATTTGAATCATACTAAACTTGCAATGCTCTTTGAACAGGAGAAGCACCACGGTACAGAGGCAGCAAGCTTGGGTGTATATTCACTGTCCCTAAAAAAGATGAATGGGCACTTCAGATGAAGGCTAAAGAATAGCGTAATAGAGACGTCGGTTAGAAGTGAGATGGCACTATTAGAGGAACACATTTCTAATATGAACACCAGGAAACTAGAGAAAGCCTATTTCCTTGGAAAATTAGAATCTCCTTAGAATCTTGGTTATGGTTATTGTAAAATATATCATACCAATGCAGTTCCTCCAACTTTTCCACTATTTCCTAGCATTAACTATATTCCAAGGCTTGCAAGTATAAAAGACCAGGCCGTATCGAGCATAAAATACCATTTCATGAGCAATACAGTAAGCATTCTCATTCTGGGCATAGTAGAAAGCCAAATTGTCTTTCACAAGATACAACAAAAGCACAGTTTGCAATACAAGCAGACATCAAATTTGCTGTAGTGGTTTTTAATTCTTTTTATTTGTAGCCTGTAGCTATTACCGGAAAAAAAAAGGACAGGGAAATTCTAATCATATACTTTAACAATTTCTAAAATGCACTTGTAAGAAATGTTGCATGTCAACTTTGTAAGCAATCAAACTGAATAAGAATATAGATCTTGAGAAAGATAGAATTCAGCAGAAAAGCTCTAAAATTTCTCTCACTAACCTTCAGCTGGTATATTTAGAAATTTGGTGGGCAGGATATTACCATATGCTGCTGTAATGCAAAGTTCTGGTTGCAAAGATTTCAAATTTGACAAGAATGATTCCTGAATTAAAAAGAAAATTGCACAGGTGATACTTTGCAGAGGATGCGATGATGATTATCGCATTAAACGAATGAACTCAATCACTAAAGCCATGTTATGAAGGAGATAAACCCAATGTAAAATCAGTAACTTCAGTTGTGCATATAAAGAAAATGAATGCACTTGGAACAAAGGAAAGCTCAAAATCAATGCATTCAGAGCATTGAACAAGCTATTATGTTTCAGCTACTGAACAGCCAGTCAGCAGGACCAGCAATTAGATAACACAAAATTGGCAGAGGATAAGGGGAGAGAAACAAAAGGAATTCACTTCAAGTCTTCAACTGTTCTAAGACAGGGAGAATCCTCCAATGAATCAATCTGAATGCCTAAAGATGCCAAATAGCAGATGATTACCTCCCCAGCACGCTCAGGCGTGAAAATAAGGTCGGCAGGGAAGCCTCGATCAAGAGCGTACTGTGCAACAGGAGATGGAAGCACCTTCCTCCCCCTATTCCTTGCAGAGGGCGGTTGAGTAACAATAACCACAACCTATACCATTACTGCCAGAATTTAGATAATGCAACAACAAAGGTTATGAAATTCTAAATTAGATCTTTCTAGTTAGTCATAACTCATTAGTCCGCAGCACAAGGCCTCAGAATGTTGGCAAAAACCTGACTTCCACACGCAGAAGAAACCGCAGGAATTTACTATCACTGAAACAAATTCCAAATTGAGCGAATCGACGAAATGGGAGTCCTCTAGAATTGTAAGTTCTTTACCTGAAAGTTGGAGGCGGAGCTCTCGGAAGAGGTGAAAAGAGCTTCGAGAACTTTGGTAGATACCTCGGGAGAACCTAAGAACACTAGAGGCTTCTTGGTATTGGAAGTGGGAGAATATGATGGGGTGGTGAAAGCGCAGAAGCATCGTCTTATCATCAACGTTGCGTTCATTGTTGTTCGCTCTCTCTCCCTCTATCCCTCCGACGGCGACGCATATGTACACACAGCTCAATAATTGCCGATACTCTAAAATTCCAATTTTACCCCCATACCATCTTACTAACCAATTAATGAAATTCAGCGCCATGTGATTTATGCACTAAGATTTATTTTTTTAACTAAGCAAGGCAAACATTGGCAAACCTAAATCATCACAATATATGATTTTAAGAAAGTCCAACAACAAAGGTGGTTGACAAGAAAAATTAAAAGTACATATATGATCATCTATCCTTGTTCTTGACTTGAAGCAACAAACAACTTAGCAAAATAGAGGGACATTGAAATATCTTCTTGCCAAAAAGTCAACAACTTAATTACATTCCATGTAACAATGAACATAAAACATGTGGAATCTGCATAGCAAGATTTAATAGAAGCAAGTTCCCAAGGAACTTTCCAAACTTGTTTTAAAGAATCTATAACAATTAAATTGTCACCTTCAATGATGAGATTGGAAATGTTCATAGATACTGCAACGGTGAGTCCTTCAAACAAAGAAAGAGCCTCAGCTTTTAAGACAAGAGTAGAGGCAGGTAAGAAGCATCTATTTAACCTTAAAATTTGATCGTGATTGTCCTGAATAATGAAACTAGTTGAGGTAGAAAAATTCACCTGTTTGGAAGCATCAAAGTTTAGTTTAATCTAGTCAACAAGAGGCCTAATCCAGACACCACTTTACTCACGTGTTCGTTTAGAAGAATTTATTTCTTAATAATTGGATTGGCAGAATTCCACAAAAGATGTCGAGTAAAAAGCCAAATAGCAAGGTAAAAGATTAGAGATTAAACGAGAGGGGTTAAGGATTAATGCATTTCTATGTCCCCAAATAAACCACCAAAAGAAGCAAAGAATATCACTATTAGAGTTGGCATTAATAGTAGAAATTAAATTATCACTAAAATTGCCAGTTGTTACAAGTTGGAACCTTCGATTAATTTTGAGTTCAAGCATAGAAACCATTTTTAAGAGTGAAAGGATAATGAAAAAAAAAGGTGATTTAGAGTTTCATTATGGATGTCACACAAGGAACAAGTATGAGGAACACAATTAAAGAATCTATTTAATCTGTCAGTTGTGGGAAGGCATCCAACACAAGATTTCAAAATAAAGTTCTTTATTTTAGGCGGGAGTTTAGTCTTCCAAATCCAAGAATAGCCATAGGTGGAAGCACGATTTTTAGAGGACTGAAATAAGGAAGAGGCTGACTTGGTAGAAAAGCAACCATATATCCACCAAAGGAATCCAGACTAATTTATCATCAAGATCAGCTAAGGGGATTCAGATTTTTTTAAGACGAATTACTACCCATCCCCCACTTTATAAATTTGTTTGCAAAAATGCCTTGTTACTTTCAAAGTTACATCAATGCCCAAAACTATAGCATAAATGCCCAAACATTTAGCAAAAATGTCTAAAATCATGCCCTTTCCTTTTTTGGACAAATTATTAAAATAATTCATTTTTTTTAAACTTTAAAATACGAAAATTATTTTCAATTTAAAACTGAAATTGTTTCTCCTAATTAAAAAAAATCAAGATTTAAAATTTTTAAATTAAATTAAGAGGCATGAATTAAAACACAGATCAAAGAAAACAAGGCGTCGTCTCTTTCACCATTCTTCTTTCTCCAGCATGTCCCTTCTCTCGTCAAATTCATTTAGAGGTTCGAGAAGCAATCATCGCCAACCCCTTCTCTCGTCATCATCTCGACCGCTGCAGAGGTCTTCGCCGATCATCCGAGTACGTGTTCTTTTTCAACTTTTATTCTAGGTTTTTCGTTCTATTCCTGAAATCTAAACCCTAGAATTATAGCTATTAAGGGATGTTGTAGTAGATCCTCAAGAAGGTCGAACTGATTGGATTCAAGTGTAGGGGCGGGATTACGTTTTGTCGGATCCCATAGGTACCCGGAGGAGCACGACTGCTCGATCGATTACAAGGGCGTCGTCAGGGACACCATAGCTAAGGCTAATCCTGAGGGAGGAACAGAAGGAGAAGAAAGTATTGAAGAAGGGGGGTCTTTGGAACTTGGTACTATTTAGGAACCTCTCTCTCTCTCTCTATTTTCACTTGCTTTCCTATTTCTTCTGTTTGGCATCATTGTTCATTTCAAGTTTTAGTTTCTTGCCAAGGTCATTGGACTAATTAGGGGAAATGGAAAAAATTAAAAAAGGGTTCTTTGTGGATGTTGGCTAGGGGATCGTGTCTTGATTAGATTCCAAGCTAGAGGTTTGGATTCAAAGTTGTTGTGTTTGTTATGAACAGATGAACTCTATCCCCTCTTCTTTTCGGCATCTTGAATATTGATGTCACAACAAGGTTAATGAGCTTAATCATCTGATTTCTCTATCCCCTCTTCTTTTCTGCATCTTGAATATTGATGTCACAACAAGTTTCTACTTTCTAGCACTTGTTTAAGGTGGTTGCAGGTCTTTTGAAGAGTCTTATATATGGCCTTCCGTGTTTCTTGTTGCAAGAATACATAAAGAAGAATGAAGTCACACATTTAATTAAATATTGCTCTACAATGTTATTTTACCTTTATGATTTCTTTTGATATTTTAAGCCCCTGTTTGGAGCCTTAAACATTAGGCGCTAGAGATGCATTTGTATTTTAGTCATGCACAACAATTTGTGTCCTTCAATCTCCCCTTAAACATTGTTTGCATTCAATATTTACTGTCTTAGCTCACTAGTTCATGTGTGTAAACTCTAATTTCTTGCTCTTCGTTTCATCAATAACGAGTAATACATTTTTTGTTGTCTCATGCTGAAATGTACTAAATCCTAGTTTCATGCTGAATATTTTTGTACTAAATCCCAGTGGCCTATTGATATTTCCTTGCATTGAGAATAAGATCTATAATTCGAGTCCATTTACATGTTTCTATGTACTGTTTGTTGAAAATCATGGTACTAAGTTTCTACACTTTGTTCTTATGGTTATGTAGCACATAAAGAGTTAAGATGAGATCATTTAGATGCTTATGATAATTGAATGATATATATTACTTATTTGTTGGTTCCTTTGTTGTATTGCTCTCATGCTCTATTAGGTTGTTTATCAATAGGTGCTTTTTGCTTAGAAACTTGTATAAGTTCCGGGTAGTTTCACTTTCTAATTGTACTAAATCCTAGTTTCATGCTGAATGTTTTACAAGTCAAACAACTTGATGTAGAATGCTCTCAAGAATGAAGTTTTAGAGAAGTTTAATGGTTTAAAGCACGCTCCAATGTCTCATAGTTTGAATCAAATGTTATTATTTTTAAATGAAGCTATACTTAAATCTATTTTTGTTTTGTAGGGGTGACTACGGGGTGTACACCATCAAGTACATGGAGTTACTACGCACTAAGAATGTTGATATCTCTGTCATTGAGGACAAGTTAGTAGATGGATATCGGAGTTCTTTGGCAGTGAGCATATGGTACTTCAAATGGGATTCGTCTTTAGTTCTTTCGATGTGAAACTAGTTTAGGTTGACTTTATTGTTTTTGGGAAGGGTTGAAGATGTAGTTTTGGTGGTTAACTAGAAACATAGTAATCCACATTGGTGGTTAACTTCATGTTAGTATTTGATCATTATGTGAACTTAGTTTGTGACTCGGTTTGTGAATTTCAATTAAGAGTACTTTGTTGTCGTTGTAATTAGTTTGTTGTTGTTGTTCATGTTACGATTACTCTTTTTTCCCCTTTTCTTGATACTCATTCTAGCATTCAAAGCTCAATGATAATGTAACACCCCCTTTTTATATAGGGATATTACCGCCAGTGACCCCAAGATTAAACTCTCGAAGTCACCCAAGGCTTATAGTAATTACAAAACTTAACCAAAAACATTAAAATGCGGAATATATATATATAAGTTGTGGAAGTCTATTACAAAAGTTGAATAAACTATAAAGGATACAAAGGTTAAATGGGAAGGGTCTCACAAATCGGAACCTCGACCCTTAAAATTATTCTAACTTATCCCAATTCAACCAACTTCAATTCAACTACTCCTCAAGATTTCTTCTCGTGGTCCTCGACGTAGAACTCCACTCCTGATGTGTCGCGACGAGAAATGCAATGGACACCAGCCGACCATGCAAGGAATATAAACGGTCGGTTAGTCTTGTGACAAACTAAGCAAATGGGGTTTTAGAAGGTGGTTCGGTTTTAGGAAGGAACGAGTTGGGATGTCGGGTACCGAATGAAAGTCGGTCCCATCCTCGGACCTCAGAGCTCCTATGAAAACTATGATTTGAAGAAAAGAGTGAGAACGTCACCAAAGGATGAGTCTCGGATTAGAAAGAAAGATTTACTTATGTTGGGAACTTGGGTTTCACATATTTAGTCAGGTGGGTGATTAAACCCCTCGTTGATCACGTTTCCCTCTACCAACCTCACCGCATACGTGTTGTGCGAATTCAGATTGGAGCCAGAGAATTACGGAATCCAAGAGTAAGGATGGCATTCCATTTTGTACTAGCCTTCCTATCATTTTAATTGTCGCCAACGGGCGCCTATTTAATCTCTACGGATTTTAAGAATCACAATATCGTTCCACTTGGAATTAAGCGTATTTTTTAAGTAAGACCGAATGTGGGTTACGGCCCCACGGAAATACTCAAAAGTTGGGTTGCAAGCCTAGAATAACACGAACTACGTGCCATCACCCCTCATCGAGTGAGCGGGTATTGACCATGGTCTTAAAGGTAGAGCATCAGCTCAAGATTGAAGTCGAATGAATCAACGCGTATAACATAAAGTACTCACATACAAGCCTACTCATCTAGGCACACATATCACAAGGCAACGGCCCTACAGTCCATCTAGCGTAACCTAAGTACGACTAGAAATAACATGTCATTAAATCTAGAACAATATAAATCCTAGATTCTTTTTATTAGATACAAGAGTTCCCAACATAATCATAAAACAATTTAAAACACATGAAAACATATAACAACATATGTAACATGCTTGATAAAACGAGTGATGCATAAATGGTTTTATATGGAAATCGAACCCAAACCACTTGCCTCGTAATTGATGTAGATGGGTTACGAAACGAACACTCGCGATTAAGAACTTATTCCTGTTCAATCAACCACAGAATAAATTGTCATCAATTTATTTTATTCATTTGATAGCGTTGATTTTCCGAGGAATGACAACTGATTTAACTTTATAAAAAATTATAAACGTTAAATATTATATTAATAATTTCCTTTTTATTAATATAATGACACTAAGTTATGAATTTTATAAATTCTTCATATCATTCAATTTAAACTTTTCCTTATAATATATTAACCTCAACATATGTATATATATATATTTATTAATAGTAATCTAAAGGAAAACCTTATTACTTTCTAAATAGTTAAAACATTATTAATAATCTTATTTATCCATAAGAAATTCTTCCTCTTATTAACATCCTTTTTAAAATACCAATTTATTCATGAATACTAAAAATACCCATTTAAAAATTCACAAGTTAATTTAAATACTTATAATTAAAATACCAAATTCCTAACATTTAGTCAATTTAAATCATTTTTACCCATTTAAATTTAACAAAAGAATTTTTATTTTATTTTTAAATTGAATTAAAAATCGAAAATACCTACAAAGGTGAGCAGCCTGGTCGGGCCGGGTCGGGCCCTACATGCTCACGGTCCTTCAACGCAGCAGCAACTCAAACTGGGCAAAAACAGGGGCAACTTCGACGCCATCGTTCTCCCTCGTCCGACATCGGTTTGGGGCGTGTGAGTAGCCGTTGGAACCGTAAGAGAGAGATCTTTCCAATAATATAAAATGGGAAATTTTTAGTTGTGTGTGGAAGGAGAACAAGGCCAAAAACCGAGGCTTGCTCTGTTTTTTTGCTGAATAGAGGTGACTTGTTCCCGAGCCGATTTGGGCAAATTGGAGAGCATTTTTGAAGAAAGTTTTTGAATGAAAAATGTGTATAACGGATTGCTCTTCACAATTGCCTTTTGAAGCACTCAAAACGATCCCCAATCGACTTGTATTCGGAGCTTGAACAGCCAATCCCGAAAACCAATCGTCTCCCCACTTTAATTCGAGTTTATCCACAAATTAATGGTCAATTTCGACGATTCCGATCCCCCTATTACTCCATCCTTGAATGATGATTGTTTTTTCGCACAAATAGACGCCTAATTGATTGTTAATAAACCGAATTCAAGCCATCTTTGAAACATTGAACGTTTTAGGCCGGTTGGATTCCTCGACCCTTCACTTTCAGAAACCGAATCAACACCCCGAATTGATTGAGGGTTATTAAAGAAAATGTGATGGGCTTTCTGGAACATCTTTCAGATCGAAAATCCGTTGAGAAACGAGTGAGATGACCATTTGAAAATTCGGGCTCAAGGTTGAAGACAATCCAATCGAGTTTCAATCCATTTACGAGAAATTGCACAAACAACCCTCTTGTTTTGCAAAAGTTATAAAAAAAGTCCTTCCACCTTAACCTTTGCACTCCAAATAAAATAGATAGTTATCATTTGAACTTTAAACAATTTATTTTATTAAACTTTAGTTTTAAAAACACTTATATAAAGTTTAGAAATATTATAATAATACTTTTGCATAAGTATTATCACTTGTAATTACTCTCTTATAAGTTTAAATAATAAACAACTCATATTATTCATGATTATATTTTATCATATTATAATAAGGATGATTTAAATAAATAGCAAAAAAAAAGAGGCTAATTAGGTGGATATTAAGGAGTGTGTGAAAATTAGCTAAATAGCAAAAAAACCCATCACCCACCCCCCACCCCCACTCCCACCGAGTTGACTCGGTCGTTGACCGGGTTGACTCGCCCGTTGACCGAGTTGACTCGGTCGTTGATCGGCGTTGACCGGGCGTTGACCGGTGTTAACCGGTCGTTGACCGGCGTTGACCATCATCACAATCATCACTATCATCACTTTTATAACCGTCATCACAATTTTTTCACCGTCATCACAACTTATTTCACCGTCATCACAATGTTTTGATGACAAAAAGTATAATAAAAGGTAAGAAGTGTCATCAAAATGTCTTGATGACACTTTTTGATGACAGAAAGTATCATCAAAGGCATTCAACCACATAAAAACAACCGTCATCACTGTCATCACAATTTATTTCACCGTCATCAAAAATTTTTGATGAAAAAAGTGTAATAAAAGGCAAAAAGTGTCATCAAAATGTCTTGATGACAACTTTTTGATAACAAAAAGTATCATCAAAGGTATTCAAACCATATAAAAACAATCGTCATCACACGGTTCAAAGTTCAAACCGTCATCAACTGTCATCGCTTGTCATCGTTACTTGATGACGGTTTGATTGTCATCAACTATCATCTCTACTTGATGACGGTTCGATTAATTTGTCATCTAAAGGGCCTTGATGACAAACAAGTGTCATCAAACTGTCATCACTTAAGCGTCATCAAATATGTGTCATCACTACTTGATGACGATTTGATTCTAATCAATCGTTATCGCTATTTGATGACGATTCGATTATCATCACTACTTGATGACAGTTCGATTAATTTGTCACCTAAAAACAACCGTCATCACTATCATCACAATTTTTTCCACATTCATCACAATTTTTTGATGACAAAAAGTGTAATAAAGGTAAAAAGTGTCATTAAAAGTATATTGATGATAACTTTGTAATGACAAAAAGTATCATCAAAGGCATTCAACCACATAAAAACAACCGTCATCACACATAAAAAACAAAGTTGTCATGACATATCTATTATCACGTTTAATTTTTTAGTGTCATCAAATATGATCGCATATAACTTTTTAGTGTCAACACATACAATATTTTCTAATTTTTTTATGACGGTTTGATTGTCATCAACTATCATCACAAATGTCATCTCTACTTGATAACGGTTCGATTGTCATCAATCGTCATCGCTATTTGATGACGGTTTGATTGTTGTCAATTATCATTGCTACTTGATGATTGTTTGATTAATTTGTAAGCAAAAGAGCCTTGATGACAAACAAGTGTCATCAAAGGGCATTGATGACAAACAACCGTCATCAAATGTCATTAAACTGTCATCACTTAAGGCTTGTTCGTTTTTATCATCACCACAAAAAATAGTTGTCATCAAATCTTTTCACCAAATAAAAATAGTTGTCATCACCTCATAAAAAACAATTGTCATTACTAAAAAATGCAAATTGAATCATCACTTGTCATCACTAAATATAAACATGTCATCAATAAAAAAAGATTATTATTAAGTGTCATCATAAAAATTATTAATATGTCAATGAGGGATTTTAACCCACATCATTATTTTTTAAGAAAATTGCTCTACCATTTGAGCTAATAGGCTAAATACATTTTATAAAAAAAAGATCCTAAATTAAATTGTACTAGAAAAGAAGAAAGTAGGAATTACCTCAACCGTAAATTTAAATGCACAATTTGGAACGACAAGCCTCCATGTCATTCCAAGATGACAAGCTTATGTATATGATAAATAGATCTTGCCAAGTCTCTGTTTCCAACGCTGGTCATATTTCCTCATAACATGTTTAGAAAATTGCAAAGGCTACTTAATTAAATAAACAAATGCTACAAAATTAAACCAAAGATCTCATTACAAAATCAAAGAACACCTTCCTGTTATTTGTGTATTACGGAGTACTAAATTAGAGAAGCCTAAGAAAGAAAAGGTGAGTAGGAGAGTGAGCACGCCAAAGAAAATCACAATCATGCAAGAGATTTGTTTACAGCTTGATCAACAAAAAAATAAAAGTCTAAGACTAAAGATAATTTAATAAATCTAGTAGCATAAGCCACAAGTGTTTACTTTTGCATAATAAGATTAGCAAAGCCGTAGTGATATAGTGATATGGACTTCCTATAATATTAATTAGTGTATACCCCTTGCTGACTAATCTCCCACCACATTAATCATAACCATCAGTATAGCAGTGAACTGGTCAAGACCATTGAGAAAGCATTAAGTTACTATGGCTTCCACTTGGATTTACTATACTACCACAAATTACATGACAACAGTGCATAGTCCACCATCTGAGTGAAAATTGTATGATTATTGATTTGCAATAGCATATACAAATCTGACCTTTTGAGTTCTAGATCTCTTGTGAAGTCTGAAAAGCATATAGTTCAGCACATAGTTTGCCTCCACAAGCTTGTTCTGTGAATATGCATTCCCCATAGATAGCTAGTCTTCATGGTCTCAATCAGCAAGTCATTTGGAAGAAAATTAGAAAAACTCATTCAGCAAGTCTTCATGGTCTCTGAAGAGTACAACAACCTACAGATGGATGGATCACTTAAAATTAGTCACTCTAATCAATTATCAGTCAATAATTTAACTAATTAAGAATCCTATAAAGATACCACGATGGGAATAGAAGAAATTGCTATCCTGAATCACGAAATCCACAGAACAATGAACAATTAAGCATAAAAAACTGCAAGAATGATGCTTTCCACAATGGAAACAAGAATCGATAATGCTTAAATTTAAGCCTCGACAACTAGGTCTTGTCCCAATACTACAAGAAATTAATCATACTAGATCCGATAATATTTCTCACAAAAATGAGCAAATCAAAACCGAAATCGTCAAATTATAATCGAAACACATACCTGAGCAAGGCCGATGATGAACTCGCGAAACTTGGGTGGAATCTATTTTCTCCTATCTTCCAACGTTTTCTCCATCCCTTACCGCCTTCTTTTCCGGCACACCTGACATTAGCATTTCCGGCAGGAACACAATCGTGGATATGAAAGCCCTAAGCGACGTCGGCGAACTGGATCTCAACATGGACGTTAGACACCTCCACCACCAGCCTCACTGCCTTCTTCGACACCGAATTTCAACGCTTCAGCGTTCATTCCGATGGCTTACTACGACGTCGTCGAGGAGTTCTCCAACGAACGGTGGAGCCTCATCCAATCCTCTCCCTTGTTCCGTGACTACTGGCTCAACGTCGAAGATCCCGAATCCGATGCTCTCTTTGCCGACACCGACGATTTGTTACTCGCCGATCTCAATTCCTTTTGCGATGAATTCCTCGGAAAACGTACGAATTTGATAGATCTCCACTCTCACTTGTTTATTGAGATCTGATTTCCTTCACAGGAAGAGGGAGGGGGAAGGAAGGAACCAGAGAGAATAAGGACGGATCACGCCTCGGAAGAAAGAAGTTTTGGAGGTGAGAGAAAAAATAAAAGGACCTTTTATACTTGACAAAAACCTAAAAAAATAATTTCGATTACAAGCGCCTAATTAGGTTAATATTTTTTGCCCTTTTAGCAAATTCTTTCTTATAACAATCATACAACCATAATTCTTATGGTTCGTATTTAATATGAGAACATAATTTTTGTAACCTTTACTATGGGGTTTTAAGTTTTAACCTTATAAATCAACCTTATAACATTTAAAATATTATAACATTATAAATTTAAGAAATAAAATATGTAACATATTTTATCATGATAAAGGAAAATGTAAAATTATATTTTTACCCCTTTATAAAAATGAGGGATATTACAATAGTACCCCCTTAAAAAGAGTTTCGTCCGCGAAACTAGATTAAGGTAAGGTACCGTCTTATGAAAATATACACCTCACCGATCTATCATGGTATCCAAAGAACGAATCTTAACAAGGTTCTCAAGGAATAAATACATGGGCGGTTACAATAGTACCCCCTTAAAAATAGTTTCGTCCGCGAAACTAAGTCGACGCTCATAATAGATAGCATCGTATTCACGCTTAACCTTGTGGCTAACTTCAGTCGGAATTACAACTTACAAGATCCAATCTTGTTTGAATTACCGCTTCATGGAGTACTATGAAGACAAACATCAATGACGCAGACAATGTTCTATAAAACGTTAGGCGGACCCTGGGCGGAGAGGGACCGCCTAGCGCCTAGACGGTCTGAATGGTTGCCTAGACGGTCCTAGACGGGTGCCTAGGCGGCCTGGACGGCTAGGCGGGTTAGGACCTTCCAGCGCCTAGGCGGGGCCTAGAAGGGATTTTTAGAACAGTGGACACAGACAACGAATCCGAGTAATATACGAGGATTTAGGATTAGATGGATATTAAAATTATTGTGTTGTATTTAACATAATATGCTCTATAAACGAAGTCGGCATGCTTCTATGGATACCCAAAGGATGTGAAAGACATATAAAGGAACTATACGCCAGGTGAGAGGAATTGATGATATTAAACTATTCAACAAGAGACTAGGGTTTGCTATACTTTCCCATGAAAAGTACTTTTTAGTATAAATATACTTTTATTTACCTTGAAATTTGTGAAAAGTGAGTACATTTCACATTTTTCCAAGCAAATAAAAGCATATTTTTACTAAAAAGTACTTTCTAAGTGAAAGTATAGCAAGCTCTAGGGCTATAATGAATTGAAGAGTTTCTTCACTGTTAGCATCCGCGTTGTAACAAACTGAAATTTGAATAAAATAAAGGAGAGGTGATTTAAAATTAATGTAAACAAAAGCTTGGGTTGGTAAAGGTCACCTTAACCAATCAAACTGAACCATAGCGATTGGTTCAAGTTTCAAATAATTATAGACTAAAATGGTTTGAAATTAGAAATTATATAATTTTCCTCAAAGTCCATTAAGAACATATATAACTTGCAATAGAATCATTGCAAACTCGCTATATTTAAGTACCAAAGTTGAGAGACATTATGTTTTTATAACTCGAACATGCTTAAAAATACTTATGTCATTTGGTGTATTATAAAATATTGTCATATAGCTTAGGCAAGGCAATTAACAAAATATATGTTGAGTTGTCACCCATAAAAAAATAAGCTCATTTATGAAGTACTGATTTGTTTTTTTTTATAGAAAGCATAGCTATTTTTAAATCCCAACCAAAATCTTTATACCCTTAAATCCTCAAACATTGAGTTATAAAACGAGAATTCCAACATTTGAAAATTCATTTTATCAAATCGAACCTTAAGGACTTAGGTTCTCATATTCCACCATGTGATCAAGATGGGGAATCGAGCCAACCTAACCCCTTTACTGCATTTCCACAGGAATAAGACATGTGATTTTGCCTTACCATGTGATCAGGATGGAAGACAAAATACATTCTTACTCACCACCATGAAAATTGTAGAGAAAACTTACTTTATAAAACAATATAAAACCGAAGAAAGTATGAAACCAATTTACGAAGATGGATCGAAGATAGAAAGGTTAACACTTATTGGTCATCAATTTAATGCTTCAAACATGTTAAACTTGAAAAGAATTCATCAAAGGACTTGAACTCCTTATTTTAAACTAAAAACTATTGAAATGATTTTAACAATCAAATTTTCATAAACCTAATCGTCTTTCTTCAAAAACGAAATAGGATGTGATTTTCACTGACCTTGAATTGGTATAGATGGTTGCATAATGACTCAAATGACTTGACCACAATTAAACATATTTTTTCTGTTATGTAAACTTTTAAAGACCAAGCTTTTAAGAAGGGAATTATATTTGAGCTTGAACTACTAGAACGTCGGAATATAAACCTATCTCCGAGAGGAGTTTCTCTATTTCATAATACTACTTTGTAAATTCACTTGTGTAAAGACGAAGGTACAAATATTTGGATCGGTCAAAACAACAAGACATCAAATGGTTCAATCACTTGACAACCAGCACTTCGATTAAGACTTACGATAGATTGACCAAGGACGATTAAAAATATCTATTCCGAGAATATGTACCCTAGACACTTAGAGTCTAAAGGTACACGACAACCATCCCAGCAGATCAAAGACTGGATCAGTATTCCCTAATGACCAAAAATTTGATGTATGGGAAAATAGAGAAGCACAAATCGACAAACTGACATATTTTGCTGAAACGTTAGTAAAAACAACTCTGAAAAATTCTCCAACCGAATAACATTGAGTAATGTTAACAGTTCATTGAGCTAAGAAAGCACGAAGAGCTTCAACTGTTTAAGCCTCAAAACAAAGTTAACTGATGCATTCGCATCACGGGATGGTGGTAACCTCACCACTGGTAATGAATCTCGGGTGAGTAGCTCAGAACCCACTCGATTCCTACCAATACGACCCTGGTTGTTTGAAAGACTCATCCAAATAAATGGAAGTGAACATAATTACTTCGCAATACTTATAACTTAGTACAATCATCTTTGTTTTATAAAAACAAACATGTCATTAGTTGTCAACTACGGAGATTTTGACACGAAATGTTTTGGACAAGCCATAGCTCTAAGAATGGCGCATGAATAAGGAATTAGAACATATGGATCGACCTAAGGAATGACATTATAAAGTTTCGGCTCTGATACCATAATTGTAACACCCCCTTTTTATACAAGGATATTACCACCAGTGACGCCGAGATTAAACTCTCGAAGTCACCCAAGGCTTACAGTAATTACAGAACTTAACCAAAAGCTTTAAAATGCGGAAAATATACTTATATATATAAGTTGTGGAAGTCTATTACAAAAGTTGAATAAACTATAAAGGATACAAAGGCTAAATGCGAAGGGTCTCACAAATCGGAACCTCGACCCTTAAAATTATTCTAACTTATCCCAATTCAACCAACTTCAATTCAGCTACTCCTCAAGCTTTCTCCTCGTGGTCCTCGACGTAGAACTCCACTCTTGATGTGTCGCGATGAGAAATGCGATGGACACCAGCCGACCATGCAAGGAATGTAAACGGTTGGTTAGTCTTGTGACAGACTAAGCAAATGGGGTTTTAGAAGGTGGTTCGGTTTTAGGAAGGAACGAGTTGGGATGTCGGGTACCGAATGAAAGTCGGTCCCATCCTCGGACCTCAAACCTCCTATGAAAACTATGATTTGAAGAAAAGAGTGAGAACGTCACCCAAGGATGAGTCTCAGTTTAGAAAGAAAGATTTACTTATGTTGGGAACTTGGGTTTCACATATTTAGTCAGGTGGGTGATTAAACCCGTCGTTGATCACGTTTCCCTCTACCAACCTCACCGCATACGTGTTGTGCGAATTCAGATTGGAGCCAGAGAATTACGGAATCCGAGAGTAAGGATGGCATTCCATTTTGTACTAGCCTTCCTATCATTTTAATTGTCGCCAACGGGCCCCTATTTAATCTCTACAGATTTTAAGAATCACAATATCGTTCCACTTGGAATTAAGCGTATTTTTTAAGTAAGACAGAATGTGGGTTACGGCCCCACGAAAATACTCAAAAGTTGGGTTGTAAGCCCAGACTAACACGAGCTACGTGCCATCACCCTTCATCGAGCGAGCGGGTATTGACCATGGTCTTAAAGGTAGAGCATCGGCTCAAGATTGAAGTCGAATGAATCAACGCGTATAACATAAAGTACTCACATACAAGCCTACTCATCTAGGCACACATATCACAAGGCAACGACCCTATAGTCCATCTAGCGTAACCTAAGTACGACTAGAAATAACATGTCATTAAATCTAGAACAATATAAATCCTAGATTCTTTTTATTAGATACAAGAGTTCCCAACATAATCATAAAACAATTTAAAACACATGAAAACATATAACAAGATATGTAACATGCTTGATAAAGCGAGTGATGCATAAACGATTTTATATGGAAATCGAACCCAAACCACTTGCCTCGTAATTGATGTAGATGGGTTACGAAACGAACACTCGCGATTAAGAACTTATTCCTGTTCAATCAACCACAAAATAAATTATCGTCAATTTATTTTGTTCATTTGATAGCGTTGATTTTCCGAGGAATGACAACGAATTTAAGTTTATAAAAAATTATAAACTTTAAAAATTATATTAATAATTTCCTTTTTATTAATATAATGACACTAAGTTATGAATTTTATAAATTCTTCACATCATTCAATTTAAACTTTTCCTTATAATATATTAACCTCAACATATATATATATATATATATATATATATATATATTATTAGTAATCTAAAGGAAAACCTTATTACTTTATAAATATTTAAAACATTATTAATAATCTTATTTATCCATAAGAAATTCTTCCTCTTATTAACATCCTTTTTAAAATACATATTTATTCATGAATACTAAAAATACCCATTTAAAAATTCACAAGTTAATTAAAATACCAAATTCCTAACATTTAGTCAATTTAAATCATTTTTACCCATTTAAATTTAACAAAAGATTTTTTTTTTAAATTGAATTAAAAATCGAAAATACCTACAAAGGTGAGCAGCCCGGTCGGGCCGGGTCGGACCCGGCCTGCTCACGGGCCTTCAACGCAGCAGCAACAACTGGGCAAAAATAGGGGCAACTTCGACGCCATCGTTCTCCCTCGTCCGACATCGGTTTGGGGCGTGTGAGTAACCGTTAGAACCGTAAGAGAGATATATTTCCAATGATATAAAATAGGAAATTTTTAGTTGTGTGTGGAAGGAGAACAAGGCCAGAAACCGAGGCTTGCTCTTTTCTTTCCCTGAATAGAGGTGACTTGTTCCCGAGCCGATTCGGGAAAATTCGAGAGCGTTTTTTAAGAAAGTTTATGAATGAAAAATGTGTATAACGGATTTCTCTTCACAAAGGTCTTTTGTAGCACTCAAAACGATCCCCAATCGACTCGTATTCGGATCTTGAACAACCAATCCCGAAAACCAAACGTCTCCCCGCTTCAATTCCAGTTTATCCACAAATTAATGGTCAATTTCGATGATTCCGATCCCCCTATTACTCCATCCTTGAATTATGATTGTTTTTAGCACAAATAGACGCCTAATTGATTGTTATTAAACCGAATTCAAGCGATTTTTGAAACATTGAACGTTTTAGGTCGGTTGGATTCCTTGACCCTTCACTTTCAGAAACCGAATCAATACCCAAAATTGATTGAGGGTTATTAAAGAAAATGTGATGGGGTTTCCGGAACATCTTTCGGATTGATAATCCGTTGAGAAACGAGTGAGATATGACCATTTTAAAATTCGGGCTCAAGGTTGAAGACAACCCAATCGAGTTTCAATCCATTTCCGAGAAATTGCACAAACAACCCTCTTGTTTTGCAAAAGTTATAAAAAAAGTCCTTCCACCTTAACCTTTGCACTCCAAATAAAATAGATAGTTATCATTTGAACTTTAAACAATTTATTTTATTAAACTTTAGTTTTAAAATCACTTATATAAATTTTAGAAATATTATAATAATACTTTTCCATAAGTATTATCACTTGTAACTACTCTCTTATAAGTTTAAATAATAAACAACTCATATTATTCATGATTATATTTTATCATATTATAATAATCGTACAACCATAATTCTTATGGTTCGTATTTAACATGAGAACATAATTTTTGTAACCTTTACTATGGGGTTTTAAGTTCTAACCGTATAAATCAACCTTATAACATTAAAAATGTTATAACATTATATATTTAAGAAATAAAATAAGTAACATATTTTATCATGATAAAGGAAAATATAAAAATACATTTTTACCCCTTTATAAAAATGAGGGATATTACAAATAAAGAGAAATGTTACCGTGTGTTTTAGTGACCTATAACTCTGGCAAGCCTTTAGTATACAAACAGAGTAATGGCTTTCATTGAGAGTCCGATGAGGCCTAATGGAGTTCTGGAATTGATGCTTCTATGTATCTATTAACTCCTATCCTCATTCTTCTTTTAGCTTTAATTGAGAGTCTGAGGCCATAAGGGATTTAAATTTTATTTTATAGTATCGTATACAACAAGTGCTATTGCCTTCTTATCCCCTTCGTAAGACCATTTATCTCCCAAGATATTCCATTCACCATTAGTAATTAACGTAATTTAGATGTTGCTTCGACTTGAAAATACACAAATCGTAATACTTCAAAGCAATAAAGGATTATCAAAACAAGTCAATCGTATACTACTTACCCATGGTAGAACTCAATGTGAATCATCCAGCACTCTAGGATGACCAGTTTGTTCGTATTTCAAAGCTCGATGAAAAGATAAGATTAGGCAGAGGTCCAATGAAACTTTATGTAGAATAATTGGTTATTATTGTTTCCATTAAAATTGGTATCTTTTAAGAATGTTATCTTTCTAAAATCCGTTATATTTCTCATTTAAAGAACATAAAATATTTCGTAACAAATCTAATATCGTTTGCAATTTCCTTTTCCTTTTTAAGTCCATGAAAGGATCATATAGAGGTATGACAGTAAAATAGGCAAGGATGACACTATAAAATCTAGCCCTAGTAGACTTTGACGGAAATCTCAACTAACTAGTATCTTCGACATATCTTTGACTTTTCTTTTATCCCTTTTTACTCCTTATTTTCCGTATACACTTGATCATAACCAATAAATTGTTTAAAAATATGTTTTCACATATCCTTTTATTTATTTATTTTTTCAATTTTTCTTTTCTGATTTTAATTGTTTCAATTTAGTAATTCATTTCTAAAAAACATTACAAATTTAAATTCAAATAATTAAACAATAAAATAATGAAAAATAAAATTGCATAAATGCCAAAAATGCATGATTTGCAATTTGCTAGAATATGGGTTACTTTTGCAAATATTTTTTCTACATGAGGTACCCTTGCAAATCCGCCTTTTTTAATAAGGCTAACAATAGAAGATGGTAAGAGAAGAGATAAGGCAGGTATATTCTAAGTTTTTTGTGAAGTGATGAAGGAAGAAACTTATAATAAAGAACTAATATTATCAAAAAAGTGTAACAAATCAGAGTCTCCAACCCATTTGTCACTCCAAAAACTAATTGAATTTCCATTTCTAACTCTCCAAGCAATTCATGTGTAGAAAATGTCTCTTATATTTAGTAGACACCCAAATTGCCATGAAGTATTTTTCTTTTGATAATGAAGCAGACTTTGTGGTCCCATATATTTATCCTTTATAATTTCAACCCACATATTGTCGGGTTGAGTCAAAATCTTCCATAATAATTTCATTTGTAAGGAAATATTTTAATTTCTACAATTCTAAGGCCCAAGCCTCCTACATCTTTAGGAGAGCGAATTTTTTCTCAACCAAGGAGAGGATGAGCATTAGGACTAGGCCTGTCAAATGGGTCGGTCGGGTCGGGTTCGAGTAGAATCGGGTTCGGATCGAATCGCGTTCGGATCGAATCTGGTTAATGACATTTTCGGGTCGATCGGGTTTGACTCGGGTTCGGGTTGACCCAACGGGTCAAAAATGCCGTCTTTTATAAATAACTTAAAATTAAAAACACAAAATAATACATACAACCAAGTAAATAATTGATCAAACAACATTCACTCAGAAAGTCATGGACTCATAACAGTTATCTAAACATTAAATTAAGAAAGCAAACGACATTGAAGTCTTATAAAAGTATACAATAACATTGTTCGTACAACCCTAAAGAAAAAACTATTTTCAAACTTCAATCTCCATCTCTTAATTGTTGACTTGATCTTGTGAAATATCAAACTCCAAACCATTGAATTATTCATTTTCTACATTATAAGAATATGTATATTAAAATTTGACAATCTCTCAAATGAAAATTAAGTAATGCTATAAGAATATAACTTTACCTTCTTCAAAGTCATACCCAATAACCAAGAGCGAGAAGACGTAAGTGCATCAGTAGTGTCTACATCAAGAGAAGATCTCCACTCGTAATGACTATACTCCTTATACTAAAAGCAGAGTCTGATGCTACTGAAGTAATGGGAATGGCTAAGATATCCCTTGCCATTTGAGCAACAAAAAGATATACACTTTCATTTTTCTTCCACCATGCAAGCACATCAAATATTCCAGATTGTTTTAGCCTAGGAGATGTTAAATATACATCTAACTTAGTCTTGTCCTCAATTGTATCAAAAACATCAAGCCCCTATAAGAAATCAACACACACTCAAAACTATACAACATGATAATTTATAAATTAAAAACCTATCGAACAACTATAACTAGTAGCAACATGAACAATATACTTTGTTTATGGAAATTACCTCTATATCTTCTGATTGACAATCTCCAGTTGAATCTATATTTCTTCTAGATGAAGAACCACTTCTCATTCTATACTCATCCAACAAGGCATACAACCTTTTTTTTCACATTTTCAAACTTCAATTGATAAATTTCTGGATTCAAATCTTTGAGATAAAGTTGTATAAGATGAAATTTATAACGAGGATCCAACATGGTAGCAGATGAGAGGGATACAATGTAGTTTTCCTAATATTTGTCAAACTTTACCTTCATCTTCAATGTCATATCCTTGAAAAACTTGTCAGTAGAGGAACAATACTTCAATAGCAACAGCTCAATTTCCCAAATACAAGTCAAATACAAATTGGTTGTAGGATAATTCCTCCCAGAAATCAGAGTTGTAAGATGATCAAAAGGCTTTGGCAACGCACATAGAGATTCGATTCTAGCCCATTCTTCAACAGTTAAAAGAGTAGGATAACTAGAATCAGATCTTTCCACATTGCTTTCAAAAGCAAGACAATATATAAAGGCTCTATTAAGCATCTTATAAGTAGAGTTTCATCTAGTAACACAATCCAAACATAACTTTTTTGAATAATCAATCCATCCCAACATACAATAAAGCCTCTGAACCAGTAACATACTTCACGAGCTGCCTAATCTTACTCAACGACTTGTCAATTAAAAGCAGATCATCTTGAACAACTAAGTCTAATATATGAGCACTGCATCGTACATGGAAGTAATCACCATTACAAAGCAATGAATTATGCAAAGAGAGACTTTGAGCTACCAAATCTTGCATGTTATCATTGCATCGAGCATTGTCTAATGTGATGGAAAACAGTTTGTCTAGGATTTCCCAAATCGTTAACTGTAATGCTGGGTTCTCCCGATAGTAAATTCCCCTCACTTTGTTGGGTTATTCCATCCTTGGTGGACCATTATCTCAAGTCGACCTAAATTCCAATAAACTTTTTCCCTTATTGTGTTTGATGGATTTGATGACCTTGCTTTCGGTTATTTGTTTCTTAGTGTTGCTTTATTAGTCTACTGTGTGGAATCATGTGTTGGGTTCGTAGTTGGGTAAGAATGAAGGCTTGGGGACAAACCGTTTAAAACCTTGGGTAATTAGTAATCTTTTAAAGGATTCCAACCTTTCCGAAGGTTCGTTCATTCCTAAGTTTCGGGATGAAACTTTTCTTAAGGGAGTTATTATGTAATAGCCGGGTTTGTCCTATTTCAAAAAATTCGATGAGTGGCTCCGCTTTAACCAGTGTATTCTTCTTATTTTACAATTGGGCCTAAAGCCCCATAAAATGTGAAACTTTTATTTCTTTTTCATTGGTAAGGTTGGGCCAAGAGGCCTAAACTTGGGCCCAACCCACTTTTCGATCTTTTATCCCCTCTCCTCCTTATAGCTCCAAATCTCTACCCAATTTCTTACCCTAGTTTTATGCCACACCAAGAAGAATCAGAGAGAGAGACCATTGTCACCTCTCGTGATTCGTCGACTATCGCTCTAGACCCCAATTGTCACAGGTCGCGCTCACCACCTCTCATCGCTAAACACTTGAGCCTTGTCGTCGAAAGTTTTTTGCCTCGCTCACCTGCATTTTCCCCATCGATCTGTCCACGATTGATTCGTTTCCATTTTTTGCTTGCTCGCCTCGGATCTAAATCAAAGCCGTGTTTGTCAATCTCTGTTACCGACCGCCGTTTTTCTGGCCACACGAGGGACCCACCTCCCTGCTGGAGAGGGAGCTGACCATTCCTTTCTCGTTTTGCGCCTCCACCTCCGTGCACCAATCTCGCCATCGTCGGGTTCTGAACGCCGAGCTCGACCGAGATCTCGTTCGCTGTGCGGGGTTGCCATTGCGATGCCTATGCCTTCCACCAATCGCCCTCTACTTTGTGGTCATCATTGTTCTCTTGTGCGCTACAATACCTAGTTGTTGTTTAGTGGGAATTCAAGTAGGATAATTAAATTGGTATTAATTAGCATGTACAAATTAGTTTCTTAAGTTGTGATCGGTTTTTAGTTAACGTGGTTCCTAGTTGATCTTTTCTATGGAAGGTTATTAATTATATACTCCCACTCGTAGGTGATCAATTTAGGTATACCACATTAATTAATAATTAGGATTAGTGTGGATTAGTTAATTTAGTTAGTTGGCTAGGTCATATGCTTTAACTCCAGTGAGTTAAGAATCGTTATGAGTTACCGAGTTTTTATAAGTTGGAGACTGCCAAAGTACTAAGTGTTATCGTTAACATGTTTAGGAAAGCGCTTTCACTTGGGTTCCTAGCCTTTCATTCCCATCAGGAATCTTCCATTTGAGGTAAGTCGTTCTTCGACTTGCTCGGCTTGATTCAATTCTTGTTAGATTGGGTGCCATGTATGTGAATTGGTTTTGGAAACTAGTCCCTCTGCATACTAATTCTTTTAAAATAAAATTTTTTGTCTATGCTTGTACACATTGTAATTGTATTCGTAATTGTGTTAATACTCATATTTGTAAATTGTGTTTGTAATTGTATTGTAATTGCGATTGAAATTGTGTGTTTGAAACATGTAATTGTAATTGTAATTGTAATTGTCTTTGTAAGTGTAAATGTGGTTGTGCTTGTATTTGTGTTGCAGTTGTAATAGTGGGTGTAGTTGTAATTGTGATTGTATTTGTGTTTGTTCTTGTGATTGTGATTGTGAATCTGATTGTGGTAGTGAGTCTGATTGTGATTCTGAATCTGATTGTGACTATGAGTGTGCTTATAGTCGTAAATGTAATTGTGATTGTGTCTGCAAATATGATTGGGTTTGAATTGAAATTGTGGTTATGCTTGTTATTGTGATTGTGACTTGTTTGAGCCTATTTTGTTTCGCTACGTGGTTGTTTCCGTCTTTCGAGGTTAATGGCTTGTCGACTTGCTTTGCTTACGACCGTTATGTGCTAAATGATTGAATTGAATGTGCAAACCTCATTTTGGAATGATTCCATATTACGTGCTTATATATGAATTTGGAATTATGAAAAATCGTTTTTAAACATTTTTCCGTTATGTGTGCACTGGGTTCCTCCGATATGGCCATGGATCACGGGTAAAGTTGGAGATGAAGTGAACCTCGGGCATGGTCATGCAGCTGGAAGGGACCCCCTTATAAAAATAAAATAAATTATTTTGGCAAACGCTCCAGTAGAGGTTTAGCCGGGGAAAGAAGAGTGAATGGGGGAAATGAGCACGTGTATAGGACGCGCCCTGACCGTGCGCTATAGATGAGAGGCCGGAGGGTGCCACATGGATTGGAGGATGATGTTTGGTTGCTATGTTATTTGATGGACTTTGTTTGAATGGTCTTCTATTGATGGGTTTGGTTTATTGGAATGTATTATGTAGTTATATATGTTGGCAATATCCTTATGAAGGTTACTAATATCGCTCTTGTTGCTATTATTGATGTTATCCTAATTAGTGATGCTATTGTAATAATGTTGTATTATTAATGCGGTTATAAATGTGATGTTGTCTGTATGTGTGTGTGTGTGGTTGTGTATTTGTGTGTCTGTGTGTTTGTGTGTCTGTTTGTTTGTGTGTATGGGTGTATGTGTGATTATTTAACGTTAAGTGTTGAACTGATATGAATAGATAATTATTAATTTATTTGTGAATTTTGGTTGCTAGGGTTTTGTGTGGTTTTTTTAAACATTCTATATGCATCTCATGCTTTCTAGCTTGAATTAGAATTGTAACTGACCCTTAGGGGAATAGTTTTACAATTTCAGGTACATTTGAGGAATTTGATAGATCATCTACGAAGTGGTGAAGCGGATGTTGGCACACGTGTCATTAGGTCCGGGTTGTTGGGATTTGGTTACCTATGTAATTATAACTGTCAATTGAATTGTTTTGTTGATAGTCGGTTAGAACTGATTTAGGATGGTTGAAATTGCAGAGTTGTCTATTTGTTATCTTTGTTTATGAATTCAAGAACACTATCAAGTTTTCCACCTTCTGTTTAAAATAAAAAGTTGGATGTTATTTTGTTTTATCGTCGTGCCCGAGTTGCAAGATCCGAGTGAATCTATTGTCTGACTAATCTGAGTAGTCCCCGAAAGAGGTCTACTGCCTAGTGGCGCCCCGGCAAAAGTCGGGGTGTTACATTAACAGACCTAGGAGTCTATCATGTAGCAATGTCGCAGTGTGAGGCGGTTCCACATGACAAAAATCCAAAATTTTGGCATGTAAATTCCAATCATCATCAATTAAGTGTGCAATCATAGAAATTAAGAGATGACCCATAGAGGATGTCCACATGTCACCAATAAGGCAAATTCTCCTTGGAACTCTACCCAAAAGAGCTTTCATCTTTCCTTTCTCTATTTGATGAATTTTCATGACATAGTTCTTGGTTGTATTTCTACAAATGGGCATATATTTTGGATTCAATAATAAATACAAATCGTTATTTCCCGTATGTTCTACAAAGGTAAATGGACATGCATGCTTAATAATGTACAATGCAACTGCTTCCTTATAGCTAGACATGTTAAAGCGTACAGTTGGAATTGGCACCCCTTGACCACTTACATTATGATCTTCACATTTCCTAGCCGTTTAAAATTAGAAGTATCGTTCACTGTTGAAGCAAGCATTGGTCCTAGTTTACACGATTTTCAAATGGCCCTATCTTCTCCATCTTCAAAAATATTACCATCATATACATGATATGATTGCCAAACTTTAGTTGTCCATTTCCTTTTCGCAGCCTCTTTAGTGTTTGCTTGAGTTGGGGAGATATAATCGCCTATTACTTCTGGCGTAAATGATAATGAAGAAACAACTATAAAACAAATTTCAAATTTCAAGTCAATAGAATAGTGAATAAATACTACAATAATTTAGGATCATGGGTAAAAGGGTAGATTGAAACGTAGTTACCATGAATTAGAGATAATGACGAAGGTGCTACACAATAGAAATCAAAACATTTAAGTAAGAAGAATCAATTGAAATTAGTAATGATGAGTAGAGAAGTGATTACTTGGAGTTGATGAAGAACTAGTTCTGAACTCATCCCCAAATAATGATAGAGGTGAAGATACTATAGTAGTAGAGCTAGTTCCATATCTGGGTAGAAACAACAAGAATGCATCTGTTTCTTTTGTTGGGAGAGATTGCTTAGGAAATTTATGCGATGGCATGTTTAGTATTACGACTTCCTATGTCAACTAGAATAGAGACAAGTAAGCACTTAAATTTATAATGAACAAAGAATAGAGACAAGTAATTCACAACTATATATTATCAGCAATGGAATTTTAAAGAAACAAGTTATTTACTATGATGTGCTCACAAGACCTAAATCCTCCAAATTCTTAATGTTGACAGTGTGGGTTCAAAGCAGCAGTTGGTGAGTGTCTAAGATTTGTTTCAGAAACTGTCAAAGAGGAAAAATAACTTTGCTGGTTTAGACTATCCATGTCTTGCATAGATGACAAGGGGTATGGTTTTCATTTTTGATCCTAGTGGTGTTTTTGTCCTTTATACTACTGGATTGGCATTGAGTTTGAGTGAATTCGGGGTTAGTATGGAGACTACAATGGGATCTAGGAGGAAAATTAGTGTTGATGTTTGTGAGAAGGAAATTTAGTTGCAATATCACAATTGCAAGCCCATGACTAAAAGTGTAACAAGCTGGGGGTATTGGACAAGGTAGCCATTCTACTTGTTTCCTCAAATTCATCAATCTAAGGTAACTTTCAAGTGGAAGATTTTAAATGCACATAAAGCAATAGGAAAGCTGCATCACAAATTATTTTTATTTTGTTGGTTTTTTCTACATAAGTTGGAACTTCAGTAATTGAGTGACAAGAAACAGCAACTAATGGATTAATGACACCCTTTATGAGCAGCCAGTTGAACTTGACAAATCCAACTGAACTAGGAGAAGTTCTACCGACTTTTAATTCAGTAAAGAAACTTCCTTCTTTAATTGGTGTGGCATGAGCAGGCCAAAGTTGGAGTACATTGAAAGCTGAAGTTTTCAGGCTAGTATATGGAATTGCCCATGGATAAGTGTGCAAGTTGGGAATTTCTTTGTTGAAATTGTTGAAAGAAATTAAAGTGTCATATGTGAAAAGGAAGTTCAGTTATTTGAAGCTACTTGGAAATAGGGAAATATGTGAGCAACTTCAAGCTAGTGAAGAAGCTAAAAATTCAGCAACATAAGCAATAAACCAGCAGAAAAACTCTACCAAAGTAGGGAGAAATTCAACAACACATTTCATATGAAGCAAACAAACAATTGGTCACAAACAAAAAAAAAAACTAAACACAAGTGATCATGGAGTTGGATAATATATGATCTTCTATTAGGGGGATAATAAATTGAAATCAAACTGAGTAAATATCGCTGGAATAAGGAACCAGTTGTTTAGTCCTAGGCAACCAAACATTCAGCTTTGTACGTAAGCATTTTATACGAGTCTATGTTTCAGATTTGAATACTAACTTTGACAAGAAAAAAAAAGTGTAACCCTAGAACAAAAAAAGCAAGACACATGAACTCAAGAAAACGAAATACAACCCTAATTGAAACACTTACCAACAGAAATCGACAAAGAAGAAGATAATCTCTAACAACCCAAACAAAGAGAACTAGAGAAATTTAATTAAGACCTAGTCTGACCAATTTTCAAACAATAGAGAGTGCTCAACTCACCAGGAGGATGTGGTTGAACTGGGGGCAAGGCGATTGGAGGTGAGGACTGGATTGTGGACCGGAGAAGAGGGATGACAGAGTTGGAGGAGACAACGGTGCCGACGAAAGAGGAGAGAGCTGCCACGCGAAAGGGAGTGGTTAATTCGTAAATGGAGCAGTCACTTGAAGGACATGGTGGCGGATTGGATCACATACCTAGCGGGTTGAGATGAGAATGGCGAATCCTTGCTTGGCTACCATAGGGGAGGAACAAATTAGGACAGATGCAGATGAGATTGTGTTGGCCTGACGGGAGACCTAAGTTAATATAGTAGTTGAGGGTCATTTTAATGAAAAAAATAATTTATCTTGACCCAACAGGTCGACCCGAATGGGTCATGACCCAACTCGATATGTTTCAGGTCGATTGGGTTCGGGTCTTAATTTCTTGGGTTTGACCCAACTTTTTTTCGGGCAGGTTGGGTTGGGTCGTCGGGTCGGGTTTCGTTTTTGACGGGTCTAATCAGGACCAAATTATTCCAAAAGAAAGATTTATTTACTTTGTCAATTTCTTCCCCATATTCCTTTATGTAAAAGGAAGCTTTGCTTTAGGTAATTTGTCTACCCAATCAAATTAGAATGAATTAAGACTGCCCACCCAACTTGAGAAATGGAATTGGCTTTCCATTGAGAAATATGTTTTTTCAATTTGATTATGAAATCAGAGAACATTGCATTTTGGAAATGTCCTTTTAGAATAGGGATCCCTAAGTATTTTTTCCATGGAAGTCGTAATTTGAATATTGAGAACACTAGCTAAGGCAGTAGTTGTAGAATTGAAAACATTTGCAGATGTTTGGAAAGTGCTCTTGTGATAATTAATAGAAAGGGAAGAAATTTGTGTGAACTTGTTTAGGAAATGTTTAATATAGTTTATATTGGCAAGGTTTGCATCAGAAAAGATAAGTGTATCGTCAACAAAACTTAGAAATGGTAAGCAAGTACCGTTCTTAGTTAGTTGAATGCCAATATGTTTAGTATTCTAAAGTGATTCATATTGGAGAGTTCGAGCCATGTATCCATAGCAATAACGAAAATGAAGGAAGCAATAGGATCTCCCTACCTTAAACCCCAAAGAGGAGAGAATTCAGGACTCGCCTCATTATTAATAAGAACAGAGGTAGAAGATGTTGTAATACATGTCATGACTAAATTAACCCATCGAGAGTCGAAACCGAATTTTTAAAAGAATAAGTCTAATGAAGTTCCAGTCAAGCTTGTTGTATGCCTTTTCCATATCTAGTTTTAAGGCCATCCAACCATGTTTACCCTTTTTCTTCTTATGATTAGCCAAAAATTTTGTAATGATTTTATAAATAGTATTACATAGGCTAATAGGCCTAAAATGATTAAGAGTAATAGGAGATTCAACTTTAGGAATAAAAGCAATAAAAGACTTATTTATTGTAGTTCGCATATGACCAGAGTCAAAGAATATTTATTGCTAGACAAACCGAAGAACCAACAATGGACTAGTAATGCTGGAAGAAGTCCGCATGAAATCCATATGGGGCGGGAGTTTTGTCAAGAGCAAGATCGAACACGCAATTTTTATTTATGCGGTGGTAGGCATTTTACAAAGAATGACATTATCTTCTGAAGAAACAAGTTGAAGAATAATATCCAAGGCGTTCAAACCTATATAACAATTAGAATTTTGAGAAAATCGATGTTTTAATTCAGTTGTAATATTATGAGAAATTTGTTCGTGATAAAAAAGAACTAATCCTTGGTGAGTCTGGAATGAAGTAATTGGTTGCCTAAAGGATCGAATTTTGGAAACCGATTGGAAGTATTATGTATTCTTATCCATATTTTGTATATGAGAAATTTTGGTTCTTTTTTCCAAAAAGTATGTTGGAAATTTAAGAGAGCATTATATTTGTTTAAGTGTCGTTGTAATTTTAAGATTATAGATACATTACTTGTGTTCAAAAGTAAATTGTTCTAGAGATTCTGTAATTGTACTTCCAAGATCTTCAACGGTTCATAATTATTATTCATATGATGTTTAGCACATACTTTGGAGTATTTTTAAGAAGACTTAATTTCATAAAAAGCCTATATACATAAAGGATCCATCAATTCGATATTTCCACACTTTTTTGACTATGTTTGAATAAGCAGGTTTAGAAAACCAAGCGTTTTCACAATGGAAAGGGAATTTAAGGTATGGGGTAGGACAACCTAAAGAGAAAGAAATGAGACAATGGTCTGAAGTAGTAAAAGGGTGATGGTGAACATTTAGCATAGGATAAGAAGGAGCTAATGAGTGGTGAATTAAAACTCGATCAAGTTTCTCAAAGGTATTATCAAATGCAGTTCAGACTGCTCCACACTAGATTGGATGGATGGAGTTCAGCGGGCTATCCACCTCATCAGTCTTACCCTCAGTATTGATCGCTCTCGGTGGTGCGAGGGTCTAGAGATACAATTTATAACCCGACCCCATTGTAGCACGTGGTGGGTGTCGAACACTCGGGAAATCTACTCGATTGAGGTGCCTAGATACTAGAAAGCTAGAAAGGAGAACTTAAAACAAAGGAAAACAAAGAGAAAAGTCGGGACCGATACAGAGGTCACGTCGGGCCCGATGTTGGCGACAAGAGGAAGTCGGGACCGACGTAGTGTAAGTCGGGCCTGAGGTAGCTAGGATTGTCAAACTCAAAGATTGAAAGTAGATCTTGGGCTTTTGGGTTCCTTCTCTAGTAGATTAAGGCTTTTCCACCCCAATTCAAGCAATGAGTGATGATCGGACTAGGATCGAGTGCTTTCGCCCTCGTTCCAACCACTTCTACACATCGATCATTGGGGAAATCCCCTTCGAAGCAAGGTCTTGAGATTGACACATGTTCACTTTTGCTACTTTGCCAATCACAAGCCTTGATTCCTTACTTTCGCAAGGAATTGTAGCTCTATGTAGAGTGGGTTCCTTAGATCAAGCACTCAAGGCTATGGAATTGGGGTTTCTAGCCCAAACTTAGCTAGGGTTTTCCCCCATAACCCAAGATCAAGGAGATCTACTCCATATGGCAAACAAAGAAAGAAAACAAATCAAAAAAGCAAAGCAATCAACATCATCAATCTCAAACCAAAGCAAAGTTTCATTCAAAATCAAAAGCAATCCACAAATTCCAATCAAAGGTTTCCAAATCCACAAGATCAAAACAAAGCAAAGCTAATCTATCAACCAAACCTATCAAATCTTCCTTTCCCTTGGGCCGATTCTCTCTCTTCTCCTTCTCCTCTCCTTCCTCCTTGCTCTCCAAGTATCCTCTTAAGGGTTGGGTTCCTTTCCAAGTGTGGGAACCTCTTATGTGAGAGAACCCCCTAAATTAGAAGACAAGAGGGCCTTTTATAGATTAGATGAGGGGCAAAAGTGGAAGTTCACAATTTCGTGCCTTGGAGCCCAAGTAGTCCAGTGACCGACTCGGACCGACACGGAGGACCTCGGGCCCGAGTTATTGTGCAAGTCGGTCCGAGGTTGAAACTTCAAGTCGGGCCCGAGGTTGGTTGCAACTCGGTCCGAACCTCGTTCCACCTTCTTCTTGTTGGCTTTCCTCTTGTTCTTCTTCATGGCTTGCTCCTCTCTTTCCTCCTTTGCTCGGGCCTTGCTCCATGTCTCGACCCTCCTTCAAAACGACCCTTGATCCATGCCAAAACACCTACAAAACACATAAAACGCGCATAGTCTCCGAATCTCATAGAAATACGGGAACTAAGCTAAAAAGGAACAAAACACACAAGAAAAGGGGAAAAAAAAACATATTTACAAAGGAAATCACATATGAAAACACCACCAAATAAAGAGACATCAAATACCCCATACTTAAACTTGCTTGTCCTCAAGCAATAACAATGTAAGCAAGACCGAAACATAATCTTCAAGTAAAGCCTCGTATGAAAACACATTTAAGCACAAGTGATTGATATTCAAGCAAGATTACATCATCACACATGATTAAGTGTTCCAAGGAATAGAGTTAATGCAACTAAGCCTCACTTTAGGGATATGTGAATGTGTATCACTCATCATGTGTATGGGTATAGCAATGAACACTCAAGCTCAAAAATCATGCAAGTAAGGACTTTACTATTGAAGCTAATATCACCAATTCCTCCACCTAGAGATGCCTAATACAAAGTACACAAAGAATTCGAACTTGGCTCAATGGAGGTCCTCAAAGAGGTTCCATTCGGCCGGGTTGTAATGGGGCTTTTGGTATTTCTCAAGGTGGGAATTATTTGGTCTTGTGGTGCTTACAATGGGGATTGAACAACCTAAACTCTCACCAACTTCACCAAAATTCCACAATTACTTTCACACTCACCCAAAAGACTTAACATTTTTCCTTTCAACCCAAAATTTCACTTAACATTCCACTTCATCTTTGCTCTTAGGCTTTTTGTTGGATTTTCCACACTTTTTACATTGGACCGACTTTCTTATGACATCGGGCCCGATGTGGTGTGTAACTCGGTCGGACCCTTTTTCTTCACTTAAGCTCTTTGCCTTCATTCCATTTTACATTTCCAACATTTTCTTTCTTTCTTTCTTTGTCTTTTCATTTTCTTTTTGTACAACAAAGATGCACTACCCACTTGATTCATAACACCATTCTTTGCCCTTAAACCCAAGAGAATCTCAACTCTTCAAATACAATCCCAACCTCTTTTCTAAAGTCCAATCCCATAAGGGTCAAGTCATATAAGGCTAGGAATAATATTTTTGAGGATTTTCAAACAAAGACATAGGCTAAAACGGGGCTACAAACAAAGGATTCACTTCATGGTAGGATATGGAATATTTATGTGACTAGAAGAATAAAGTTCAAAATCAATGTGACAATGCTAGAACAAATCTCATGACGGTCTTGGAAAATAGATAAACACCGCAATAGCAAGTTTTACTAAGCATGAATGAGCTAATCACACAAGAAACATGAGGGATATGCAAATATGAACAAGCATCCCTAAAATGGCCAAAAATCAATCTCACAAGGGTCACTCATACTTAGTTGCATAAGAACTCATCCTAGAACTCACATGTTCAATAAAACAAGCAAGATATCATGATCACATCAAAAGCAACATCTTTTTTTAGAGGCTAAACCATCCAAAAATATGCAAAGGAATTTACATGATCACATCATCATTAGCTTTCATTTGGCAATCTAAGATGGGAATTTCTAGTCCAAAAACTACAAAACACAAAATCTTTTTGTTGTTTTTAACACAATTTTTCAAATTTTTATGGTTTTTTGCAAAAATTTCTCTAAAACTAAAAAAAGAGTCATCCATTCAAAACCAAATCAATCATCCATGTCTTTTATCAAACCACAAACCAAGACACAAACATCCCAAACACAAACTAGAAACCGAAAACCAAATATCCTTAAAATAACAAACACACAAGCAAGTGAAATCATGAGCACACTTCCCCCCACCCCATACTTAAAATTTTGATGTCCCCATCAAACAAGGAAACCAAAACTTAAAAGCAAGAGAGAAGAGTATGAAGAGCTCACAATTTCTTTATTCTTCAATGGCATGTCTAGGATCACTCGAAGGGGTTGTCACGTCTACGTCCTCTTTGGAGCCTCGCTTGCCGCTCCCTCTCGTACACTTGCTCTTGGTAGAAGTCTTGTGGTGGTGGTTGGAGTTGAGGATCCGGGCGCGTCCATTGGTCCTCACGGGAAGGGAAGTTCCCGCTCATCCATGTGTTGAAGCTATCTTGGACCCGCCACCTTTGGTCTTCCACCTCTCGCCTAGTGTAGCCGAGGGCTCGGTTCATCTCTTCTTGGCTAGCTTGGAAAGCACCTTGTTGTTGAAGCAATTGTTGTTGTTGTTGGTACATGTGTTGTTGTTGGAGATTCACTTGATGGACCTCTTGAAGAACATTCTCTTGTTGAAGTTGAAGATGGGCCATTTGGTTGGCCAAGGACATGTCCACCGTTTGTTGTTGCTCGGGAAACACCATTCCCGGACCATACCATTGGGTGTAGCCTTCATAACCGCCACCTTGAGCTTGTTCTCGCCTTGCACCGCTCCCTTCTCCACGCTCATAGTGCCTCGGGACCTCATCACCATAGAAAGCACCGGACCGACTTTGAGGGAAGTCGAGCCCGACGTGGTGTGTACCTCGGTCCGCCAGGGTTGGAGCTTGGTGCGTGGCTCGGAGGTTGGCCATCAAGCCTTGGAAGCGCTCATCTTCTTCATTTTGCTCTTGATCGACGTCCATGTCCTCCCCACGAGGTGCAAACACAAAGTTGTCTTGGTCGAAATCCGGTGAAGATGGAGGGGAAGTAAACCGAATGTGTTGAGGTTGTTGTCGCCGCCCCTCTCTTGCACCTTCGGGGTCACCAAATGAGTGTGGCTTGCCGGCCCACACTTGGTACCAATTTTGATACCGAGAAAGATCATAGAGGTTGTGCACCAACCGGATCGACACACCATCATAGTTCGAGTGAGGGGCCAAAGAAATCATGTAGAGCTTCTCCTTGATGATGTTGGCCTTCTTGAAATACTTCATGTTCATATACTCAACACCATTCGGAGCCGCAGAATACTTGTTAAGATCAACTCCTAGACGCATGGCTAGCCTTGCTATCATCCCGCCGAAGTAGATCCAAGAGGAGCTTTGGAAGTCTCGCACCATCTTGACCCACTCCCATGCAAGGTTCATGGGCTTCTCGGTGTGGAAGAGCATCTCATGTAGCAACATAATCTCTTCCTTCATCGGTTTGCTCAACTCATGGCGAGCATAGATTGCACATCCCAAAACTCGTACCTTGACCCGAAAAAGAGGGCTAGCAATCTCGGTTGTGGAGGCGCCCTTTCTCATCTCGCTCTTCCCGGTCACATGCCGCCACACTTGGTTCACCTTCTCATTGTCGACGTTGGCCTCTTCTCTAGGACATGGAAACCCGAAGTAGGTAGCCAAGTCCCTAAGAGAGAGATTGTGGTCCTCATTGCCCAATTGGAAAGTGATCGCCCCTTCCTCGTCCTCCACATTATCATAAGTGCATTCAAACGTGGCCATGAATTCCGAGGTGAGGGCGGGATAGTGGGTGTTGTCCCACCTTAGCATCCAGTTGAGACCGATGTGGGAGTAGCACCTTGGAAGAGCTTGATCCATGTCCATCTTCCTCACGGCTTCCCAATCAAGCCACCTTGTGTGATTCTCAAGCGCCATATATCTTGCATAACTCTCAACTTGTTCATCATCCTCCAAGTAGACATCATCCAACCTTGGCTCTTTCCTTGTGTTCTTGGACTTCTTCCTCGGCCTTTCCGCATGAGATGATGAAGCTCTAGTCTCCATGGTATCGGATTTGAAGAGTATTGAACTTTTAAACAATCAAACAACTTAGAACTCAAACTTTCTCAATCTAGATCGAGATGGGGGATGAAGAACGAGATTGAACTCGAAATTTCTACTTGGAATCGGGTTAGGGAGGCCTTTTCGTGGTTGGATCGAGATGAAGAAAGGAGGATGTGTGGATCGAGTATGGTGAGAGAGAGGATGGCCGGCTTTGAGAGTGTGGGGAAGGTGAGTTGTATTTTGGGAATGGTGGTTGATATGAAGATGGTAGGTAGGTGGGGGATGGTATTTAATGGGGGAAGTGGACAAATTAGGTCAAGGGCAAAATTGGCATTCCAACTAGTCAAATCGGGTCGGACCGACTTCATGGACCGACGTCCATATGTCGGGCCCGACTTACCTGGGCTCGATGTGGGAGTATTCGGGTCACCAATTTTACTCCATCCTCTTGCAACTTCTTTCCCCATATTTCCATTTATATATTTTTCTCACCTCAAATCCTACACAACCTTGAAGAATACACAACACCAAAAATCCACAAAACACTAGATAGAGTTTGGTTAGAGAAAAGCTAGGCTAAACTAAGAAAAATCAAACTAAAATTACGAAAAGAAAGCTACTAGCTCGGGTTGCCTCCCGAGAAGCGCTCGTTTAGAGTCACTAGCTTGACTTCCTAACCTCAACCTCATGGCGGATGAAACACGGTGAATTGCTCGCCATTGTTGTGCCCATTCCCATTGCCTTCATACCCATAAAACCACCAACGATGGTCTATATAGGCATGGCTCTCCGATCTCGGGCCTCTCTCATCATACTCCTCCAACAAATGAGGTTTCTCCTCCTTACTTGCTCCATCATGTTCCTCTTTTCCTACACCAATGTTATCCAAAGAATTCCTAGGAGATTCTACCAATTCATCTTTCAAGTCACTAAGGCAAATGTAGGAGTCTCCTAAGTCATCTTTCAAATCACTTAAACAAATGTAGGAATCAAAAGTTTGGGAAGAATTGTGGTCATCACCAACATCAAAAGGATATAAGTAAGGATATTCTTCATTTCTTCTTGGGCTAGCATTGATCCTTGACTCATCTTGTTCCTCAACTTGCTCCAACAACTCCCTTGCTTGTATTTGTTTATTGAACCCTTCATCACTTCTCAACACAATGACCTCTCTAGCAACTTCCACTTCTTCACTTTTTCTCTTGGCACTCTCTTCAAGTTTGAGGATAGCCAAGGCGTCCGGCTCATTCAAGGCCTTGTTGAAGTGAAAATCGACCTTTTCTTCATCAATCTCAAAGGAAAATTTGCCGTTTTTGACATCAAACCTTGCCCCAGTCGTAGCTAAGAATGGTCTTCCTAAGATTATTGGGACCAAGGGGTCTTCGTGCATGTCCAAGATCACGAAATCATCGGGAACAAAGTACTTTCCAACTCGCACCGGCACGTCATCCAATATTCCCTTAGCCTTGATGATGGAACTGTCGGCCATAGTTAGGGACATATCGGCCGGCTCCATTTCACCTAAATTTGCCCTTTTCCAAATACTATTGGGCATCACCGAAACACTTGCCCCAAGGTCACATAAGGCTTGGAAGTTTTGAGACCCCACACCAATGGTGATAGCAAACCGACCGGGATCTCCTAGCTTTTGCGGTAACTCCAAGGTCTTGACCTCATCTTGCATTTCAACTATGGACCTCTTCTTGCTCAAAATCTCCTTTAAAAACTTGGCATAGGATGGAATCTCGCTCAATGCATCGGTGAACGGGATAGAGATGTTCAAACCTTGCAAGAGTTTGAGAAACCTCTTGAACTTGTTCTCAACAACATCTTTCGGCTTCTTTGAGGGATATGGAAGAGTTGTTGCACCTTGAATCTTGCTTGGATCAACCTCTTTGGACTTCCCCACTTCACTTGCAACATTTCTTGGTTGGACCGACTTAGGCACCACGTCGGGCCCGATGTCGTGAATCTCGGTCCGAGGCAGAGGAGTCGGATCGAGGTCTGGGTACGTCGGGCCCGAGTTACTCTCAACCTCGGTCCGGGGTAGAGGAATCGATCTTCTTGCTGGGTCGACTTTGGGGAACGTCGGACCCGACTTGCTGGGTAAGTCGGTCCTGCTCTCTTCATTCTCCTTAGGCATGTGTGGCTCGGGTAAGTTTCGGCCACTTCTCAATCCAATTGCCCGGACTTCATTTTGATTGTTTTGAGCTTGGGGGTTCTCCTCGGGTTGGCCCGGAAGTCTCCCATTCTCTCTCGGGGCTTGAGTTGCAATTTGGGCAAATTGATTGTCGACTTGCCTCCTCCATGCACCAAACTCATTGAATTGGGTCCTCATCTCCTTGAACCCATCCCTCATCTCTTGAGCAAATGATTGTAGCTCATTGAATTCCGGTGGCCTATATGGTGGTGGTTGCGGCGCCCTTGGCTCGTTTTGGTTGAAGTTGTTGTTGTAGCCTTGAGCTTGACCGTTGTTCCACCGGCCATTCCCACCATTGTTGAAGTTGCCTCTTCCACCGAAATTTCCTCGAACATAGTTTGCCTCCTCGATTCGCTCGGCCAAGCGCACTTGGCTCTCATTCGGACAAACTTGTGTAGCATGTGCAAAGGATCCACACTCCTCACAAGCTCTAGCATTTTGCTTGTAGTAGTGGACTTGCCTCTTAAGCTTGCTCACTTCACCTTCAAGGAATTGGAGCTTCACATCCTTGTCAATGTCTTCTCCCCTTGGATCATATAACTTCCTTGCACCTTCACCTTGAACTTTCACCTCTTTGCTAGCTTGACTCACCCCATACATGGCCTCATAATCGGATAGCTTGTCAAGTAGCTCCCAAGCTTGATCCGGTGTCAAGTCTATGAACCCACAATCGGTGTAGAGATTGAGCTTGTCCTTCGTTGCCGGGTTGATGCCTTGGAAAAAGATGTCTTGGAGCACATATGGTTGTTGGCCATGAGTAGGACATTGGCGCAACATCTCCTTGAAACGGTCCCATGCTTCGAAGAGAGGCTCATTCGGACCTTGTTGAAAGCTTGCAATTTTCCTTCTTAGCTCGGTTGTCTTTGAGGGCGGGAAGAACTTCATCAAGAAAGCATCATAGAGTGTCTTCCAAGTTGTGATTGACCTAGGGGCTTGGCTCTCGAGCCAATGTGTGGCCTTGCCCCCAAGTGACCATTTGAACGCCTTTAGAAGCACATACTCCAACGTCTCCTCGTCGGTAGAGATCGTCTCACACATTTCCACAAAGCGTTTGACGTGCTCTATGGGACACTCATGTGGACAGCCCTCGAATTGATCACGCTTGATGAGGGAAATGAATCGCGTCTTGATCTCAAAATTCTTGGCAACCTCGGGAAGCACAATAGCCAGTTCGGGTACCCTCAACTCCGGATGCATGTATTGGCGTGCATTCCGGGGTAGAGCATTGAGTTGAGCCTCGGCCCTCATCCGTTGCTCCCGTTCTCTTCTTGCCATCGCCTCTTGATTGTTCTTATCAAGTTGCAATCTAGCCATTTCGGCCCTAAGTTGAGCCAACTCCTCATCAACATGGAGAGCTTGATTCTCCATCCTTTTCCTTCTTCGGGCTTCTTTGAGAATACTTTCCGGATCGCTCACAAACTCAAGCTCAAGTGTTCCTCGTGAGGAACGAGCTAGCATACACCTACGAAACAAAGACACAAACCAAAACAAATCAAAAACAAACAAAGGGTTTGGGCTATTCCCTCACCCAAATCACTACCAAAACACAAGAAACTCACCAAATTGGCACTCAATGCACTTAGACTTCCCCGGCAACGGCGCCAATCTTTTGATCGCTCTCGGTGGTGCGAGGGTCTAGAGATACAATTTATAACCCGACCCCGTTGTAGCACGTGGTGGGTGTCGAACACTCGGGAAATCTACTCGATTGAGGTGCCTAGATACTAGAAAGCTAGAAAGGAGAACTTAAAACAAAGGAAAACAAAGAGAAAAGTCGGGACCGACACAGAGGTCACGTCGGGCCCGATGTTGGCGACAAGAGGAAGTCGGGACCGGCGTAGGGTAACTCGGGCCCGAGGTAGCTGGGTTTGTCGAACTCAAAGATTGAAAGTAGATCTTGGGCTTTTGGGTTCCTTCTCTAGTAGATTAAGGCTTTTCCACCCCAATTCAAGCAATGAGTGATGATCGGACTAGGATTGAGTGCTTTCGCCCTCGTTCCAACCACTTCTACACATCGATCATTGGGGAAATCCCCTTCGAAGCAAGGTGTTGAGATTGACACATGTTCACTTTCGCTACTTTGCCAATCACAAGCCTTGATTCCTTACTTTCGCAAGGAATTGTAGCTCTATGTAGAGTGGGTTCCTTAGATCAAGCACTCAAGGCTATGGAATTGGGGTTTCTAGCCCAAACTTAGCTAGGGTTTTCCCCATAACCCAAGATCAAGGAGATCTACTCCATATGGCAAACAAAGAAAGAAAACAAATCAAAAAAAGCAAAGCAATCAACATCATCAATCTCAAACCAAAGCAAAGTTTCATTCAAAATCAAAAGCAATCCACAAATTCCAATCAAAGGTTTCCAAATCCACAAGATCAAAACAAAGCAAAGCTAATCTATCAACCAAACATATCAAATCTTCCTTTCCCTTGGGCCGATTCTCTCTCTTCTCCTTCTCCTCTCCTTCCTCCTTGCTCTCCAAGTATCCTCTTAAGGGTTGGGTTCCTTGCCAAGTGTGGGAACCTCTTATGTGAGAGAACCCCCTAAATTAGAAGACAAGAGGGCCTTTTATAGATTAGATGAGGGGCAAAAGTGGAAGTTCACAATTTCGTGCCTTGGAGCCCAAGTAGTCCAGTGACCGACTCGGACCGACACGGAGGACCTCGGGCCCGAGTTACTGTGCAAGTCGGTCCGAGGTTGAAACTTCAAGTCGGGCCCGAGGTTGGTTGCAACTCGGTCCGAACCTCGTTCCACCTTCTTCTTGTTGGCTTTCCTCTTGTTCTTCTTCATGGCGTGCTCCTCTCTTTCCTCCTTTGCTCGGGCCTTGCTCTATGTCTCGACCCTCCTTCAAAACGACCCTTGATCCATGCCAAAACCCCTACAAAACACATAAAACGCGCATAGTCTCCGAATCTCATAGAAATACGGGAACTAAGCTAAAAAGGAACAAAACACACAAGAAAAGGGGAAAAAGAAACATATTTACAAAGGAAATCACATATGAAATAAAACCACCAAATAAAGAGACATCAAGTATGCCTTTCCCGATCCGCCGTATCCTCAGTTTCCGGCATACCAGCCACCACCACTACAAGAGATTCCGCCTTATCAGCCACTACAGCCAGAGTTTCATCCGGAGTACCAGCCACCGCCACCACAAGATTTTCCGCCCTATTACCCGCCAAACAACTAGGTTTTGTGAGTTTTTTTTCTTTCCTTTACTTTTTACTATACTTTAGGGACAAAATATGTTTTAAGCATGGGGGAAGGGGATTACTTGTGCATTTCATGTAGTTGCATTAGATTTGGTCATATTTCAATTTTTGCATGCATTGATTAAAATCTTGAAAAATGAAAAAAAAAATCAGAAAAATCAGAAAAATACAAAAAAATATTGCATTTAAGTTCTTATTTCCCCATTGTGTGATTCTTCTTGTTTCTCTAAGTTGAGTATAAGTTCTAACCCATGATTTACTGAAGTTGATATGTAATATGCATGATCATTGATTAAATGACTTGATTATAGGATGGATCATGTATTTAGCTTGAGTATTTGATTCATTCTGAAGTTCTAGACAACAATTAGCCTTGTGAGATTTGATTTTTGGCCTTTCATGATATATTTGTTCTTTACATTCTTGAGTGTATCACCATGATTATCTACTCTATTTCGAGGCTGCTTTATAAGATTGAATGCATGACATTAAAATGATTGAGGCAATGTTTTTTTTATTAGCCTATTATTTCCCTTCCTACCTTACAAGATCCATGTTCTTGACACCCCATTTCTTTTAAGCTTTAAGCCTATTTTTGATAGCTCCACAAAATTTTCCTAGCCTAATAAGCTTGACCCAAGATCCGGGATTTAGGACTTTAGGTTGTGTTTTTGTTTTGTGTGAGTTATGTATAAGTATGGGGGAGTTGGATGAAAAGGTGGAAAAAGAGGAAATAAAAAACTCTTGGTTTCAAAGAAAAAAAAATGAAGATGAAGTTTGTTGCAAAAGAAGCAAAAGAAAAAGTGCTTAAATGTTATTAGTCTTCATTAGTAGTAAAGAAAGAGTTGAAAATAGGCAAAAGAAAGAAAAAAAAGAAGAAGCAAAGTGTTTGAATGTAAATGTATGGTGTTGAGAAAGAAGAGTTTGGAAGAAGTAAGAAAAAGAAAGTGTTGAGTCGGGTTTAGGATTAGTTCTTTATCCCGGATTTAGCACCACAGACCAAATATTATCCCTTCTAAATTTCTCTTTACCTTGGCCCCATTAAAAGCCGGAAAAAGACCTCATGATTTTTGTTGTGTATTTGATCCCCAGCGGTGGAGATTTAGAACTCTGATGCAAGCTTATGGTAGTCTAGTTTTCATGGTTGATTTTGAGTGAAACACATACCCTTAAATACTTAAGAGTTTGAGTGCAAACACAATTACCTTGGTGAGGTCTAGAATGAATGAATGGTCTTTACATTTTGCTTACCATAATGCATGTTGAGAAGTCTTGGTTGAGTTTTTAATTATATGTGAAATGCTTGTTTGACTTGAGATGGATGTAAGATTGCATTTCTATGGTGTGATTTGGATTTATGTCTTGCTTGAGGACAACCAAGGGTTAAGCATGGGGGAATTTGATAGCTTGAATATAGGAGTAGTTTAGATGCATGTTTTATATATGTTTTAGTTAGTTTTAGGTTGGTTTTTAATGTAGTTTTTTGGTTTTTGTGTTGTCGGGTATTATGCACTGGTTTGCTCGGTTTTATAGGTTTTTAGGTTCAGGAGCAACAACGGGGCGAGTACAGATGGACCATGGCGGTGGTGGACGAGCTAAGGAATGCTAGGAGTGCTAGGAGCATAGATGGAGAAGAGTTAGACCAAGAAAGGACGAGCCAAGCACAAGCCAAAAGCTCGGGATCTACCCCGAGCAATCAGCCCATGCAATCACAACTGATAGCCGAAAGCGCGGGATGGCAAGAATGCGCGGCCGCGCAATATGGTGCCGAAGCCGCGCAATTCGGAGTTTTACACGGGCATTGTTTTAGGCCGAGCTTTGGTTTTGGGCTTTGACATTTGGGTTTGTGGGCTTGTATTTTGGCCGAGTATGTGGTTTAATATATCTTTTGAGGGATATTTTAGTAGACATATAAATACTTTATGTTAGTCTAATTTTGGATAACTTTGATCATAACTTTTGGAGGCTAGGGTTTTCTCTCAAGGAAGAACCTTTGAACCTTTGTAAGTTTGATTTTTAGATGTCTGGTTGCTCTAAGTGTTTGTTTCTATTGATAACTTGAATCTTCATGCTGTTATTTAATTGAATCTAGAAGGTCTTCTAGGTTATTAGATAATTAGGGTTGTTAGACTGGTAGTTCTATCAACTAAATATGAAGTTTGTGTTTTAGTCCTTAGTAGGATCATTATCCAAAATAGATTATTCAAGTGAGAAGAGAATCAAGAGAATCGATGGTCAATAAAGCAATATCATGATGGATCTAATTAGTTGAACACGCTTTTCTCATATTTGTTAAACTCAATCATATTTGCATTCATAGTTAGTTTTCAATTTTGCATATTAGATTAGACTTTCAATCAATAAACCCCCCTTTAGTTCTATTATTTGGCACATAAGTAATAACATTAATACACGAGTCTCTGTGAGATCGACCCTTACTTGCCGCTCTACTGAGTTGGTTAAGCTAAGGTTTCTTTGATAGGTATAACGACCACTGAAAATACCTCATCAGATCCATAGGTCGCCTTTTGTGCCAATAGATGGACAAAATATGACCTTATTGAATCCACACTTACGAATACAAGCATTGTTAGGTTCGATTTCCGTTTTGGTTTTAGCTAAACAAAGCATTTGTAATTTATTGGTTTTTCTGATAAACCCAACTTCCTCACAGAAATTAGGCCTATGGATTCTCTTTATATTCCAATATGCAATACTCATAAACAACTTTGTAAGAATGTAAAGGTCAAAGAAATTGGACCTATCCATAGGTATTGAGGCAACAATTCCTCAACAACATATAAGAGATAATAAGCTCTTATATTTAGGAGCATTCGCCACCAGTCAAGGACCATAAGATAAGTAAAACCACAAGGATCCAAGTGTCTTATATAATAAGATAGGGATTCCAAAACCTCACCCATCGAAAGAATAATAGAAATCTTCTTTACAACATATAAAGTTGTCCCTCAATATGGGCAAATAAATGCTCTTCTTTTTATTTGAATTTAATTTCCTAATGTACTTGTACATTTGAACTTCTACGATCATCATTTTATTAACACTCCTTTGAGCTTCTAATTTTTCTATAATCCTTTAAACTTCCTTATTCAATGTTATAACAACACTCTTTTAAACTTCCTACTTCAATGTTCTAATAGCATATAAATAAGTCAACCTTTCACCTTCTTAACATCCATTAGTGCATGCACTATATATATAGTCTTGGCCTCTAAAGCCTCTAGTTTTCATCTTTTTTTAAGCAGCCAATAGCTAGTCAACCTTTCATCTAGGGAGCCAGCTTGCACACGTATTTGAAAAAATAATATATGTAGCATTTTGATCCCATATTAACCCCTCTTGTTTTCATTTTGCTTTCATACTAACAATATTGCATATATTATAAAAACCATTATAATTTACATTTCACATGTTCCTGTAAAAATAGAGGCAGGTTCACTCTTTGACAAAAAAAAAAAGAAAACTAGAGCAATTCTCACTTCTTTCTCAACTAGATGACCAAACATACATGCTTTTGTTGCACGGGAATAAGGCATGCATATATATAGTAGGTCATTTCTTGGTAAAGATTCTCTGGCCTGCAATTTTAAACAAGCTTGTATTTGAATGCTTGAATCACGTTACAAATCAATAGGATAAAGTTTGACTACCAATATCAATGAGATGTTGAAAACGCTCTTCATAAAATTAACAATCTTGAGGATTATTTCAAGTTACAATTCAACTCTGTACAAAGTAATGCATAAGGAAACATTATAATACTGACAACAAAGTAGTTATATCAAGCTAAATTGAAAATCTAGTAAACAAGTTTAAGAACATAAAAACCAAATGCATAGTACAAATTAAAAATTAACTCCGCCTGAAATATTAGCATTCAATCAGAATAAGGATTCAAGTTTTACTAATTGCACATATATTCTAATTTAAATTAATATATCCATATAAATCCAATGCACGCTTACACATAGCAAGCATAAAAAATAACCCCGTCCAACGGACGGGTAAATCCATCTAGTGTGTTTTTCAAAAGAGCACTTGTATACAGTAAATGCTAATAATTAGAAGGACATAGAAAGATGTCAAATGTAATAGATGTAAGGAAAATGCCAGAGAAAGATTTTGTCTTAACCTATTCAACAAATGTTCTATAGATGGTTTTGTAGTTGACCAGTGAAGGCATTAATGCAACATCTCGACTAAATATAGCCACAAAAACCCAACTGTATAAAGGATCAATTGCAAAAAACTAGAAACATTGGTAACCAAATTGTAAAAGAGAAACAAGAAAAAAGCTTAATAGAAGAAGAGAGAAAGGGAGAGTAAAAACTCACGAGCAAGTAGGACAACCAGAAAAGAAAGCCAAGAAGAAAGGATCCAGTCAAGTAAGATGTCCACAAAAAGCCGGAAATCAGAAACTGTAATAACCGCTATTTCTATATAAAAAGAAACGGTTTTTTATATTTTATTTTATTTTATTATTTCTCTAAAATAGAGAGTTGAATCATTTTTATGATTTTCATAGTTTAATATTAAAAATTTATAAAGGCATAGTATAATGACATATAAAATTTAACTATTTGAGATTAAATAAAAATTTCGAAATTTATTTCAATTAAATTTATAATACAAATAAAAATAATGGGAAATGGCCAAAAATAAAAATGCAAGAGGTGGTACACTCAAATTAGATCGTCTGACTGATGTAACGTACAACCAATCTCTCCATTTGAGCAAGTCATCCTCCACCTCACCATTTCCATCACCATTATAAAAGGAGGATTAGAGCAAGTAGAAGAAGACACTCAATTCTCCTCCTCTACACTCAAACCTCTTCTTCTAGTGCAATTTTCGTCACTTTTAAAAGCCCTAAAAATCCAGATTTTTATTTTGCCTAAATCTGATTTTTTTCCCCATTTAAAATCTGATTTTTTCACAAAAAATCCATAAAACCATAATTTGGTGGCCTTGCACCACCGGACCCCCACTGCCTGCCGGACCGCCGACCACCACCGGTGCGAGCGCCGTCAACAACCACCAGGAGCGCAGCCACCAGCCGCCCCAGGTCCGTCGTCGTCCGTCTGAAGCTCTCCCTGGTTCATTCACGTGATAAAGAAGGAGCAGTGAGGAAGAATGAGGTGATTTGGGCCTTTTATTGTATTGGGTTGAAGTTAAAATGGTTAATTAGGCCCATTTATATTTTTTAAAGCCTATCAGATTCCATTTAAGAAAAAAATGATGAGCAATTTCGACCCTCAGTTTGGATCTCAATGCCCATTTCCGTCCCGTTATGCTCGGTATAATTTCCAATTCCTATTTTAATTTATAACTCCTTATAATTTTTTTTACATCTATATAATATTTTTTAATTAAATCGAATAAATCTTTCATGTGGATTTTAAAAAGGAATTTATATGACTAAATTCTCTTTGCATGCATATCTGGTTAAATATAAAATTTTATAAAAATAATGTAAGACCTCACTATAAATAATAATAAAGGAATACTATTATTTGGATTTTTTTACCTAAATTATTATTATAAATAATTTAGAATATAATATTCTCTGTAAGAGAAAGAAAATAAAGAAAGGATTATATAATAAATAAAATAAGATTTTGTTAAGAGAAACAAGTGTCTTGCACGTCATTTAAACCCTATTATAAAGCTTTGGAATAATATTAATAAGAGACTTTCTATAGGTAATTCAATAAGAATAAGATTGAGGATTAAATAAATTGATTAAAGTATTTGCATGTAATATAAAGGACCTTAAATGAACTTGTGAGTAAATTATTTTAATAATATTATTAATAAACTTAAATAATCTAGATACATATTTGTTGGTGGATTAAAAAGACTTTATTTAATCTTTTTACCTTGCATGTCAATAATTAAGACTTTATTAATACTTTTGAAAATAAATATTTTTAACAACTTAGTACTTAATAAGAAGTATAAGAAATAATATGGATTTTACGAAATACCCATCCGGGAGTTCGAGGAAAAAACCCGGAACCCGATCTACGGCCGAAGGTTTAGATAATTTTATTATCCGACACAAGATCAAAGCCCGAAGATGAAGCGAGCAGTAAGACGGAGGGGAGGCCCATGCTAGCTCCACGCTCCCAGGGTGGGACGTCTGGCAGAATGCTTGGCCTCCTGCGCTGGAAGCGACACCCGAAGGGACCAAATTATGTAAATATTAATAGTAAGTTTAAAAAGAGAATTCTTGGATTTTCAACTCTTGCATAAAACTTTATACAAATATAATTACTTTGATAAAGTTATTTTAAGATCTTATTGTAATAATCGGTTCCGCTTTTGCCTTTTAAAGGTCGGAAAAATGATCGAGCTTCTTGACCCGCAAGTGACCCCGCTACAAGGAATATCTATTATTTATAACTATTTTAATAATCCGTTAGTTTATAAGCACCTATCTAATGGTTAGTATATCCATATATTAAAAAAATGTCTTTGTACCAAAATTAACTAGATTTACCTAGTTAAGTTTTATTCTATATAAACTTTATATTATTAGTATTATTAATATTTATATAAACACTATCTAGTATATAATTTCTGTTATTTTAACTGAAAATCAAATCTTTAAGTAATATGCCTTTGCCGATTCCTTTTCATATGCGGATCTTCACTCGTGAACCCCTAATTCCCTAAACCAAAAGCTGAGCCTCTAGTCTTCGTGGGAGGAGCCAGATAAATATTGCCCCTTTTCTTTGCCTTCGTGTTTCACCTCCACAAGGCTTCCTCTCCTTCTTTTCGTACTCGATCGCTTGATCAAACAAGTTCGCCGACGGCCTTTCTTGTCATCCATCCACGCGATCAACGACAACGGGCTGGACAACTGTTCGGTGTCGCTCCCATCAAACCTCTGCCACCACCACCATACCTTGAGATGCCATTGCGTCTCGATCGATGACTGTACGCTCCGGGGATGAACCCTTCCTCTGTTTCTGAACCGGCTGTGCCTGCAACAATCCAGTTCCGACCGATGCTCATCGACGGCTCGTGGGTGCAGCGCTACTGTCCGTCCGCGGTGGAGTCGCTGGTAAGTCGCCGCCTTCTTCCTTTTATCTCAATCGGTCCCGGGGCGTGAGGCGAGAGGGTTTGACCATTCATGGCTTTGTGAAGGGTAGGAGAACGGTGGATCGGGGAAGAGTAGGCAGTCACTGGGGAAAGCCAATTTCGATTTGTGTAGTTGTGTGGGAGGAGGAAGGTTTAGTATTATAATTAATAAAGTAAAGTATTAATATTTAACATGGTTTTGTTGGGTAGGGGTTGGTTCGATCATACAAGTTTGTACGTACATGAATATATATAGTTATACATTGATGCTTGAAATATATCTTACTAGTGGGTGGGTTGACTAGACCAGAACTTTGGTGGAATTCGTATGGGATTTTAGGTTTGTTTTCCATTAGAAAGATTGGTAAAAGTGAGCGGTTCGGGTTGTTATTTTTGTCAGTCAGTGTTTTCATTAGTTGACTGTAGTAATAATTGTTCACATCTCTAGGTTTCTAGCTTCCTCGTGATTGCTATCGCACAATGGATCGCTTTTCTTTTTGAGGTAAGTCGTTTTTCGACTTGCTCGGTTCTTTTCTCCCTTGTTAGACTGCGTATCGATATTGTAGGACGGGTTTTGGGAACTAGTCCCGAATACCTTTTAAATTATTTTGAACTCCTTGTGTGTTGTGTGCGTTAATGATTTTAAATGTGTTTTATCGGAAATTATTTTGGAACGTTTTCTCTGTGTTGGTACCGTTTCCGACACGGCCCATTGTAGCTGGTGTTGAGGAAGAGTTGGCTACTTTGACCCGTGTGACTGGGAAAATCGTACCCCTTCAAACGAAAATTATTATCTGTGTGTTTTTGGGCAAGCGCCCCCTAAATGACCGCTCAGTGATAAAGGAGGTAGTAGGTAAATCTTTGCCTGCTAGTCAAGAGGATAGCAAGTTACAAATCTACCCTTGTGTGATTCCTGTTGAAGCATATACTCGGGGGGGTTCCTTCCCTTTTTTCGGAAGAAAGGGAGGATCCGGACAAAATCGATCGTCTGTTTTGTTCTCGTGCCTAAGAATGCTAAGCCCAGTTCCAGTGGAGGCTTAGCCAGGAGTTCGAAGGGAGATTGGGAAGTGGAGTGGGAGGGCCTGCCTCTGCACTCGGCGCGGTGATGAGCGCCTTGGAAGTCGGATCGTGGACAAAGGAAGAATTGCATTGCTGTGTGATTGTGTTTGTGAATGCGTATGTAACTTGTCTGACTGATATAACTAATTTAGATATTGGCCTTTAGAGTTATGATTGCGATTGTGGAATTGTTTGCTGACTATAGATAAATGATTTTAAGTGTTCTACAGTTTCCATATTCATTCTAGCTTGGTAGATTAGACGCTGACCCTTTGGGAAACATTTTTCAGTTCCAGGTATGAATCAGGGAGCCGTGCAAGAACCGAGGCAAGATGGCGGAGCAGTAAAGAGCGCGTGTCATAGTGGGATCAGTTTATACTAGTTTATAATAGTTAGAATATTGATTTTAATATTTGTTAGACGGAGTGGTATTTTGTTTCAGTTATTATCTTTTCGGTTCAGATAGTTCAGATTCAGTAGGCGTTGTGACGTATTTTAATAATTATGATTTCGGGAATTCATGCATAATTATGTTTTTCTAAGTTTTATTAAATAAAGGTTGGATGTTTTATTATGTTTTCTCGTCGTGCCCGAGTTGTAAGGTCCTACAGTGTAGTTGTCAACCTAAATAATAGTACCTTGTAAGGTCTATTCCCTAGTAGTGCCTCGTCGAAAGACGGGGTGTTACACTTATATTTGAGAATAATAATCAAGGATTATTATTATTTAACACCTCCACCTAAATTATTATTTAAATAATTTAGCTTTTTATAAATTCTCTTATAAAAAGGAAAATAAGAGAAAACAAAACCTTACAAGAGATAAGGAATTTTAATAAAAATTCTCTCGTTATCTCTCGTGTCGTTAGGTCGAGGTCTCAATTTCGTCTAAGCCATCGAATTCCGTGTCGTTCGAAATTACACACTCGCAAATTAAGGCAAGTGGAATTTCTCCTTGAAGGCTCGTTAATTCGTTTCGTGAAATTTCTCGATGTTGGGAACAATTTGTTTACTAATAACAAACGAACCTAGGAATATCGATTGTTAGAAATAATGACCCAATTGTTATCGTTATTACGCTATTTAATATTCGATAGGACTATTACGCTAGTCTTATTTGTGACCTTGGTTGTTTAAGATCTCTTTTCGAGATCGGTATGGATTAAATAGTAAGAGGTGCGGGACTAACCCGACACCTCTATATAACCTACTAAGTCGTATGGCACCATGCCTAAATTCCGCAACTTTACAGATCATGATCTATGTCTGCTCCCACTTGGAGGAGGGACGAGTGCAACCTAGCTAAGTGCCCGGAATTTTTTTCCAGTAAGTCGACCCGGGCCCTTTCATAGCCCCCCACACTCTTAAAAATCATTAACGTAAGTGTAAGTTTTCATCACGATACAAGATAAGTGCCAAAGCACAATTAAAAGAAACCAAAACCGGGTCGGTAATATAACGTGGAAAAACCGCCGCTCCCGGTTCTTGAAAATATCGTTTTTCCAATCTGAATGCTTATTCGGGCTTTTCTAAGGTGGGCGGGTACTTAAGCGCCTTTGGGCCACCTTCCCTATCTGGAGCACCAAATAAGATGAGGTTTGTTTGAGGTCCGACAAGGGTGCGGGAGGTTTTCAAAACTTGTATGAATTAATAACGTTCCCAACATATCTTCTACTCTAAGAAGTCTACAATCTCGTAGTTCTTCTCTCGATTAACGAGTTATCTCATCTCGTGGTATATTCATATCCATTTCGATAAGCCCCACATAAAGTTCTTTATCTAAAAACACATTCCAATAATATCTCCCAAATATTATAAATTACCATAATACCCTTTAGAATTTCCATTCTTGCTTACTTAGTCTCCTTAGACTAATTCCGCTATTCCGCATGTTTGCCTAGCTGGAATTTTTCGCCCTTCGTGACTTATGCCAAACTCTAGGAATCCCAGCAAGGCGCAGACGGAGCCACATAAGGAAGGAAGTACTGGACTCTCAAAGATGTATTTTCTGTACATTTTGGCTTATTTAATGTCATGTTGTAAGAACAAGCTTTTCTCATCGAAGTTTTGAAGACAAAGTCTAGAAGGCTCGAGAAGAGTTATGTAAGGATAGATGGTCAAGGCAAGACGAAATTGAAGGAAGGAAGGAATTTTCATAAGATCAAAGCATTCCGAAGATAGTGCACCAACTCTTCTATTTTAACCAAGCAAATCATCATCATATGAGTTGCCTTGGGGAAACATATTGGTATGTTTAAATACGTCTTTTCAACCCTTTTTAAATGGGCTTTACTTTTCGCTGCTACATCATTTGTAAAACGACTCTTAATGTAATGAACGAATTGCTCTTATCAATGAATAAAGTTTCGCTTTTAGTCATTTCTTTTTTAATTACGTTTAATTAAATTATTTAAAGCCTCGGATGACTTTGGACGGTAAAATATGAGGTCACTGGCGGTAATACCCATCGTTGAAAAATAGGGGTATTACAATTATGGTATCAAAGCCGAACGTTTTGTTTTCAAAATAGAAAATTTTCAAAATAGAAAGTCTTTGTTTTCAAACCGAAAACTTTCTTCTTAAAATTTTTTCTCTTTCAACTTTAAGAAATAAGTCTTTAAAATAAAGTTCATGAGTTAGACATTCTTCGTAAGTACTTTAAAAATCTCTTAGGAAAAATGTGTAAGTTAGAATTCTTTTCCCAAGTTTCAAATATTTACTTGATCTATTTCAAGAATAAACATTTCCTCCAAGTACTTTAAAGAAATTTCTAAAGTTATCCACTTTCAGTGAAAGTTTAAGTCAAAACTCATATAAGAGTAAATAATAAGTAGAAATCCTAAGATGATAAGTTCCTATATCCAGAATCATTCTATTTACAAAGTCTTATTCAAAAGTTTTAAAAACCAAGTTGTACTAAAGAGTTATCACAAATTTTCCTATAATCAAAGAATTAAGATTCAAAGATTTTTCCCGAGCTAGTACTATGAGAGGAAATGCACCAAAATGCACCCGAGGTGAATCTCGAGGAGGAGAACCCCGAAGAAGAATACCTCGAGAAGGAGTTGATAATTCACTTCATGACTAATCCAGTCAAACTCCAATGGTCTATCAAATGGATGAATGGGCTAACTGGACTCAAGGGGAGTCATCCCATCTCCAAGCAATTGATCAAATAAGAAACCCATCTACAATCAGTCGTCCAAACCCAACGAGGGTTCGTCAGCCAAATTACGACTATATCCTCCAACGTAAGGAAGTGTGGTCGGAAGAAATGATGTCCTACCAAAACAAGAACGCTCAACTCCATACTCGTCTTGCCGTCAACCGTGGCTATATATCTGTAAATCGTCGACACATCGAGCAGGCCCAATTGTTGTTGAACCACAAGGGAGGAGCCCTCGACGAAAGTTTGTTCGATGAAGGATTTTTTAGACAACTTTTGTTTCCCAAGCACACCCGGCCTAGGCCTAAAATTCGGTTGTTATCATTAATAAGTGTGAAACTCTAAGTAGTCCGCTTCACTTGACTATCCATTTTGTTCTTGAATAGTCGAATCGGAAGTTTTTCTTTCCGTCCTTAGTATAATGGCTTGCTATATAAAGCCCTTTGTAATCCGTTTCCATAAGAATTCGAATAAAAGTTTTCCCTCTTCTCTAAACTTGCGCGTTATTTCTTGCCTATACTTGTGAGTTAACAAAAACAAATATATCCTTCTTCAAATATAGAATTACGGAAATTCTATACAAATCTCGATCATTAGCCATCTGCAGAAAATGGTTGTAACGGAAAATTAGTTCATTGGGAATTAGAAGAAGGCATGCCAACTAAAGGTAATGCTTATGTTTCCATAGAGCCAAACTTACTGAGTCAGTGACTCATGGGAAGATAGAAATTTCCAATGAGGACACCAAGGAAGGCTTAGTCAACTAAGGATCTAACATGTCTCCATCTAGTTCGATCTCGAAACAGATTATCGAGAGGTATGTGAGGGGACAAACAATGATCTGGTGATAAAGGAGTGGTCGAGAATTCTGAGCAATGACTATTATATTCATCTGCAAATACCTACAAGTAGAATTGACTTGCTCAGTCAACATGTGGAATCTTGGCATAATATCTAATGTTTGTCAATCGAATAAACCAAACATAACAAGGTTATCATGAATGTGAAAGTCACATCATGAAGATTTCTTCTCCACCATTTTGATAAGTCGACGCGATAAAAGATGTAGAGATGAAGTTAGAGAGGAAGTTGTAGGACCAAGATCGTTGGACAAGGATTGTAGGTTCTCTTAGTTGCCTCAATAGTCCTAATAGGTCATAAGGTTGCTTCATTATTTAAGACAGTTTGTGGACATGTGTCCTGATTCGTCGCATTCGAAGTGATTACCTAGGCCATCTTCGATGTTATTATTTCCAACTGTTAATTCCGTTATTAGGTTGCCTAGTTCGTTGCACCTTGCTATAGCCTTCTTTTCTTTCCTTAAATGATCTTATGTTGTGGAACCAACCTTTTGAAGGTATTACAATAAAGTGTTAACTTTTGTTTCGATAATCCAAGTGTCTACTCTATCCATGAATGAATGACAATATTTTGGGAACAATTTGTTGATTCTTATTTCAAATGGTCAAACTGTAAGGAACCAACAATAGAATTCCCCTGAATAGTATTCATGTTCGGGCATGAATGATGGTTCAAAAAGTTTCCACAAAGAGCAAGGAATTCGTCGGGTGATGGACCCTAGTACGCCGATATTGTTGGATGATGTGACAAGATAAGGAATGAGAAGTTTGACAATGTAAATAAAGCATGAAGCGATAATTTTCATTCCGTCGAAAGAAGCAAGCACTTTTGGAACTGACCAAACTACAAATAGAGTGGTAGAGGATGCCATGTTCAAACTCAAGTAGAAGGGGCTAGTTGTGCAAGAACACTAAAGACATTCATGTCAATGAAATTGATGTATAAGAAGGAACTGGAATGTTGACCATAACTACTTCTAGTTCTCCTAGGTGGAAATATTGGAGAAGTATTAATTGCACCGAAGCAAAAAGGGTGCATTTTGCCGCTCTACAACTCGGAGAAAGAGCTAGGAAATGGAAAGAGAATTATACTCAGGCAAAACATCCCATGTTGAATTGGGAAAGGTTTAAGACTAATATGATGAATTGTTCCTCTCTTATGGTATGAGAGACGAGAGAGTTAATGTTCTCTTAGACCCTAAAGGTTAAGGGACTAAGTGTGTCGAGAAGAAGGCCACGAAGTTTAACCAATTATTGCAAAACGCACGACATGAAGTTTCCTTTAAGCCTAATAGTTTCTACCATCAAAAATGGATAAGTTCAACCACCAAGCTATGGAGAAGTTCAATGTTAGACGCGATGAGCGAATAGAATATCTTATTCTTTCCCGTATAATCTAAATATGTCCAAACAAGGGTGCTTGTGACATATATCGTAGGGTTGTCATTAGAATTTCAACCTTGGTTATAATCAAAGCATATTTAAATAATTCCAATATTATTATCAACTATCTTCTTTCACAAAGTGTTATACTTTGAATTTTGCTATGCTATCATAGCCGCCTTGAAGATTTTCGTTGGTGCTCTCTTTACAAAAACATTTTTCCAACTGCTAAGTTTTGATTAATGTCATGTTGCAAGAACAAGCTTTTCACATCGAAGTTTTGAAGACAAATTCTAGAAGGCTCGAGAAGATTTATGCAAGGATAGAAGGACAAGACAAGACGACGTTGAAGGAAGGAAGGAATTTTCATAAGAGCAAAGCATTCCGAAGATAGTGCACCAGCTCTTCTATTTGAACCAAGCAAATCATCATCATATGAGTTTCCTTGGGGAAACATACTTGTATGGTTAAATATGTCTTTTCAACCCTTTTTAAATGGGCTTTACTTTCCGCTGCTACATCATTTGTAAAACGACTCTTAATGTAATGAACGAATGTTCTTATCAATGAATAAAATTTCGCTTTTAGTCATTTCTTTTTTAATTATATTTAATTAAATTATTTAAAGACTCGGGTGACTTTAGACGGTAAAATCCGAGGTCACTGGCGGTAATACCCATCATTGCAAAATAGGGGTGTTACAGGAATTCATTAGTACAAAACAAAAAAGAATCAAAAAAAATGAAAAAGAAAGGAGAAGATGCAAAAACAGGTTGATTAAGAACAAGCATTGAGCTAGTACTTCCAAGAGAAAGAGACCAATAAGAACCAAAGCTTATATTCCAACAAACAAAGGATAACCATTCAATACAAAGTTTCATGATAAAGTTCATAGAAATAGTCAGGCAACCAAAGTGAAGGTTAAGATTCAAAAGAAAGCTAAAAAGAGTTCCCATGGGCATGATAAGAAGTCCACAAACATCCATATCACAAATCTCATAAAACCCAGACCGGGTAAACAAGGATCATAATACAGGAGTAGAGCAAGCAACAAAACTAACAGAGAGAAGCCCAACAAGAAGGAAAGAATCGACAATAACAAGAGCAACAAACAATAAAGAGAAACCAACAAACAGAAGAGAAAGGACAAGCATAAAGAAGAAAGGAGAACAAGGAAAAGAAAGCATAACTTGGAAAAGGAAGGGACAGTCCGAAAAAAAGATCCAAGCAGTAAAACAATCCACATATCCCAAATAAAGGAACACAAGGGAAATATAGATCCATCACAACGAAGAAGCAATCCAAGCAGAGTACAGACCAAATGAAACAATAACCTGAAGAGCAATTACTAGACGTATCGAAGGGAGAGTAGTTGTTGGAGCAAACTTTAAAGCGCAAACATCAAAAGCCATCAAAAGAGCATGTTTGCTCACAAACTTCTCTCGATCTCTCTTTTATCTCCTCTATTATCTTTCTTTTTTTGTTCTTCATCATTCTGTTTTAGTTGATATTTCAATCAACTCAATAATTTTTTTATTTTTTTCTTTCTTTTCTCTTCTCTTTTATTCACGTTATATTTTCATCCTAAAACTGAAGTGAGAAGAAACTGCTTTTTAAAAAATTGTCCAATTCATATTTCTCTCTCTCCCTTGCTCTTTCCTTCTTATGCATTTTTTGGGTTTTCGCCCCTCAACTTTTGATACACACTTTGTCATGTTTTCATTTGTCTTTCATTTTTTACTTACACTCTTTCTTCTTCAAACCAAACTTCGAATATGCCATTTCTCTGCTTGTTTCTAATTTTTTTTCCTTTATTAATCTGTTTCACCTTATTAGCTCATGATTGTTGAATAAAGCGAGGTCGTGGATGAGAAATGTGTTTTTCAATTTGAATTGAATTTCGAGAGGAGAGGATTTGAGTGCACAAGAGTCAAGATCGAGAGAAAGATGGTGGTGAGGAAAGGAGGTAAGTACGAGATTGGGAGGACGATTGGAGAAGGGACCTTTGCGAAGGTGAAGTTCGCTCAAAATGCCGAGACTAGCGAGAGCGTTGCCTTGAAAGTGCTTGATTGTTCCACCATTATCAAGCATAAGATGATCGACCATGTTTTGCTCCATTCCTTTGCGCGATTTCAATTGAATTTTGCGAAATTGGAAGGCTAGGTGATGCTTTGAGGTTAAATTTATATGCTCCTCAATCTATATAGTAGGGGTGTGAATTGGTGTTAATTTTTCTGCTACACAATATAATTGGAATAAAAAGGATTTCTTTTCTGATTTTGTTTCTTCAGTTAATTCCGAGAAATGAAAATTTTCCTTGTGCAGAATAAGAGAGATATCTCTATCATGAAATTTGTTAGACATCCCCCATATTGTTCGTTTGTATGAGGTAATAAAGAGGTGAGAATGGAAGTTGATCATTTTCAAATGTGATTGTTCATGAAGTAAATTTACAAATTTCTTGTAGTTTTAGGTTAGCTCTGCTACTAAATTTAGTGTTATTACTTGCAGGTTCTAGCCAGTCGTACGAAGATCTATATAATACTTGAATTCATTACATGTGGAGAACTATTTGATAATATTGTAAGTTTCGATCTTAGGGGGAAACATTATTATTTGTCTAAAGGAAGGAAAAGAGATGGAAATGATAATTATATCATATTTTGTAGATTCACCATGGACATTTTAGTGAAGTTGAAATTCGAACTTATTTCCATCAACTAATTGATGGCGTTGACTATTGTCATAGTAAGGGGGTCTATCACTTGGATTTAAAGGTGACTTTCGTTCTCGCAATTGATAAGTTCTTATATTATGGCAAGGGAGTACGTTTATAGTTTTCCTACTTTTGCTTCATATCATGAGAATTTGTTGCTAGACTCTTAGGGAAATATAAAAAAAATTATAATTTTGGACTTAGTGCAATGCCTTCTGAGGTAAGATTTGTGTGCAAGTTTCTCATTTTAGAAAAACCATGACATTTTAAGGATGGCCAAAAAATACCCCATTTGAACATTGTGATTACAAATATGCCTTTTTTTTGCCTAAAAATAATACTTTTTTTAGACATTTTTACAAAATGAAATGCAATCATAAATCTTTAAAAATAAATTAGAACATAGAAAAAAAAATCAGAAAAAGCATCAAAAAGTTAATTTTTTTAAAAAATCAAACAATATCTAGAGATAAAAGAGAAAAATATATAATGTTTCCATATCGTGTATATTGGCCTAGTGATTATGAAGATTCCATAAGATTTTAGTAGCTAAATTGATTTATTTATTAGTTAAATTAGGTTGCATTTTCCTCTTGTAACCGATGCTACGTAAAGCAAGATTTTTCACTAATTTTAATTCTATGGCACAAGAAGAAAAAATCTAAAGTTATTTTTAATCTTTTTGGCAGAATACATCAAGAAATTACAAGATTCTTTGTCATGGGTACATTTAAGCCTTTGTAATTATTTATTTATTGAGCATATCTCATAGTTGTTCCTTAATCTCATTTGATGTTAACATTGAGCAGGTCGAAGATTATATATTGTTTAACTTTCATAAAAAATGGAGAATGGATTTATGACGAACATAAGTGGGTTTCTCAAGGAAAGAAAACAACAATTTGCCACCATTTGATGTAAATGATGATGACGACCTTTTAGCTTTCAATTTTGTTAACTCGAAATCAAACGATGCAATTTGGCCTATAGAGTTGTATGCAAGTTTGAAAATGAAGGGAGGCAACGAATTTGAAAACGTAGAGTACATGTGTAGGCAACAGTTTGACGGAGATAATCCAAAAGATGAAAGTAGCAAGGCAACCTACCAAAGGGTTTTGCCAAGGGTTTTCCCACAGCCTTGAGGGCGGATACGACACATGAACAACATCTTCCACAATCTTTTTCGAGTCCTCCGACTTAGCATCGTCTTCTCCATCAGATTGGTCCTCAGAAGGGGTCGTTGTCTTATTACTCGATTCTCCCTTACGAAGAAGATCTACGGACTTCCGATAAGTCCTCCTCCCCGAAGGGAGCGCAAAAATCTTCATACAAGCTTCAGGCTCAAGTGTGTGGACATCCAAACCAGGAGAACTGCGGACACCATAACAAAAAGAGAAAACCATACAGAAAGATGTTACCTTTCTCTAGAAGAAGGACTAAAAAGAGACATAAACTAGAGAAAAAGACGGAATCTTACTTTTAGAGCACTAGATGTCGGAGAAAGCCAGTTGAAATTGGGGACCCAATGTCGCTCTCTCGACGAAGAAGAAGGGGGTGGCCTGGAAGGATCATTCTAGAGGAGCTAGAGAAAGGGAATTTATGAATTCGGTGAATCCATTGAGAGAGTTAGGAGAATTGAGAATTTGGTTTTGATTTTGATTGCCTTCCAAAAGGAAGGCAGATGCTTCTACATATAACAATACACAACTAAGCCTAAAGGCCTAATGGAGTGGATTGGAACAAACTGACTTCCTTTAACACGATAGATTGAATCGAGATATGCAAGGTTTAAGCTAAATCTAAATTGACACAAAGTTAGAGATAATGTGCCATATTCTTGCATCAGCCACCAATTGTGCCCGACCACAATGGAAGTTATCATTTCAAGCTCATGCCTCCGCCGTTGGTTCTCTCATCCACCCATCTTGTGAAAAATAGCGTTGTCGTTCTGATCGACCTCGTGATCCGAGTTGACTATTTGTTGTTGAGGAGGCATCGATCGGCTTGACTCCTCCCCTTCGGTTCACCATCGGCTTAAATCTTCTATTTTCTACAATCTCGTGTCGTCGGCCTCCTGTTGGAGGTTAGCCACTTAGTCGTGTACCTCCCTTATCTTTTGTCGTGTTCCAACGTCTTTGGTGTACTCACATGTAATTACTAAGGTGATATTTTACCTAATTTTTGTCCTAATTTACGCCTTTTTTTTAGTCAAATTGGAGTTTGATTGGTATGCTAGATTGAGTAATGGATTGCTAGGTTAATAAAATTTTGAATTGGAGGTGAATTGATTGGGATCATGGATTTAGAAATGGTGATAATTTTAGTAATATTTCGAACGTAGTTTAATGCATATGAAGAATGATTTGAATTTGTATTGGGATTGTTGCGGATTTTTGTTTGGATAAGTGATTGAGAGTTGTCACTTTTGAAGCCTCACTTTTTTTATTTGGTTTAGTTGAATACATTACTTATAGTTAGTGTTATCTTAGTCATAGTTGATTTTTTTTTTACTAGGGACCCATATTTGATGGTAAACTCTAGGTCAGAAAAAACTCACAAACCAGGTAAACATGCTTGAACCTTTTCTATTGGATGTATATGTAAAATGTTTAAAGCACTTTGAGTCTAACCCCAACTCTCTTTGAAAGGCCAAATCCTACCCCGCAAGTGTACGGGATCAGTTGTAATACGAAGGTGTCGAACTCTAGGATTAAGTAGTATTAATTGCAGTCAAATCAGTAGACTATGTCCTAAAAATTAAGAAAATATTGAGGTGTGATTATGACTATCGAACTAACTATTAGCAAGTAAACCAGTAAATATGGAAAAATCAATGGGAGAAAAGCTTCTACGATCAAGGATCCCTACAACAATGCTTTGGTAGACTATAAAAGATGATTGCACAATCTTAATTCCGACTTTGTTTGAAGGCAATTGTCTAATGTATCCACTAAATTCTTTCGAAGTTTTATAGATGTATCTAGACTCAATTAAACATCCACTTTCGTGTCTTGCAAATTAAAATCTAGAACTTTGAGCACTTTGAATTTAAGATTAAATTGAATCAACATCCGTTTTCGCGACTTGCTAACTCAACCCAACCTTAAGGTTTCTATGACAACTGTTATTCCACAAGAGAATTCAAAATACTTTCATTATAGAGGAAACTCATGTTCAAATCCAAGGGCTCCAACAGGAAAAAATATCTTTTAGTCTCAATTCTATGTCTGAATACTTATCAAAATTATTATCTTTCAGTCTCAAACTTTTGCAAGTTCCCATTCACAAAAGTTATCAAGGCATAGAGCATCTAGAATTGAATCAAACAAAGTTTCAAACAATAGATTGTGCAATTTTAAGGATTAGTCTACCTACACATTATTGGGTTCACCCAATCTTAGAAATTAGGGTTTAGCTAGACATGGAGAAAGAAGAAATCAATTCAATAATGAGCATAAACATACGGATTGAAGCAACAAACAAACTTGATTAAAATCCAAAAACTCAAATTCAACAAAGTCTTCCAAATCTCACTAGATCTCCCTAAACTCGTCTCCCAAGCAATGAAAAATAGGGTAAAAACTAGAACTCCTCAACTAGATAACAAAAGAGTGTATTTATACTAGGGTAATATACGGGAGGCGGCCAAAAAACCCGAGCAAGAAGGAGTGCACGAGCAAGGGCGTGTGTCATGCGCCATGGCGCACAACCTTAGGCATTGCAACGTACGAGCAAGGGAGACGCACGATCGTGCACGTACATGCACGACCCATGCCGAGTGGACGCACGATCCACGCCTACGCACGGGTTGTGCCGAAAGAACGCACGATCCACGCCTACGCACGGGCTGTGCCGAAAGAACGCACAATCCACGCCTACGCACGGGCTGTGCGTTTGGAACGCATGACCCACGCCTACGCACGGGCTGTGCCGAAAGAACACACGATCCACGCCTACACACGGTCGTGCGTTTGGAACGCATGACCCGTGCTTTTCTTTGAGGGTTGACGCACGATCGTACGCCATCCGAAGGTTTGCAACTTCTTACTGCACGACCTTGGCATTGATCGTGTGTTTCCTTCTTTTTTAGCTCTTCAACTAATCTTTTTTCCAGTCCCGTTGTTTCTTAGACTTGAAGTCTTGATTCCGTCATGTTTCCAAACGCGTTCCAATAAAGTTCGAACTTCTCCAAAGTACCTGAAAAACATATAAATACGCGTGTAGACATCTATAACGAAAACTAATCTAAAAGTAGAAAAGCGCTCAAGTCTTATCACTCTTTTGGGTAATTGTAGGGAAAGAAGAACCCAATCAATTTCCATGGAGGGTAGCCTTTTTTGGCTTTTGCTATGTATTGACGGAAGAAACCTATGGGATGTTGATGCCGTAAGAAATTGCATGAATTGTAGTGGTAACTCGAGATAGCTGCGAAAGATCAACCGAAATCCATTGAAGCATGAAGAGGAAGAAGTGGTCAGAGCTTGAAGAAGAAACTCTCCTCAGCAAGTACTCTGAGCTCCTCGATTTAGGAAGCCTAGCAAAGCTCAAGACCCGGGAGAAGAAATTCAAGCCGATCGCTGAACATATCAATGCCATCCACCACCTCCCAGATCCAATCACCTATCCCTTCAAGTGGTCTTGGCGTGACGTCTCAATCAAAGTCCAGAACATGCGCCACCAGTACCTGGGTGTTAAGCAGAAGATTAGGGCTTCTGATGGAGAGTTCAATTGGAATGACGGAGAGAACCACTGGGAGAATTTCCTCAAGTATAAGCAGGTTTTTGGCGATGTTGAGCTCGAATTGAAGGACGGCGACAATTCAAAGCGAACGATTCAAAGCGATGCGTATGGTTTAGGGCTTGGTGTTGATTTGGAGGCTTTGAGTTCAGATGAGGAATTGGAGTTGGAGATGCAAATTAAGTGGGCAAGGAGGGAGAATGAGAGACGATTGAGATTGGAAAGGGAATTAAGAGAAGAGAGGCGATGGAGGACGCAGATGGAGGAAAAGAGGGAGGAGGAGGAGTTGCAGTGGAGGGAAAGGCTGGTGAGCATGCAAATTGAGCATGAGAAGCAGATGGTCCAAATGCAAGCCAATGCTTGCAACAACCAATTGCAAGTTCTTGGGGTGATGGCTCGATTTGTGTGCCAGTTTTTCGGTTCAGCTAGTGATGATGGTACTTTGAGTGCTCTGCCGCCTCAGATTTTGCAGCATCCAGGAGGGTTGGGCAGCGACAATGGCAAGCCTGATTCAAGCTCACCTTCTGAGTTCGTGTAAAGCCCTTTTGGGTTTTTTTCATACTGTATTGATTTTGTTGAAGATCCACTGGTTTTTTCAGTGAACTCGCCCTGAAACCACTTAATTAATCCACGGTAACATGTTTTTTTACTTGTAAAGCTGTGTCTTATTGAAATTTCTTATCCATTCACACGAGTAAATCAAGTCACATCTTCTATTTTTGCACCTTCTTCGTGTAAACATGACGGTCTTCAACTTAACACATTTTTCACCAACACAACACTCCAACTACAGTAGCAACTTTTGTGTATTTTTACTTCCAATATAGGAGGCCTCACCTAGGATTTCTCCACACAGGAGTGTTGTGTCGTTCCCACGTTATGTTTACACGATCAAGTCACATCTTAGAATACCCAATCGTTTAAGTAATAAAAATCAAGGATTTTCCAGGTTAAGCCACCTAGGATTTCGTCACATAGGATTTTTTATTTTGGAAATTTATATATGTTGATATTTTTTAGGATAATTTGAAAATATGATAAATTAATCTAAGAAAGATTAAATCTAAAATAAAGTTGTTATCTATTATATGTTAGGATAGATCTAAAAGATTTTATCTAAAATTAAGATATATTATAAAACATTAGATATTATAAATTAAGATAGATACATTAATTTAGTTTTTCCAATTAAATTTCTATCTATTTATATGGAAAAAATTAAATTCGAATTTTATTTAAAATTTAAGAAAATTATTTTATCTTTACTTTTTATCTATTTATGTAAAATATTTATCTTAAATAAAATTTTGATAAACAAAAGAACTTTCAATCTAAATAATTACTTGCCTAAATTGACTTTTGATATAAAAAAAAAATTACGTTATTTTTTCCTTAATTTTATTTTTAAATTGTTTATGTAAATATAAATCATTTATTATCATTAAAAATTTAATTATTTAATTATGTTTTTTAATCCTTTCTTATTAAGTATATTTTTATTTTTTATTCAAATTTTTTTAAGGAATTGAATTTGATTAAAAAATTACAAGAATTTAGATTATTTTACCTTTTTTGTAAAAGATTTTTAAAATTAAATGACTCCAATTCAAATAACTTTTATTTATATTTTTGAATAAATAAATTATCACTAAGCCATCAAAATTATAGTGAGCTTACCTTAATAATTTTGGTCCCGCTTCACATGACATGAATTGTAAAAATTTTGCATAATTTTTTTTTCTAATAAATAATTTTTTGTATTAAATTAAAATCATATTCATTAAATAAATTAAGTATTAAATTCATGTAGTCGTGCATGGCATGACGGGTATAGCTAGTAAAATATAATGACTTATGAATTAGGATATATTAACATTTAACGATTAAAGTATTAAAAATAGTTAAGGAAAAATACGGTGTTATAAAAGAATAGTAAATGCAGAACTCTTCAAGTTTACAGGAATCAACACCAGTTCTAAACAAACATGTCTTTCCAATTAAAACTTTTAGTCATTCTGGAATGTAGTTATCAACTAAATGATGTAAGTAGTCGCAATATCATTATTAATGTATGTACAATAATTAGCTGGGAAGGGAGAAACAAAAATCCAAAACCACTCTCTCTAGCTCTAGCCCGAAGACAAATCAATCGCCTCCCCCCACTGAACCCTAAAGTCACAATCAAATTAGCAATTGTTGAATCGATTATAACTAAAATCATTCAATTTCTTTGGATTGATGGAAGAAAGAGGTGCAAAGATCTAATCTGGGGTTCTAAGCCCCGATTTTCCGCGATTCGTCACACAAATATCGCTGTCACTTGGTACTCCTTTTTGAGCAAGCCTGCCATCAGAAGATACGGTTCGCCGATACCTTATGTTGTGGATAGGTGGCAATGGCTAGATTGGAGTGGTGTGTTTCCATTCTATGAGATACCGGTCGCTGGAAACTTGGGCTAGGGAGGCTAATGTCCTTCAAGGGACTATTCATTTCTCGAATTGGGGGCGAAAAGAAAGGGGATGAAGAAGGAATCTCTCGCAAGGTTGGGAGTAGAAAGCGTAGGATACAACAGGGGCTAATTTCCTACAATACTCGGAATAAAGAACAAGGGAAGAACTATTCAAGCATCATGTTGTATATTTCGTTCTTTGATTCCTTACTAAATTATGATATGCAATTGGCTATCTCTGTGTGCTTGGGTGCTTATGTGTATAAAAGGAGGAGCGATGGCTATATCCCTCACACCTTCTTCTCTCATTATCTGCCCTCTCTTTACTTATATTTCTCTAATTGGTACATTTCTCTGAGTGGGGTGTGGGACTTCTAAAAATTGGAAAAAATGAAGAAAACTTGAGAAAAGGAAAGAATTCCTACAAAAGACCCTCATTTCTGAACCTAGTTTCTCTAAAGAACAAGATTAAAATGAACCCTTTCATTCTCATCAAGAGCCAATGCCTACCATGGTCGATAGGACCTTAAAGGGTGACAAGAAAAATAGGCCTTTTGAGGCAAGACCCTCGGGGTCAATGAAAGAAAAGTCTAAAAGAAAGCTCGATATGAAGGTATTTTTGAACCAGCTTGATGATCCTGATTATGTAAGGCTACCTAATTATGAAAAATTCTGTTTGATCTACATAGTGAATGTTAATTATGATGAATATGATTGGCACTTTTCAATTTATTGGATAACTTGGCATAACTCCATTTGTGGGAGTTTGAGTAGACTAAACAATGAGAAGCTTGGGAATAACATCAATAGCCCTGGTTTCTCTTATAGAAGGAAAAGAAAATTTGTGAGGATGAATTACTATAATGGAAAAATGTCTAAACACCCTTTCTCTTCCATTTTTTTGATAACCTGTTTTTGTCCTAATACCTCTTTGTGTTTACAAATATACAGACATTGCAAACTCAAAAACTCCTATGTGTGACTGGTGTATTATAGTTTATGTGAATTACAATTATATTGATAGTTGTAGTGATAAAAATTATAATGAAATTGATCAAACTTAGGAAGGGGTGCTTCTTAGGAATTGGACTGATGTTATATATGACGTGCTAGAGGGTGGTAGAATATTTTGTTATGTAAATTTCTGGTTCGACGGCATGGCCAAGATGACTTTTAGTGTGTTGGATCGTGACGCGTTAGTAACAATACAGGGAACTAGTAAGGTTCCCTGGGCAGTGGAAATAAAAGTAAGAATACAGAATTTAGAGAGGAAAACTTTCTGTCCGACCAACAAGTCGTAGAAAGAAAAAACCTCTACCCCTGAGACTCCTTCTCAGAGGATTTTCAATAGAATACTTTTTTTAAGTTTCAACGATTACAAGGCAAGTCAAGTAACTAAGGCACCAACCAAAGTTCCCTGGTAACTACGGCACCGACCGAAGTTCAACCAACTAGACTTCTACAACCCTAAGCGTAAACCTAAATCGAAAGTAAACTATTGACTTACTTGTGGATTCTTCACCGGAAAAAGCCACACACTCATACACTTGAAAAGCTCTCTTCTCAAGTTCTTCGTCTTCAACCACAACTTTTAACCCTGGATAACCCTAGCTATTTATAAGATAAGTCAAGTCTGATCTCATACGTAATTCTTGCCTAATTACGCTGATATTCCACTTAACAAATCCCACATAATAAGGAAAAAGATTGTTTGTGATTTCGGATCCTCAACCATACCGATTCTTCCCAAAACCGAATGATCTCGGATTTCCCAAGATAAGATCGTGTGAAGATTGATCTTATCTTCTCTTTTATCTCCTTAAGCAACCGCCTACAGCTGTAAATCTTCGTAGAAGATCACTCGCAGAAGATATGGTAACTTGCCATTTATAGAAAGTTGCGTTCTTTTGAGACGCGCTTCCTAAATCTGTCACTCGTTCCCTCCATCGTTCCTCACAATGTTTTGATGATGACAAACCTATACAAAAATGCATGTCTAGAAACCAATAGAAATATAGGTCAGAAAAAAAAAATTGTATGGTTCCCCCTTAACAAATGCACTGTTGTTCCTACTCATCAAAGGTAACAACATATTCCCCCTCAGCCAAAGTTTCCTCTGTATTTCCTAGATAGAACGCATCTCTGCATTTTTCCTAACTTCCCCCTTTTGACATCATCTAAAGATCAACAATCATCAAGCAAAAACATAGAGCAAATGAACAAATTCAATTGAAACTTAAACCATTCATAAGCAAAAGATAGTTATTATTATATATAATTGTCGCAGAGATCACAGCCAGAGAAAACACAAAAGCATAAAAGTCTTAACATCCAAGAAAAGAGAAAATTTTAAACTGGAGATAGATAGGCTAAGGAACTAGAGAGGGTCCACATCATGGTTCGGAGGAGGTGGAATCAGCAGCAACAGTGTCAGCGTCTCTCTTAGTCAGGTACCCAATGATGGTACTCAGCTGAGAGGAAATCTTTTGAAGCTCTGTCAACATCTTGCCAGTAACACCTTCACTCAGAGAAGAACTCCCAACATCCATCTGGGCAGTCTTCTTTGCAGCTGTTCCCTTCGAATCACCCTGAAAAACCATCCTTGAGATATTGTGCATCTCCAGGGGCAATCCAAAGAACTCCTCTTTCGAAGGCTTGTAAGCCTTTCTCTCCTTTAGTATAGCCTTCACAAAACGAGGATAAGGCAAGCTATGTTTCTTCCCAATGCACTTAGCCATTTGCGTCATCATTATTTCCGGAAGACTGAGACGTTCCTTCCTTAGAAACTTGTCCAGCAGAATCATATCATTGATAGTGAGCGTGGTTCTCTTTTCCAGACTTGGAACAACAACCTTGGTAAGAAATTGATGTGCGATTCTTGCAGTGTAACTCAAATCAGTGGTAGAGTAGGGACCAACAGCATGAACTTTGCCCATGACTCGCTTAATTAATTGGGTTTTGTTCTTTGGCCAGTTACTCGAAGTATGAACTTCTCCATATCTCTCAGCAGGTACCTTCGGAATTGTAGCAACAGATCCCAAAGAAAAGGAGACTTCCATCCCACAGACAGTAGCAAAACCCATTGGACCAGTTGAGAGATCAGCAAGTTGATAGGAACCAAAGAATTGAGAAAGAATCGAGACATCTACCTTGACGCCAGAGTCACAGATTGTCTCCCATCCCTGAAACTTGAGAAGTTCCCAGAACTCCTCCAAGTCATGGCTTTTCAGGAATTCTTCGTCGATCACCAGAGGAGCGACAACCTTCTTTGAACCCTTCTTAGAACGGGCTTCAGATTCCATTAGCAATTTCCCTCTTGCCTTTGCAGTCTTGAGGTCCTTTTCAACCTCTTCTTCCAACTCCTCCTCTTCTTCATCTGCCTCACCACCAGACTCCTTCTTTTCTTCTTGCTCTTCCTCCTCAGACTCCAAGCCAACCTCCTCCTCATCTTCCTCGGGATCTTCTTAGTCAAAGGATTCCTGAGCCACCGATTCCTTTGGAACGGTGGAGCGAAGGCTGTACTTGGTTCCGAAGGGAGTAACCTTCACCTTTTTGGTAGCGGGAGATGGGGTTCGTTCCGAGTCAGAGATGTGAAAAATCTAAGACGGCAGGGGAGGAACACTCTTTTTCGCCTTTCGCTTGCCACGGCTCGTTGGCTTTACCCATCCTGGTCGCTCACTTATCGGCAAAAAATCCACCTTTTCTGGGTCATTGGTGGTTTCCTTTGGAGGCGAGTTCACCTCTTCCTTCTCCGTTGCTTCTTTGCTCTCCTGGGCATCCTCTGTTTCAACAGCCATGTCGGAGGGGTTATCCGAGGGAACCACAAAGTGATCCTTCTCAGATTTTTCACCCACAGTTTCCTTCTCCGATGAGACCTTATCAGCGGTGGCCATACCAGTGTCGGAAACAGCATCAAATTTTGTTTTGAGTTTGGAGATTGGGGTGGGAGAAGAAAGCTTGGCCTTTTTTAGGATTTCAAGTTGGCTTGAATAGTAGCGATCTCAGCGGCGTCGAGACCCTCAAAGTTAAGGATTGGGGTGTTTGAGGAGGAAGCCATTGTTGCAGAAGAGAGGAAAGATCGAAGCTTTGAGGAAGATTTAGGGTTTGAGAGAGAAAGACAAAGATGCGGTAAAAAATAATGATCGAGATAAGAGTTTATAAAGCACACCTCTTTCCTTCTTAATAAAGATCACAATCTTTCCCAAAGATCTTCTATCCAAATCTTAACGGCCAAGAGTTGCCATAATGATGAATTTTCACCGCCATTAAGTCTCGTCTACGTAGACGTCCTGTCGTTCCCTGCAGAATTACTGTGCAACGGCTTGATTTTTCAAAAGAGCAGTCACAACGGCTATAACTCAACTGCGTTTCCTGTTTGATTGACGTGTGTTCTCTTGCATAAAAATCTTCAAATGTAATCAAGGACGTTCCTTTAATGTGACAATATTCTCAACCACTAGTTCCATACCTCGTTAACATGAGTGGATAAAAAAGGCTATGTTTGAACAGACAAGGGACTAGAGACGTTCCATTCAAACTTTTTGTGGGCTGGGAATATTTTTTTTTTTGACATCCACACAATTATTCCCGGTAAAAGGTAATAGAAAGAGGTTCATAGGAAACGTTTGTGTGGACCAGGCTAAGGGACAATCTTATAACCAACTATCATTTCGGCTTGAAGTGAGGGATAAAATAGATCAAGTTGGTTATTTTGGGCCAAAAAGAAATCTTGGATGTAAGCAATTATAGTTTCAGTTCCTTTTAGCATGCAACATTTAACAATTTCTAATATATACAACATCTATGCATAGAGGAAAGATATAAGCCATTAGAAAACTTGTCAAATGATATGTAGTTACCTGAGATGTTACCTTTTTAGTCAGGCACTGAGGGAATAGAGGACTGGGACTTGTTTACTCCAAAGAAATCATTCCTAGCAACATCCTCAGATGCTCATAGGGTTTTCTGTCCAAAGCCTTGGTGAAAATATCTGCCGCTTGATTTTCAGTCCTACAATGATCCATCTTGATAAAACCTTTTTCAACATTATCTCTTAAGAAATGATGTCGAATATCTATATGTTTGGTTCTAGAATGATGCACATGATTTTTGGAGATATTGATGGCACTTGTATTATCACATAAGATAGGAATAGTTCCAAGAGACATACCAAAATCCACCAGTTGCTGTTTTAACCACAATACCTGGGAACAACAAGCAGCTGCTGCGACATACTCCGCTTCAGCCGTTGAAAGAGAAACCGAATTTTGCTTCTTTGATCCTCAAGACACCAAGCAAGGACCAAGGTGATGCGACCCTGCCTAGGCTCGGACCTAGCTCCTACCATTCTGAGACGGCCTAGACCTTGGAGACCCCCTTGGCTTAGGATTTAGTCTCATTTATGTATTTATTATATTATTTCTATTTCCGTCATTTATATTCCGTCTTTACTATTTTAGGCGTGTGTTCTCTTATGCTTAAGAGACCGGCCCATTAAGGTAGAATAAGGCCCATTAGGGTTTGTTGCATCTTTTCCTTTCTAGCTAGTACTATTATTAGTATTATGGGCTTTGGACGTTGGGCCTAGCATGTTGCTAACCCTAGTCCGCCACCCATATTAGATCTAGGGTTTCATGAGCCTTCTTCTATATAAGAGGCATGACTCCCATTGTATTCGGCACGTCCAAAATGAATTAAGCCTGAGTATTGAGTCGAGTTTCTCCTCCCCTTTGGCCCGGGCGTCACCCTATTCTTTTCCCGACCTCATATTCTCCTGGCCTACGTCAAACTAGACCCCCTTCTCAATCCTTTCACTTCACCTTTCGATCCCCAAGTCTAGGCTTCGGCCTCAAATCTATCCGTTACTATTTGTCGGAGAAGATCCGAACATTTCGAGCCTAGATCCGCCCTTTGTGACCCTAGAGTCGTATCAATTGGTATCAGAGCTTAGGCGGTTCGAACGGTTCCTTCTCCATCTTCAAACAAAAAAAAACACGTTCGACTTCTCTCTAGATTTCGAAAAAAATAATTCTTTTTTCTGAAAATGTTTTCCATAAGATTGTAGATCTTTTCAATACGAGTTCGGGCATATAAATTTTGCCCAAATCGGAGTTCGTTTGCCCTTCCTAAAGGCCAAAACATCACAATCGCACGCCAGGATCGAGTCCCTGCGTGCCAGGATCCGAGTCCTGGCACAGCAGCAACGTGCCGCCAGTGTGCCCAGGTTGCAGCCTCCGTGTGCCAGCCCGCGCCGAAGATCTTGCCAAATCAAATCCAAGATTTTTTTTCTCCTTTTTGGTTAGGCTATTCCGAGGCATATCTTTATATGATTTTATCTTGATTTTATTTTGTTTGATTTGTTCCTTTTTTTGTAAGGGATCTTAACTATATAAAAGATCTCGTTATTTTTTTTATTTTTCTTTCTATGATAGTTTCTTTATTTTTCCGATTTGTAAGAGATTCTTTCGGTTTGTGAAAGATCTCATAGTAGAAAAAAAAACAAAAAAAACCCCGAGGGTCCGAGCCATGTCTTGGACCTGCTCGGAAATATGGGACGATTCGGACTCTTGGGATTGGCCACATCGACGAGTTAACACTTGTCCCTATAAACCACTTCCAAGAAATCACCTGGATTGGATCCCACCATATCGGCTTCCCGAGAATCGGGCCCGCTACTACGGAGAAACTCCTAGATCCCGGCATCGTTCCAATGACGAGCGGGATTGGAGTTCACCTCCTCGGCACGCACGTGAACCTCCTCGACCCCGGCATCGTTCCAATGACGAGCGGGAGTGGAGTCCGCCTCCTCAGCGCCCACGTACTCGAGTCCACAACGAGGGCTCGCGCGCCAAGCATTCAGCCTCGGCGCACCATGTGCCAAGACCGGCCCCTTCGGTTGAGCCCTCGTTCCCTCCCGTGGCCGAGAGTCCTAGCCTTGAGGACAGGTTTGCGGCCTTAGAGCGTCGGATGGTCGAATACATGGCATGTTTTCATCCCACACTCGTCCCGATACTCGTTTCGACACGCCAACCACCATTGGCGTCGGTGTCGAGCGAGCCCATCATCGAGACCGTCTTGGCGCCTCAACCACAGCCGAGCAATGTGCCGATCGAACTAGTCCGCACCGAGGACTCCACACCGGCAGCGCCAATACCCGAGGTCGAGGGCCCACCCGAGCTTGACATCAAGCCCTCACCTGAGCCGGTGCCCACTTTAGATGAGCCTATGCCGTCGGACACCCTGATCGACATGCCTTTGTCTTTAATGCCCGACGCCGACCCCGAGCCCATAATCGAATCTGCCCCTGTGTCGACACCGTATATTTTAATCTTCGAGAAGACCCACGTCGATGGCATTGTTTTGATTAGGTCGCATCCTTCTTCTCTCGTCTCCACCACGTCGAAGCGAGGACGCTTCGAATCTAAGGGAGGGAGGATGATGCGACCCTGCCTAGGCTCGGACCTAGCTCCTACCATTCTGAGACGGCCTAGACCTTGGAGACCCCCTTGGCTTAGGATTTAGTCTCATTTATGTATTTATTATATTATTTCTATTTCTGTCATTTATATTCCGTCTTTACTATTTTAGGCGTGTGTTCTCTTATGCTTAAGAGACCGGCCCATTAAGGTAGAATAAGGCCCATTAGGGTTTGTTGCATCTTTCCCTTTTTAGCTAGTACTATTATTAGTATTATGGGCTTTGGACGTTGGGCCTAGCATGTTGCTAACCCTAGTCCGCCACCCATATTAGATCTAGTGTTTCATGAGCCTTCTTCTATATAAGAGGCATGACTCCCATTGTATTCGGCACGTCCAAAATGAATTAAGCTAGAGCATTGAGTCGAGTTTCTCCTCCCCTTTGGCCCGGGCGTCACCCTATTCTTTTCCCGACCCCATATTCTCCTGGCCTACGTCAAACTAGACCCCCTTCTCAATCCTTTCACTTCACCTCTCGATCCCAAAGTCTAGGCTTCGGCCTCAAATCTATCCGGTTACTATTTGTCGGAGAAGATCCGAACGTTTCGAGCCTAGATCCGCCCTTTGTGACCCTAGGGTCGCATCACAAGGAATTGGGCCATCCCCGATGTGCTCTTCCTATCCACCAAGTGACCTGCAAAATCTACATCCGAGAATCCGACAAGTTGGAACGAGTTGTGCCTTGGATACCATAGACATAACCCATCGTTCCCTTTCAAGTAGCGCAGAATTCTCTTCACTTCTTTCAAATGTGTTTCTTTAGGATTGGCCTGAAATCTAGCACAGAGACACGCACTGAACATAATATCTGGCCGACTGGCCGTTAGGTACAATAGGGAACCAATCATTCCACGGTACATCGTTTGATCAACATCAACACCATTAAGATCAGCATCAAGACGAGTATTAGTAAAAATAGGGGTATCAAAACTTTTTGTAGAATCCATACCATACTTATTCAATAGTTCCTTGATGTACTTTTGTTGATGTACCTTTGTTCCCTCATCAGTTTGTACCACTTGTAGTCCAAGAAAGAAAGTGAGCTCACCGATCATGCTCATCTCAAACTCACTGCTCATAAGAATCTTGAAGCTTTCTACAAGTTTGGGGTTAGTAGAACCAAATATAATATCATCAACGTATACTTGAACTACTAAAACCTCACCATCTTGTTCCCTTAGGAACAACGTCTTGTCGATCACACCTCGTCTGTACCCATTGGCTAATAGAAACTGAGCGAATCTATCATACCAAGCACGAGGAGCCTGTTTAAGGCCGTAAAGAGCCTTATCCAGCACGTAGACATGGTCAGGGTGATCAACATCTTCAAATCCTGGAGGTTGTAGCACATAAACCTCCTCTTGTAGGTAACCATTCAGGAATGCTGTCTTCACGTCCATTTGATACAACTTGAATCCCTTGTGAGCAGCATAGGCGATTAGAAGACGGATGGCTTCTATTCTTGCGACAGGAGCGTACGTTTCATCGTAGTCAATCCCTTCTTGTTGATTGTACCCTTTTGCTACAAGTCTCGCCTTGTTCCTTGTGACAGCTCCGGTGTCATCAAGTTTATTCCTGAAAACCCACTTTGTTCCTATAGCCAACTTGTGCTTTGGCTTGGGAACTAGTCTCCATACTTTATTCCTACAAACTGGTGTAGTTCCTCTTGCATAGCAACTATCCAGTCAGGATCTTTTAATGCTTCCTTCACATTCTTTGGCTCTACAAGAGAGATAAACGCATTGAAAGCACAAAAATTCTTAATAGAGGAACGAGTAAGCACACCTTTATTGTATGGAGTGATGATGTTGTCAACAAGATGATCCCTCTTTTGATGATAGTTTTTGACTTCAATCTGAGTGGGATCTGTTCTTGACTCCTCTTTTTCCTGTTGGCTTGTCGTTCCATGGGATGTTCCTTCTCCATGACCTTCCCCAATGTATTCATTTTGTGAAGTATCATCTTCTGGAACCAATGCACTTTCTGTGTCATCTCCATCCAAGTCAGGACTCGGAGGCATAACATCGTCATCTGGAGCTTGTGCACTTGAATCTAGATCGACTTCATCATCTGAATCTGAATTTAGAACCTTCAATACATCCTCGTTACTAGACAGGTTCCCTCCATTTTTGGACTCGTCATAGACAACATGAATGCTTGATTCAAACTTCTTAGTCCTTTTATTGAACACCTTGTAAGCCTTGTTGTTGGATGTGTACCCCAGAAAAATGCCTTCATCACTCCTTGGATCAAACTTGCCTAGCTCGTCTTTTCCATTGTTGTGAAGGAAGCACTTGCATCCAAAGACTTTCAAGTGGGAAATATTTGGCTTTCTGCCCTTGATTAGTTCATATGAAGTTTTAGAAAAGTTGGAACGAATGGTGACTCGATTAATGATGTAGCAAGAAGTACCGACTGCCTCAGTCCAAAAGGATCGAGGCAAGTTACTTGCCAACATCATAGTACGAGCCAAGTTTTGTAGTGTTCCATTCTTTCTTTCTGCAACACCGTTTTGTTGAGGAGTCCTTGGTGCAGAGAAGTTCTGAGACACTCCATGTTCATCGCAATAGCTATGGAACATGGAATTCTTGAACTCTGTTCCGTTGTCAGATCTGATAGCTTTCAGTTTTTGTTTTGTTGATGCTTCTACTTTCTTGATCCAGCTTTTGAATGTCATGAACGTCTCGTCTTTGGAACCTAGAAAGAGAGTCCATGTATATCTAGTAAAATCATCAAAAATAACAAAAATGTACCTGCTACCACCATGACTTCTCACCCACATTGGACCGCACAAATCCATGTGTACCATGTCAAGAGGATGAGAGGTGCTAACTGACAACTTTGGCTGAAAAGATGACTTGCTTTGTTTTCCTTTCACACACTCTTCACATAGGCTTTCCTTTTCTGCAAGAACCTTGGGTAGTCCTATCACCAGATTTTGTGAGTAGAGTTTGTGGATTCCTCGATGATTAGCATGACCAAACCTCCTATGCCAGAGATCAGTCTTGTCGGCTATTGTAACAAAGCAGAGTTCTTCTTGTGGTTGGACACTTGAGTCGATAAAATACACATTGTTGCGCCTCTTTCCTTTCAGGACCACAAGATTTAATTTCATGTTCTTGATCATACAGCCATCTGAGGTAAAGGATACCTCGTTGTTCCCTTGGTCACAAAGCTGAGAAATACTCAACAAGTTGTAACTAAGACCTTTCACCAAGCTTACGTCTCTAACGCTGATCTTATCATTTAGCTTGACTTCACTTGTTCCAATGATTTCTCCTTGATTGTTGTTGCCAAAGGAAATGTTTCCTCCAGCTTTGTTTTAAAGTGAGGACAGAATACTCTTGTTCCCTGTCATGTGACATGAACACCCGCTGTCAAGGACCCAGCGGATGTTCCCCCTCACTTCTACCTGCAAGAAAGAAATCACGTTTTAACGACCCAGGCCTGCTTAGCCTTCTCGGGTCGGTTAACATAGCTCACAGAATGATAAATTTGGGATTGCACTAAAGTAGCTTTCTGTGAACTCTTGGAACTAGAAGCAATATTTGAGGGATCAACTTGATTTTTCCCTTTTTCATTTTTAGAATCTTGCTTCTTTTGTGGTTGTGGGGCCTGTTTCTTCCCTTTCTGATGAGATTTATCATACCCTTGATTTTTCTTACCAGACCACTGTTTCTTGTTGTTCCTTGTATTCTGGTTTTGAGCCCTTTTGTTTGACATTTCTAATCTAACCTTACAGTCTTTTTGAACATGACCTCCCCCACCATAGTGATAGCACACCCTATAGTATTCACCAAGATAGCATTTAGGATGTGGTTTCTAGAGGGTTCGTTCCTTTGCTCGTTCCTTGGAAGGAACTCTATGCTGGTTCCCTTGAGATTGTCTTAGGTATATTTTATGAGCCGTTTTTCCAGAATACCATTCAGAGTTATCATGCAGATTACTTTCAAGAATTTTGACTCTACTTTCTAGATGAGTTACCTTATCCCTAGCGGATTGCAGTTCCCTAGCTTTTCTTTCCATTTTCTCTTCAAAGGTAAGATCATTCGGAGGATATTCAGATTTGTTTTTACCATAACCAATACCAAACCTAGCAGGACTAAACTCAATCTGAGTTCTTTTACTTAGTTCATGCTCTAATTTTTCACTTTTGAGTTGGTGAACAAGTAAATCTGACCTAAGTTCGTTATTGGTTTCAGTTAGAGTCTTGATATTTTTCTTTAAATCTTCACATTCTAAACAAGGAACAACAGTAGTAACAGTAGTTTCTGATAATTTTTCTTCAAGATTAAGACATTTCTCATCAGAAGCTTCTATTTCATCTTGCATTTTTAAGTTATCTTCAAACAGCTTTTTAACAAGGATAACAAGATCAGATTGTTTAGCATTCTCTATACTAGAAAGAAATTGTTCAAGAGTTACCTCTTGATCAACTTCTTCAGTCTTCAGAGCCATGGCACATATCTTTGAATCAGATTCATCATCTGAGTCAAGATCCCAAGCATCGATGTAGGCCTTCTTCTTCTCATTCCCAGTGTCGTTACCTTTGGGACAACTCTTTGCATAGTGACCCTTTTCCTGACAGTTGAAGCAAGTAACGTCCTTGAGTTCCTTCTTCTCAAAGTTGACTCTTTCCTTCATGGCACCTTGCTTCTTGCCTCTCCTGTAGAAGGATCTCATTGCTTTGGTTATGAGAGCAACATCAGAATCATTTTCTAGCTCACCTTCATTTCCAATAGTGATGTTTTCAATGGCCATCTCCACTTTAAGAGCAATTCCCTTGCTAGAGCTTGAAGCACCGCTGTTATTTTTCTCATATCGCTCATAGTCTGTCAGTTTTCCAAAGATCTCATGAAGTTTGCAAGTCTTTGTTATTGGATTTTCCTTGAGAAGTCCTCTTGTAACCACGTACGTGGGACATAAGCCATCAACAATTGCAGAAACTTTCTCAACATGTTTGATAGAATCCCCAATTCCAAGATGATTAATGCGATTGACCAAGCCTTCAAACCGAGATTGGTATGTGGCAATGGTTTCTCCATCTATCATCCTAAAATTGTAGAATTCCTTTTTGGCGTCCTTCTGATGGCTTTCTTTCAGATCTACGCTCCCAATGTGCATTTGCTCAATGGCTTCCCATGCTTCTTTGGCAGTCTCACAGTTGACTACTCTTAGAAGATCTTCAGCACCCAAGGCATTGTTTAGTAGCATTTGTGCCTTGTAGTTCTTCTCAATTCACGTCCATTTAGTTTGGCCCCATTCTGTCTTTTTGTTCTTCTTTGCTTCAGGAACGACATAGTCTCCATCCTCAATAACTGACCAGGCTTGGTAGTCATTGCTTTTGAGCCATGTGGCGAAGAGCTTCTTCCAGTGGTCATATTCTCCAGCAACAAGCAGTGGAGGCTTGTTGTTTCAAATTCCGACGTTGTGAGTGTTGTTTGAAGTCATTATGTATTCCTGCACTAACACACAATCTAGAGCAAACCGGCTCTGATACCAATTGTTGGATCGTGACGCGTTAGTAACAATACAGGGAACTAGTAAGGTTCCCTGGGCAGCGGAAATAAAAGTAAGAATACAGAATTTAGAGAGGAAAACTTTCTGTCCGACCAACAAGTCGTAGAAAGAAAAAACCTCTACCCCTGAGACTCCTTCTCAGAGGATTTTCAATAGAATACTTTTATTAAGTTTCAACGATTACAAGGCAAGTCAAGTAACTAAGGCACCAACCAAAGTTCCCTGGTAACTACGGCACCGACCGAAGTTCAACCAACTAGACTTCTATAACCCTAAGCGTAAACCTAAATCGAAAGTAAACTATTGACTTACTTGTGGATTTTTCACCGGAAAAAGCCACACACTCATACACTTGAAAAGCTCTCTTCTCAAGTTCTTCGTCTTCAACCACACCTTTTAACCCTAGCTAACCCTAGCTATTTATAAGATAAGTCAAGTCTGATCTCATACGTAATTCTTGCCTAATTACGCTGATATTCCACTTAACAAATCCCACACAATAAGGAAAAAGATTGTTTGTGATTTCGGATCCTCAACCATACCGATTCTTCCCAAAACCGAATGATCTCGGATTTCCCAAGATAAGATCGTGTGAAGATTGATCTTATCTTCTCTTTTATCTCCTTAAGCAACCACCTACAACTGTAAATCTTCATAGAAGATCACTCGCAGAAGATATGGTAACTTGCCATTTATACAAAGTTGCGTTCCTTTGAGACGCGTTTCCTAAATCTGTCACTCGTTCCCTCCATCGTTCCTCACAATGTTCCGTCACTCGTGTTCATGTACCTGTTTTCCTAAAACACTTACATGTAAAAGCAAGTTATACCAACTAAGTTTGTTATCATCAAAACTAAGAGAAACCATGGAACAACTATTGTTCCAACATAGTGATTGTAGTTGGAGCTACTTTATTTACTGGATAGTGTGGTATTACACTTTATGCTTGTGTTTGTGTACGATTCAAAATGGAAAGATATATAGATGCCATTGTAGAGTGGATCATTTTAAAAGAAAGAAAAGGAGCCTTGTGAGAGTGGATCATTATTCCAAAATACTTTCATGTCATTAAATAAATACACTTATATTGTGCTTTCCTTATGCCCCCCCCCCCCTAATGTTGGGGATAAAGATGTTTTCTGGAATGAACTAAGTGAAAGTCTACAAAATATTGTTGAGCCCTCCCAAATCTAAGCCCAAAAAGAACGTCGAAGGCCCAAGATGCCTAGTTCAGAGTGATGGTTAGAGGATAAGGCCGAAGAACTAGTCCACATATCGCGAGAATCTCGGATTCGGTATTTACTGACCTCAACGGCTACCTCATTCATAACGGAGGCGAAATCCCCGAGATATGGAGAACATCCCTTTCAACGATCAACAGAGGAAAGGCACTATAAAGCAAAGCTGAAGAGGAGATGAGAGGGGAGGGATACAAGCACTCGAGAGAAAAACCACAAGCTTAAACTCATCTTTGTTCATTTGTTCTATTTTTATTCAAGTGTTCGCTTGTATTTGAGGAAGATTCATCTAAAGCTGCGATCATAATACACGCCTCACAATTGACCTACTTTTGTCGTTTTTGTTTTTATTTGATTTTATATCTTGCCATTGATTCATAACGCGTTATAATTATTCTTTGGTTAGGAATTCTCACATTATAGCAGGTAACGCGTTAGTGCGATTATCCTGCCCAAAACAACTGGCGCCCACCGTGGGGCCCTAGACAAAAAAGAAGTCACACTAAAACAACCGCAAGATCCATCACATGGAAGGAATCCAAACTACCTACAGCCACATAGGAGATCTCGATAATCACGAAGTGAATGAGGAAACAAACAATCATGATGTTGGAAACGTGAACGGAATTGGGAATGTAGATGGAACGGGGAATGTGGATGGAGTCGAGCAAGGTTTTGGGGACACAAATGGCAATCCTGGCACTTCCGAGCAACTGGGAACTGGAGGGGGTGATGCTGACGTCATCATGGAACTCTGATCAACAATGATTGCTCTCCGGAAAGACCTGGAAAGCCAGAAGGAGGCCAACGCCAAATTCACCGAGGTATATGAAAAACAAATTGAAACTCTAACTAATGAACGCAATTTGCTTTGATCACAGGTACAATCAGCTCCCACTCGTCCCCGAGGAACCGATGTGGTGGAAGGAGTCGCCAGGCGATTAGACATGGACGATCCAAGTCTCGTGACACCCGATGTCGTCAGGCCAATAACCGGGTATCAGGTAAATGGTAATTCCTTAAGGGCAATACGGGAAGATACTGAGGTTTCCCAATTACGGGAACGTCTTCGAGCCCTGGAGGACTGAATCACTCAGGTCCCAAGAGCACCTCAACCGATAGCGATGGAAAGGAGAGACGGTTACACCGATTCCCCCTTCGTGCCCGCTATCGCGAGAGTGGATATTTCCCGGAAGTATCATGTCCCTGACGTACCTAAGTGCGAAGGGGTAACAAATCCTGATCAACACATAGCCGCATTCAAACAGGCTATGGACATTAGTACAGTCCCTTTTGATATGAAGGAGATTGTCATGTGCCGTTGGTTCGGGAACACGTTATCCGGACCTGCTCTCAATTGGCACTCGCACTTGCCACTTGGAAGTATCTCATCTTTTGCCGAGTTAATTGACAAGTTCAGGGTTAGGTTTGCAAGTAGTCGGCATGCCAAAAAACGATCAAGTGATTTATACCGCTTGGTCCAAAAACCGGGAGAATCTCTAAAAACTTTTCTCAACCGCTACAATAAAGAGCTAGTGACCATTGAAGGATGCGATGCCGCTATGGCTGTGGAGGCATTCTGAAGGGGTATATTAATATGCAATCCCGAGTTATATCGTGAACTAACTAAATATCCTTGCTCGAACTTTGATGAAGTACAGGTAAAAGCTCTAGCCCATGTCCGATTAGAGGAAGACGACCTCTTCGCCGAAAAAGCAGTGAGTCCTCATCGACCCGGTCGGAGACAAGGAAGACGAGAAACAAGATACGTTCCGTACCCAACTGCTCCTCACGCTAAGACTACCGTCAATACAATGATGTTTATACAGGGTGAAAGATACGAGAATACTAGGCTGCCTCCGAAACTCTCCCACTACAACTTCCGTGTGGATGCAACTGAAGTGGTCCGAACCCTCAACATCATGGGGGATACTGTTAAATGGCCTCGAAAGAGTAACATGCCACCACATCAGAAAGACAAGTCTAGATGGTGTGATTTCCACTTCGATCATGGGCACCGGACTGACGAGTGTATCGCTTTACGAAAGGAAGTCAGCGAGTTGTTACGAAGGGGGCATCTTAGGGAATTGATATCGGAGAAAGCAAAAGAGCAGTTGGAGCGCAACAAAGAACGAGCCAGTCCACCACCTCCACCGAAGCACACTGGAGTAATCAATGTCATCACAAGGGGGTCGGAAATTTGTGGTATAACCTACTCTGCAGCCAAAAGGATCGCAAGGGATACTAAAAGAGAGTGCCCGAAAGCTCCATCCCAGGCAAGTCTTGCCATGATGCCGATCACCTTCGACGATGTCGAAGAAGAGGAAGTTCACCATGATTGCTTAATAATCTCTTTAACAATATCTAATTTCCTTGTCAAAAGAATTTTAGTTGATAATGGAAGCTCCACTAATTTACTCATGTTGGACGCCTTATACAGCTTAGGTTTCGGGATGGACGATATCGTCAAAAAATCGACGACTTTGGTGGGCTCCAGTGGAGAATCACGTAACACGCTCGGAGAGATATCGTTACCCACCGTTGCAGGAGGATTAAACAACTAGGTAAAATTCCAAGTGCTTGATTGCCCTTCACCTTTTAATGTCATTTTGGGCAGGCCATGGATACACGGGATGAGGGCTATTCCCTCAACCTATCATTAGTGCGTGAAGTTCCCGACACCATGGGGAATACCAGAGATTAAAGGGGAACAGAAACTGGCAAGGGAATGTTATTCTATAACAATGAAAGCAACGACTTCCAAAAACCAGCAACCAGGAGCAAGGAAGAAGTTGTCGGATTAGCAATTAAAGGACTATAGAGAAACCACTTACTATGTGAAGCCGGAGACGCCCGAGCTCGAAGAAGTGGCTCTTGATCCCTTAGAGCCATCTAAGAAAATCAAAATAGGAGCAGATCTGGAACCAAATTTATGTGGGAAAATAGTGAAGTTTCTACGGTCCTACAGTGATTGTTTCGCCTCGTCAAACGAGGATATGGTAGGTATTGATCCCGACATAATCCCCCACGCCCTAAATGTCAACAAAAAGGTGCCTCCAATGAAACAGAAAAGGCGTAAGTTTGCTCCCGAACGAAATCAGGTAATTAACGATGAGGTAAAATCTTTACTTGAATCTGGAAAAATTAGAGAAGTAAAATATCCTGATTGGCTTGCGAATGTGGTTGTTGTTAAAAAGAAAAACGGTAAATGGCGCGTTTGCGTAGATTTTACTGATTTAAACAAAGCATGCCCCAAAGATTCGTTCCCCTTGCCTCATATAGACGCAATGGTGGACACAACGGCATGGCATGAACTCTTGACTTTCATGGATGCATTTAGCGGATATCATCAAATAATGATGCACCCTGACGATTAGGAAAAAACTGCATTCGTAACCAATCAAGGAACTTATTGTTACAAAGTTATGCCTTTTGGGTTAAAAAACGCAGGTGTTACTTATCAGAGATTGGTTAATAAGATGTTTCAGGAAAAACTGGGGCATACGATGGAGGTATACATAGACGACATGTTGGTCAAATCATTAAAGGCGGAGGACCACATTAATCACTTGAAAGACGCATTCGAGATCCTGCGAAGTTACAAGATGAAGTTGAACCCAACCAAGTGCTCCTTTGGAGTAACATCAGGGAAATTCCTCGGATACATAGTGACGCAAAGGGGAATCGAGGCGAGTCCAGAACAAGTCAAAGCCAAAATGGAATTGCAGCCACCAAAATGCGTCAAGGATGTCCAGAGGTTAACAGGACGAGTAGCTGCATTAAACCGGTTCATATCAAGATCTTCAGACAGAAACAAATTGTTCTACGACATTCTAAAGAAAAACAAGTCGTTCGAGTGGACAGAAGCACATGAGAAAGCCTTTGGGGAGTTGAAGAACTATTTGTCTACTCCACATGTATTATCCAAACCCAAGACAGGCGAAAACTTATACGTGTACTTGGCCGTGACAAAAGTAGCAGTAAGTGCAGTCTTGATCCGAGAAGAGAATGGAGACCAGTTGCCCATCTTTTATGTAAGTAAAACTTTGCTCGATGCGGAAACCAGGTATTCCCCCATGGAGAAATTAGTATTATCTTTGGTAATGGCTTCAATAAAGTTACGTCCTTATTTTGAAAGTCATTCTATCATCGTGAGAACTAATTACCCAATGAAAAGTATTATGTCAAAGCCAGAATTGTCAGGTCGGCTAACAAGATGGTTGATCCACTTAAATGGTTACGACATAACGTACGAGCCTAGAACAGAAAATGAAGTCTCAAGCATTGGCAGATTTTGTGGTCGACTTCACTCCTACCACTTCAGAACATGAAGACCAAGATGTACTGCATGTAACAGCGAATGGCAAATGGCTGATGCATACAGACGGGGCGTCGAACCAGATTGGTGTAGGATTGGGGGTAGTCCTGAAGTCACCACAGGGGGACAGGATAGCCCAAGTTGTTCGATGTACATTCAAAGCTACTAACAATGAAGTAGAGTACGAGGCGCTTATTGCAGGGTTACTTGTTGCTAAGGATCTGAATGTACAGAAAATCGAGGTAATCTGTGACTCGTTACTTATTGTAAATCAAGTCACAAACTCGTATGTTGCCAGGGATTCAAAGATGAAGGCATACTTGGAGAAGGTCCAAGAGATCGTAAAGTACTTCAAACATTTCGAGATAAGGCAAGTTCCCCGAGATGCCAACACACAGGCGGGCGCTTTAGCCAACCTCGGATCCGCAATGGACCCAAGGGAGTACGACAAAATACCTTTCATATATCTTGATGCACCATCTATAACCAAAGAGGCAGACATGTTGGAGATTCGAGGACCTGATGAAGATAAGTCCTGGGTAACCCCTTATATGAAGTGGTTATGAGATGGAGTTTTGCCAGAAGACAAGGAGGAAGCTCAACGACTTAAGGTAAAAGCCTCCACTTTCACTGTTAAGAATAACATCTTGTTAAGTGGATGTCGTCAGGAAGACATGCCCGGTGCGTAAAGGAGGGGGAGGTACAGAAGGTGTTACAAGACATACATGATGGAGAATGCGGAAACCATACAGGGGGTCGCAACTTGGCGAAGAAGGCAAGCAGGATGATTACTACTGGCCTACCATGAACAAAGACGCAGTGGAGTTTGCTCGCAAATATGATGCGTGCCAGCGTCATGGACCCATACCACATCAACCTTCGGAGTTGTTGCATCCTATAACTTCTCCTTGGCCATTCATGAAATGAGGAATGGACATTGTGGGAAAACTTCCTCCAGCTTCGGGGCAACGCGTCTACATCTTAGCAATGACTGACTACTTCTCCAAATGGATTGAAGCTGAAGCCTTCAAAGAAGTTAAAGACACCCAAGTCATCTCCTTCATAAGGAGAAACATCCTGAGCAGATTCGGAATACCGTCAACTATAGTGTGCGATAACGGGTCCCAATTTATTAGCGATAAGACGAGATCATTCTGCCAGCAATACAACATTCAGTTGGTGATGTCAATGCCTCGTTACCCTCAAGCTAATGGGCAAGCAGAAGCAAGTAACAAAGTGATTATTAACAACTTGAAAAAGCGGCTCAAAGAAGCAAAGGGGAAATGGGCAGACGAGTTACCCCTTATCCTATGGTCAGATCGAACAACCCCTAAGACAGCTACGGGTCGCACACCTTTTTCCCTAGTTTAATGAATGCGAAGCCGTACTACCAGTAGAAGTAACTTTGCCTATAGTTCGATATGGACTCACTACCGAAGAATCAATCCTATCCAACCTGTTACATCATCTGGATACTGTGGACGAGTTGCGAGATGAGGCTTCAATTCGGATGGCAGAATATAGACAAGGGGTAGCTCGGAGTTACAACAAACGCGTTAACGCCAAGGTATTCCAAGTGGGAGATTGGGTATTAAGAAGAGTCTTTCAAAATACGCAAGAATAGAATACTTGCAAGTTGGGAGCAAATTGGGAAGGACCATATCAGATCACGGAGATCGTAGGACAAGGAGCTTACAAATTGATGTCACGAGAGGGGAAGACGGTCCCCAGAAGCTGGAATGCGGTGAACTTGAAGTTGTATCACTTTTGAAACACACGAGTTCTAGTAAGGTAATTTTCATAAATTTTCTCCTTTTACATTATATCATTACATCTTCGTACATACACAAGTACAACGGTTTCGAAAAAACTAACAAGGGACGCCTTGTGACGTTACAGGCTAAAACATAAGCCCTCGCCTTATGATCGGGCAACGCTGTGCACACAATGACTAGTCAAAAAGATGCAAGAGACGAGAACATGTAACATGAACAAGAAGAATTTTCACCAAAGAATTGTAACATGTTTCACAAGTTTATTACAAATATCTACATGTAGAATTTTCTCTCTCTCCCTTTGCATCTTACATAAGAAGCGTTGTACAACGAAAAGTCTACTACTAATTTACGCATTTTCTCAAACGAGAAAGTCTGTCGCGAACATGTTGATCTTCATTTACTCCGCGACAAACCTGTCTCATCTGCACAAAAGACAACAATAGAACCAAAACAATGGCAAAATACTAGAAGCAGTAAGCAAACATAAAACCCCTGAAAACTAGCGAGGGATAAAACTTGTCCACACTAAGGCCCTAGAACAAGCGGCCACACAAAACAAGAGTTTAAAAACCCCAACACACTAGGGGTAGGAAATTGTTCAGAATTCAACAGGTACAAAAGAGCAAGAAGAGATCATTCTTTGGACTGGTTTTCCATTTCCACTTGAGCAATCACCTTGGCAACGGAAGCAATGTCGTCAATAACCGAAGACTTCTTAGCTGCGATCACCTCGTCAGAAAACAAGCTCTCGAACAGTTCTCTTTCCTTCACATCATCCCGCGAAGTGTGCCTCCCTGCTGCGAATTCTTCCATCATTTCTACTCGAGCTCGGCAAGACCAGTAGTCCGCAGTGTCTTCGATTTCTTTAGCCAGAGCAGCTTCTCTACCGGAAGAGGCTACGAACTTTTCCTCCCACTCTTTGGACTCCTTTGAAACCTTCTCAAGGTTATCCATCAGGTCACGAACTTTCTTATCCAGAGCAGCCTTCTCATGTCCTAAGATAGTGCTCCTGTCCTTTTCAAGTTGAAGGTTGATCTTGCTTTGAGCCAATTGATCAGGCATATCCTTAAAGGCTTCAAAGGTAGAAAGAGAAAGTTGCAAGCCCTGCGTAGAAGAATAGAGAATCGGGTAAAGAGTAGAACATGGAGTAAGAGTAGCTGGAGAAAACATACCTGCCATTGTGCCGCAAGAATTTCACCGAAAAATTCCGAGAAAGAAGGTTGGTTCTCCGTGCCACGAGAACAGCCCACGTGAAGAGGCTCCGTGGAACTCAGACACTTTTCAGCAGCCATGTCTAAGGACATCATCATCTTTGGGAGATCAGAAAGGGTCGAGCATGCTTTTTTCTTAGGGGAGGAAATCCGAGCCTCGGTAGATTTCTTAGGATCAGAGACCGTCAACGTAGTATCCGCAGTTGAAGCTGATTCAGCCTTCCTTTTCTTCTGAGCTTCAACTCGTTCCATGGTAGTCAGCGCAGTAGTAGAACGGGTAGTCTTGGAACCTGTTAGCAAAGAGACAAAGAGGTTATAGAAAAAATAATAAACAACGCAAGAGGAAAGGGAACGGCGTAACGTACTTGACATTTCGGTATCCTCCATGTCGGTAAAGCACGCTTGCACCAGTTTAGGGTAGGATCTCTCTTCCAATGGGATAGCTTCGATGTGAGATATCACTTGCGCCGATACTGAACGTGGTTAAGGGGAAGACAAATTCTCTGCATACAGTATAGAAGTGATCAATGGTTAGAAAAAATCAAGCGAGGTGGGAGAAAAAGAAGGAATCGCTACCTGTTGGTCTCCATCGAGTTTTTAAGAAAGTTGTGTCAATCCCCAGAGAAGAGAGCTTTACGAAGAAAAATTTGTCAGCCCAACCCCGATCGGACTTGGAAATATTGAAGATTAGGTCAGATTTATCTTGGAAGGTTTTCAGGGTCAATCGACTCGGGCCACCCTTAGAGAGGCGATAGTTATGGAAAAAGTCGACAGCTTTAAAAGGGAGACCATGTGAGGAGCACAGAAGATCAACTGATAGTAATAATCTCCAAACTTGTGGGAGTATTTGACCAGGAGAGACGTTGAGGGTAGAAAGGAAGTCGACAACTAGTGGAGAGAAGGGAAAACGATGTCCGATACGGAAAGGGTACTCGTATAGGCAAACCCAGTCATCGCCGTAAAAATCGGCCCAAATTCCAGGAGGAGGAAGAAAGATTTCCGCAGAAGAAGGAAACCCCACGGAAAACGCGAGAGCATGAGGATCTTCTGAAATACTACTTCTACGATGGATGGGAGTGAGAATTTTGGATGAAGTTAGGGAAGGAAGTACATGCGGATCAAGACAGCGAGAGATAGGGGAAGAACCAGAAGTTGCCATAGTTGGGGGAAGAAGAGAAGTCGAAGACGAAGAAGCAAGAGTAGGGGGAAACGTACCTGGATACCGAGGAGCACAGATGGAGCCTTAGGAGTCATCATAACCGCTATAAATAAGAGGTTGATTAGACGTGACATAACCCGCTACAACTTCCAAGACATAAAATCGAAAACCCTAGAAATGTGGGGGCGGGAGTTTTCCCGGGTTTTCGATGGGGGTATTGTTGGGCCCTCCCAAATCTAAGCCCAAAAAGAACGTCGAAGGCCCAAGATGCCTAGTTCAGAGTGATGGTTAAAGGATAAGGCCGAAGAACTAGTCCACATATCGCGAGAATCTCGGATTCGGTATTTACTGACCTCAACGGCTACCTCATTCATAACGGAGGCGAAATCCCCGGGATATAGAGAACATCCCTTTCAACGGTCAGTAGAGGAAAGGCACTATAAAGCAAAGCTGAAGAGGAGATGAGAGGGGAGGGATACAAGCACTCGAGAGAAAAACCACAAGCTTAAACTCATCTTTGTTCATTTGTTCTATTTTTATTCAAGTGTTCGCTTGTATTTGAGGAAGATTCATCTAAAGCTGCGATCATAATACACGCCTCACAATTGACCTACTTTTGTCGTTTATGTTTTTATTTGATTTTATATCTTGTCATTGATTCATAACGCGTTACACTTATTCTTTGGTTAGGAATTCTCACATTATAGCAGGTAACGCGTTAGTGCGATTATCCTGCCCAAAACAAATATAAACCTCCCAACTATTGTGATTGGAGATTTAAATGAAATTCAGGAACACAGTGAAAAAAAGGAGGAACTCACCCGGAACCTCATAGGTTCGAAAGGCTAATAAACTTCAAAAATGTTTGCCTCCTTGAAGATATTCCGTCCTCAGGAAATTTTTTTACTTGGAGGAAAAATAAAACAGAGATTGATAATATTTATGAAAAACTAGATAGAGTGTTGGTTAGCAACATCATAATCTAATGGTTCCCAAATATTAGCACAGGAAATCATGCATTTACCAGCTTTGATCATTGTAAAATATCAGTAGAATTAAGTAATGAGGAAATGGTTAAAGCACAACCCTTTAAGTTAGAAAAGATGTGGATGTATAGGAAAGACTTTTGAAACGTTGTAAAAATGACATGGAGAGTCCAATTCCAGGGTTCAAACATGTTTTAATTAATTAAGAAAACACAACTGTTTAAACAACATGCAAAGAGATGGAATAAGCATACACTAGGAAATATATTTGAACAATTAAAGGATCTTGAAGAACAACTCCTTGAAATTCAACAGAGTGTCTTAGTTTCTCCACAACCAAACATGATTCAAAAACAATCTCGACTATTAATAAAAAGAATGCGTATTGAACTATCATAAAACATATTGGAGAAAAAGGGCCAAGCCAAAACATATTAAGTTGTCTGATGCGAATTCTGGATATTTTCACAAGGTTGCAAGTGGAACACGGAATTGGAAAACACAAACAAATTAGAACTATGGATGGTAAACAAATCGTAGGGATCGATAATATTCAGAATGAAATACGGGAAGACTTTAAGAAGCGATATACGAAAGAACCAACAAGATTGAGAAATGCAAGTGAATTTATGAACCTAATAACTAATGAAATAACGGAACAAGATAACATGATACTAATAAAGTCAGTCACGAATGAAGAAATAAAAAATGCGGTAATGAATCTGGGGTCGGATAAATCTCCTAGACCAGATGGAATTACGACGGAATTTTACAAAAGGTATTGGGACATTGTAGGCCCATCAGTTATTAAAGCAGTGAAAAGCTTCTTTTACTTAGTAAATTACTAAAACAAATGAACCATAAGTTTATAACCCTTATACCAAAAATAGAAAACCCAGAGTCAACAAATCACTATCGGCCAATTAGTCTCTGTTCCACTATATACAAAATCATATCTAAAATCATAACAAAACGACTAAAGAAAGTTATAGGCAAAATTACGCACCCGCTGCAAGGAGCCTTCGAAAAACGAGCCATTCAAGATAATGTCCTTATAGCCCACGAAATATTACATTCCTTTAGAAATACTAAAGCTAAAGAAGGGTGGATTGCAATTAAACTAGATATGGAAAAAGCATACGACAGAGTTGACTGGGATTACCTTTTGGAGGTACTAGAGAAGTTTGGATTCGATAAGAAATTTGTGGGTTGGATTTGAGAATGCATATGCACAGTGTCGCTATCGGTACTTGTCAACAATGGGCCCACATACCCATTTATACCTGAAAGGGGCCTCAGACAGGGTGATCCGTTGTCACCCTTTCTATTTATTCTTGCGGCGGAATGCCTTGCATGAAAGTTACAGTTAACAAGTGAAATGGACAGAAAATCTATTAGTTTTCCTTTTACTCGTGGCGGGTATAGGATCCCCTTTCTTGCCTTTGCAGACGATATCATAATTTTTTCTAAAGCAACACAGGGTTCATGTACCACAATGAAAAGAATAATTGACGAATTTTGTAGGATTTCGGGTCAGAAAGTCAACTACACTAAATTTGCATTTCAAGCATCTAAAAATATGAACGCCCTACAAAAAAGTATTGTCCATGAAACTCTAGGAATCCCAACAATGAGAAACATTGAAAAATATCTTGGATGCCCAATGATTAGTCGAAAAGTCAACAAAGACACACACTACTGGAAAACGCGCATATAACCAGGAAATTATAGCCAAGAAATCCCGGTGTGGTTAAGTTTCTGGGTAACTGCCACAAAATCCCCCACAAACCTCAAATTTTCTGACTGTTTACCCATAAAATCCATGGTTGGGGCTATATTTGCGGGAATATTGTCGCGAAATATACACACAACTATTTCGATTCTAAGTTTGTGGTCATGTAGCCTTGAAAATATGGGTTGCGGCTATAGTTGCGACCATATTGACGCGAATATATTACGAAGCTAAATTTGGTTCTAAATTTGTGGGAAAATTGTCGCGAAACAATCACGCAACTAAGTTCAATTCTAAGTTTGTGGCCATATAGCCATGAAAATATAGGTTGCGGCTATAGTTGCGGCCATATTGACGCGAATATATTACGCAACTAAATTCAGTTTCATATTTGTGGGAAAATTGTCGCAAATCACCCACATAGCTAGATTCGGTTCTAAGTTTGTAGCCATATTATCATGGAAACATCGTTTGTGGGTATATTTGTGGCGATATTGTCGTGATTGACTTACGTATCTAGATTCGGTTTCAAGTCTGTGGCCATATTTGTGGCCATATTTTTAGGAAGGGTCAAAGAACAAATCACATTACCATTCAACACTTCTTAATTTAATAGGCAAACCAAACTCGAGCCCGAATTACCAATTCTTTCGGTTGGAACAAAACTCAATAACCATTTAATCAACATAAAATATTAAGTTGGCAAGAAGTATCAGCCTGATATCAATCAATAACCAGCCGATTAACTATTCAATTCACTTATAAACCAACAACAGTTCATCTTAGTAGGAACAAGAGCCTTATCATGACCGAATTAAACAATTGGGACCTCAACTACATACCCAAAATGGATCCGAATTTCATGTGCAGGAACATCCATTGCATCTCAAGAACATACATCAAAGCAGTGTAATAAATCGATAACAAAAAAAATCAGAGAATCAACCACAATAATTAATTGATTGTTCTTCTAATGTAAAACCAACACCGTTCCGACAATCGAACCTAAATAGATCAATATTCGACTAACACACAACCCACTCTTGTAATTTTAACGGAATATAGATTTGGAATGAGCATAGATCAACGACTTACAATCCGACAAACGGGATCATCACCACCAGTGTTGGCATCGATAGAGGGGTCGGGCGTTGCTGGAGAGCAGAAACGCGAAGCAGAAGCACAGAGGAGACAATGCAGGTCCTTAGTGGTGACGGTTGCGCGCTATTGTGGAAGCGCTCGACAATCCACGTCATGGCAATATCTACTCAAGAAATATTGAAGAATGGAGGCATTTAAACCTGAATTGCTTCCCTTTTGCTTGTTTGGTTCCGTAATATCCTTCATTTTTATAAAAGGTAAAAATGTAATTTTTACATTTCCTTTGATATAATAAAATATTTAGATATTTTATGTCATAAGGTTATTATTTTATGACATATAAAGTTTAAGATCATATTAAATGGTTATTAATATGAGTCTTATTTATTAGTTATAAATAATAAAATTTATGTAGAAATGTAATAAATACTTCTACAATTCATAATTAAGTTTTTTTTGTTAAAATAATTACAAATAACTTATTTTCAAATAAGTATAATTTTATTGTATTTTATTGATGTTTTCTTTTGAATAAATAAAGTGTTATAAAATTATTTTATAAAGTGGACGAAGCAAAACAAAGGAAAATTAAAAGATGGGGATAGTTCATCCTTGGAATCGAACCCACAACCTTATACCACACACATACACGAGAACCGGTTGGGCCAGTTTGGCATTCAAACAATATAGGAACGATATTATAATTAATAAGTTCAAGTGCCGGTTCATCTTCAACCTACACTCAAGAACGACGTTTCAATTGAACACTTAAACTCGGTCTTATCTCGAATTTTATGACAAATTCGGTTGAGAGAAGGCCGAACGATCCATTTTTTCATACATTAATCGGATTGATTTTAGATCTACAAGTGAATTAAATTTTGTGGGATTGAGGGGTCTCCAATGGGCGATAAGAAGGGGTTGCGGGTTTGTCCAAATCCTCATCAAATTCGTTTTAATTGTCAAAATTCAGACAAACAAAGAAATGTTTCGGGTCAGAGTTGCTCGATTTGTCCAGATATTGTCATCGTTCGGATTCATCGATGCTGCGGTAGCCAGGGAGCCGCGAGATTTCCAGTCTGGTATTCGACGGTGGCGAGCCAAGGCGCTGCTGGGGGTGGCATGGTGTTGGCGGCCGACGCTGGTGCGTGTCGGAACGCTACTGTGGAAGGTTCGTTCCTACGTTTGGCCTCTGTCGTGGTTCTGAACCAGACAAAGGATTCAACTTTCGTTGATCTGGGCAAATACAAACATATCAAACTTCAAAACTGTGTAATTGTGAATATAAATCTATAATAATTATCCTAGACTTTATTATTTTATTTTTATGAACCTAATGAGTGGCTTATGTCATAATCATGTATAACCCTTTTAGTATTTTGTTCCTTACATAGTTTATTTTTTTTTAAAAAAAGTATGCTACAGGTTCAATTAAAAAAATGATTCTTTTAATTAAATTAGATATGGAGTTTTGGGAGTGAAATTATATTTTTAGGGTATTTTATTAAAATTACACTTCATGAGTATTTTTAATAAAATTATGAGATTTATGGGTTTATTAAAATCATGCGTTGAGGTTGTTATTTCAACTATGGCCTTTTGAATATTAATTTTTTTTTATCTAAATGGGTATTTTTTGTTTGAGATTTATGAACATGGTTTTTAAGTGAGAATTTTTAAGTATGAATAATGAAAAAATTTCTATTTCTGATAAAAGGTTGAAATAGATTTAATTAAATAAAATAATTAATAAGATTTGGGTATTTTTAAGTGAAAATGCTTTTTATTTAGAAATTATCGTCTTAAATAAGGTGATTTATATTCAATATTTGAAAAGTCTAAAATTAAATAATAAAAGGATTTTATAATGTGTAAAGTTTATAATTTTTATAAACTTAAATCCGTTGTCACTCCTTGAAGATCAACTTTATCAAATGAACAAAATAAATTGAGGATAATTTATTTTGTGGTTGATTGAAACAGGAATAAGTTCTTAATCGCGAGTGATTGTTTCGTAACCCATCTAAGTCAATTATGAGGCAAGTAGTTTGGCTTCGATTTCCATATAACTTCTTTTATGCATCACTCATTTTAACAAGCATGTTACATCTCTTATTATATGTTTTCATGTGCTTTAAATTGTTTTATGACTTTGTTATATGTTTTCATGTGCTTAAAATTGTTATATGACTTTGTTGGGAACTATGTATGAATTAAAATCAATCTAGGATTTATATTATTCTAGATTTAATGACATATTATCTCTAGTCGTACTTAGGTTACGCTAGATGGATTGTAGGGTTGTTGCCTTGTGATATGTGTGCCTAGACACGTAGGCTTGTATGTGCGTACTTTATGTTAAACGCCTCGGTTCATTCGACTTTCATCTTGAGCTGATGCTCTACCTGTAAGACCATGGTCAATACCCGCTCGCTCGATGAGGGGTGATGGCACGTAGCTCGTGTTAGTCTGGGCTTGCAACCCAACCTTTGAGTATTTCATGGGGCCATAACCCACATTCTGTCTTACTTAAAAAGTATGCTTAATTCCAAGTGGAATGATATTGTGATTCTTAAAATATGTAGAGATTAAATAGGTGCTCGATGGCAACAACTAAAATGATAGGAAGGCTAGTACAAAATGGAATGCCATCCTTACTCTCGGATTCCGTAATTCTCTGGCTCCAATCTGAATTCGCACAACACGTATGCGGTGAGGTTGGTAGAGGGAAACGTGATCAACGAGGGGTTTAATCACCCACCTGACTAAATGTGTGAAACCCAAGTTCCCAACATAAGTAAAGCTTTCTTTATAAACCGAGACTCACCCTTGGGTGACGTTCTCATTCCGTTCTTCAAATCATAGTTTTCCTAGGAGGTACGAGGTCCGAGGATGGGTCCGGCTTTCATTCGGTGCCCAACATTCCAACTCGTCCCTTCCTAAAAACCGAACCACTTTCCAAAACCCCATTTGCTTAGTCTATCACAAGACTAACCGACCGTTTATTTTCCTTGCATGGTCGGCTGGTGTCCATCGCATTTATCGTCGCGACACATCAGGAGTGGAGTTCTACATTGAGGACCACGAGGAGAAAGCTTGAGTAGTAGTTAAGAGTGAAGGTGGTTAGCTTGGAATAAGTTAGAATAATTTTAAGGGTCGAGGTTGCCGACTTGTGGGATCCTTCCTATTTCAACTTTGTATGTTCAAGTTTATTCAACTTTTGTATTCGACTTTATCTTTTGTTATAATATATCTTCCGCATTTTCAAGTTTTTGGTTAAGTTCTGCAATTACTGGGTGACTTCGAGAGTTAAATCTTGAGGTCACTGACGGTAATATCCCTATATAAAAATGGGATGTTACAGGTTCGTCATCATCTGTAAATTAAACATTGGAAAATTTAGATCATCATGAAGCATTTGGAAAATCACAACATCTCAATGTGAATAACCAAGAGCATCGATCTTGAAGAATAAATGACGAAACACAAGTAAAAAAAGGCAATATCTACCCAAGAAATATTAAATACTAAATGTTTACAATCAATCATGAGAAGAACAACCAGCTTTAAGATGCAAGTGGCCTTGTTTTTACATGTTTTATCCCTTATTAGCTCTTATAGACCATTCAAACTCTTCTTCTACCCTAAATCCTAGCCATTATTTTACCCCAGGAATTTCAAAGAGGAATGGTTTACCACTAAGACAATATCCTGAGCACCAACCATAATCAATGAATCTAGACCATCATTTACAATCAAAGGATCAGAGTATGTGTATATAAACAAGATGGAAGCAAAAATCAAAAAAAATTAAGAAATTGTGGCAGCTCAATTCATTATTTAATATGCAATTAGAAAAGCACTACCAAACACATATTAAGATAAATGACATGCATATTATGGTAAGAGCACATATAAGGGACGAAATGCAATGTAGTACACTCAAAATTCCAATAATTCAAACAAAACTAATTCAAGCACAAGTTCAGCAGATTAATAACTTACAACTCAAATTCAAGTTCCAGCAATAAGCACAAAAGTGGCAAATTTATGTTCAACTGCAGAAGTATTCTAACCACTGCTTTGCCCAAATAAAAAACATGCATTCAACATTTAGCAAAGACATATTCAACAAAGACAAGAATCCATAATATTCATTCACTAAAAATCAACCAAATGAACACCACACAATAAAAACGAACAACAAGACCTCCCACTTAAACACCCAAATTTAGGACAAATATAACACATTACCACCCACACTAAAAGACAAATCAATTCAGCAATATGACGCCAATTAGATTTCAGGCATAAATTCAGATTGAAACTTATTCGATCGACTCACCATGTCCATACTCATAAAATCAATGGTTTTCAGCAGAAAATTTGTGTTAACCCCGCTAATTAATTAAATAATAACTCAATTCCACAAAAGATTTAAACTCAAGGAATCAGGGCCACCGATCAATTCAACAATATGACTCAAATTGAAACCTACAAGACCAGATAAATTAAAACCTAGAAAATCATATTAATCGAATGATAAATTGAAACCTAGAAAACCAGATTAATCAAACGATAAATTGAAACCTAGAAACCAGATCAAGAGCCTTAATAGTTGACTAAATCAGGAACCCTAGAAAAACAGATCAATCAAACAATGCATTGTTGACCTGATAAACAAGAAGAGGAGATCAGAACTGAACTGTAAACGGCTTCGCATGGGATGGATAGACGAGATTGGAATTCAGATGTGTGAGAACCAGAGAGAGTGGAACGACGAACTCCTATTTTTTCTGAACGAGTTTGGAATTCAGATGTATGAGAGAGGCCTCTAGCTTTTATTCGGATTTTTTTTGGAAAATAAACCAATTAGAAAAAAAAAATCAGATTGTGCTTAAATTATCTAAAATTTCAATTAGCGCTCTTTCATTTACCGCCTAAATAAATTGGCTAAAATTTCAATTTTGTATTAATTTTGTATCTTACACAACTAGTTTTTATAAAATATTGTAATATTAATATTATTTGGTGAATAATTATAAAAAAAATATATTATTAATGGTGTCCAAACCTTATTTTGTAGTTGTGAACTAATTTTTTTATTTAGTTTTCTCAACTTATAAAAAAAATTATCGGTTCAATTTTTGGTTTAGGGAATCGAATATAATATAATACTAAACCCAATGGAAAAGGTCAAAATCTGGGCGTTTTAGGATCGTTTTCAATGGAAAAGCGCATAGGCCTAAACGACTTTTTTTAAGATTACAATAAAAACAAGATCTACGGACCTAAGAATAACTTCGTCTCATCGAGAGCTTTCTTTTGATATATAATACGCCCCAATCTGATAATCGAGCACAAAGTTATGCCCGTTTTAATCGAACCGTCTCTGAACCTTGTCTTGTTTAACCCAGATTCATCAAACCTACTTTAACCCTTCCGAAAAGTTAGCACATCTACTTTATCTTTGTTTTACTTTGGCACGGCTTTGTTTATAACAAAGCTATTCCTTTAAGGGTAATGATGCGTCTTGTGGTGTAGTGGTTGTAGGCTCATTCTTATAAGAGATCGTTATATTCCTTTAGAATCGTTCATTCTCATAAGAAATCGTTATATTTCTATAAAGTCATTCATCTTATAAAAAGACATTATATTCCTTTTGAATCATTCATTCTTATAAGAAAATGTTATATTCCCTTAGAGTCGTCCATTCTTATAAGAAATCGTTATATTCCTTTAGAATCGTTCATTCTTATTCCTACCAAAAAAGAATCGTTCATTCTTATATGAAATCGTTATGTTCCTTAGAAATCGTTATATTACTTTATAATCGTTCATTCTTATAAGAAATCATTATATTCCTTTAGACTCGTTCATTCTTATGAGAAATTGTTATATTCCTTTAGAATCGTTCACTTTTTATAAGAACTCGTTATATTCTGTTAGAATCGTTCATTTTTAGGGTTTAGGGTTTTGGGTTTAGGGTCGTTCATTCTAATAAGAACTCGTTACTTCCCTTTAAGATCGTTCATTCTTATAAAAAATCATTATATTCATTTTGAATCGTTCATTCTTATAAGAAAACTATATATTCATTTTGATTCTTTCATTCTAATAAGAAATCATTATATTTCTTTAGAGTCGTTCATTTTTATAAGAAAATGTTATACTCCCTTGGAATCGTTCATTCTTATAAGTAGACCTGAACAAAGTCGGGCAAACCCGGCAAACCCGTACCGCCCGCCGGGAAAAATGGGCGGACTTGGACAAGATTTCTAACCCGAAAGGGTAAATAAGCCCGGCCCGACCGAATTCATGGGCGGGACACGGGCAATATTTTTGACCGAATATCCTGGATAACCCGCCCGAATACCCGAATATATTAAATATTTAAAATAAATGTTTATATTTATAAATAAAGATATGTTTGTAGAGAATACTTGGGGCCATTGATTGTAGAATTAGTACAAAAGAGAGTTAGATATTATAGTAATTTCACCTTGTCACCTAAAAAGCTAGCATAAATACGATCTTAATTTCAAGTAATGTTAGACCGTGTAATTATAATACTAGGATTTTCTAATTTCTTAATGGACATGAAAAAAAAATATTTATGAATTTATATCCGGGTCCCACGGGCTACCCGGGTCCGGATGCCCGGGCGGGCTTGGACATCCTTGCCGGCCCGAATCACCCGCTTGACCCGAACCCGCTCGGACAAATGGGCATAATTTTTGTTCAAAGCCCGGCCCGGATCCGGCCCGAACCCGACTTTGTACAGGTCTACTTATAAGAATTCGTTATATTCGATTTAATCGTTATTCTTATATGAAATCATTATATTCCTTTATAATCATTCATTCTTATAATAAATGTTATATTCCTTTAGAATTGTTCATTCTAATAAGAACTCGTCATTTTTTATAAGTACTCATTATATTCCTTTATAAACCTTCATTCTTATAAGAAAATGTTATATGCATTTATAATCATTCATTAATTCTTATAATAAAACGTTATATTTCTTTAGAATTGTTCATTCTTATACGAAAACATTATATTCCTTTAGAATCGTTCATTCTTATAAGAGCTCGTTATATTACTTTAGAGTCATTCACTCTTATAAGAATCATTATATTCATTTAGAGTCGTTCATTCTTATAAAAAATCGTTATCTTTCTTTAGAACTGTTCATTCTTATAAGAAAACGTTATATTTCTTTAGAATCATTCACATGTTATGGTTAAAGTTTAAGATTAACAAAACCTAAACATCTTTGATGATCTTCATATACTTGATGTTAATAAGTACCCGCCATGGGTTCGAGGGTGGAGCACCGACAACACCAGGGGTCCGCCCCCTAGTAGGGGGTTAGGGGGCAACGTCCCATGACGGTGATCTCGCTGACCGGTCAGCAAGTTGGGGGTCCAGGGGGCAACGCCCCCCAATGTTTTCTGTATTGAAGATTTATTTTATTATCATGTTAGATTAATATCAATTTATATATATATATATATAATTTTCAATTTCACACTTTTAATTATTATACTTTCTAGATAGGAAAGTGAATATATAGGAAAATGTTTTAATTATTTAGATTATTTGTATATAGAAAAGTGTATTTCAGTAAAGATTTTTTAAGAAAATAATTGTAATTTAATCATTTAGAACATTTGGTTTAGGAGGAAAAAAGAGGAAAATATTTGGTTAAAATAATTTGGGCGGGTTGGAAATATTAAAAGGAGGGAAATTTTTGTTAAAAGAAAATTTGGGTAGGCTGAAAATGATGAAAATGAAATATTGGGCGGGATATATAGTACATTAGGCGGGAAATGAAAATTTGGGTGGTAGGCTGAAATAAGGCCCATATTATCAAACCCTAAGAGACGTGTCAGACGCCCCTCTCATTCCCCACTCTCTTACCCTAGGAAGGAAACCCGAGAGAGAATTAAGAACGATGGCGAACTCGTTTCGTGGTTGAAGATGTACAACATAAATGCATCTTCACCGCCGGCATATCTTCTCCGCCTCGTCAAAGGCTACAAAACCCTAGTCCAAGTTCACTAAACAACTCTAGGAAGGAAACCCGAGAGAGAATCAAGAACGACGGCGGACTCGGGGACTAAGAATTCGGATTCTTCACCGTCGGCATATCTTCTCCGCCTTGTCATAGTCTACAAATTCGTCTCCAAATTGATTGGTTTGTGCTTGTCCTTCTCAATTGAATTGTGTTTCCTAATGTCTAATTGTCAATCGTGGTTCTTATTTCTCATTGAGATCAAAACTTTCACTTGTCTTGTCTCACTAGCGTCTGGCTAGAACGATAGCCTACTTATATTGATGTTGTAGCATTCTGGAGAAGTGTATGGGGGAGAGGGCTATTCTCGCTAACAACGACCGCCTACTTCATGGTGATATATCTTCTCATGGCAAGTTCTTGTACATTAATTAGATGATTGTTCCCCTTTCTTCCAAATTATTTAGAATGATTTGAAGGTCCATTTTCTTCCAAATTATTCAATTAAATTTTCTCTAGATAACTCAAACTTTAGACCTGTTTTTGTTCAAATTATGGGTACTGATCTTGGACCCTCGTTTTAATAGGACATTGTTCTACCTAATCCAAAAAGTCTTGTTCTTCTGTTTGTTCAAACTTTAGACTTATTTCGTGAACCCCAAGGGCTTTTTCTTGAGATTGTTTCTTTATGTTTGCCAACTGGGCAATCTTGAAAGTTGATTTGTTTTATACTAGGTAATACTAGTAGTCTTGTAATTTGATGGTGTGAGATGTGAATTTTATTTCAGAGTTTTCAGATAATGAAGCATTGTGTTGATGAATGGTCGACAAGACCACCCTTTTAAATATATTGATTCAGTGGGACAATAATTATGATGGTTTGTTGAGTTCCTATTTTTCCATGTATGTTGTATGGACCACCCTTTTATATTAGGTAATACTACTCTTTTATTCTTATTGTTCTTTTTCTGACTATGATCTTAAAGAAATAGTTTCACTTTCTAAGGATATATGTTGGCACTTGGCACTTGATAATATTTCTAAGTTTCTTTTGATGCAGGAAAAGATTGGGTTTTGAACACCTAGAAAGTGTGTTTTGCAGAGGTATATAATTCTTTCTCTTGTTAAATTAATTTGTGAGCTTAAGTTTAAGAAGGATCTACTGCATAGGCTTGGGCTTTGTTATTGTCTTCTGATTGATATACATTGTGGTATCTTGATCATTGACCACTTTTGTTAAAATAAAACATAATGGCATTGATCTGTTAACAAAAAATGACTTCATGTTGGCTTGTATCACTTCATGTTTGGGTTTAATTTTGACATAATTCTTGATATGATAAAAAAGTGTTTCTTTTTTATGGCATTGTATCTTGTTTAGACTATCCTCACATTCATAATTGATTGCACAAACCTTGAATAGATGTGTATGCAACAATTTTGGGAAATATGGCATAAGATGGTTGTTGTGTTCTTGTTTTAACTCACCACTGCATTGCATGATTTTTCGGGTTGATATTTACTGTTTTGAAGACCTCGTTTTTGCTCTCTAATAATCTATGGTTTATTTATAGAACTTGAACATCTCAATGATAAAAATTTTAGTTATCAAAATAAATTTAATGTTGCTCCCTTTCTAAACATTGTATTTGTGTATGCAACAGGAGTTGGACTACCTTGTTGGAGCAATCTCAATCCGAAAGAGAGACCATGATGTTTGTTTTGTATTGTTAGATTACTATAAGGTTGTTTTTGGATGGTTTGTATTAGGGTGTTGGTGGATGAAACTAGTTGTTTTTTATGAATAATTTGGTACTATTGAAATTGGTTGTAAGATATTTTATTTAAGTTGTAATTATTTTTGCATTTTTTTTAATATATGCATATGGTTTGGAAATAGGTTGTTGTTATAATATATATTTGGTATTTATTATATAATGGTGGACCATCATATTATTATTTTTAATATTCTAAATATGTAATAATTTAACCACAAATTTTGACACTAAATGTTTTTGTAGCCAATTTTCATGCCAAAGGGTCACGACATTGGCCATTAAATGTATTCTGCCAATTCGTAGCCAAATTTCATGCTAAAGGCCACAACTTTATCCACCAAATGTATTCGAGGTAAACTTTGATACTAAATGGCCACGACATGTGGATGATGAACACGACTTATTTCTTCCGAACATAGCCAGAAAAATACTTTGACGCTAACTTTCTGGTAAAATAGACTCAAACTTAGCCATGAAGTGTCTCTGGCTATACCATGTATTTAGCATAACATAATTTTCGTACCCAATATTGTGATTAAATAGGCACAAATCTAAGGTTTGTGGCCAGTTTTCACGGTATGCTATGCCCACGACCGTTTTAACCACAAACTTTTCGTCCTGGGAAAACTGGTGGCTATCTTTTTGGCGAAGCTTTTTTCTTGGCTAACTTTGTGGCTTATAGTGTGCCAATGCTCCTGGCTATAGACGCGTTTTCCAGCAGTGACATTTAAAGAGTTTATAGGTCACACAGAAACAACTTACGAAGTGGAAAGCCAACGCGCTATCTCAAGAAGGAAGAACAACTCTAATCTGAGCTAAGCTGGCAACAAAACCCAATTACATAATGCAAAATTTCATGCTCCCCAACTCCATCCACAATGAAATGGATCGAATTAATCAAAGTTTTTTTTTTGGAAGAGACAGACAATATAACCCACTGGTGGGGTGGGACAAAATATTTAAGCCAAAGGAAATAGGTGGACTAGGAATAAGAAAAACAGAACATATGAATAAAGCATTGCAAATGAAACTTCTATGGAAAATTTTAGCAGAACCAAATAATATCTGGATAAGGATTGTTACACAAAAATATCTTAGAAATGACAATTTCGTTACATATAAACTAAAACAAAACACATCGTGGCAATGGAAAAAACTCATCCAACTTAAGACTTCTGCAAATGTCTAACATGGCAAATCGGGGACGGAAATATGATTAACTTTTGGCATGATAGTTGGACACTTGAGGGCCCACTATACTCCCATGCCAAAAATCCATCAACGCGATTAATGAAACATCAAAAGTTGCAGATTGGATATCAAATGACAAGGTATGGAAGAAAGAAGAATTACAACAAGTCTTGCCCGAAGAGATAGTTGAACAAATTCTAGCAACCCCGATCCCGGACAACTACATACAAGATCGGCTCTATTGGGCACCCATCAAAAATTGATGGTTTTCCACAGCCTCGACAATTGAGTTAATAACTAATAGAGGGGGACAAACTCCAAGCTTGAACAATTGTATATGGAAAATGGATATATACCCCAAAGTTAAGAATTTCTTATGGAAAATAGACAACAATGGTCTCCCCACGAAAGAGCGGTTACGTGAAAAGAATGTAGTCACTCCGGAAGGATGTATATTATGCGAATGTACCACTGAAGACACTAATCATATACCTACTCAATGCCCATACATGATATATATTGCAAACAAAGTAAATCCAAATATTGCTCAGGTGATCAGAGAAGTCGATTCCTACAACAAAACACCAAGAATTCTTATAAATGAGTTCAAACAAATTCTAGGGAAAAAGGAGTTTTTAGAGCTAGCAGTTACCTGGTGGTGTGTTTGGCATCAACGAAATAAATTAACATTTCAACAAAACTAGTATGATGGTAATCCTGATTTAGCAAGATATATCTGAACCCAAATTACAAACTGGGAAAAGGCTAAATTGTTGTCGGAAGATAAGGAAAACATAAGAGTTATTAGACCTCGAAAAACAAGTAAACGAGATATAGTAAATAGGAAGTGGAAAAGACCGGCACAGGATAATGTGAAAATCAATTTTGAAGCATCAAGGCTTACAAACAATCATGCAACAGGAGGAATAGTAATTAGAAACCACTTTGGCCAATTAATTGACTTGAGAGTGTTTAATTTCAGTAAAATCTCGGTAATAAAAGCTGAAGCTCTGGCATTTCGAGAAGCGATTCGGGAAATAAAAAATAGAAACCTAAGAAAGGTTGAAATTGAAGGTGACAACTTGCAAGTCATTAACGCGGTTAAAGGGTTATCTAAATGTCCATGGGAGATTGAACTTATAATCTCCGACATCCTTGTCTCCATATCTGGAGCCCAGGATATTTCTATAAATCACATTTCTAGGGAATGTAATGTTCTGGCCGATAAAATTGCTAAATTGGGTCATAGTCTCCCCGCCACATTTATTAAGACTCATCTAGAACTTATAGTTCTCATCCGAAAGGATGCTCTAGGACGCCTTCCGTAGTGGAGTGCTTCCTAATTTTTACCTAATAAAAAAATGTATGTACAATAGTTGTAATAAAATCATACAACATCATTTATAGAATACCTTAATATTTGGTGTGGTTACCGATTGATTAATCCATTTTTAACATCTTGATCAAAGATAACAAAATCTGCTGAGTTAGATTGTTTTAGACTTAAGGTTTAATTAATCAAATTATAGATATTTTAGATAAAAAGTTATTGATGAATTTTAATGGTTGATGTTGAAAATTGGAATGTTGATTATTTTTATCTCATATGTCATTTTTAACTCAAATCATGACACTCTAAATGTTAATATGCCTTGAATTTTTCATTGATCGGAACCCGCCAGGGGTTCGGGGGCGGAGCCCTTGACAACATTAGGGTACGTGGGGCAGCGTTCCTCGCCAATGCTCTAGCTGTAATAGGGTTTCCTGAGTCAAAATATAAACTCCCTCGACAGTGCCCCAAACGATATACAATATTATTTGTTATTGGGGCTCTCGCGATTTGTTTAGGCCAATAACCCATAAGCTGGAATAGGGTTTTCTGAGTCACTATATAAACTCTCAAAATACCTAATAATTTGTACTTTGTAATCTGCCTCCATGATAATATTTTGTTTCTCTCCCCATGAACGTAGGTAACATGCTGTTACTGAACCACGTAAATCTCTATGTTGATTTTGTTTATTATTCTCATTCGATCTATCGTTACAATAAACTAGTATCATAGCAGGGTTTCAAATTCCGTCGATAGCGATGCCTGGATCCATGATGAAGATCGACAAGTTTACTGGAAGAAACAGTTTTGGTTTGTGGGAAATAATGATGCGGCCTATGTTGAAACAACAATGAGTGTGGTTACCGTTAGCCTCTGATAAGAAAGGAGCAGATACAACTACCACTAAGTATGCTACTATGGAGGAGAAGGATCATTACACGATTATATTGTGTCTCGTTGATGACGTCATCACATAAGTTGCAAATTGGGAAAAAGTTGTCAATTTGTGGTTGAAGTTGGAGAGCCCCTACATAATGAAGTCGCTGACCAACAAGTTGATGCTAAAGCAATGCCTTATTAGCATACGCATGTTTGAAGGCAAGCCCCTTAGAGGTCATCTATATTAATTGAATACTATTCTTTTGGAATTGCATAATTTTGATGAAGAGATGGATGATGAGGATGCTGCCTTGTTTTTGTTGGTGTCTTTGCCTCCGTCGTATGAGAATTGTGTGTAGTCTTTTATCGTCGAAAAAGAGACTCTGTCCCTAGAAGAGGTTAGATCTTTTCTTCACACTAGAGATGCGTCATAAGGTTGCAGGAACAGGTACAGACAATCAGGCTTCTGGGTTGATGGCCAAAGGAAGCGAGGATGGTAACAAGGGCAAGAAAAAGACGAATCAGAGCGACCAGAAATCAGGCCCTAAACTCCCAAACGACGTTTGCGCCTACTACAAAGAGAAAGGTCATTGGAAGAGTGACTGCCCTAAGAAGAAGAAGAAGAAGAAGAAGAAGAAACAATGGAAGAAATCAGGATTTGCATTAGTAGCAGAATGTAGAAATACTTTTGAGAAAGATATTGTTTTGCTAGCAGATGATTACGCACATCAGGCTGATGTGTGATTTCTTGACTCAGGGGCGTCCTAGCATATATGTCCTAAAAGAGAGTTGTTTATAACGTATAGCTGTGCAAATGGGGGTTGTCTCTATGGAAAACAGGTCTGTCTGCAAGGTTGTTTGGATTGGATGAATCAGGTCTTAGCACAAATGATTGGAATTTTTGCACATTGAAGAAAGTCATACATGTGTCACTTATGACGAAGAATTTGATATCTTTAAGTCTGCTAGACAATACGAGTTTCAATTTCAAAGATGAAGGTGGAGATTTACATGTTTGTAAAGGTTCTAAAGTGATCTTGAAGGAAGCCAAGCAGGGAACTTGTTATGTATTACATGGTTCAACAATGACATGCTCTACAATTGTTGCATCAACTGATGTTCATGGATCTGATCTGACAAGGCTGTGGCATATGAGGCTTGCTCATATGAGTGAACAAGGAATGCAGATTCTCTCGAAAGGAGATCTTCTGGAAGGCAATAAGGCCAAGAGTCTTGAGTTTTGTGAGCATTGTGTGTTTGGGAAACTATTTCGCAACAAGTTTTCAATGACAGTTCAATGAACAAAGGGAACATTGGATTACATCCATTTAAATTGCTGGGGTCCTTCTCGTGTTGAGTCTTTAAGCGGTCACGGATATTTTCTGTTTCTTATTGATGATTACTATAGGATGACATGGGTATTTATAATGAGGTATAAAAGTGAGGTGTTTAGTAAATCCAAGCAGTGAAAGACGCTAGTAGAAAATTAAACTAGGAAGAAAGTCAAGAGTCTACGAACAAATAATGTTCTGGAATTTTTTTCATCTTAGTTTGATGATTTCTGCAAAGATTAGAGTATTGCTCGCCATCACATAGTCAGACATACACCACAACAGAATGGTAAAACAGAAAGAATGAATCAGACACTCTTAGTGAAAGCAAGATGTATGCTTTCCAACACAGGTCTTGCTAGATGGTTGTGGGCAGAAGCGGTTGCAACAACTTGCTATCTCATCAATGGGAGCCCACACAAAAGCATTAACTGCAAAACACCTTATGAGGTGTGGATTGGAAAAGTTGATGATTCTCAAATTTGATGGTTTTTTGTTGCATTGCTTATTATCATATATATGAGGGTAAGTTAGAGCTAAGACCTAAGACGGGAGTTTTCATGAGCTATAGCACATGTATGAAATGGTACAAAATTTGGTCTAATAACATGATTATATTGAGCAGAAGTGTAGTCTTTGATGAAAGTTCATTTTTGAATTCAAGAAAGAAGACCAGTGATACAACTAAGAACACTACAAAAAATTGCTCTTTGGTCGACAAAAATACGAAACAAGGGTGACGATTTATTTTTCGACGCCCAAAGAGAACGTTTGACAGCAAAAAGGATTTTTATCGCCCTGATTGTACTTTGGGCGACAAAAAAATAAATTTATCGCCATAGATTAATTTTACGCGACAAAAAACAACATTGTCGTCCTTCATTTTAATTTTAAAATTTGTTAATGCCCGAGGACGACAAAATACCAATTTTGTCGTCTTAGGTATTTTTATTTTAAAAAATAGCTAAAATGTATGTATTTGGCCTCTTTGAGAGTAAATTTGACGCGGGATTCCTAAAATTTACGCAGGACCTTAAATTTTTATGGGAAAATTAAAAAATATCAAAACTTAATTCTTGTGAAAGTTAATCCCGAAATTTTATAAGCGATTTGGTCTCTCGCTCTTCCCTTCGAAGTTCCCATCCTCCATGGCCAAGTTGTCTCTCCTCCGCCCGATTGTGTAGGGTTTTCGACCCTCTCTTCTAGCCCTCCATCTTCATCCATCTCTTCTCCTTTCTCGATCTCTTCTTGGCCATCGACTGCTTGCGTGCCCTAACTCGAGGAGGCTTGCAATTGAGCCCTAGTTTGTACCCGAAGGTTGGAATTCTTCCTCTCAATTCATCTCTAATTCGTTGTTTTACTTTAATAGACATTGTTCAGGTTTTTTCTAGTTTCCATATATTAATTTTGTGTTGATTACTGATGATGAACCCTAACCTAGAGTGTTTCACTCTTCGAATTGGGATCCTGATTGCTTAATTTTGTTTGGCAAAGGCTACAATGGAGGTATTATCTTCTCTTCCATTTATTGGATCATTGTATATGTTCATACTTGACCTCAACCACCCTTTTTGGAAACTAAAATGATATAATATCCAATTAATACGTACCCTAAAATATTTAATTCCAACAAAAGCATGTTCATTAGCATTTTTTTTTAATTTAAAATGGTATAATATCATCACCTCTCAAGCCCTGACCTTATGAAGATCTTACGTTCCAAATTGTGTGCCAGGAGAAAAGCATAAATCAATCATTCTGATTTTCTATTGCTTCTTCTAGTGTTCCTAAGCAATTAAAGAAGCTAACTGAATGTTGGTTCCACTTTGAGTTTTGTATATACATACTTTTTTGTTCATTACCATCTAGCTAGTATACAAATTTAGAATTGGTTCATTAAGTTCCAAATTGAGTTTTACTTCTCAAATTCAATCCAGTTTTACTGCACAAAAAAAAAACAGTCAGTTTTACTGCTCAAATTCAATCCTTTTTAATGAAGTATTTCTTCATGACTTCAATTGATGCAATAATTCTTTCAATCTGAGCCATCAAGCCAATCTTTTATTGAATAGTCTTCCGTGAAAGATATCGAAATGTGTACAAACTCTAGTAGCTTGTTTGTGACTTGTGGATCACTCTGGTAGTTTGTCTAGTAGTAGCTTGTATGTGATCAGTTTGATCTTGTTGGTTGAGTTCCTAGACCATTTAATGAATAATTAAGCACTTGCAATTATTTCATTGTCTGGTTTTCTTTGTTGTTGTTTTGAATTCTAGCTTCTAACTTAACTAAGTTTCACTTGGGTTGGTTAAAAACTCGAAAAACTCTCAAAAAGATGCAACTGGATTTTTTGATCAAGTGTTGTATGCCTTTTACTGTTTCCTTTTACCATAAAAAGAGAAGGTTGACAATCCTGCTAGTGATATGAGTAAGTTGTTACCCTCTACAACAACATGCGGTTGAAACACTTGGATGCATATTCAATGCGTAGATATACATGTATATGAACTGTTTTTAGTTATAGAATTTTGTATCAGTTGGCTACTATATCTCTATAGATTTTTTTACACTCTTACATATTTGTTATATCTATATTTATAAACATTCTTACAACAACTTTATCGATTTTTTTAGGTCTGACATCTACAACTTTGGATTAATATTGTGGGAACTAGCAACAAAGAAGATCCCTTGGGAGCATCTGAAGTACACAAGTGTTTTTTCAAGGAAGGACCAAGACACAATCGTAGGCTTTGTGAAAATCAATCTTCATCAAGCATCTCGATGAATTCCCCTTACGGTCATAGCAACAAAGGAGCTCTTGGGCTAGGGCATGGATATGGGTTATCGACCTTCCCGGAAAGGCCCCTTGAGCATCGGAAACCACATCCTCCACCACCCCTTTCAACCTCTCCACCAAAGTCTTTGAGATCACCTTGAAGGTAACATTACAAAGAGAGATCGGCCTAAAGTCGTTCACAAAGGCCAAGTTATCCACCTTGGGCACCGAGCTAATGAGGGTAGCATTTTGTTGCTTAAGCAAGGAGCCCCTCACAAAAAACTCTCGGACCGCCTCCACCATACTCAGCCCCACAATATCCCAGCGTTCCTTGTAGAACTTGATACCAAACCCATCCGGCCCCGGTGCTCTCTCATCCCCTATGCTCCAAACATTCCTCTTCACATCATCCCCGGTTGGAACCTCGTGAAGGTAGATATGTTCCCCATCATCAACCACTCAAACACCATTAGGTACAAAGAAACCATCCTCCCTCTCCCTAGAAAGGACTTATAGAAGTCCATAATATGAGTCTTTATGGTCTCCCCCTCTCTTCTACTACCGAGCCATCCAGAAGGGTTAGAGATAGAACATTTTTTCGGGCCCTCCTCTCCTTCACCGAGCGAAAGAAAGAGGAAGAGGTTTCCTCTCCAAACTTTGCCCACTTGATTTTAGCTTGTTGCTTGACAAAACTCACCCTATTTTCCAAAGCTTCCCTCAACCCTTTTGTGGCTAAGTCCACCTCCTCATGAAGAGCTTCATCAAAAAGGTCTATCACGAAAGTCCCTTTGCAAGGTAGCCACCCTCTCCAAACCCTCTTTGACCTTCCTTTCCAACTTGGTCATCGAGGTTTTATCCTAACTCCTAAGCACCCCTTTGAGCTTCTTCAAGTTAGAAACAAGAGCAAATTGCTTGGACCCTCTCACTTCTCCCTCCTAAGCATACAACACTTTCTCCTTGAAGCCCTCCTTATAACCCAAAAGTTCTTAAGCTTGAAAGGCACTTTCAAAGGCCTCCAATCATCAAACACTAAGACCACCCCCGGGGAGTGGTCCGAGAGCATGAGATCCCCAAAGTGTTCCTTGGCTTAGGGGAACCGATCTCTCCACGCATCATTAACCATCACCAGGTCTAACTTACATAATATCCTAGCAACTCCTTTCCTCAAGTTATTCCAAGTGTACTGAAACCCCGAGTATTATAAGTCGACCACCCCACAATCCGTGACCACATTCAAGAGCTCCTCAAATTCATTAACAACCTCCCTACTAGCATTACATTTGTCATCCGGCTCCAACAAGCAATTAAGATCACCCATGACCACCCACGACACCTCACAAGAGTCGGCAAACTCCCTTAAGAACTCCCAAATGGGCACCCTTTCTTGACTAGTATTAGCACCATAAATAACCGAGATAAAGGTTTCGAGCTTACCATCCACCAACGTGGCCTTTGCATGCATAAGTTGGTCTGAGACAAACTCCACGGAGACAACCACATACATTCCGGATTAATGACTTCACTATTCGTAGTATGCTTCCAACCTCGAGACAACATCTTCTTAATTTCCTCTTCCTTCTCTTTATCCACCTTGGTTTCCAAAAGTGCAAGTAACCCGAGATGTTGAGCAAAACACATGTTAGAGGCCATCTCACACTTAACTTGATCGTTAATCCCTCTAACATTCCAAAAACCAAATCGAGAGCTAATCATCATCACCTTCGGAATGGCTACTACAACCCTCTTCTTCATAGCTCACATTCTTTGGATTTCTTAGCTTATACTTCCCCTTTTTCCTCACTACACTCCACCCATCATTATTATTCTTTGGGTCGCCCTTTAAACTTCCATCCTTCCTTTCCCTTTCTTACCCTTCCAGTCGGCGTTTATGGCTATGACTACCTCCTCCTCAATTAGGGAAGGAGTGAGCATAGTCAGGTCCTCCGCATAGTTGACTTCCACAGTCACCAAGTCTAGACCAAGGACATCACCAACTCATTCTTCATCAACATAATCCCGATCACTCGATCACTTGAATCTAGCTCAATATCTCGACCATCAACATCACGGTCATCACCAAAGTCTCCATCCTCTCGGTCCTCAACTTCTCGAGCCTCTTGATAATCATCAACCTTTTCACACACCCCAAAATCATCCTTTTCCCCTAGCTTTGCTTCACCATCAACTCGGGCCGAATTAGCAACCGACTCCTCAACAACTAAGCTAGCTACCCCCTCCTTGGAAACCAAGCCTTCTTCGGTGGCAATGAATTCTTCATTATCTTTCGGCCTAGACGAGAGTGTGACCTTCAATGCCTCTTGTTGCAACTCAAGTTGGGACTTCTTTGCTTGAGCTCCCTTCACTACCCACACTTGCTTCTTCTTAGAATTGCTTAATCAACCTTGTTCTTCTCCTTCTCTTTGCAAAAAAAGCTTGAGTGTGCCCAAAGTTCTTTCAAAGAGTGCATCTCCAAGGCATCCATTCAAACTTGATTTTGATCTCAAACTTCTTTCCGCATTTGCTCACGAGCTTGACCGATTTTTGGTTAGCCTCCTCCGTAGTGATCTCTACGAGCAACAGAGCATATGAGATTCTCTCCATCATCGAGTTGATACGATCTACACATATTGGATTGTCATTCATATTCCCTATCACACTCAACAAGCACTTGGACGAGAGAATTACGGGGTCTAAGTCAAGCACTTTAACCCACATCGGTATAGAGGCAAAACTCGTCCAATCTATGGCCATTCCAAGATCACATTCCTTCAACACTAGCGGCTTGTTACCATGGAGAAGCCATGGTCCATTATATAGGACGACCCATTCACAATCCTTCAAGGATGCAAAGCTAAAGATGTACTCCATTATCTTTCAAGTAAATAATGGAGTAGCCACATCCCATGCGACCTTGACAAAGGCTTGGAGACTTCTAATGGTGATCTTGACATCGGCTACAAAGCTAATGAGGGTAGCCTTCCATGCATCTTGTTCTTGAGAAAACTCTCCTAAATCAAACTCATAAACATCCCTATTAGCCAAGGAGATAACTTCAAGCCGCTCACAATCTCGAATATGTCTATTGCCGGTTACCGCTTCCTTGTAGCTTAAAGGGGCCGGTTTGGGTGGAAAAATAAAGGGTTGTTTGTTCCCTCCATTTTTCAAAGATGACTTGAGCCCCCCCCCCCCCCTAGACCTTGAGCCCCCCCCCCCCCCCCCCCCCCCCCCCTAGCAATACCAAGAACAACAAGATGACACCTCCAAACTCACTCCAATGCAATAAAAAATCATATTTGCACAAGAACTCCATGATGAGCCAAGAACACAAGAACCACCCCTAAACTAGATTTTGTGCACTCTCCTTTCCAACACATACAAAGGGAACTCTTGTCTTCTCAGTTCCATTGTCTTGGGAACTCTCTTGACATGAGGAAATCTTGTTCTCCGTAGCTAGTTCCCATTTCGTGGGAACTTGATTCACTCAGTTCCTTACTCCTTGGGAACTCCGGTTCACTCTGAGATTGGTCGCATCTAGATCGAGTTCCCTTGACATGGGAACTTTCGTTGCCTCAGTTCCCATATCTTGGGAACTTGTTTCTCTGTTCTTTGCTCAGCGATGCGCAACCTGTATACTTAGAAATACTTGACAAATATCATTATTTTCTATGGCGTTTGTCATTATCAAAACTGAGGACGTTGTTCTAGTGTTAATGAATGTGAGTTCCTAACACCGACTCACCACATTGTCTTTGCCTAATCCTCCCTTAGCACCTCTCTCGACTTTGCTTCATCTCCACTCCATCCTCTTCATTGTTTCTCCATGGAGAAGATCCCCAAATATGAATTCAAGCATGAGGAATCGCCCGCCATGCTGGAAACCGCCCACACAACCACCAAGGGCCAAATCAGTAGGCCTTTTGTCTAGCCACTGCCAAGGCAGATTTTTAGAACACTGATCTAAAATGGTTAACGGTAACGCGTCTGTCGACTTTATCATCAAGGATCATTCTGGCCAAATGATTCACTTTGATGCTATGATTTTCCCAACTTGGACAACCATTCAAGAAAAGGCATAAAACATGTACAATGCTATTCTAGCTGCAAAAGAATTAAATCTTGAGAAAATAGAGATTGAGGGGGACAATTTAATTATTATTAACGCTTTAAAAGGATCACGATCTTGTCCTTGAAAAATTGAAATGTTTATTATGAACACCTAATTGTTACTCTGTTCTTTCTAGATAGTTCTATTACTCACATGCCTCGGAGAATTAATGTAGTGGCTGGTTTCACACTTGATTAGTACATAATCGTAATGCGACTCAAATTAGTACCAACCATGGACCGTTAGTTCTCATCCGAAATGATGTTATAGGTTGAAATTCCTTGCTTCGGCCTAATTTTTCGCTCATTAAAACAACAAGGGGTTACAAGGATCTAATGTAACTTCTGGCCTAATTTTACCTCATCGAAAAATAAGGGGTTACAAGGATCCAACGAAACTTTCGGTCCTAAAACGTAGTGCATTGCAAGAGTGCGCTAGTAGAAAAAAGTTCATAGGAATTTACTGGTCAAGAACTACTATTGAAACGGTTTTGTGAATGGTCAAGAGAACAGGTTAACTACGGTAAAAGTTCCATTCTTTTTTCCAATTCTGTTTTGGAGGACACAAAAACTCCTACAAGTAGCATGGTTGAGATTCCCATTATTGATGACTTTAGAAACTACTTGGGTGATCCAACAACATATGGAAAAATGACGGCGGAGAATTATCAGTATTTGTTGGAGAAAATTACCAACAGATTGAGGGGATGACAATCGAAATCTTTGTCTTTAGCTAGTCATGTGACTCTTGCTAAGTCAGTTCTTTGTAGCTTACCAGTGTATGTTATGCAATCATCCCAACTTCCTCGCTCTCTATGTGATGACATTGACAAGACAATTCGTGGCTTCATTTTGGGTTCAACTACGGATAAAAGACGAATACATCTTCTTTCTTAGGACACCATCACAAAGCCTAAGAATGAAGGTGAATTTGGCATTAGACAAATGAGCCAAACGAACTCTGCTCTCCTCGCCAAGCTCAGTTGGCGGACTCTTCATGAACCTAATTCTATATTGTCTCCTGTTATCCAAGGAAAGTACTGCCAAGGAAGAGATAATGTGGATATGTTCTATAAATGGTCGAGATCATCAAGAACATGAAAAGGCATTACTGATGGAGCTCAACTTCTTAATAAGGGAATTAGATCTACAATTGGAAACGGGAATTCGACTCTTTTTTTAGTCTCATAATTAGGTTGAATCACAACCTTTATCAATGCTTGTGACGATCCGATTGACCAGGAAGTGGAAGGGATGACAGTGAATAAAATGTGGCAAGGTTCCAACTGGAATTAGGACCTCATAAGAGCCCATCTCCCCGAAGAAATTTGCCGTAAAATATCTGCAATTCAAGTTGAAAATGATGAAGCAGCTATTGATAAGCTTTTTTGGGGTCCAAATACATCTTGAATGTTCTCCACCAACTCATCCTTCAAGCTGTTGCACAAACAACACACAATTCAGCCCAACTCGCTCTGGAACAAAATCTGGAAACTCATAGTTCAGCAATGAGTAAAACATTTTGTTCATCTTGTTGCTGATGATGTTGTCCTATGTAATGCCAATCGGGTGCGTCGTCATATTGCAACAAACCAAGCATGCCTGAGATGTAATCTAGAGGAGAATTGTCTCCATTTGTTGCATGACTGTGTGGAAATTTGAGACGTCTGGTTGGCCATCTCTGGTAATAATTTGGCCGCTGATTTTTTCACCGAGACTGATGTCCAAAAGTGGTTAACAGTAAATCCTTCTCTCAATGAAAATTGGAGCTCCACATTTGCAACAATGTTATGGTTCACTTGGAAAACCATAAACGAACCCGTTTTTGAAGGGAAGAATCAAGTAGGCACTCTCTCGCGTATTGTTGTCACTCAATGCGAGTTATTTAAGCTGAATCATGGGTTGCAACAGCAGACCACACATGTTGTTGCGAGCAATGATCAAGTTGTCATTACTCGTTGGTCCTGCCCGCTAACTCACTAGTGCAAGCTGAATTGTGATACTGTGTTGTAAGGAGGTTGAATTCTGAGATCTCGTGAGGGGGAGTGTATTAAAGCTTTCATGTTCAAATGTGGCTACTATTCTCCTCTAACAGCAAAACTATGGGCGATCTTTCAGGGATTGAATATGGCTCTCAAATTGCACATCCCACGACAGATCGTTGAAACCGATTCTCAGATTACTTGCAATCTTCTACGGTTGCCAAAAGTCATGACACACCCGGATCTCTTCCATATCCAAAGATGTTGGCGTTTGATTGAAGATCATGATTGGGAGGTCAAGATTCAATTTATACCAAGAATGGCTAATCAAGTCGCGGATAGCTTATCACAAGATTCCTTTAATCATCCTACTAGGTACTCTGAATTTGTCGCTTTACCTTTAGCTACTTCGAATTTTTGGAACAATGATCTCCCTCCTGATATAAGGGAGGGTGGATCTAGTTTTAATTAATAAAGATTACAAGCTAAGTCCAGCTTCTTGAACAAAAAAAAAAAAAGAACTACTGAAACACCACATGTTATATTACAAAGAAAACTTATTCTTACGGACTTTGTCGTATTGGGAGTAGTAAAATGAATACGAATCGTGCGCGAGCGTCTGCAATAGAGAAAGATAATTAGAGGCACATTATAGTAGTATTTAGCTAAGGTGGAGTTACTCTAAGTAGATTTTGAGAAATCTTAACCATTAATAAACAAATAAAGACATGAGATTCGTTCCTTCTTTTTCTAATTTTTTTTTTTCTTTTTACATTTTTTAAAGAGTTTATAAATTCAATTGTCAAGTTCTTAACACAACTCCACCGAAGCAAGACCATAGTAGGATTTAGAAGATACCTGTTCCTGAGAGCGAAAATACATGAAAGGCGTGTAATGTAGGAAATTTGAGACCCTTGATGTATAAATATCAGCATACCTGAAAAATAACAATTGATAACAAGGGGCAGTTTTAAAAGAATTTTAGAATCAGAAATGGTTTGTTAAAAGCGGTATATATACTGGTTTTTTTTTTTTTTTGGCTAATCAACCCTAAAACATGCATTAATTTCTCCTTGTCAGTTCAAAACCCTAAAATATACAGAAAAAATAATACTCCGTAATTGATAGCATACTTCTCAATTTGCCTCATCAAGTGACTTTTATCCCAGAGTCCGGCACGAGAAAGAAATCCCCACCTGATTTGTACAGAACAATGAACCAGGTACACAAAACATCAATGAGAAGGAAAAGTGAATTTGTATGCATTATTGCACTAACAGGTAATTACACAATTTTGGAGGTAAAAAGACAATACTATAGAAAAACATGTCTAACAAATTTCCAATACTATAGAAAAAGACAATACTATAGTAAAAAGACTCGTTGTCCATCACACAGTACGCCTTGCCTGAGCACTTTTGAGTTAACAAAGAGTGTGCTTTTACGAATTATGTCCAGTTATGAGTTGAAAGGGGATGCAGTAAACAAAATGATCAAGTCGCAGTATAAGGAAATCCGAGACATTAAAGAACTATAAACAATGACAGTTCAAGAAGATTTCATCCTATTTCAATGATTTCATCACACGAACTACCCATATGTCAAGGATCAACTGTTTCACAAAATTTCATCTAATTACCAGTAGTCATTGCAACAAGATGATGAAACCAAATTGAATTTTAATTACAGTTTTTCAACCTAAGGAAGCAAATTGGTAAAAATGTAATTAATAGCCTACTCCAAGAACTACTAGTAAATATCCTATTTTGCTCTCCTACTCTACTAGAGCCAAATTTGCAGTACTACATTTCTTCCTATTCTGAATGGGAATGTTCTGAAGGTGTTAGTTTCAGAGCTCAGAGATCAAACCTTTTGAGACTAGTGAATGATTTGAAAAACCAAGTCACACAATAAGCCCTACTAAGTGTTGATCTCCCCCTCTTGTTCTTTTACTACTCTTTTCTTTTTACCTTCGTCATACAGAGGATACCGTTATATAGATGGATTCTTAGCAGGAATAAAACCTTCTGCATCCTACATTCCTACCTTTTGTTAAAAAGCTCTCCATCTGACTCCATCAAAGGTGCAATCTTTTCATCCAGTCTTTGCATAACAATAAGTAGCTTCTGCATGCTCTCTGTGAGATCTTCATCATCCATTTTAGTTGCAGCAAGGGTCTGCAATCAAAGTTTTTAAAAACAGAAAAAATTGAATAGTAGGGGGCATGCTAATAATGTCAACCCAATTTAATTATCATTCTTCTATGACTAGCTTAAACTTCAATCTTTTAATAGTTTAAGCTGTCAGATGGTGTAGAAAGCCAAAGAGAATGTTTACTTGAGCAGGACGGTCCCTATTTCGCCTCTGCAGTGCAAGACGTAGTTGGTTAAATAGATCTCCAACAACCTCTTTCTGATTAATGAGTTCGATCAATGTAGCTCGATGAGCCTGGCTATGAACTAAAGCTCCATACTAAAGAATTGAGAGATTTAGTATATGGGAAACACTTGTTAAAAGCAGGAAGCAATTGGGATGATAAAATGAGTAAAGAAGAAAAACTCAAAAAAATTATGTACAAGTAGGAATGAAATCAAACCTCTTCTTCCAGTTCCCGACAAATCAATGCTGTACGCCAACGTAAATGCAGCTTGGATTGGCTCACATCCGTATATATATGGTCACCAACAAATAATATTTCATCTCCGTGAATACCAAGTGAATTTTCAACCATCTGAGCGCTGCCCCCTGAGTACAAGCCCCCTGTGGAAAATTTAAATGAGATTGTTAAACAATATAGTGCTTAATGAATGCAAATGGCCATTCGTGAAATTATATAGAAAAACTAAAATATGTAGGATTGCACTACACCGTTTTTGTATTTTCAACTCTTATGCATATGCTAAACAGATCATGTAATAGGGAATTTAACAAGTAAATAGTTGCTGAGAGCGCAGGTTTTCTGATACGTGCGTGACTCACTTTCCACCATTTTCAATATAATTGAGTTTTTAGAATTTCTTTGGATCACCATTTTCAACTACGGACTACCTAGCTAATGGAAGTATGGAGAAATCAGTTGTTTCTCGTTTGGAGATTCTAATTGCTGTTATGCCAGCGTTTATGGTTCACTACATTGGTGATCAACCCATCAACAAGAATTGCAGAAAATCAATTGAAAAATCCATGGGAAACACAACTAGAATAACCTGATGATGTTGAGCCAGAAGCCATGGCAATTGAAATCAAATCTGGTGAATTAAAAAGTCCAGAGAGGGCCAACATCCCCAAACACCACTATAATCTTACACAGCCCCATTCATTGGATTATCTTCTTCCCCTATAGACCTTGATTACCACAAAATCAAAGTACCACCTCGAGCCAACAATTTCGCAACCACCAATTGCAGCAAGGCCCTTTGACTTTGATGATGTCAACCCAAGCCATGGGATGCTAGAACACAGAACAGACATGACAAGGGGCAATGGTATTGCTATGGTGATAAGTTTGGTCATGGGATCAATGCAAACCCTCCACTTTTAACCTGGTAGGCCCATGTCAACAATCTACCATGTCAACAATCTTTTCAATCTTGGAAGTGATTGACAAGGGGCAATGGTATTGCTATGGTGATAAGTTTGGTCATGGGATCAATGCAAACCCTCCACTTTTAACCTGGTAGGCCCATGTCAACAATCTACCATGTCAACAATCTTTTCAATCTTGGAAGTGATTGAACTAATACATATCAATATAGGTGCTGTCACTTAGAGCCTGTTTGACAATTGGGAAATGGTGAGAAATGAAAGAGTGGTGAAATTGTAGGAAATATTTTTCTATTGTTTGATTGTATTTAAAGATAAGCATTGATGGAATTTCCCTATGATTAAGTAATTAATAGATCTCATTTGAGGCAACTCAAACTTGGGATTTAGAGCTCATTACAATGAGATCCAACAGCCGTTAGATCCGTGGTGCAGTAATATCCTGTCATATATTAGTTATAGCGTAGGAAGTTTGGCCATTCTTTTTTTTTTAGGCAGCTTGGCCCATTCTTGATATGTACAGATATAGTCTAGTTTTAGCAGCTTGGCCCTTTTTTTTTTGTTGTTGTTAGACTGGGTTGTTATGTTTTGTTATTCCTCTCGGGTCTATCCGTCACACCTTCCTGATGTATCACAGTAGGGTGCCCCCATATTAGCCCTCATATTCCACTATAGAGGAGCTATACTGGGTCAATATTATTGTTATTGCTGTTATAGCTATCTGTAATTCTTTTACTAATTTTAGCTAGCTCTGCATCGAGGATAGCTAGTTTGTTAATGTAAAGCTAAGGTTATGCTATAAATTAATCTCTTGGTAATCAGACTTTATAGAAATCTATGTACACAGAATTGCCAGTCAAAGAAACTCTGTTTTTCTCCTTTTATCCTTGATTCTTTCTTTCTCAATTTGTCATGTGAGGTGTTGATGATTACAAATTCTGAGGTCACGCAGGAGCATTTGCATATTTTTAGATCTTCTCAAAGACTTATCAACCCTAGGAAATCCCTCCCTTACCCAAGAAACTCAAGAGGATGTTTGCGAAAGACACAAAGATGACAAGAGCTTGGAAAACCGAATTTAGCTATGTGACAAAAACAACTGAATTTAGTTAAGATATGCGAAGAAATTGATATAGGGGCTATATTTATCTGAAAGGCGCAGTATAAAAACAGCCAAAGAGCCACACTCAAGCCCCGATATAGAGGCTATATTTATCTCAAAGGCATTGTACAAAGTAATACAGCAACAACAATAAAATTTACACTAAGTAAATTGGTAAGTACCACTCTTTAGGCCAGAATCTAGCCAAGAGGAATTCTTTGTAGGAAACTCTCCCACAGACTCTTTCTATTGATAATTCTCAAAGCTGAATACAAAGAACGTCTGAAAACAACTTAAATATGCAGAGACTATCTAAAACTACCCACTAACTTAGGGCTGCTAACTGACGCTGGAATACAGGAATACATAAACTGACACAATTAACTAACCGTCTAACACTGACACAATAAACTGGAATTAAATAATACTATCTAAATAAGGGGTGACAACTTCTTCTTCTTTCTTTCATATGGAACACATGGTTTACTTGCCCAAGGCTTGGAAGGTGTCGTATCATAAATTATCAAAATCATGATATGCTTTGACTCTCGTTTATAGATCATCTCTCCATCATAATTACTCAAAAGTGTTGTACATAGACATAAACCATGAACATATCATGTAGTGTATGCATATTGCATGAATGAGGCGAACATGAAGGTTCCAGATATGATATGATGAATGTCACATGAGGATGCAATGGTTGAAGATGCCCAATACACTTGACATAAGAAACAGTTAACAAGATGGGAAAGCACTTTGACCTGTTTGAGCTTTGAAGCATGGACGCATCAGACCCTCACCGGTCACAACCTCGTACATTGGGTGGGACATTTGAAAAAACTCTGGTTTTCTGGCTGAGACTATCACCTGGAAAGAAATAATCATTCCCAAAAACGCATTGATATAGATGTGCTTCCCTATTCTAGACTGGAAAAATACCATAAGATCTTTGTACACCAATGTAAAAAATTACCTACAACTTTAACAAGTTTTCAGCTGAGGGAAAAAATGATCATATGGTTTATAAAAATTCAGTGGATATAACAATAGATACAGCAGAACAAATTTCACTATATGCTTAAAATGGACCATAGGTGACTAATTTCTCAACAAAGAGCGAAAATTTTCTAGTATTACTAGAAATAATGTAGTGGCCAATCTTAGATAGTGTTGCATGATAAGATAGAATCATCTATTATTAATTTAAAAAGGCATTTGTTAGTTTCTTTTCTCAATTATTTGAGAGAAGACAAGTCTTCAAATTCCACTATTCAATATTAATGACATATTATGAAAGAGGGCGATTACCCTTGCCCTCTTTCAGAAAATTAACAAAACAACCATATTATACTGGTATTTAAGGTAAGCATAATCTCTTTGTTATTGATTTTTAAGCTCGTATGTAAGGTAATCAACCGTCACCATATTATAAATTACAAAATACTAGATTTAGGTAGTAAATTAAAAAAAATATCATAAGTTGAAGGAAACAATGTGTATTCTACAATACATATTAGGTAGTACATGTTAGACAATAGAGACAATCTAGCATTCAATGCAGAAAACATGAACACCAAATACTAGATAGAGCATTTCATGTACAAGTATCAAAGAACAAGGCAACAGTTTGTAAAAGAACCTAACAGAATTTACCTACAGCATTTTGATTGGAATCAGACAATTTTCAAAATTGCTCGTCTCCATTTTTTAAGTGATTTTTCCTTCTAAAATTTGCCACTCAAAAAAAAAAAAAAAACCTTGATGCCTAAGCACTTCAAGAGGAGTCTTTACTTGTATCAAAACACAAATATGCACAAAAAGCCTAAGAACCACCTCGCAAATGGTTCAACTACTCAAATTGACCAACAATGACGACAAGACAGGACATGTCTTCTAAAAAAACGTTGTTGTTTTTTTGTCCTAGTTCTCTCTCTTGATCAAACCAATTGCCACTGACACTAACCCTCTAATCATATGACCTTTGTCAAGTAATCCTTAACTTCTTTGATTTTTCTATTAACATGTTGTTATTCTATCTCCATCTCTATGTTATTTTTTCATTGGCTTCCTTATCTCTTTGGGATGTGTCTTTTAGTAGTCTTTTTGTTGGTAGTTTCTTTCATCAGGGTAAAGAGAGGCGCTAGATATGTAAAAAACTACATGTGTTTTTTCAAAGATCTGAGGGGCGAAGGAAGTTGAATGTATCTTGAATATGGATTTAACAGTTTAAATTTTAGTGCTTAACAAGGTTGCTTGCACATAGACTTGTCAAACAGTGACTGATCCACCCTTTCCTACACAGAACATAAAACTAACCTACTAATAACCATTTGAATTTGAAATAACTTAGCATGAAATATAATAAAATCCAAAATGAAAATTGAATTCGTCGAATTTGGAACTATAAAACATGGAAATGGACCCAAAATAGACAGCCTAATGCCTTGAAGGATAGGACAAAAACGTTACAATTAACAACCTTAATTTATCGAACTCGTAACAATTCAAACATGAAGATAATCAACCCATGACTAACCGTTTTAAAAAAGTTGGATCAATGTTGTCTTGGCTTAGCATACAACATTCTGAACAATCTCTATTAATCAACCATGGTACGTATTAAACAAGGAAGGTAAAAAAAGTCCTCCCCTATAATTCTTTTCTTTGCAGCCGTTTCATAGATCATTTTTACTTTTCACATTTTTTTTGAAAAGTGGGATATGGCAATAGCAAAAGGAAAAAAAACTCCAATATTATTTTTGTATTACAAGTTTGATAACTTGGCTTGTGAAAACTGACATGCTATCAAATAGATCCCTCTGATTTCAAATAGATCATTTTTACTTTTCGCTTCAGAGAACTTACCATTTCAAATAGATCCCTCCAATTCTTGTTGTTCGGAAGGAATCTATTAAAGGAGTGCTGCATCATTTTGTCCGTATAATGATAGTCCGAGTTGGTTATGAGCAGCAACTTCTTACCAGCCTGACAAGTGGAATATCGAAGTCAACTAAGTGAATCATACAATGTTCTGGAATGATGTCACAAAAGCCATTCAGCTGTTTTTACCTCTTTTTGATCCAAAAGTGCCAAAGGTAGTTCAGGATCAGGCTCTACAAATAGATCTGGCTTAGACATTATCTCACTCTGCAAGTTTGCTTTTAAATTAGTTGACAATTTGTGAGCCAGTTTACTGAATGTTGAAAAGTAATGCACAAGGCACGTGGATAGTACAAACCTTAAGCTGGCCTTCTACATGAGCTCTGAACAGAGCCTTTCCAACAGCCTGAAACAACATAAGATGTGGATACAATTTTTTGACTAGCTCTTTTGGTGGAAATAGTGAAATTATTAAGAAATACTGTCATCAAGCTTTTTCTACAAAATTACTTTGTACAACCCTTTGTAATCAAGTGGACCAACTTCAGATGCCACTGATCCATCATCCAATCTGTCAACCATCTGAAAGCAATGTGTCACATATCATTGTATCAAGGGAATAGCATATTCAGACAAAGATTAAAATGATTATCAGTGAGCAATTTGGTTGAGTTTTGGTTTGTTCCGGGACCAGACTGGTTGGATAGAATTCACTTTATTTCCTACTTTTTTTATCTGTATGAATTTCAACAAACATGCAAACCAAATTCCAAATAGTGAATTGTGTCATTGATTTCGTTCCAAGATATAAAAGAAATCGGACAAAAAAATCACATATATCTTGGTCTGGTCCAAACCAGCCTGGTCCGATTTTCATGCTGGACAGCATGTTGCTCAACCCTTGTTATTAGAGTCATCCACTTAGCCAGAGCAGCTTCTATGAGGACTAAGTGGATGGAGAAATTCTCATGTTACAGAGTATATAAGTATCAAATGAAAATTGCAGCCAATGGCAAATACTCCCTCCGTCTAAGTCTATTTGGCCTTTTAGACTCAATTAATTGTCTAATTCTATTTGGCCTTCTAGCTATTTTGTCCAATAATTTCCACTTTTACCCTCAATTAATTTTTACTTCATTGGTGGAAATAAAAAAGGAGGAGAATTAATTATATGCATTGATGATTTAATAGGGGTATTTTAGTAAGAATACTGCATGTCTTAATATTTGTGATACTTAAAGGACATATAGACTTAGACGGAGGGAGTATTACACAAGGATAAAGAAAGATTACAAAACACAATGCGCAGTTACTTCAAGTTCGCGGAAGATAATTGAAATCTAACACAAAAGGAAAGTCATTTTGACATTGATCTATATGATATAAAACACAGGGGAGCCTTTCCAAATGGTTCAACAAGATGATGGTAGCACTATAACCACTCTAAGTTGGATAGGTTTTTGGTTAATAATGAATGGATGATCATGTTCGTCGAAGTCTCCACCTTCTTTGAAGCCTATGAATCTCACACTAGAGCTTTCAAAATTTCTCATGTAATGCCTCAAATAAAGAAAAAATCAATACCTGCATGTAAGCCACTGCTTCTGAAACAGAAAAAAATGTATTGAGGAACTCCCATCGAGTTTCTTTCCGTAGATCTACCAGTTCCCTTCCATAGATCTCACTTGCAATAACAAATAACATAGTTTACAAATAACAAATATAGTTCATCCTTTAAGTGAAGGACCATTGAATCAGAAACAAGAAAGTGATGATAGTTTATCTTGTTTCCTGCTGAGAGAATAAACTGAAGTAGCCCACTGATGCACTATTTAAGATAACATAAACTACACAGAATTAATTCAATTGAAGTTTATGCTATGGAATGTGAACCCAACCAGACTTTTCACATCGCTTCACCACGCCTTTAACTTCACAAAGTATTGAAAAAAATCATGGCAAAGTATACTATTTCATATGTGCTTGCATAATAATAAGAAGAGCTAAGAAAGGACTCTGATGGTTGGATCAGTGGCGCCTTTTGTTTTAACCATACACACCTACACGACCTGGGATGTAGGGGTGCCTCTTTTTTAACATGGTGCAATATGAATCAGGATGGAACAAGAAACATGTATATAAGTTGTTAGGGTGTTGGTCAAATCTGAATGGCTGCAGGTATATAATCTGAGTCAGTGGCCATGCTGACAAAAAGTAATACAAGCTGTATGTTCATGCCTGCGTATACAAAAGCTGATGAGGACTTAGCTCAGTGGCTGGAATGGCTGGGACAATTGTTAAAAGGATGACTTGAAATTCAGAATGAGAGAAGTATGCAACCATAGTCAGAACTCAGAAACAAGGTGGTGTTCTAGCAGCTTTAACCATATTCCCACAAGTGCATCATGATATTAAGCAACACACTAGGAATGTAATCACTGCCCAACAAACTTGTAGAAATCAATTTGAGACTTTATTGTTCACTTTTGGGAATTGACTAAGATGCATGTTGTAATACAACTGAGAAAAGATTGTACATGAAACTTGTACAAATTTTCTCATTTGAATAAAATCTTAATTAGATGAATTTAGAAATGTCATTTCAGTGACATGAGGTTCTTTTGTTTATCTTTAAGTGACATAACTCAATCTGTCTTAATTTTTTTTTAACAACTACGTTTCCAATAAGTTTTTATGGACTTAAAAATCACCTCGTCTAAATATATAATATCTCATATTCTCATGGTCTAACT